>JAGRRH010000001.1:0-1226653 GCA_019154785.2 Nitzschia inconspicua | reverse complement strand
AACGGATATTCTCGGAACAACAATGAAGGAGACGATAGTTTGAAACTCCGAGGAAAACGTCTCGCCTCGCAACGACCGCAACCCAAGCGAGTGTCCTCCATATCTCCTCAAGAAAACGAACGGAGCATGCGAGAGGCCCGTCTCTTTGCCGCTGCCATGTTGAACGAATCGGAACGACGCATCAATCTTCACAACGAACAAAACTTGTCACTCCGACAAGAGTCCTCGTCATCCTTACGACAAATAATGACCAAGGCCGTGACCGGTGGCAGCAGTCGACGATTTTATGACGAAATTTCCTTGGTGGAAGAACCGGCCATTCGACCGCATGACCCCAAACGATTTCGTCGTCGCATGATGTGCCGTGTGGTGACAGTAACAACTGTAGTTGCCATACTGGTGCTCTTTTGTGTGTTTGCTTTGGATGCTACTCGAGATAGAAATAGTCACGGCAACGGAAAACCTGTAATGGGCGATCCAGCACGATTCCAGGCAACGATCACATTTCTATTTGAAAAGGAAATCTCGACTGCCCGTGCCTTGTATGACGAATCAAGCCCCCAATATCAAGCCGCTCGATGGCTGGCCATGGAAGATCCCGAACAGTTGGCTGTGCCATTCACCGACAACAACCCGGAGGGAGGTCTCCGCAACACTAATCCGTTTCGTTTCATTCAGCGATATGTCTTGGCAGTCTTGTATTATGCACTCCAAGGAGATGACTGGGTCCAACCACATAAGTTTGTGTCGGACGCTCATGAATGTTCGTGGTTCGAATCGATACTTCAAGGGGATGGTGTCACCTACGCCATGGGAGTCACCTGCGATGAAACCATGCATGTTCGCAATCTCTTCTTGCGTAAGTTTGGTGTTTGGTCTCGATGTTTTGTTTTGAATCATGGCCAGACACCTATCTTTTCTAACACTCCTCATTTCTCCCTCGTGGCCTTTAACAGCAAATAACAATCTGGTGGGTGTTCTCCCCCCAGAAATTCAGCACTTATCCAAGCTCGATTTTCTCGACTTACACAACAATACTCTGACAGGATCGATTCCTACCGAACTCAAGTCACTAAGCCTACTGAATTTCTTGGATCTGAACTTCAATCAAATTACTGGAACCATCCCTCATTGGCTGGGAGACTCGTTGCGTCGCTTGCATGCTTTGGGCCTATCAGACAATTTGTTGCACGGAAGCATACCAGAATCATTGGCCAGTGGCCTGGAGCAGAATTTGAAAACGTTGTCTCTGGATGGAAATATGCTCACCGGAGACATCGTTCCTATACAGCGCTTACGGTATTTGCAATATCTCTACTTGAACGACAATAACTTTGAGGGCGGAATCGACCGCGATCTGTTGGCGGACATGCGATTCCTGGAGCAAGTCGATTTGAGTGGAAATCGAATCTCGAGAACAATCCCCAGCTACATTTTTTCCATGGAATCGCTGAAGGTGTTGGATCTTTCGAATAATCGGCTGACGGGCGTCATCCCGGACGACATCGTTGTCTCGAACGGAGGACTCTCTCTCGAGTACTTGTCATTTCGTAACAACAGTTTGTCCGGAAGCATCCCGGACGACATCATTCCATTCCTTTCGGGATTATACCATCTAGATCTCTCTTTCAATCAACTCACTGGAGACTGCCCGGAATTGATTGGTAACGTATTGACGAATTTGTCGTATTTGTTCTTGGGAGGCAACTCTCTGTCACTTGCCGGGGGTACTATCCCGGAGCAGCTTCAAGAGCTATCGAAGCTCCATGAGCTGTCGTTGGGCAATTCGAGTCTTCAAGGAACAATCCCCATCTGGATTGAAAATTTTGAACATTTGCGCTTGCTGGATCTATCGGAGAATCAATTGACCGGAAATATCGACCTAAACTTCACGAAGATGAAGCATTTGAGATACCTTCTCCTGCACGATAATTTATTGACCGGTAGCTTGCCCCAGAGCATGAGAACGCTTCAGAACTTGATGGTCATTTCTCTTCACCTGAATGATATCACAGACGATACGATAGCTCCTTCCATATGCGCCGACCTGCCTCAATTTGAGTTTATGACTGTTGACTGTAACGAAATTGATTGCCCGTGTTGCGACGAGTGCTGTGATAGCGAAACATGCTTTGAGAGAATCACCTGGGAAAAACTCGAACATGACAATGGTAATTGGGAAGACCACTTTGAACGCTCCGATAGTAGCTTCAATCCTCATATCACGCTTACGGGAGCCACCTTCAAAGGGGAAGCTGCATGCGGGGACAAGTGCGTATAAGTCTATCATTTACAAACCAATATTCATCTTTTTAGTCAATCATTCGCAGTTCTTCACTTTTGGCTTTACCAGCTAGAACTCACAGTAGTCAGGAGTTGTACTACGACCTACGTGCTGCTACTACCTAGCTAGCTAGAGAGAGTATCTTTAGCTACCGGTAGTTGCGACTTACTCGGAGTACCGTAGTACGTCGTTTTATTGTCTTGATTCAGTATCCTTAACCCTTACGGACCATGTCAACTCATACCGTCGTAAACATCATAATCGATTGACTGTGATGACATGCGTTGAACCCTAACCCCAACCCCAACCCTAACCCTTAATCCTAACCCTAACGCTAACACCGGTACTTCACACTTCACAATAAAATAAAACTGTAAAAAAAAAATAGCAAGTACTTCGAGTAGTGGTCTACCCGACAAAACCAACAACCGTTTGAAGCAAGAAGTCTGCTCCACTCTCTATCCTTTCTCCACAGCCCACAAGACGTTTTGTCGGGAAACATCCTACAGCCTTGGCTAATTCAGCTAGCTAGATGCAGTAGTTCTGTATAAGAGAGCTACACTGTTCTATCCATTCTAGCTGCAACAATTATCCAAAGCCGGCTGCCGTTGTTCATCATGGAACCCCATCAAGGATCACAAAAGCAATCGATCGCAATTCTTCTTCCTCCGAGCACACCAAACACCATTTTTTTTAAATCATGATCACTTTCGTACAGCAGAATCGGCCTGATCGATGTGCAAAATTGCATAATGACACGAGCATTGCGTTAGAAAAAATACGGCAAAAAACAAGACGAAAGTTTGGAAATCTCCAGCTGCTCCGAGTCTTCGCTTCAATTCTTTTCATATCGAGTTGGGATGCCCAAATCAGATTGTCATCTTCATTTGTCTTGCCTCCTCAAGTAACAACGACGAGACTCTATACAACCTTTCAAATACCAAAAGACAGAAATCATGAAGGAAAAGTATCAATTGTAGGATCTCAGCCCCAACCTCCTAATGGAGTGGAGACAGGTGACTCTTTCGTTGTGGAAGATGTTTCCGATGCCGAAGCACTCTTGGCCTGTTGGTCGTATCTACAACGTCACAAACGGTTGGGCAATTGGACACAATATGAGCAACGAATGGCACAAAAATCAATGTCCCGGACCTTCTTTTTAATGGAGGACGACCTTACCGACCAGCTGCAACAGCAAGAAGAATTTCAGAATGATAATGAAATGACCTTCGTCTCGAAGACATCATCATCATCTCATCAAGACGAAGACCCAGAAGATACCAGTGACGTCACAAGAGCTCGGACGTTTGATTCCTCACATTCTGCGACGGACGATCTGCTCTATTATGGTGTGTTCACATCTATGGAAAGTAAACCCTCGCCAAGTCAACGGAGGCGTTCCAAGGCCATAAAAAAACGGTGGGCCGATCCCGAGTACCGGAAACGGTGGTATGCTAGTCGATGGGGAGATCAGACTGGTGATGAACAGGAAAAGCGACGGATACAACGTCATCGCAAGGCAGAGTCTCTGGCTAGGGAACTGCCACGGGGCTTTCTGGGCTCGCCAGAGCTAGCGTCCATGACCAAGGAGGAAATTGCCGATGCCATTGCAACGAGCGTGACTTCCAGAGAGAAACGGGCAAGAGCCAGAAAGAAAACTTTGGAAGACCGCAAAAGATCGTTGGAAGAACTAAATGAAGCAATTTTCAAGGCTGCAGAAGAAGAAGTGGCCAAGGAGGGCGATGGAACCAAGGGTGTAGAGGGCAATGTCAAACTTGATCGAAACTCTTTATTTATGCGAACTCACGAGGAGATGAAAGAAGAGCAAAGGAAGCGATCGGAGCGCGCCAAGAAAATCTATCAGATTCGAATTGAAAATGAAAAGATTCGGCAGCAGGCTCAAAAGGAATCGCAGCCATCCCATCCAGCTTTCCTAGTCCCAGCAAAACAGCAACCGACGTTAGTTGAAAGACCATTCTATCCCCCCAAGCAACGTACACCTCGCGATGCGCTACTTCGTGTCGAACATGCTTTGGACTTGGGGATTTTACCATCGAACGACGACGTCCAACTGATGTTGCAGCCCAAACGTCTTGCCAATCGGAAGGACCTACTATGTAGGATACTGAATGAAGGGTTTCGATTGCGCGGCAAATGTATTCCAGTGTGCGATTCAGGTGGCAATAGTTCAGATCCAGCGCGTTTTGAGTTCGTGACTCACAGTTCTGTGGACGTGTTGGGCGACTTTATCTTGACACTGCTGCAAAATGCGGATCTTGACGAAAAACAACAGTGATAAAATTACGGTTGACGATTGATTCTGTGAGGCGATAGGCGTTGGCAGTCATGTACGAGTCCGACTTGAAACTCTACAATATTGCAAATCCTGAGGCCTGAGTGTTTCCGTTGTAGATGTCGTACGGCATTGCTATTACCTGCTACAACAACAAGCAGACGGAGTTTATTGACGAAACAATAGCATTACAAAATTGAATCTATGAAGTGACATCATCCAGGTTTTCGCTTTTCCCAAGGAATTTTGAATCATGGGTTAGGGTTGGTTAGGGTTGGGGTCATAGGTCGCACTAGGTATCATACCGGTAGTATGAAATAGCTACCGTACTGCAGTGCTTCGTGCTGACAGTGACAAGAACTCACTGACAAGTGGTAACATGGTAACAATGTTACCTCTCTACTCTAGTATCATAGGGATGGGACTGTTTATCATCATACGATGTGCATAGAGTGCATATTATTTCGGAGAATCCTGTCGTCATACCTTCATATGTATCAAATTTTTGTTGATGATGTTTCGTGTGATTGATGATGATCAGATTTGACAGCTTCAACAAGAAGGAAACAGATTGAGCGCTTCTTTCTATCATACACTGTAATACATCGTAGCACTCCCCTCGGACTCCGGACCGAAGCCATTGTACGTCCACTACTTACATCGCTTTCCAAGCTTAAAGTTCACAACTAAAACTTTCCCCGATCCTTGTTAGTATCGCATTTCTCTCTCTCTCTCTCTCTCTCTCTATTTCCCACTGGTATGACGGATCGCCGCTTCAACCCGCTACGCCAGCTGATTGCTGGGTTCTGCGACCCTTATTCGCCGCATGATGATGACGAAGACACGGTTGATACGACGGAAGACTCGCCACCTATGGTGCATCGAACTGCCACCACCGCCAAAGGATCGAAATCCGTCGAGGGTCACACGTTAGCCGGTCAAGCTGCGAGGCGTGCCGTCATTAACGGAAAGTTACAAGTGTCAACCACTGCTGAAGACGATTCCACGGTACCACCAGTACCCCAACAAAGGCCGACCCGTGACACATCAGAACTCACCATTGAATCCACCGCTAACGAAATACCCTTTCGACCCGACGAGAATGGACCAGAAATTCAATTTTCGATGAAAATTACCCGACAACGTCGAGAGCATGCGTTGCAAGTGTTCTTTGCCTCTTTAATATTTGTGGTCGGCACCGTCATGGTGCTGCATAAACTGGGTTATCCTTCCATGGCCGACTTTCATGCACCAAAGAATATTTTGGCATCATCGTGGGGAACTGGATGGATTCAGATTTTTGACAAGACTGTGATAGATCGAAGTGGATTCCTCACGCTCCAAGTATCCACGAAGAAAAAGGAGCCATCTCAAGGAGTCCCACCTGACGTGGAAGAGGACGAGATCCCGGTAGATGTTGCTGTATCACGTTCCAGAGAGGAGGATAGCGAACAAGCAACGGAAACGACCGACACACACAGTCCACAACAATCTAGTACTAATAGCATCGATTCTCAACCCAAACATGTCCACACAGATGGTGGCATCAAGCGTAACGAAGATCAAACAGCTTCGGAGGCGTTATCTGGCGAATTGTAACTGTGATCTTGCTCATATTTCATGCCCTCCTACGGTGAACCCTTTACATCTGCGTCCTACGCAACAAACAAGATTCGACTATTTTTTTTTGGAGCTGTTCCTTTTATTCGTCATGAGGTTGGAATTCATCTGTTTGGGAGTGTGCATCCTTCACAGTCAGCTATACTACTGTTGCTTTAACTCCTCGATTATCGATGGCTCGATACGTCATACGTCGCATCATTATTTATGCATGCCTCAATTCGATTGATTTTTCTCGCCGTACAAAATTGACTAAAGCAAACACCGCCTATCGTAGTATTTTCAATATATATTATAAGCTACTACGTAGACTATTCATCACTCTGTGTGTACAAATTCTCGCGAGATACCAAAGATAAGGTTGCAACTAGGTACGAAATACGTAGTAGTACTTGAAGTAGTATCATGTATGATACGTACCGGTAGTTATGTTACTATGGGATACACTACTAACAGTAATAACAGTTCGTTTGTCCCAGCAATTCACTGTCAATAAACTTCGAACGAAGAAAGGTTGAAAGGAGTGCTCCAGCTCTCCAGCTCCAGTAGCTTTTTGTCTACTTACAGTGAGTACAAAAGTATGACTAATACTACGGCTTCGTACCGTAGTACGTTTCTCACAGTCAATCTTCTTGTTTCCATCTCACACGACCTGGATGCGGAGTTCACAGTCAGACCAGTTGGTTGGAGCTACAAAACGTAAATCTTCAATGTTGCAAGGTCGTTTGGAGTCCGTTCCCAGTGAATGACCGTAAAATGCTTCGCTATTTTGTCGACTGTGGTTGGAACATTGTTTATTGAAGTGACTTAACCGGCCACATCCACACCATGGTGGCAAGCCAAGACATGGACGAGAGCAATGTAAAGTCCGTCGAGCCGGGAAGATCTGGAAGTGCCCACTCCTTGCCAATACCTTCGGACTGGACCACACCTGTGCCTCCTCCTCACACATGCAATGCCCTATGGCAACTAGAAGCTTTCTTGTCGCAACATAGGCATGATAAAAAACAATCGAAACATGACGTTTCTACTGGTAGCAGTTGCAACAACAACAATGACGATGACACCGCAATGGACGAATTGTTGGTAACAGTGGATTATTTGTGCGGAACCAAGTTGCTGACGTCGGCTCTGGGACTGGTAGATTCCTGTCATTCCCTCATTACCCAGGTCGTTGCACCTTCCGGACGTGTCGCCTATTTGGTCCGAGGATCCAAGGGAGACGAGACCTACCTGTGTTTGCTTTCCTCTTCACAATCATCTGCCACAACAACAACAACAACAACTTCAACAACAGTCCCGTCCTTTTCTGGATCTGTACATTATTGCAGTTGTAGGTCCTATTTTGAGAGCGTCAACAGAGTATCGGTGGGGATGTCAGTATCGAACTTTGGAGATTTGGGTGGAATGTCAAGCAACACCAACCCACAAATGTTCCGACAAACTCACAATCATAATCCTTTCAATGGTCCGCCTCTTTGCAAACACCTGCTGGCATTGAAACTATTGCCATATTTGGAAGGACAACAGGACAATGGCACTATCAACCATCCCGCCGTTGTGACACCACATTCCGTGTACAACAAATCAACAACAACAACGGGAACAACAACAGCAAGAGTTTGTCCGCAACGAAAGCCAGTCAATGAAAATGAGTTTGCCGCCCTTTTATTCAATCACATTGGCATGCTAGGATGAAACGTTTCAAAGACATAAAACATGCAACTGATCTCTGGGCAACAGCAAGAGGTTCTTGAAAAAGCTCGTCAAGCTGGACGAAAGGATTGTTCTATCACTTTATGGGAGAAACTAATTTGGCATGGTCCGTGTCATTGTGGGATACAAATGACATCATGACACATCAAAATGCTGTACAAACGCCAATTCACCCCAGCGCCCACTCAAGAGAATTATGTGCAGTTAGCAGAAATTCAAAAAGGATATATTTTACCACAGCCTCTACTACTTTTTGCGGAATGAGATTTATGCACTGCCAAAGCAATGATGATTCTACAACAAGTGTATCCATTCCGATTTCTACGTCTCGCGTCGATGATGATTTCGTATTTTAGCAATGTCAACAAAGAAACCCTGGGGAATCAACCACGTCCCCTGATATCCAATCTACTAAGCCTCCCGGCAGATATTTGAAATTTTGATAGTGTTGTAGTCTGCCCTCTTTTGGGAAGTATAACCTCTGTAGAATCGACTCGCCAGAACATCGTGTGAAAAGCTGGACACTTCTGTGCCTACAAAGATCCTACATTCCGGTTGCAGCGTCAAAAAGAAATTCAAAATGGCACCTGCGGTGGATGGACGATGTTCATAGACAGTTCCCTTCAATGCGTTGGCACCAAACTCCACCACGGGCACTGTCCCGTTCCAGAGACCGTCTTTACTGATGCGATTGAGTTCTCGTAAGTTGTCCACTGCGATCCAGTTGACGGTACTGTCGTTTCGGTTGATGATGTTGCTCCCATCTGGCATGGTCCCTTCCTTTTCCAGATATTGCCGATTGATGGGCATAAACACAGTCGATACCGGAGGCTCGGGGAACTTTGCCTCGATCATTCTGATGATTTCGTCAAGGCGTAACACCTTTTTGTCTTTGCAAACGGGATGTCGTTGCATATCCGGTTCGACGCGTGCATGCAGTGTCATGTACGACCAGTTGCTATTGTTGGATGTTGGAGTGTTGTTGAGCTGATTAGTTCTTTCCTTCATTTGCAGTAACAACGACTCTAGCTTGAGTTGCAGAGTAGGGTTGGGTCGGAGAGCTCCCTGTAACATGAGAATTTCGGCTGGATTTCGTGTCGATCGTCCAAACACAGCGGGCCGTTGGATGTCCTTCCCATGCGTCTGCACAAATTTTGTCTTGCCTCTGGCGTACCGTTGATAGGTCATTTGAAGTCGCGTGGAAGGATGCAAGAAGCCATACGGATTGGTTGGTTCTCGTATTGTCCCGTTCCACACAGCTTCTATGTATCCATTCGTGGTCCTGTCCCATTGATGGTGTATCTTTGGATCGTAGTACACAAGACGAGGTAGACTGACTGGATGTGGACTAGGACTGGTGCTATTTGGTTCATGTATTGCATATTCCGTAGCATTGTAATAGGTATTCCAGTGGTCGACATCAAAATAAACTTCGAACGGAACAAATTGGTTAGTCCCGTAAGTGTCTTTGTGTTGTAAGCTATCCAGCAGAAATTGCTGATGTCCCTCCTGGTTGGCTTTCATCATGAGCGTTGCCAATGCCATGATTTGATTGCGATATCCGGATATCAAATGCCTTGGTCCAAAGGCATATGTAGAAACATTCGACCAGGCAGTGGTGGTAGAGGATTCCATAAGACGTTGTCTCGTCTCTATTAGGAATTCAGATAAATTCGTAGTAGTGACGGGAGTGGAAGGATAGTGGACGTTGTTGTCATCCTGCAAATATATCGCAGGATGTTGGAGAGCATCACCCTTCGACCATACGTCTGTTGTTGTTAAGGTTGTGTTCGGTCGAGCTGACGAATGCAACACTGTGCCGTTTTTGGTCGGGAAAAACTTTGTGGTCCCAAGTTGCGATGTCTTCGTCGTCATCTGTAAGGAAGGTATGGAAAGGTTTGACGACGCATGGTCTATTCTTTGCCCCGCCGTCGACGGCAGTTCAAAATAAGTCGCATTTCGATTGGTTAAACTTTTCTGTATTTTGGTTGTGACGCGTCCTGGTGGAATCAAGTTGAATGCGACAATCAGAACAGTGATGCACAGTATTACAGTCGCACGTCGTGGCATGGCATAGCCATTATTCTCCTCTGACAACTGCTATTACAATGTTGAGTGCTGTCGTTGACGGAGCTGTCTGAATGGCAACGAAAGCGATGTGATGGATGATCGATGAATACACGAGTTCTTCTTATTTTTTTCGAAAATGCCTCGAAAGCGGTCACAAAGAGGCCCAGTGGAATCCCAAAAGCTTTTTGGTGAGTGCAATCAATCATTACACAGTTAACAAAGGTGACCGTTGACACTTTTCATGGTGTAGGAGTGTAGGAACAGATTTCAAACCGCCTACCGTAGCATGAAAAAGTTGACCATTGAAACTTTTTATGGTAGTTGGGACAGACGTCAAAACTACCGTAGGCAAGTACAGTAGTTTTTGATTTTTTTTTAAAAGTGTATTACTTTGTTTGTTTGGATGTAGTCTATTCTTTTGGCTTTTGATATTATCATGTATTTTAGTGGTAGTAGTAAGTTCACAAAGAGAACAATGATAAAAGCGTAGCGAGCGACAGTAACAAATAGCGCGCACGACGCAGCAACAGCACAACCCTAACACGAATTGTGCCTACGGTAGTGATAATCAACACATGTCACCAATGAATTGCACCCCGCAATTCGTGAACAGGAAAAAACTTACGCCTTTTCTGCCAGTAGCTTTTTCAATTCTTCGATTTCCGCTTTGGCTTTGGCCAATTCCTCCTTCAATGATTGATCTTGTTGTCCTCGGTACACAGGGACAGTACTGTCTTCGCTATCCGAGCTGCTTTCATCGTAGGTTGATCCCAAGATTACCTTGTTTTGTGGTCGGGTAGTCACCATCATCTCAGCGGCAAAATCCGATCTCGAAGCATTGCGGGTGTCGTCGTCGTCGTGATAGGTAGGGCAGCAGCAAACAAAGTTCGGAGATGGGACACGGTATTCATTGCCAGAATATTTGATCTCACCATTGCTAATGTTAAAGTTGAAGACAGCAATTGAGTTGCTATCCTGGTTGGCCACCAAAAGATATTGGCCGGAGTGGTCAAATTGAAAATGGCGGGGAGTTTCTCCTCGAGTATGGTAGCATCCAACATTTTGCAATTCGCCCCGCTTGCTGCCTTTGGATTTGACTTTGAAGACAGTGATGGATTGGTGACCACGGTTGGATACCACTACGAAACGGCCCGACTTGTGCACACAGATGCGACCACACGTATTCATGGTGGTGGGGAAGGCGCCTGGGATAGTGCTGATAGATTGGACCAATCGAAGAGTAGAGCGTCCCTTGAATCGGGACATATCCTCGCCCGCTTTGGATGCGGCGTGGATTTCGTTCAGCAATGCCCGGTCGACTTCAAATACGGCAATAGTGGAGCTGAGTTCGTTGACAACATAAGCAATGTTGTATTGAGGATGGAATTCAAAATAGCGCGGTCCATCCGGCTTGCCGGTGCATAGTCCACTTGGCATGACGTTGAGCTCTACACAAATGGCACCTTCTGTGGCATCGTAGTAAAATTCTCGAATCAAATCCTTGCCAAGATCAGGCACGTAGGCGACCCGACCGACAAAAGGATCTAACACCAAGGCATGTGAATGTGGATCGGCTTGTCGAGCCGAGATTGTGGTATCGTCGTTGCACGAGTGGTTAACGCCGCCATCCTTTTTGGCGCAGGCAATCATCTTTTTGCCCTGCTTTGGGTCATAGGTGTTTTTGATGGGGCCCAACATGGCACCTGTTTCTGGATCCAATGGGATGACCACCAAGGTCGAATCCCAATAGTTGACGGCGAGCATGTGCTTTTGTGCCCGATCGATGGTCAAGTAGCAAGTGGAAGTGCCACCGGCATCGACGGGTTCTCCAAACTGTTCCAAACTGCCATCGGCACCAATCTTGTAGGCAAAAATCTTTCCGTTTTCGTGACAATCTTCCGTGCAAGTGTAGACGACATTCAATCGAGGATGGTACCGAGAAAATGCGGGGTTAATGACCGTCTTGGCATCGCCAGTAATGTTGAGCAGACAAAGGGATCCATCAGAAGGATGAAAGCGGTAGACATGGACAGACTGTTGTGCTTCGATACCTCGTGGTCCATGAGCTGTTATAAGAAAAGAGAATGAACGGTAGAGAATGTCGGTGAATGATCATGTCGTCAAAGGAACTTTGGGGGAGCAAAGAGAAGGCGACGCCACTTGGTGTTCTTCATCACTTTTTGAACTTACCAAGCTTGTCAAAGTTGGAATAAGACGTGACAAAGAAAAGTTGATGATCGTCGTCTGTGTCGGTATTGATAGGCTCATTGGAAACAGTGGAGAATTCACTGTTGGCATGTGCCATAATAGCTTTCGATGGAACCATATCGACTCGCATGATGTACTTGTACGTTTGGTATACGTCGTAGATAGAGGGAGAAGAGCGTGTTTAGGTTTTGTTTGATAAAAGTTGTGGCAATCAAGTAGTACTGCGGGGAAACTGTTTTGATGTCAAGAGGAAAACGAGACGACCGTTGATTGATTTGTGTCTTTGAAAGGTGTCAAGAAGTACTTGGGAAGATGAAGTTGTCGTTGTTGTTGAGGATACCTTATTAGAATTTGTAAGCGAGAGAAAAAGAAGAGAAAGGAGAAATTTTTGATTTCTGCATGCATTTCTGTTTAATTTTACTTCGCTGTTGCGGCGTTGCTCTCGCGTTCTTTCTAACAGGGACCGCTCACCTCCTTCGACTGGACAGCGGAAGTGTCACCTTCATCAAACTTGATGTTCGACACGGAAATCGACGAACACCTTCTTAACGCGTAAAAATGAATCGGATCTTGATGAATCTTCTACGCAAATCGATCTATTCTTTGAAAATCAATTGGGTCCCAAAAGAAACCTGCAACTCCGAGTTTCAATCACTCGAAGAAAATCGGGTGCTTCGCCGTTGTCCGCTAAATTGGGTTCTTTCTTCAACAGCCATAGGAAAGAAACGGTCGATTAAGTCAAATTAAATGTGGTACAGAGCCGATTCGAGACAGCTGCCGACCAACCGACACCAAAGGTGCGATTTCTTCTCACGGAGTCCCAGTCGTTCCGCCTATGTACCTCATCCTCATTTTCACACAGTCAATCCATAATATTCTTCGATGTAAGTGGGAGCACCTTCGGGTTTCAATTTTATTTTTACATCGTATACGGAGTACTACTAATTTTTTGTGTCCGGTGTGACCAAGAGGGAGTCAAGTCGGTAGGTAGTGCACCAACATTTCCACTATCACTGACAGCAGCATGGCCCAAGCAAAAGCAGATGGCCGTTCGTTGGCATCGTCGTCGTCACCTTCATCATCCGCCACCATAAATTCTTCTTCCGAGCAACAGTTGATGGACAGTATCCAGAACGACAACAATGACAACAACATCGGATTCACTCAAGAATCACCACCGCATATCCAATTGGGTCTCTTTTGGGACGAGTGGGCTCGTTGTATCGGATCCAGGTATCAGGCCGATCACTTGTATCGTGTGGGACGTTTGGATTCGTGTGCCAACCAATGGCGGGATTTGAAGACGGCCACTCGAGCGCGACTGTTGGTCATGAGAGATCCGCAAGCTGCAAGGGAATTGTTAGAATCGACGTATTACAAAAAGCGCACGACCTTTTCGCCGACGGCGGGTGCCATTTGGGAACTTAAAGACAAGCCGGGGTGGAGCTGAGTTTGAAAAAAGAGAAAGGTTGTTGTTGTTGTTGTTGTTGTTGTTGTTGTTGTTGTTGTTGTCGGCGTCAATGATAACGAGCCATTCGACCGACCTCTCCAACCCGACAATGCTTTTTTTTAATTTTGCCGTCGGCATCATTTGCACTCGTTCGAATGCAATCGGGCAAAGCGCGATGTTCAAAGTGTCGTTTTACATTGAGAGCAAAAGGAATTTTTACTCTGGATTGAATTGATGTGGCGACGGATAGTTCAAAAGATGGAAGGTTAGAATTTTTGCGCACCATCCCTGTAGCGAATCCTTTTTAACCCGAGGGTTGCATTCATCAACCAGTTGGTAGTTCGGGAACCACTCCAACCATGGTGTAACTGTTCATGCATATTTATTACTAACAGCCGTATCAGCTTACAGAACTCTAATTTCATGTAAGATTCATTGCAATAGAGGTAGCTCAAAGTTAGCAGTTTAAGAATTTATCCTATTTTGAGGCTAAATTACAGCCTGTTTTACGATAAGTTGGCTCACCTGTCTGGCACCTCAGGGGTGGTGCAAATCATACATTAGCTTTCCATACAATCAGTGCTACGTAGCCAGCCATTCAATACTGGAAAGGCTTAACTTCACAATGGAGGAAACATGCTAACAACCACTGAAATAAAATCAGACATGACGGCGTGGTCTTCCAAAAAAAATGCTGGGAAGGCATGCGGCAATAGCCACACACAGTAATTTGTTGAGTGTGTTGATAACAAAATAATATCTTCTATCATACCTTTTGCAACCCCAATGGAGCGGGGTGTGTAAACAACGAAACCTTCCATGTCAAGCACCAATAGCATTTCAATGCCATTTCTTCCACATAAATGCCAAGCAATGCCAACCAGCAGCACAACTATATCAGAAATCACGCAAAGGCATTGTTCTTCCTCCTCTCCCCTACTGTTAGCTGCACTTCCGACTAAATAAGAGAAACTCTATCTTTCCTGGCAGACGCTGGTTAGGCACGAAACCATGTATAAGACAGCAATAGCTTGCATGTACTACATGACCAGGTAACTAGTAGAGAGCTAGTAGAGTAGCTACGGGAGAGTGACCGAAAGGTTATGATGTTCCGGTCAAACGACGGACGTAGCCCTCCGAACTGTTTGAATGACCCTTGTGACCGTTCGGCTATGGAGAATTTTAAAAAAATGCGTTGCACCCAAAAAATGATGATGAAATTGAAGCAAGCAATAAAATAACAGTAGTAATACTACGTATTATTGTAATAATTGCCTCCAAAGTACCGTAGCAGTGCGTAGGGGTACTCCACACGTACACGTTCATTAAAGGGGTAATGTTTTTGTCACATCTCTCCATGATCATGGTGTCGCGTCTTTGTTCTACGACAACACACAACAACAATACATAGTACCTGCCGCAGTACGCACGATTCCTTCTTTCGTGTGACTTTCTTTCAAATCCTGCTACTAGAGTGCTGCACCTCTCCATCGAAAAGAGATCCATTCATCGGAGTCAATTGTGCACTACTTTTCTCTGAAATGAATGGTACCATGGAAGAGTCAGAAGGACAACAACCATACCCGGCGCCTCCCAGCATGTCGAATCTGTCGGGACATGTCGGCCCAGCAGTCACAACACCAGCAGCAACTGATGACACCGTGACTATTGCATCCGAGTCAACGGCCATGTCCTCGTTGCCACCACCGCCACAGGAGTATGCCTCTGCTACACAATTGGTGCCAACGGAAAGTGCCCCGGTGGTTGCAGCAACTTCAGAGCCTGGTGTTGGTGTTCCGCCCATCGGAACGTCCCCTGCTGTTGTAACGAATCCATACTCTGCAGGTCTTCCTATCACAGCACAATCAGTCCCTATCGTCGCGCCTCCAGTTTCAGTGGGCCAAGTTCCAGTGTCAACGTTTCCTTTGGAGAATGGTGGAAGTGGAACTGCTCTTTCATCATACCAAAATACTCCAAGCATTCCTCCTTCCCACGAAGCTGCTGTCAATGGAGACCTGACGATGCAACCCCGGCGAGCCGTTTCCGCATTGGGCGGCAATGCTGTCTACATTGACGAAGATGAAGGAGGAAAGCAAAATGCCTTTATGCGAACCGCTCCTCCACCGAATGCTTTTCTTGCTGTGGCCAAGTCGACTCTGTCTCCCGCAACTTCCGGAGAAGACGGAGAGATGCACAATGTGGACATGGTCACTCCCACATCTTCGGCTGATCAGTACGAAGACAACGGCGACTACGGCGAATCAATGAATACTCGGAGTTTGCCATTAGGAGTGCCGGATCCGGACGGTGAGGATGACCATCCACGTAATACCCAGCATTCCTTGCCCAACCCAGAGGATCTCAAGCTAGAGCTGGGCGCGTCATCATCGCAAAGTATCTGTCTCAAAAATCCTCATCTTTTCTTTGTTGTCCTTTTGGGTGGCCTCTTCTTTCTCATTTTGGGATTGGCGATTGGATTGACGCAACAAACTCGCACGGAACCTAATTCCGCGACCTTCCATGGAGGGGACATGCGTCTCAATTTCGTTTTGGAATTTTTGGAAGCCAACTGGATTTCCGATGCTGCAGACTTGAAGGATGGGAAGTCACCCCAATTCAAAGCAGCCAGGTGGATAGCAGTTGACGACAAATTGGAATTGGGAATTCCTAGATTGAGCCCTTCTGAAAATGACGAGTCCTACGCGTTTGTCTCACGATATGTCATGGCGGTGTTATATTATGCCACGAATGGACACAGTTGGAAGCACGATTTGAGTTTCTTGTCCGAGAAGAAGACTTGCGATTGGTTTCAGGTCTTTGCTCCACCCGTTGGACAATTGGGAGTATTGTGCAATCGCAACTCGCAACAGATTGTAGGATTCTCGTTCGGTGAGTCTTGAGATCGATGCGACGAATTCTTCTTTTTGTTTGACTAACTCTCTCGTCCTTCCGTTACTTCGTCAAACTCACAGTTAGCAACAACCTGGAAGGATCATTGCCCAAGGAATTATCTCATCTAACAAGTGTCACTTATATGGAATCTATCGGCAACTCTTTGACGGGAAGTATTCCAGATGATTTTCAAAGATTGACTTCGCTCCAGACGATGGTCATGGCTTTCAATGCCCTAACCGGCAAACTTCCCAACTGGTTCGATAAACTACCGAAGATAGCGTTCTTGTATCTATCCAACAATATGCTTACCGGGACGATTCCTGAAACGCTCACACAATCGACGGCACTCTCCGTACTGGCCTTGGACGATAACAATTTCAAAGGCTCAGTCAACAATGTATGGAACTTGAGCAAATTGGAGTACCTGTACTTGGAAGACAACGACTTTACAGGGAACTTGCCAGAGCTTATCCATACAACTCATCCACTCCTGATCAACTTGGATCTTTCCAGCAACAATATCGCTGGTCTGTTGCCTACTGACCTGTTTCGGTTGGAGAGGATTGAAATCATTGACCTGCACAATAATGCTTTTGTCGGGCCGTTTCCAAGGGATATCAATCCAGATCAAGTAACGCTCCGCTTCGTCGCGTTGCATGAAAACGGACTCAGCGGCTCCATACCTCAAACCATTGGACATTTACATAAATTGACGCATCTAGACTTGTCCTCAAATCTGTTTACTGGCATAATTCCAATGGAGATTGATCACCTTACAGATCTCACATACCTCTTTCTCGGAGAGAATAATTTTCGAAAGGGGAAAATACCATCGTGGGTATACGGAATGACTCAATTAAGGGAGCTCTCCTTGAAAACTACGCAGCGAACGGGCACTATTTCTGACGTGATTGCTGCTATGGACAACCTGGTGCTGTTGGATTTAGACGACAATGAATTGACTGGAGCTATCCCTCCTGACATTGGCATGTTAACCAATCTTCAGTTTCTCCTTCTGAACCGAAACCAGCTGACACAGGCCCTGCCTGCAAATATGAACAATATGGAATCACTGAGTACGTGTATTTTTGTTTTTTGAACAACTGTTCCGAAAATCGCAGAGACTAACTTTTCCCATTTCTTGTGGCTTACAGGATTTCTCCTTTTGAATAACAATCGTCTGGTTGGCGATATTTCCGCCATGTGTTCGATTGAATCCTTGAGTATTGTGTATGTGGATTGCGGTGAGATTTCGTGTCCAGAAGACTGCTGCAAATGCTGCTCGGATGGAGTTCAATGCCACGAATATGACCAGTAAGTATAGGTTTTCGCTGCATGAGCAATCTTTTCTCGCTTATTCTAACGTCATTCTTTTCCATATCCTGCGAAACAGAATAAGTAACCTCGATCCAATATGGGAAGCCGGCTACGAGAGACAATTCTTCGATTTTACAGAAGCTACCGACGGAGTTTTCACTTTAGAAGATGATGACTTCATCGTAGAAGGCGCCGACTTGCCATAGTCGTTGTGACGAGAGCCGTTGGGCTTTTCCATCCAACATGAATCAATTGTTACCTGAATGTGCTGGACAAGCACGCAACACCTAAACCATTACATTTAATTTTTAAACATCCACAACAGAGTTAGACTGCTTATTTACGTCGATCTTGATTCAGTACGGAAAGTGGGTCATGAGAGACAATTCCTGAACTTTGTGCGGAAGCACCCGATGATTTTTCGCTGCACTAGACGGCGACCTCTCACTGCCACAGCTGTCGTGCCCGGACTACTTTTCGGCCTCTCCATTCAACCTTAGTAAATGTTTTTCTGAATTGGCCAGACTAGCGCGCCTCGATGTTTCACATAATACTCCGTAGTATGTGTGTTTTAAGTATTAGACAATGCAGTGGTTGGGAGATTTACAGTTATCATAAATCGGACCACTCGTCTTCATTCCCTGCTTTGGGGGCCACACCTTCCTCGTCGAGACCGTCCTCCTTTTCTTTGTCCATATGAGCTGCTATTGTTGTAAAAATGCTGGGTCTCAGTGCTTGCTCCACCGACTTAGCAGGACTTCTGTGCAATAGTCCGGTGGATTCGTGGGAGACAGCTTCCAGATCGGCAAAATCTTCGTCAGTTTCATTCTCGATGTCCCCTGGGGTCTCTTCACTGGGTTTCCTTGTTTCAGCCTTTTGAGGCGTGAGGAAAAGCATGGCGTCGAGCATAGCGCCAATGCGTTCTTGAGCGTCGGCTACATCGTTTCCCGCCTCTATTTCCGTATCATCTTTGCCTTCAAACTCTTCTACCGAGTCAACCAGTGCTTTCACAAGAGCTTGTTTGACATTTTCTTCATCGTCATCCTCGTCGTTGCCCTCTTCCGTGGAGCTCTTCGACGTTAGATTATCTCCGTTCTCGGAATTTTCAACCCCTTCGTTTCCCTTTTCTTCCCCTTCTTCTATGACAGTGGGCTCCGAAGACCTCCTTGCATGCTTCTTTTTCTTGGATTTTGAAGAACTGGTTGAAGACATGACCAACTTGAGGTCCGTGAAAAAATCATTCAGCGCCAGAGTCTCTCCAAACTTTGCCTTTTGATAATTTGCTTGATATCCCGGTTGCCATTCTTCCACAGGAAAGCAATAAAAGTGCGCAATGCTGAATAAGAGCATCTCCAGGCAAATCAAAAAGTTCTGTGCAGATTCAGCCCACTGGTCTGAGTTTCCTCCACCGCCCATATCCGTTGTCTCGGCCAAAACAGTAAGGGCCAGCCCCTGCCAGAAAGTCATGAAAACAACGCCTTTAATGCAAAGAAATTTGGCAAAAGGTCTGCACCACTCTAGATCTTTATCAACGGCATGATAGAACTTCAATAGACCTGCGAAGGCTGTGAAGATGCTCAAGTTCTGAATGAGCGTGATGTAAAATTGAGGTGCTCGGTAATCATGAGGGTTGTCGGCGAGTCCATAATAATGGTACTTGTTCAATAAAAAGTTTGCAATTGTGGTAGCGGGTCTCCAAAACACGAATTGCATGGCAAAGGCCTGGCATTGAGTCAAAATGGCGTCTGCTAGAGCCCTGTCATCTTCGTAGTGTGGCTTGCAGCAACATGGGAATAATCGAAATGGTGGCGTCAAGTGATCTACTTGCTTCGACAATAGATCTACGACTTTGTTTCGGTCTCCTTTCCCCAGCACAGAGATGCAGAAAGAAAGGAATTGATAAATAATGTAGGCTTCGTATCCATCCTTTATGATTGCCAGATATCCTGCGGAGGAAGGAAATACAAGAGACAGCCACGATGTGATAGCCTACAAAGAAGCAGAAACCGAAAAAAATCCATGAGAACGATAGAACGGAGCGAGTTTGCAAACGCTGCACCAGTTTGATCAGCCTTACATAGATCGGACACATCCATAGAATGGCAAGAATTTTTCGTTGGATCTGTTAACAATGATGGAAAAGCAAGTGGAACTGAGTAAGGACGACAATGGTATTCCTTGCTTCCCCCCCTTCCAAAGACAACTTACTGCGGGCTGCAACATCTTCCGCATATGGCTTCCCATGTGCCACATACTGATCAAACAACTCAACAGCGTAAAAGTGCCCGCCAATTGATACACCATAAACGAGTTTTCCATGCTGAATTGATCCTCGGTATGGAGCACATACTGTTCAAAGTCTGCTTTTACCGAGTCCACTTGTTCTTGGATTTCCAATTCGGCCTTGTGGACTGTTGCGTCCAGGGTGATCATCGTCGAGTTAAGTTCCTTCGCCACATCGTTTCTCGTATCAGTCAATTGTTTGAGTAAGTCAATGCGCTCGTCGTTCCATTCTTTTTCCATGGCATTGAGTTTCTTCAGGACATCTGTGTTGGTGACGGACTCGTTGAATCGTTCGATGATTCGTTCCTGAATTTGAATCGTCTTTTCTAGATTGTGGATCTTTTCTTCGTCGGTCGAAAGTTGTTTTGTCGTTTGTTTTTGAAAGGAATTCAAGTAGATGGAAACCACTACTAATCCAGCTAATGCCACAATAACTATTATGCGATTGACCATGAGACCGCTTGGTGGTTCAAAAGTCGTTTTCTTCTTTTTGCTTCGAATGGCAACACTGCTGTCATCGTCCCTGGGTGACAGCGGCGCTGATTCGTCGTCAATTGAGTCGTACATTATGTTTGTTTTGTTTGTTTGTTTGTTTTGTTTGTTGTCAGATGTGATGTGCATCAAAAGACAAACGAAACGAAGTGTTTTTGAGGGCTGATTGCTTGCTGGTGAAACACAGATCGACTTTTTTTTCAACTGCGCTGGCGTAGGTAGATTTTGATCCAATTTTGATTACTCCTCTCTAGCTAGTAGAACAATTGGAAATGATACAACAAGCCGTAGATGGATCTTGAAAACGGATTCGCCTTTGGATGGCAACGCAACTATTCACCGGGATAGGATAGGTAGTAGATTTTGTTACTCTTGCTACTATCGTTTGAGTAATGGCTTCAAGCTTTTTAGCTTGTTTACTGTTGTTGCTGTAATGAAATTATTGTACTTTCTGCTTGTAGAGCGGCTTAAGTTTCCTCTATGGACATCCAACATCTTCAATCTTGACTTGCCCACGTATCCGCGTATTACCGTTGTCGTGCATCTTCACAGTCACTCAATCTGTTCGAGGAAAGAAGAAAGAGTCAAAAGTCAACGGTACAAACACAACGACAATGTTGTTATTGCTACGGTGTACGGTATTAATATTTACAGTTATTATACCGGTACCGGGTATTATTACTAAGACGTGTAGTATTAAAACAACGCGACTGACAGTGAGAAAAGCGTGCACAACTTTTTGAACTGGAAAGGGATCGAGATAATAAAAACGACTCGATTATTACGACTACCGGTACTTTTTAGTAGCTACTCCGAGTAGTAGTACTGTAGTACCGTAGCTGTGAGCTGTGACTGTGAAATCATCTCACAGAAATAACAGTAAATGAAACATGCACGAAAGTTTCACAACATATCCAGCAAGACGAGAAAGCCACCCTAAAAAAGTCTTGAGTTGGCTATTACTGCAGTAGAGTTTTGTGATCAAATCATACAAGCTTTGTTGTCGTATCATTTTTCCTATTCCTTTTGGTTTGATTCGGTGGTGTTTTCTTTGGATACAGATACCTTTTCGGAATCATTTGCAACACCATTACTTGCAGCTGTCTCTTCCGTCGTCGATTCCTCTTGACTATCTTGCCCAGCGGCATCTTCAGGAGATACGTTTACATCAGTACCGTGCTCGACAGCAGCTGTAGACAAATTGTCAGCGGCTGCTGCGTCAGAAGCAAGGCCAACAACATCATCACTCGCACCAGCACCTACAGCTGTTGCTGCAGCTGCAATATTAACATTTCCCTCCTCTGAACTTGCTTGACTTTTCTTCGTTGCAAAATCAGTGTCTTCACCAATGACTGCAGCAGCTGCACTCTGCCTAGGCACTCTGCCCCAAGCATCCGTCTTCTTCTTGAGGGTGCGTTCCAACCAAGCCTTTTGTACGTTCTCATAAATATATTCCGTTCCCTTCATGCGACTGGGCTTCCAAGCGACCTGCTTGGCTTCTTCGACCGTTGCAACTCGAAGATTGCCATCTTCTTCTACCAAGGTATTTGTCATATTGTTGTTGGTGTACGACGTCAGTCGGTGGCCCTTCTTCTTCATGGCACGGGTGTTCACGACTTTGGCCACATATTTCCACCGTGGGCGTTTCTCACCTTGTGCATTGGTTTCGGGATAGGGAATCTCCCTTTCGGACGTTTTTTTGTTCTGTTCTTGCTTCCGTTGCTCTTGTTGAGCCTTGATCAGTCGTTTGGCAGCTCCGTCTGTCTTGACTTGCAACGTTGATTCGTCGACATCTTCCACATAGACGTGGTCATCAATCAAGATTTGAGCCAACTTGTCATCCCGTTCATTCGCTTCTTTCAGTTTGGCTTCCATGTCATAAATATCGTCGGCAGAAACGAAGGAGGTGGAAATTTCATCGGGAGGACCCCGTCCATGAATTCCGACGGGATCTTCGACAAAGGGTTGGTACTGGTTGGGATTTTCGGATCGGTCCGATCGATAGGCATCCCGAATATTTTGCAGGATCATTTCTTCGGCATACTTCGCCTGCTCTTCACACAGCAGTTCCGGATTATTGCGTCGCATTTGTTCTTCGTTGTGCTGCAATTGAATCACACCGGCCGCTCTCCATGGAGTGATCTGATACCGTTGGGCCAACACCCTGCAAGCATATTCGTGCGATGTTCTTCCCGGATGGTCTTGTTCAGCCTGTACCATAATGTCAATATAGGATTTGTAGATTTGCTGGCATGTCTTGTCGTCCATCCATGACAGTGCAATCATGGAATCATCCAACGAACTGAATTCATTTTCGAAACCGACGGGTGGGCGATTGGCGAAATCTTCGGCACTGATGAGGCGGCTGCGTGGAGGAGGTTTGGGTCGATAATAGGGATCTTTGCGAGACATGTCCCATTCTCCCGGTTCCAATTTAAAGTTTGTAAAAGGTTGTTTGGGACGAGAATCGGTGCTTTCAGCCTCGTTAGATTCAGTCCCCTTCTTGCTGATTTTCTTGGGACGTGGTAACGACGAAAAACATCTCGTAGATTGGTGGGAGATGGAAAGTTGGTGTTGTTGCAGCGATATTTGCAGGCGCTGTAATTGCAGTAATGTTGTATTCCAAGATGATCGCATCATCATGGTATGTTATTTTTAGTGATGTATCAGTTTCGAGACGTTTCAATCGGCAGGGGGAAGTTATCGAAGGGCAACACTACTATCATTTTGAAGATTTATGATAGAGTTTTTTTTGAGCGGTGCTGGAGTTGTGGTTTGGAGCCGATGGGACCGTGTGGATGATGATGATAGCGACGACGAACGTAATTATTGTTACAGTTAATTGTAAGAAAGGAAAAAGGGATAGGGATTGGTCCTCTCGCTCTATGATAGGTAGAGCCACTCACAGTCAGCTACCTACGACTAGTCGTACGTTAGTACTTCGTAGCTAATAATCACACTGTCAATACGACTGCTCTAATAAACTATGAGAATGTAAAATGTAAAATACTCAAGCAACCAGTAGCTGGCTTTTTGCTTCGAATGAGCCTCACCAGTCAACTGACCACAATCGGGCAACTCTGCCTAGTAGCTGAAGGGCAAGTAAGATAACAGCAATCTATGATCCTGCCGCAAAGTGTCATCACGAGTTAACTGATGATACCTTTCCAGGCAGGGACAACGGATTCCCAGCTGTCTACTACAAGTCGTATGGGATAAATATGAAGAGATTTCTAATGTTAGTTTTAGATGCAACGTTGTGTGTGTCATGTGTCATGGTGAAGCGTATGAAATGATAATTTTATGTTGATGCATATGAAAAGGAGTGGAGCTTGCATTTCAAGAGATTTTTTCAGTTCAAGGAGCAACTTCAAAATCAATGTTTCAGATTTTGAGTTCTCTCCAGGAACGTCATTCCGGTTGAAAATCAACCATCTCTCAAAACTGAAAGCTCCGAGCTGCGAAACAAATTATAGTAGTAGTTTTGGCGCTCATCCAAGGAAGATTGCCCAAAGGATGACAGGATTTGCCATCGATCAAACTACTACTCAATTTGTTCCGCTTTACCGTCCTCATCCACCCATCTTGGCATCGCACGCCCCTTGTAGATTCTTTACGCCACGGATATTACTTCTTGAGCCTCCCCCTCTGTTGTTGATGTTGGCATCACTGCGATAGGCCCGGCCCTGATTGCGCTGGGCATAGTTTGCACGGTTCTCGAGCCGTTGCGGGGGATTGGTAATGCTGGTGAAGATCAAGGAGATGAACTCAAAAATAGCCGCAAAGAAATCAGAAATGGTTCGAGTGATACTCTTCCGGCCTCCCACTGTCCCATCAGCTGAAACATACGGCATGATGGTCGTACTCGAGGTTTTTGTCGTGTCACTGGGTATTCGTTTGGGTCTGCTTGTTGTTGATGTGATTGAAATTACTCTAGTTGTCAGTGAAAATATTCGCTCTTTTGCAAGCTTTTGTTGCCTTGTAACAAAGAGATTAGAGCTGGTACAGATACTACTACTGTGAAGGACCAACCCGGTCGTCGTGCTTCGTGGAGGGTTCAGATGAAGCAATCTGGAGAATGGACGCTTTCTTCTTCGAAGAGTTACATGCCGTTGAACTCGTTCGCTACGACTTACCTACCAGCACTGCTTTCATCAGAATGAAACTGACTCCCGATGACCGTGGAAATACAACATCTTTTTCTCTCGTGACGGACGGACGGACAAAATGCTTCGACGTCACGCCAATACTTTCGAACGTCATACATACGACTAGTACGTAGCACACGACAACGGCTGTAACGGTATTTCGGTACCGTATGATAGTACGAAAATACGACTCGTCACCTTGGAAATTGGAAGTCCACCCGAAACTACTTCTCCCAGTACGTATGTACGAAGATAGGATACCGTAACCCATTACTACCATAGTAGCCTACCGGTAGCCACCTACCGGTAGTCGCATGATTAGCTATCGGTGACGAAACGCTCTAGATTGACCGAGGACATGATCCACATTGTTTTGGTCAAAGTATAACAACCAAAATGCTCAAAGACCTTCCTTCACCATTATACTGCTGTACTATTCTCTCGGATCCTCGTCCTGGTAAGAACTAATTGGTGGGTGACACTGTTTCACCTTTCTTTTGCATCACAACATAGTTCCAGACGTTGAAGCCTTCTCCTGCATGGAACAGCTGGGAACCGTCGCTAAAAATGTTCTTGGTCCACCATCGACCTTGATGGGGTGAATCAAGAGTATCAGGTACCATGTGTTCGGGGGCTACCTGCCCCAACGTTGTTTGAAGAGAGTCGGCTTCCAAGAGATTCAAGCTCTCGTATTCTGTGCCGTCACTCAACTTTCCATGATATTTGACACTGTCCAAGCTCGTCCCATTCCTAGAGAGGGAAATTAAAACCTCGCTGACTGCAACTTCGCCACGGAAGCTCAAGGAATTCCCGCGTCCAAGATTGCTTCGAGACGTTGGGTTCAAACCCATCTCATTCCGTTCATCGTTCACGCCATCCCACCATATAGTATCTCCGGAGTAACTCGTATCGGCACAAATTACCCAAGACGAATCGTCCACTCGAATTGGACTCGGTGAATCACCTTGCGGTTTGTGGCCTGTCAGGATAAGCTGAATGGACGAACGAGCAAAAAACTCACGAGTGCATTTCGCGACATCCGACTCTGTCTTCTCTTCTCGTTTTTCTGCCGGGAGGAAAGAATTTGGCATGCCTTCTGGTGTGAAGCTGTTGTACACCACTGTGGGGTTCTTCTTTCCGTCCGATGTCATCCCCATACCATACTGGATCAGATCTGAATACGGCGGGCCGTTGCCATATCCACCTCGGTAGGCCCATATAGATTTCTTCGCCGACTGCTTCGTTTGTACGTCATAATAGTCGATACCTTTCTCTTCAAGTTCATCCCTGGATTTTTCCAATTTTGCGATATCATGTCTCCATCTTTCCAGATTGTCATGACAGAATTGATTTAACGCATCCATCCATTGTTCAATGGATATCGTCGCTTGATGATCATTACCCTGCTTGGTCTTCTCAAGCCACGGCAATGCAAAGGTCAAATCATCCCATAGGGATCTTGACTCATTCTTGGCATTTTCCATGACCTCTGTTGTCAGAGGCAGTGATCCGTGAACAAATAGGACTGGACCTACTCGAGCTGCTAGAAGAGCATGCCACAAGAAAAGACCCATTTCCCCGCGTGGATGGCATGACTCTTGATAGGATCGCACCACCTCGTCGTCGGAAATCTTGATTTCACTCAGAGGTGTGTTGCTGGAGAAAGAAGCTTCCCATGCCAATTCCTGACGTCTATGTTCCATGGCATCTGGTGATCCCATAGTGTGCCCCAATATCCACTTCAGTCGTTCACCAGGATCCATCGATGGTAATTCACCTTTCGGGTCGCCGACCCTGCCACTACCACGGAACCAAGTCAGACCAGGATGGTATGGAACTCGAACTGGCTTTTTAAAATTTGGGTCGGGCATTCCAAGCTCTTGCATCATCCGTAGTTTGTTGATGTCACGATTGCCCAAAACCCAAAAGACACGATGTGGGTACCGTCGCTTCAAATCCAAAAGTTGACGTGACACGTACAAATCAAAGCCTCCCTTGTCCCAAAGATCGCCTCCAAATACCAACATGCTGTTGGAATCCAAAAAATCAATGCAATGATCGTAGGGAAATATATATGGCAGATCATTGTCGTCGGCATCGATTGCTCTCCTTTGAAAGATACTGATTGTGGAGGTCGGCGTACGTTTCGTAAAGGTTAATACTTTCGATGTTTGCACATATCGATCGAGATAGGCTTTGTCGCCTTCAATGTCAGTAATGTATGACAACTGAATATTGTCGTGTTCTGCCAAAAAGTTTTGAAACTCGGGTGAATCGACCGAAACTGCCCGCAGATTGGTGCTTGCTGCATCTCGAGTTTGATGAAATAATGGTCGTTCCGCACTATCACGAAATGCACCTCCTCGGACAAACGGAACGCTACCAATGTATCTTGTTGGTTTCAGACGACATTCCAACGTCCTGATGGGTAGCACCCCTTGGAAAAAGTACCGTCTCTGGTATGAGTGAAAGAACGATCGAACAAAGGGCATTTCGTACAAACCGTTCCAAACTAAAGCGAATAAAAAGACCCACTGGCGATGACGAGGATTCAGGATTTTTTTTGATTTCGTTCCTCCCATTTCCTTGGTGGCCCTCTCTTCTGATGTTACTTTTGGTGCCTCTATTTGGAATATGCAGAGAACTATGACGAGATGGGCTCGTCAAGAAGAAGACAACGACGAAGGGTGGAAAGCAAGCAAACGTCCTGAGGGATTCGATGAGCTGTACGTTATTCCTCGTTAGACGATGTCTGTCGTTGAAACTGACATGTGACTAAAGTACGGTACCTCGTATCTCGGTTACATCGCACTTTCATCATGCATGATGGATTATTCAAAAAAAAGTGTCATCTCATTGACTGTGAATGACAGAGAGTGAATGTTTCGTCGGCATTTTAGTCGAACTAATCATCTGAAATTCGTCGTCGGCCCACTATGATCGCGGGTTTGAAAATACTGTAGCACGAAAATAGTCGTAAAAGTTTGGCTAGCTACCGTAGTCTCTAGTAGCTTTTATTATATTGGTAGATCTACCCTAGCTAGCAAGAGAGGCAACAGAGGATTCAAACAACTTTTTTGTTCTGCCCACATCATTAAAAGTTGCACATATTGCGGATTCTCAGCAGTTCCCATGAATGTGTTCAATTTCCGCTGAATGGGATTGTGGAACTTCCAGTGCTATCTCTACTAGTATCCAATCATAGGCTCGGTACTAGCTGGAGAATGTTCGATTCCGATCAACAATATATCACAGTCAATACGCATACTAGAGTCTTACACGGAAGATTATTTCGGCATCGAGTTTTCTCCATAAAAATCAAGTGGAACTATCTCCCTTCATTCGCAGGAAAGAAGAATGGTCGAACGATGGTTTTAAGATTGTGCGAAGATGATGACAAAGAGTACGACGATTATGAGTACTCTTGGAAGAAAGGTAAGGAGAGAAATCCGCATAGTTTAGCATGTGCACTATTGTATTGCGCCAATTTAAGGAAAGTATTGAACCTAAAAAGTTCATACCGTTGGAGGAGGTCCAACGCTGTCAACATCCAGATTCCCCATGATGAATGGGAATAAGGCAAAAAGCAATCCTGTAATTACCATGATGGGAAAGGCAATATACAGGCCAACATCGAAGGCTCCAGATCGTTCTTTGTTGTCACCACTCATACTTTTGGGAACCACTCCCCCCAAAGTGGCAGCTTTGATCTCTTCTTCGGAGGCCTCCCAAGACTTCATCTTTTCTTCCAAAGACATTTTCGTGGATTTACCAATAGGAGGTTCTTCTTCCGGTGATTCCGCTCCCCATACGACAATCTGTTTTCGACACTCTGCAAGCCGAATTTGGGGATCTTGACGGTTCAACGTCAAGATTGGATGCGTCCTGGGCGAAAAAGAACAGCAACGCGGCATAGCCATCAACCACCACACGCACAAGAGAGTAGCAAAGGAGGTAATCCTATCAAACATGACGTTGCGATGTATGATTGTAATTATCTCGACCAAGTAGTAGCACTTTAATATCGTCCGATACTGACCCCATACACTGCTGCTAAATATTTTGCTGTAGTACCGGGTAGACTAGTTGCAATGAAAAACCGCAGAATACGATGGCATCATCATCGTTGTCACCCATCATTCGTCATACAGGATCTTGGATGGAAACCTTCGAGTCGAAAGTTGAGACAGATTGTCTCTCTACCGTAGACTACTACTCCGAGTACGACTTACTGTAAGTACAGGACAGGAGGAGTATTAGGTAGGGTACCTACCTACCTAGTCATATTAGGTGTATTGACTGTGAAAAGGCTATCTCACATCTTAGGAACAATGCACCAAGTACGGTACCATTATACCTGCTGTCGTACGTCAGCATCAACGTCTCATCTATTCGCGAATTCTCTCTCTTCACGAAGTCAACGTTTTGAAAACTGCGTCGATTTATATTTTACAGTTAACTACTCGTGGTAGATGAAAACAATACGGAGTACGGTAGTAGTCTCCTACTTTTGTGGTATCACAACAGAAGTATTTACTTCGATAGAGAAGCAGTTGGTATTGGAGGCAGCTCTTCACTTCTTTCGGTACTGTAGTACCTAAAAAGTAAAGAAAAATTTCATCCCGCTTGTGGACAGCAAGACCTGAAATCAAGTGAGGGGGGACGTACTACGAAACGGGGCATCAATGACCATTCCTCAATCAAGATGACATCCCATTCGTCCCAAACGAAATCTTCCAAGATCAGCTTGGAAGAACGCTTGTCGATCCATAATCCTCTTCCTCCCTCCACATCAGACGTATCTGGCTCATTTGCTCATCGGAGTCGTAGACACTCGACTACAAATTTCATCGGCCCCTTGTCTCCGCTGCAAGATTACCACCACTTCGGTTCGTCCTCGTCCTCCTCGTCGGCTGGAGCTCTGCAATCTTTCACTCGTGTCTCTCGCCGGGCTGCATTGGCAACCAAATCACAATTCTGGGATTCCAATGATGCTGGTATTGTGGCGGCACAGTCTGCAGTGGACCAGTGGGAACAGGGCTACAATGCGTTACGTGGATTGTTGGTCGCCATGGGACATTCGGCAGAACGATTGTATGGGGCCGCCAAGGCTGGCGCTAATGGATTGGAACATGGATTACTGGTACCCGTACGAGATTGGATCTTGTTACCAGCTTTTGGGGGGGTCGAGCATGTGGTCGGAGAAACTGTGGGATTCTTGCAATCGGATCAGACGCAAGTGCTAGCACACCAATCCTTGCATTTGGCGAAGCAGGTACCGTTTGTGGGAGAAAGTATATTGGTCCCAGCCATGTGTATTGGAGCAGAAGCTGTCAAACGAACTTGGGAGATCGCCAAGTATCCAATCCCTGCTCCACACCAAGTGCGAGACTCGGTGGACTCCGTTTTGACTGGAACAAAATGGGCCTTGTCCACTGCTGGTCGGGAGGTATTCTTGTATGTGAAACGGGCCGACGCCAACATTACGCGAACGCTCAGTCATACGCAATGGAAGGTATTGGGATCAGGACCTTATGCCACGCTTGATAAATTGAGCAAGCGAGAAATCATTGATCACTTTTGCGAACGCTACTTTTCCACAATTGACCCAGTTGCTCGGTATGAATTGGCGGCACATGTCCGAGCCCACAACAGACCTCTGTACCATGATTTGGTCATAACAGGAGTGCTGCGTGAACGAGGGAGAGATTTTACCAACGACGATGAATGGCTGTCGTTACGGCCTCTATACCGCGACGAGGACAGCGACTTTCTCCTCCAAGGACAATTCGCGTCCGAAACCGATGTCGTACCTCTGTGGTTTCGATTACCGTATCAGAATGGCAAGCGACCAAAGCGAGACACTCCATGGATCCTTTTTGACCGACAAGAAGGCGAGCTATTGGAGGCTAAATACCGATCGGTCTTGCAGGATCACAGGCGTCAAAATGTCAGCTGTGACTCGGTAGGTAACGAATCCACTTCTGCGTTATATCAGAATCAAGAAACGCAATGGGAACCGGCAAAGTACTCGACAAATGCAAAATGGTACAATCCAGATTTGAATCTGGATTTGCTGTTGGATCAAAAGAGGCACGCAGTTTCATTCTTCCCTTGCTGCCCAAAATGTCGAACGAGACATGATGTCCAGCCTCCAATGGCACCCAAACAGTTCGAAGAACTCTGTCAACAATGTACTGCACAACATGCGGATGCTCCATGGGTAGATGCTCTCCTTTCTCCTCCTCCCTTGGATGCTGTGTACCGTCCGACGCTATGGAGGTTTTACGGGCCGGGAGATGAGATTCGGCGTGCGACGTGGTTTTTAGACACGAAACGGCATGGTCCTCAACCATATGGTGAAGATGCTCAGGCGGTACTGGAGGATGCATACCTCTTTTTGAAATGGATCAGTCAGAAAAGAGTTGGTGGTGAAAACATCCTTCTAACAGTTCAAGTTCCCAGCCCAGACGGTGGTGAACATCAGCTTGTTCAATTTTCTTCTTTGGACTCTGCGACTGCGATTGGTAAAGGGCTAGGAGGGGCGATATCGCTCTTCAAAAGGCGTGTATATCGCGGTGCATGGCATGCTTCTCCTGAAGCTCTTCGGTCGCTTGGAGCCAAAACCCGACAACAAACTCAGAAGAAAGCAACTAACTGCAACTTGGAAAATGAGAAGCTGAAATTTGTTTCTTCTCCCGAAATGTTTCTAATAGACAACAACCCAACACATGCAGAAGCAGAAGAAGAGATTCTATACAAGACATCCGCGTCAACCGATTCCCTGGCGACTGATAGAAGAAGCGTGGTTTCGGATTCCGATCTACATTCATGTTTGAATCCGGACTACTCGTTGGCCTACGTTATGAAGACTGACAAGAGAAACTCTCAAAAGAAATCGAAGAACAAAATCGACGATGAAGAAGTCGATCATCTCGTATTGATCATCCATGGTGTAGGAGAGATGCTACAGTCGTTTGACTTTTTTGGGCTCAAAAAAGTGCCTACCATCGTCGATTGTTGCGGTTATCTTCGCGAGAATCATGCCGAGGTTTTAGATGTTCGATTTTCACAAATGTTCGAGGCGACGGATGGCTTTTCAGAGGCTCGTTTTGGACGAGTGGAATATCTCCCAGTCGAATGGCATGAATCTTTTGCCATTCAATCTACAAGGCGACTCCTCACAGAAAAATCCACTTTCCCTTCCGAAAACAGGGCCGAAACGACTATAGCTGACATATCGCTGAAAACAATACCAAACTTGCGGCAGTTTGCGAATGATACTCTGATGGATGTCCTATACTTTATGAGTCCAGAGCATCATGATATGATCATCGATATTGTAGTATTCGAGCTCAACTATGTGGTGAATCGATTCCGTACGTTGACCGGGTTTCAGGGTGACATTTCTATTGCTGGACATTCGCTTGGAAGCATCATCACTTGGGATATCCTTGATCATCAAATCAAGTCTAGTTTGTATGACACTGGAACACCGCCAACTCAACCTGAGTATACCACAGACGAAGGTCGACGGGAGGACTTCACAACGGACTACCCCCAGCTTAATTTTGACGTTGAAAACGCCTTCATGCTTGGATCGCCGATCCCCGTTTTCTTGATGATTCGCAATCAAAGGAATCCACTGAGTGTCGATCATGCATTGAAAGGTTGTCCTCGAGTTTTCAATATTTTTCACCCCTACGACCCAGTCAGTTACCGTATCGAACCATTGCTTGATCCGAGGAATGCAGACATTGATCCAAAGATCATGACCCATTGGAATGGCGGGTTCCGCTTTCAATACCAGACGAAACGTCTTTGGGATAAACTTGTTGATCAAACGATACATGCACAACAGAGTGTCTTCAATAGCCTTGAGTCTGGAATTGCGGCTTTGGGCCTTCTTGATTCAGCCTACGAAAGTGACCAAGATGACGACGGTGACGACGAAACATCACAAGCATCGTCATTCAAAGTTGTGACTGGAAGACTGAACGGAGGGCGCCGCATAGACTACATGCTACAAGAGAAAGAGATTGACAGAGCCAATGAGTATGTTGCTGCGCTTGCCGCCCATTCCTGCTATTGGCTGGAGAAGGACCTGAGCTTGTTCATTGCCCGGCAAATTTGCCTCTGCGCTCTTGAACGTGCAGCGTACTATGCCGAAAGGACGCATCATCAATAGTACTGGCAGTAGCATTCACTACCGGCACTCTAGTAGTTTTTGTTTTATAATTTTCCTTATAACGATTCTTTTCGTTATAAGCGATGATGGAATGAAAATAGTCTACCAGCTACTTCTAGGTACCGGTAGTCGTAGCTATTAGCTAGAGAGAGTAGCAGGAGGAATTGACTGTGAATCATGAAAACGTGACAAAAACGTGTTCACGAAAACCGGTTTTCTACTACGGCAGTACTACCGTAGAGACATACCAGTAGACCACCGTACGGTAGTAGTCTGCGGTACACTACCAGCAGAGGTACGGTAGGTACTGTTGTACTGGCATTTGTTCGTGTCCGTTCTTTGACGTTGGTTTTCATTGTACGTCGTATGAAAACAAAACGAACATCAAAACGAACCTCTCTTGTGCATCCAAGCGCCCTCAAACTCTTCGTGTCTGTGAAAGAGAGAGAGAGAGAGAGATCCAACGGCTAGTAGAAGTGCCTTTGATAGATATCGTGATAGGACGTCGCTTGCTCAAGACTTTCAAACTTGGTCAAGGCATTTTTGATGTCATCTCTTCCCCATCATTGTTCCACCGTTCTAAGTTTTCAAAGCATCAGTTGAGAGTTGAGAACGTTGATATCTTCCGTCATTTCCGATTGATTTTTACATATGGGAATATTCCTGAAACGAGGGTAAAAGTGACGAGGTTTCGGTTTTATCTGTTTCCCAGGATTGCTGGTTGTCGCTGCAACAAACGATCGTATTTGTATGAGTCAACAACATTCAACATGACCGATACAACTAGCAATTACAATAGAAACAAGAATCAAGCCTCCAAAACGGAGGATGTTTTACGAAGCCCGAGTAGAAAAGGACGCAGAAACACCGACACCATGAAACGAGAGAAGAAAGAAGGAGATGACGCCGCCTCTACAGGCACCGATGATTTCGCTCGTCGACCTCGTCGACATCCACAAGACACCCCAGAAATATTACTTCAAGGATGGCTGTTCAAACAAAATCGCAAAAACGTTTGGCAAGACAGGTATTTTATCTTTCGATCGGACCAAACGCTGACATATCAAAGAAAAAGAGACGACGATAATCCCCGTGCCGTTTATCGTATCTCCCGAGAGTCTGGTTGCGAGATTAGCGATGTCTATGTGGAAAAAACACGCAACGCACATCATCGACAGGGACAAGAAAATGTTGGAGGTCAACAGCTATTGTACTGTATCACCATTTCGTTTCCCGACGATACAGCCGAAACCGTCGACTCGACATACAAACTTGCCCATAATGATTCCTTTCGCGATGACGAATCTTCAATTGGAGCTATGGGGGGCATGGTATCGCCGGAATGTAGCGGAGGCCGACCCTCGTCACCAAATTCGTTTCATCGCGACACCAAGAAACACAATTCGTGGTCGAATCATTGCCATTCAGATTTAGGTCCACAATTCAACTCTATGAACGACGAGTCATCTCTGGGTAGTGATGGATTGTCGTTACCCGGAACGGAACAGCAAAAGAATAAGAGAATCTCGTTTTTACATCGGAGGCACAAAAGGAGACCGTCTTCGGCGGATCTCCCATCTCGAAGTAATGCTTTCTTGGACGAAGACAGTCTTGGACATTCTCTTCCCGTCATCTGCAGAGAAAGGTGCCCCACTCCAACTCCCACAAGGCTCCGAGGAGGAAGAAGACGACCGAGAAATCCTGCCGTACATGGAATGGATCTCACCGTACCCAACATGGCATTTGGTGGATTTCCAGCCAGCAGTCCAGTGTGTAGGGATAGATTGGCTAGAAGTGATGTCACTGGTAACCCGTTGAACGACACAGACAGAATGCAAGGAGCTGGTGATAGCATAAGTCTCATTGAGTTTCCATTAGCAACACAGGTTGAAGGTTGGGAAAAGGGAAATCTTCAAGGGGACGCAGTTGACTTTCCGCGCAAACAAGGTTTCGATTTGAGTCAAACGGACAGAATGACGAATCTCAGTCGGAAGCTGGAGGAGTATGGAGCGGAGAAAAATCCCTCGCAGGTAGAGCGAAATCTGATGGAACTAGAAAAGCTACATCACCAATTCTTGTACAAGCAACGAATGAAGCGATCTGCTACGGTAAAGCGAGCGATTGCGGTCACCAAGATTGGTATTGCAGCAGGCACCGCCGTTGGTGTTGGATTGATTACCGCTGGTGTGGGACTAGCAGCTGGTTTGGTATTCATTGGAGTCTCTGCGGTTCTTGGTGGAACGGCTGGCGCAGCGGAAATAGGCTTAAAGAGTGCGTTCAAAAAAAAGGACCACATCACGATAGCCACAACCAACTATGAACTTGCAAAAGTATGGAAGCACGCGCTGGATGCTTGCTTGGAACAAGAATCATTCAAGCAATCCACATGGGGTCGGCTTTTCGTTGCGGAAGGAAGAAAGACCACAAACGCGTTGATAACTAATGCTCCAAGCTGCGATGAAGATGATCATTTTGGCGCGTCGATTACGACACCGCGGGGAAGCCCCAAAGAAAGATCCAAAAGTCAACCAAAGTTGTTTCTGAGGAATCCTACCTTTCTTGCTCACGCTCAAGCTCGGTGGCGGCCTTTAGAAGGTGGTTGGGTGTCATTTCTTGGTCCAGGCGCCCAATGTCTACGAGTTTTCAAAGAAGAAGGCATCCAACTTGATGCACAATCTCGAAAAATTGCACCGCTAACTGTAGGCGGCTCGGCATGCACACCTCTACGAACACAAATTGTTCTAAATGCCCACCCAACAGAGGCTTTCATGTGCATCATGTCCTATGCCCGCATTCACTCCCTCCATTCGAGCGAGGCTTTAAGTCCGAACTCTGGCCAGAGCGCGTCCTATCGATTGATTGAGAAATACGACGATCACACCGATGTCATCCATTTGTTTTGTCGAAAACTGTACCTATTTCCTTCGTGGACCGAAGCTAGAGATTTTGTTCTTCTTCGATACTGGCGGTACGAACCCGATGGATCGTATGTAATCTGTTACGAGTCCGTAGAACATCCGCTTTGTCCACCTCGACCTGATTTTGTGCGTGGAGAAATGCATCACGTTTACACCATCGCCCCTCCGAAGAACAAGGATTACACTGGAAAAGGGCCAAATGGTAACGAATGTTTATTGACATCTGTCGTACAGGTGGACCCTAGAGGTTGGATTCCAACGAGACCGATAGTGTTCTTGTCGAATCAAACCTATGCGGACGCATTTGGAATTTCCGCGTTAATGCAGACTTTGGATATTCGAGATGCTATTGAAAATGATCGTTTTCTTGACTTGTCGCCGGACTTGCACCATCCAACCTCATTACTTGGAAAGGAGGGCCGTGGGGTCAATAACTCTCAAAACGATTACGATTTAAGATACGTCAATCGTGAACGATGCGACAGCTTGACATCAGAACGCTTTCCATCCGTTGGAAGCCACCCGGAACCGCTGGGCAATGAAAAATGGGCCGAACCCGATGCGAACTCTTTTATGGTGAGAGGTCCCTCGTACAAGTCCGATCGAATCAAGGTCAATGCTGGCTCGAGTATTGGTCAACTTATTGCCGTTGATGTTGTACAAGTGGATAAACCGCTCTACAGTGGGATGGCGACGCATCCATCCGAGAGAATCCAGCTTGGTCTGGCACGAGAAAAGACACTGAAAGAAAAAGGAATGAAATCCGATATGCCTCCATTTATCTTCGTGGTGAACATTATTCTTCCTGGACCACCCTTTTATCACGGTGTTTTTTACTACGCGGTGGACGACATGTCAGCAATCAATGGCAATGATGGCACACCATCTTCTAAACTTTGCCAACGATTTTTCTTTGGTGGCAGCGACGAGTTTCGTGATCGCACCTTTAAGCTGATCCCTCGCATTGTGGAAGGAAATTTCATGGTCCGCAAGGCTGTCGGAAATACACCGGCTATTATGGGAACTAAACTCAAGCAGCGCTACGTTCGTAATCAACGATTTATGGAGGTAATTTTGGATTGTGGAAGCAGCGCTGTCGCCACTGGAGTGATTCGGGTTAGTTTGGGATATGCAAAGACTCTCGTAGTCGATATGGGATTTCTTTTGGAAGCTGACGACGATGAATATCTCCCGGAAAAGATCTTTGGTGCTGTTAGAATGAAATATCCTTCCTTTGGTACTCACCTTCGAAAAGTGGATGAACTTTCAAGTGATAGCTAATCAATTGTAGCTGATTTCGATTAGAATACGTTGGCAAAAGTCGATCGTAAATTCCAGACCACGATGCTACGTGTGATCACATACTAGTCTACCGTAGTGTTGGATCAATTAGCATGTTCCTGCCTGACTGCACCGAGGAATATCCATCACATGTCACCTTATTTCTTCTAATATTACTCTTTTGTTCTATACAAACCAGGTACTTTACATCCCCTTCAAACACTGCAACTTTTCAGCCAATGCTTCAAGAACCTTGACATCGTTTTCCAAAAAGCCAAGAGTCTTACCCTTCTCTTGCAGCAAAAGCAGATTTTCGTAGATACCGCCCTTGAAACCAGGGATGCTGAAAAAGGTCAAACGGTTTCCTTTCATCCATTTCATTGCCACCATTGGATCCTTGTCGAGGATGGCAACAAACATGGCGAGAGTAACTAGAGGTTTCACTTTTTCACGACTGTCACTGTCTGAAAGCTTGTAGCCTCGAATGGCCCATCGCAAGAGGTCATTCTCAGAAGCCTTGCCATCCACGGCGTTGCTCTCTGGTGCACCTTTCCAAATTTGAAACAAATGGTTGGTGAACTCAAGATCCAATGTTCCCTTTCTTCGGGCTGCCTCCAACTTGCCCATGGTCGACATGGAGCTCGAGACGGGAGGAGCGGTCAGAAGATTCAAAGTCATGGTTCTCTCGTCGTTGAAGAGAACCTCCGCGTTTAAACCATTAAAGGGACCAGGGCTCGTCGCGTGAACAAAAACGCAGTTGTCTGCAGGCACATCCGCCTTCCAAGCAGGATGGTCGTTACCAAACTCGACCATGACGTCATCGCCATCTTTGTGGAGAGCCGTGGCTCGGCCTCGCCGGATGGTCTTTTCAATCTTCCGAAGAAGCTTCAGTTCGTCCTTTGGAATGACAGGAAAGCGAAATCGCGTTGGTGTGATATCTTTATCCAGGCGATCCAACATTCCTTTTCTCTCCAGCTCCAAACTGGCCTTAGCTTCATCGCCTTCGTATTCCAAAAGCTTAACAGGCCAGCTCCAAGGATTGCCGTTCCCATCCAATCGGAGCATCCAGACGTCATTCGGAATCACCCAAGCGATATCATTGGGTTTGACATTCATGGTGCGTTGCAGAAATACGACTGTGTCCATGGCAGTCTTCCCCGCTCCGAGCACAACAAATCTCTTACGTCTGAGAGACTTGCCTTGAAGGTGAGCATCGTGCACGTCGTTCGGTGTCATCACAGTGATGCCGTCATCAAATGGAATTTGCAGTGGATTTTCTGAATGACGGTGGAAAGAATGCATGGCAAGTTAACAAAACGACCGTTCCCGTGAATTGATGATCATCCTTCTGAAACCAAACTTACGGGATGGGACAATACATTCTCCCGCTGTTCCATCAACCAGCTTGATATTGACTTTGACTTGGTAGTTGATGGTGCCGTGGACATCGGAGAAGCTGTGAAGGCCATCTGATCTCTCCATTTCAAAATTGTACGTGGAATTGGGATAAAATTCGAGCTGTTTGGCTGCTATCTTTTCATTCACAAAGTCACCAAAATATTTCAGAATTTCTTCCTTTGTGGCACGATGGTTCCATGGAAGTGTGAGTTTTGTAGTCACTAGCTTGAACCAGCTGCCTTCCAATTGCTTGGAGGCAACACCATAAACCAAGGAAGGTTGGTGGAGCCGCACAAAGCCATATGCATCTTGCCAATGCCCACCGGGTTGTTCCTTTTTATCAATGAGGATAATTTTGGTGTTGGGAAGCTCAGTGAGAAGGGTATCAATGAATGCCAGCGAAGCAGCTCCTGCACCAACGACAAGGTAATCACATTCAAGTATTTTGGAGGCGTGCGACATGATAGTTCAATTCAAAATGCAGAAAACTTGAAGTTTGATGAGGTTTATGAAATAATTTCTTTCTAAGAGTTTTGGTTGAGGATTAATTTTTTTGTGAGAAAAGGATCATCACTATTTTTTTGGATCCTCGATGTCCAAGAAAAGATTGGAATTGGAAGCAATAGGAGTGTTCGAGCAAGGGGTTGGGGAACTTCGTGGATTTTGATCGAGTCGATTGACTCCTTCACATTCATTCGCGTTTCATGACAGTTGACAGAATGTATGTACGTACGTAGTAGTACCGGTAGTAGTACGGTACCGTACCGGTACTCTCTGAACTACCGTACCTACTGTAGTACGTCGTAATACCTAATAATAATTAAAAAAAATGTATGGAGAACGACTGTGTGTACGACTACGGTAGAGTATCATCAAAAAAAAATTTACAGTTATTAATCCCTACTTTTTTCTTGCGGTCCGCATGCGGACCGCAGGGGCAAAACGGTCATTCGGTCATTTCTATTGCGGTCCGCGTGCGGACCGCAAGAGCCCCATTTTCAATCCTCCATAGTAACGGATCACATCCGTTGAAAAATTCTTTCAAGGATGCATTACCTTCCCACATGCCTAGAGAAGAAGAAAGTTCAACGTGGCTAACCCGACTCAAAGCCAACGATCATCCGACTTTTCTAATCCGTGATAACGAAATTTTTTATCGTATGATTTTATCGTATGATACGTACGTGACCCACACAAGCGACGTAGCACCGCGACCGCGACTGCCACTCACTGTCAGACTTCACACCGAAAACAACAAACACTCATTCAACGAGGAACGTTGTGGTCGGACGAACCGGTACTTGCTTGTTTGGAGATAAAGACAAGAGTAGCAGACGCCACAATTGATGGGGCGGAGGTTGCCAGGAGAAAGCATGGACGGTTGGTCCACTGTACCTACGACGACGAGGTTTTCAAGGAGTGCGTCCCCGCTGCAAACAGGAGGCAAGTGTTGCATCAGGCGTTCGTGACAGAGTTTAGCCATGGATTGTTTGTGACGTCGAAGGTAGAAGACGGAGAAGGAAGTATTATCCAAGTTGTTGTGTTCCAAATATCCAGGGAGACAAGAGAGCGCTATGGTGAAGTTCTTACCAGTATTGTAAATCCCCTTCTTGGTTGGCTCCACCAAGACGCAGTCAGGACAGCAGGTTGCCTCGTCAACAGTGACTTTCCAGAATGGGTACCAGAGAAAGGAAGACATGTTCTGAAATCGAGAGCCCGTCTTTATCATGCCCATCTAAAGCATATCACAATGGATAATGGCAACATCCAGCCAACGCAACCGCTTCTTTTGTATAAACATTCGATACAGTACCGGTACAACAAGTCAAAGCCGGGTTTGGACATGAACACGGAGATAAGTGATTTAGTACGACTAAGTTCCAAAGGTCTGTTTGAATCGAAGTATGTGTTCAGGTTGTTGGATGCTGTGATGGTGAATAGTTGGAGAGCGCACCAAGCGGTACACAGTATTAGCCCATGGCTAGCACGACAAACAGAACCACCTTCGATATCACAGATCAGGGGCATGCTGTACAGAGGGGATGGTATTGAGAGATTTGTATGGAAAACAGCATTGGACGGTCTGACGTCGCTGGCTGTGATAAAGTCGTTGTCCACACCTGCAGTGATGACATACTGGACAACACCATCCAGGGAGGAACAAAATATTGTGCAGCAGTACCGAAGGTTGGAGTGACAGAAGAATTGGCCAGTGAAGAGGGGTGCCGTCAAAAAGTTCGCAACAGATCCTTTCCTTATTAATCTCAGAACATGCCAATTTGTTGGTTTTGAGCACCAACCAGAGCTTATCAGGGACGTAGTGCCTGATGAGGAACCAAACAGAAAGAAATCTGGCAGAAGAAAATGCGTTTTGTGTTTTGTGCCCAAGAAGTTTGTGCCAGCAGACTCAAGGTACAAAGGACAAAACATATCCAACAATAGCTCATATATGTGTCGGGTTTGTATGGTGGTTCTATGCAATAAACCAATAGGTGTATCAGGAGCCAAAACTTGTCATGAAGTTTGGCATACCAGGAAGAACCTTGATGCTGAGGCATCTAGATATAGGAAGCAGCTGCTTGAATACAGAGAGAAGGATGACGATGAAGCAAAAATGAGGAGGCTTCAAGCAACAAATGCCCATAAGAAGAAGTTGCCTGTTGATGTTCTTCCGGACAACGGAGATGAACATGCAACAATGGAAGATGTTGTTGCATCATTCTAAAAGAAGTAGAGTTAACAAGGTCCTGTCATAGGTATTATGGAGTTGTTATTGTGGTTATTATTTTTGTAATAACACCTACTGCCATAGGCTAATTAACCATCCAGAACAGTACAACTTTGGACGGACCTACGTTTTTACTACGTAGTTTGTGGTACTTAATACCAGGTGTGATACTGTACGAGAAGAAGCAGTCATAACTCGAGTCTTTTGATGGGTCTTTTCATTAAAGTTTAATTTTGACACGTAGCAATGGTACTAAAAACCCTGTAATCCGCAAGGCGTTTTATGTAGCTGCCTTACAAAAGTGAACGTTGCGGTCCGCGTTGGGGGACCGCAAGAAAAAAAGTAGGGATATGAATGAGATGATCAATCAAACTCTAGCTACTAGCTACTCCGAGTAGTAGAGAGGTACACTGTGTACTGTTCATGCTGCACGGGACTCGGAGTCGCGAATGAGGGCAATTGAAATACTACGTACCCTCCGTAGTAGAACCTTTTTTTCCCTCGGCTCTTTTCCTTCATGTGCCGTTGTACGTTAACACTGCGTTTTGTGGTTCTTTCAAATCGAGGTCAGCCCATGAAGAATTTTCTTGAGGTTTGTAACGACAACAATGCCAAAAAGATATTCTAGCATTTTCCTGGAGCAAATGTTTATTTATCGGTAGCTGTTGCTTGATCATTGGAGAACTCTCTCCCAAGCAAGGGAAAGAAAATGTCTAGCATATGTACGCAGAAAAAAGGCAAACATCAAACATTGTTTGGGAGAGCGTCTGCGAACTGCTAATCGGTCTGTGCGAAAGTATCAAAATCGATTATCCAGGATGATAGTCCTGCATTTTTCATAACAAAAATATCAGCTCATATGCGAAAAAAGTAGCACGATGGTATTGTGTTGTGATGTGTGTCATGCATCTTGCTCTTATCAAGTTTGTTTCGGTCTGAAGCCATGCAACCACTTGACTTGCATAAAGTGCTTTCACCAAGCTGCTCCAGCATCGCACGCATTACAATGCCCTGTTGTTGACTGTCAAAAGTGGATAGAATCTTCGACGCTATTTGAGATCAGTGATAGTGTTGGATCTCACGGGGACAAAACAAAGTCCTCAAAAGCGGAGAACCCCCATGAATTCGTCAATTTTTCTCGGCCAGTGCAAGAAGTAATTCACTTCGAACCAGATGAGCAAATGGATCCGTTTCGGCATTGGGCCATGAAGAAACCAGACCTGTACAGTGGATTTGTCTACGTCGCCTTTCGCTGCAACAACGAAGATGCGTCCTTCTATAAGGCCAACTTCAAAGCTGCCAATTCTACCGTATTCATTGACGATGACTCGAGCGATGATCTCATAAAGATATTTGCACGGGTGCTTCATCCATTGTTGTTTCGAAAAGACTTCATTAACCATAATGATGGGCGACTGTCGGGTACTGAAACGCACGGTTCGTGCTTGGACAAAAGTTTAACCATTCCTCGTGATCACGAACGGCAACAACTTGCTCTAAAGAGCTTGTTCGCATTGAGTTCTGGTAGGATCATGTCACCAGAAGAGCATGATGAGATTTCCAATGAAGGCTTCTATAGTTGCAAAACCATCAAACAAAAAGCCATCGAATGCGCAAAGGATCTGGCAAAGGAGCTCTTAATGTCGACAACAATGTGCCAAAACGGTGCTAAAGCCTCCAATGCTAGCATGCCCAAGAAAAAATCAAAAAAACCGAACGTAATTCTGAGCCCAATCATTGAGAACCAACCTCACAGATGTATTGAATATCCTGGCACTGACTGTGAGTTTGATTGCTGTGATCTTCTGCCCCGGTCATTGGAGAAGGCAGAGACTCAAGTCGCGTACATGCTTGGCTTTTTATTGGTAGGAGCAGCTTGGGTGATGTCTAACTGACGAGATGCAATCGTGCTATCAGCAAAGAAGGTCTTGACTTTTTTATTATACGTCGTAGTTCCGAAACGGAGCAAATTATCCAAGGCTTGAGCATGTAAGAAAAGTTCAAGAGGCCGAACGAATTTCTGAGTCGAGATTATTGATCCAAGGCTTGCATGTAAGAAAAAATTTAAGAGGCCGAACGAATTTCTGAGCCGAGATTATTGTGAACCTTCCTGCGAGACCTATTGAATATCCTGGCATTGAGTTTGATTGCTTGATATTTTGCAAGTAATTGCATGAAAGAGAGAGACATGAGCTACATACATGCATGGCTCAATTACTGGCAGTGGCAACTGGAGTGAGATCTAACTGACGCATGCAGGAGATGCAGTGGCGATAAGAGCACGGAAAATGCATGTTGTAATTAGAGGAACGCAGTCTTGGCTTCTTATTGTAGTGTCTATTGACAACTTACTAAAATGGAGTATGGATTATGAAAAGCTACTCTTGAAAGTATTCATCTTGTTCGCCCGTGCACCAGCGGACCATTATCCCTCGATATTGTCTCTGCAATTTGGTATGTCCAGTTGCTTCATGAAGCCAAGGCCTCAATGAAACTACACAGCATTTGTCCCAATCATTGAAGGCCGACGACAGGGGCTCATCTGATCCATGTGGTGAATATTCCGGCCAAACATGGCATTTGTTATATCTCACAACAAAGTTAAAGGGAGACTAGGTCAATAAGACCATTCTTGCGTCTGGTCGGAACTAGAAGGCAAACGCAATACGTCACACAAGTCGGGTTTTTGTATCACTGATGACATCTCGTGTTTAATGTTGTCGGTGCTGCAGGAGTACAACAAACTGCGATACGCCTAGATGTGCCCATATTCCTCGATTGTATCTCTATCATGTGGCACTTCCAATTGCTTCATGAAGCCAAGACCTCTGGGAACGACGGAGTATTTGTTCCACTCAGCATGAGAGCCGAAGAAATGAGCCTTAATCTGATCCATGTGGCAAGTCTCTGCCACACCGGGCATCTGATATATCTCACGACAAAAGTTAAGAAGGGACGGGGTCATCATGACCAGTCTTGTGTTTGCTCGGAAATAGAAGGCATACACTTCGTCGAAACGCAATAATGTCACGAAAAGGCGGATGTCTGCATCAGTGAGGACGTCTCCTGTTAAATACCGTTGGTGCTGCAGGAGTTCGGCGGCAGCGTCAAATGCTTCTACATCATGTCAAAACAACCGAACATAAAATGTCAATAATTAAAAAGTGCTCAACATTCCCAAGATTATCGCGTGTGATTGTGGACTCACCTGTAAGTTCATCTATGGCTCGGTCATATGCAGCCTGTGTTCTTGCAAACCCGCACCGATATACACCATGAATCATCATGGGGTACAACCATTGACTGACTTCGTTCAGTCGATCAAGCCCGTCTTCATCGTTCTCCGTGTACAAGTCGAGCTTTGGATTTTTCGCAAAATCATTCAAGCAAGAGTTGAGCATGTAGGAAATGTCAGAAGATTCGTTGTTTACAATAGTGTTGAGCTTCTTGTCCCAAAGAAGAGGAACCGTGTACTTTCCAGACGTATCATTGGCATGCTCATACAGCTCTCTGACACTGTAGGCATTCATAACAGGATCGGGATCATTGCCAGGATAGGCTGGTGGAAACGGACCCCCGCGACCCATGGTATTATGAAAGGGCTTGCCATTTGGGTCACCAAAAATCCAACCGCGGTGTTTGTCCTCTGGATCGTCTTTACGCGTATGCCGCCATGTGGGGTGGACGATTGTCACTGAAACAATACCCTCCAGCCCCTTCAGTGCTCGGACAATGAGTGCTCGGTGGGACCCCGGGCAAGCGTACGACGCATATAAATGGTATCGCCCGGCTTCGGGTGGAAATCTTGCACCAGGTTCATCGCTTATGAAATCACGCCATACTGTTTCAGGAACCAGTTCTGGCTCCGAAAAATGCTCGGAAGGGGGCCCATCACGGACATCTTCGGAGGTTTGTTGTTGTTGAAAGTGTAATGCCGCTCTTATTCCATCGGATTGTTGGGGTCGAAGTGGTTGCCCACTGTAAATATTTCTCAATCTTTCCTCGCTACCACTCGTGTCGATTCGACAATCGTATTCTTCGGAATTCCCGTCAGAAATGATAAATCGTCCTTTGTAGGTGATATTTCCCGGTCTACGCTGATCAATGGAACCACCCGTTTCATCACTGAACAATCTTACACCATTGGATACCTCCATTTCTTGGCTGGTTCGGGGGTATCGTGTTCCATCATAGTGTCGTGTATCGTTCAAAAATTCCGTGCGGTTTGGGTCGAGAGGATTGGGATGTAAGCGTTGAGATTGTCGACTATTTTCATCACCATTGCCGTCCCACTCGTGCTGCAACCGTGGCATGGTCGTTTGACGCCTCTCCAACACATCTGGATCCGCCAAGGAATCATCCATGCCATATCCTAGACCAAACGACGATCGATGACGACGCTCTTTGCGGGGCGACCATCCCGGGAGCGACTCATCATAATATCCTCGGAATCCATGGAGTAACTGTTCTGCTTCTTGTCGTCGCTTACGCATTTCCTGATGACGGTATCTTTGCATCATGAACCAGGAATCGACACCTCCTTCCAATGCAGAAGGTGGAGCATGGTTCCAGGCTTTCTTTTTGCTCTGATCATGGCAGGCTATCAGAAACTGGCGAGCTTCTTCGGCTGTCTGTAGGGGACTTGAAACTATGAAATGACATCAAGGTGGTTGCAGATGAGACAACATGATACGACAATTGTGACAACGAATTCATTTCAGAACAAACGATTCTTTTGCCCTTACAATTCTTGAGTTTTTCTCGTCGTGTTTTGGCCACGCCTTTTGACCGCAACTCTTCCAGCTCCTTCGCTCTCTGCGACTTTATTTCTTTGCCCTTTTCCGCACTGACGTTCATTTTCTGATACGTTCTTTAGTTTGTTGTCCGGCAGCGCCAAGTCCAGCAGTGTCTTTGCTTCGTAGTAGTTTTATTGAAGATTGAAGGTTCCTGCAATGTTCGACGTTCCACTTTTGGTATATCTCTTCAATGCTCCTCCTCCTCAGCAGTAATTACTTTCACTTGGCAAGGTTACGCCAAGACGTGTGGTTTGCCAATGGATGAGCGATAGAAAGGGAGTCGATTCATGGGACAGATTGCCTTGAAAGAAAATGTGATTTGTAGTTTCAGCGACATGACAACATAGCAACGGCTAAATTTGTAGTTGGGCTCGCGCGCACAAGTATGTCATCAATTCAAGGCAATCTTCAAGTATCTTTGACTAAATCGACCGTTTGATTGTGTGAATAGGTATGATACTCACAGTCAGTACGTATCGTTTGACGTACTACAGCACGATTTCCTCATGTGTAGAACAAGTACCATACCGTCGTACGTGTTTATCTCAAATCTCAACGTACTTCAACCACCTTTTTGCGGTGATGATTATTATTCACATCATAACTACGTAAATTATTACGACGGAAAGGAATGTTACATTGGAGCAACCACCGACAGAGCGTTCAAAATAATCTCTGTCGGCTACTGCAATAACCAACTACGACTAGGAAGGTTGTACAGCAACTACTGACACTTCCAGTTTAAGTCCAGCACGTAAAAAAGAATTCTGTTCAAAAGACGGAGTTATGAAAATGATTGAACGACCGATTTGGACTGTGATCTTCTTGTCAGGGGTCCTCGTCTTGATGAGTTGTCGTACTGCCGACGCCTTTGCGACACATCCAATCATCTGTAGAACTGCTGGTACGACATCATCCAAAGCTCCACCAATGGGAAAGAATCGAGGAAAGACTGTGATATTCTCGTCGTCGGGGGATGAGTCGACAACCAGTAGCAGTGACACGGAAGAGTCTGAAAGCCTTGAAGCGCCTTCACAGTCAACGTCATCCGCCGTTTCCACACCGGCACCACCAAAATCATCCACAACAACCGAAGAAACGTCGTATCCTATTGACCTTCCTTCACCAATACTGTTGGCGTCTTCCATGATCTTGGCTATTGTTGGAACAGGTACGAAAAGTAACAACAACAACAACAACGCTTTTGTCATCTTTTGAAAAAAAATCAATTCGTTGACTTTGAAAAAGTGACGCTCACACACTGATTGATGCCTATCCCCTTTCACCAAAACAATTTTCTTTCGTTAGGAAGTGGATTCGACTTGGCGAACGAATCGCCACGGTACGGATTCGGCATCACCTTTTCCATTGCTACTATTGGGTTGACACTGAGTGTTGGTTTGTTTTATGCTAGCATCCTCAAGGCCAAGGCGGAAACCGAAGCCGATGACAAGGAATACATGAAAGGAAAGTAGTAAAACAATTTGAAACGATCGAATTGTTGGCGAGTCAGAAGGGCTTCATGCATGTTTGTTGATGAGACACGTTGCTTTGATCGAGGACAACCAAAGAGAGGAGGGCACATTATTTGTCCATGGATGTCTGTTTCTATGAAAACGATCATCTCATGCCAATGCATCGTCACATGAATGAAGCAGAGAGCACATGATTCCGTAAGGTTAATGAAAAAACTATGGATCCCGTTAATCGTTTATATTTCGTTGTAGTGGATGATCAAAGCAACTTCTGACTTTGACAAACTACCTACCGTAGCTATCAGAGAGATAGTCAATCCTCATTCCGACCAGTTGCATTCATCATACTACTAGTAATACTAACTGTAAGGACGGTAGTGCTCCTTGTATGATGTACTAACTGTAAGTACACTACGTACCTCACAGTCGATGAGATCATTGATACTTGATCGAATGAGTCGAAGCATGTCCCTGTTCGTTCGCCGAGGTCCTCTGCCCTGCCCTTCACTTCAGCACATCGACAACAACAATCACCATTGCTCTGGTCGGTCGGAATCTTCGAACCTGTATCTGTCTCCCGTTTCCAATCTAGGAGGAGAGCAGAATCTTCCATCGCATTGATTCCGAGAAGAGCAGACCATACCATCTGTCTTTGTAAGCTTGGGACAACGAAGACGCAAACCCATCATTGTTCGCGCCAACACTGTTGTCTCTCTTTTATTGTTGTTGTTGTTGTTGTTGTTACGCTATTCGTTGGGAGACGTCACGTCATGGATATTCGAAACTTTTTCGCCGCCAAAAATCCTACCAACAAGAAAAAGGTGGCGGCAGAGGAAACAAGAGCTCCTGCTAGCCGTAATAAGAAAAACAATGCGGACAAGAAACAGTCTTCTTCGACAGTATCCTCCAACAAGAATGCCGAAGCCGCCGCCGTTGCCGCCACCAAGTCATCATCCAAACCGTCTCTTTCCAAAAAAGAGGAAAACCACAAGACGGATAACATCAAGAAACGAAAGATTGTCATCGATAGTGACGAAGATGAGGAGGAAATTTCTCCCGCTGATTTCTTTGTCAGCTCCAAGCCAAAGTCCAAAGTTGTAGAACCAAAGAAAAATGCATCCCCAGCAAAATCGTCGGTATCTCCGGCCAAGAGACCCAAACCGTCGCCCGAAGCAAAGCAAGAGGAGATGAACATCAACAAAGAAACCCCGAAAAAAATGATGCAGAAGAAACGAATTCGAGACGACTTTGATAGTGATTCTTCTACCGACGATGAAACTTTCCAACCGATGGAGGAAAGTGATGAAGAGGCTGTGGCGCAAGACATCAAGCTATCTCCCGTCAAGTCCAAAAAGTCACCCATCAAAAAAAAAACTCCTACCAAAACCACCTCGCCTATCAAGAAGGCTCGCAAGTCTCCAGCGAGCTCGTCCAAGAAAAAGAAAGAATTCATCGATGTCTTGGAACCAACGTTAGAGCGTGATTCCTTTAACGTAGATTCTGTCCAAGTGCCAGAATTCATGGCTGATCTTACCTTTGTCTTTACTGGGATAATGGAGGGCTTAAGCCGTGAAGATGCTGCGGACCTTGTCAAGATGTTGGGAGGACGAGTCACGGGTCAAGTGAGTGGCAAAACAAACTATTTAGTCGTCGGAGAAGTACTGGAAGATGGACGGCCTTATTCGGAGGGATCCAAGTACAAAAAGGCGACGTCGGAACTAAAAGACAGAATTAAGCTGGTCATGGGAAAAGAAAAATTATATGGTCTCTTTCACTCCTACCACGAAAAGGCGATGAAAGATAAGGGCATCGATCCCAAGCAAGTCGAAGTCAAAAAGGAATCCGCCCCATCCATGACCCAATTATCCTCTGTTGTGCCTCCGGCCACAGCAACATCTACTACAAATCCATACAAAACGGTCACAGCAACATCTGCTACAAATCCATACAAACAGGCGGTTACAAACCCCTATGGACAGAAAAAGGCGGTTGTAAATCCTTACGCCTCTAAAAATCCTTACGCATCCAAAAATCCTTACGCTAAGGCTGGAGCAGGCGTCGCCAATCCATACGGGAAATCCTCCAGTGCAGGGATGACCAACAATGATGCTAAAGCACCCAAGCTGTCAGCCACTGACGGTTCCACTGCTGCACCAATTGGAAACAACAGCAACATCAACAATGACTTGTGGGTGGATCGTTATAAGCCGACGAACACAATGGAAATCCTTGGTAATAAGAATCACATAACGAAACTTCAAAACTGGTTGAAGGCATGGGAAAGGACATTTCTCAATAGCAACGCCGCCAAAAAGACGTTCTCCAATCCCAAGGGACCGTGGAAGGCGGCTCTCTTGTCTGGACCGCCAGGAATCGGAAGTGAGTGATGCGACGATGATGATCGGTGAAACACAGAAAAATAATCTTTGAATGCAAGACATGAGCTTGCTTTTCTTTGTGATGATCTGACACACCTTTTGTTCTCTGCAGAAACAACTACAGCCACGTTGGTTTCACAAGAAGATGGGCGGGAGGTGATGGAGTTCAATGCCTCAGACGCCCGATCCAAAAAAACTCTTCAGAATGTCCTGGGTGAATTGACAGAAACTCACGGCATTTCTTTCGTCAGCAACGACAGCAAGAAACCCAAAAAGCCTAAGAAACGTGTGGTTATCATGGATGAAGTCGACGGAATGGGAGCAGGTGATCGCAGTGGAATGGCCGAATTGATCCAAATGATCAAAAAGTCTAAAGTTCCAATCATTTGTATTTGCAACGACCGCCAGTCGCAGAAAATCAAAAGCTTGGCCCCTTACTGTATGGATCTCCGATTCTCTCGTCCACAAAAGCACATCCTTGCCAATCGAGCCTTGAAAATTGCTGCGAACGAAAATTTGATAGTCGAACGTAACGCAGCAGAAGCCATTGCAGAATCATGTGGAAATGATGTTCGTCAAGTTGTGAATCTTCTGCAAATGTGGGCCCAAAAGAAACAAGATGATGGTTCAGCACAGTCCCAATCCCTCACATACAGGAATCTCAAAGAACGCGAGAACTCCATTAAAAAAGACGAAATCTTGCGAGTTGGTCTGTTTGATGCTGCAAAGCTGCTCTTGGAGGGTCGAACAGGATTGTTGCAGGCTGACAGCAAGGCAAATGTTGACAGTTTCATGAAACGCAATGACGCTTTCTTTGTGGATTATGGGTTAACTGGTTTGCTTGTTCAGCAGAGTTATTTGAAAGTATTGAATGGACCATATTTGAAGATAAAACAGCAACAAGATCCTGTGGCGGAGCAGGAATTGCTTGAGCAAGTCCATAAGGCCGCCGAAAGTATGTCTGATTATAATTTGGTGGAAAATCAAATTCGAGGAGGAGAAATGAATTGGGGTTTGCTACCAACTGCTGCCATGTTGTCTGTCAAGTGTGGTTACCATGCTGGAGGAGAGAACGGTGGTTTTCTACCCGGATTTCCAGAATTCAGTGCATGGATGGGCAAAAACTCCACCGCTGGGAAGAACTTCCGTTTGCTAAATGAATTGAATCACCACATGAACTACAAGGTCTCAGCGAATTCTTTGGAGCTCAGACAAACATATCTCCCTATTTTGCGCGAACGGATCTTGGGCCTATTGAAGAAGAGCGACAAAGAATCCATCGCAGAGGCTATTGGTCTGATGGATGACTACGGCCTTAATCGAGAAGATATTTCTGAAAAGCTCGATGTCTTTGTTGTCGGAAAGAAACCTGAATCCTACGAAGACCTAGATAGCACGCAGAAAGCTGCATTTACTCGAGAATACAATGCCGGAAGACATATGCAGCAAGCTTTGGTGCATGAACAAGGCGGTGGGTCCATTAAATCTAAAAAGAGAGGAGTAAAAGAAAAAGATCCTGGCGACTTGGATGCTATAGACGAAGATGATGCTGGTGATGATGAGGACTCGGAAGTCGACGAGGAGAAGGAGCTGACAAAGCTGCAGGAAAATTTTAGACGAAAGACAGGTCGGGGAAAAGGAGCAGGAACGAAGAAAGGTGAGAAAGCCACCAAGAAAAATTGACGATGAGAGCTGAAGCAATGCTTGCTCTATTGTTAAAATTTGCACATCGTTTATTGCTGGGAAATGCATTGGTTCCTTCTCCGTCATGCCATGCTGACATTCAATTCCTCTGCTACGGTGGCGTCCTTCAGATAAGTAGTAATCCAACGATTGAAATCTTGCATGCTGAATTGCAAGTGATCCCCAACAAACGTTTCAAAGTAGTTCTTTCCAGCCTCTTGAGCCGTCTTCAATCCGAACAAATCCTCCTTGTACCACTCTGTCTCATTCATGGGCAAGATATGAGTGAAGGGATCGTCCGGGTCGGGACAACCCCACTGTTCTCCCTCTTTGGGCCACACCATGCTATCTTCGGTTGCCTTGACCCAGACAAATTTGGACGTTTTCGCATAATTGGCATTGAGTGTTTCATTCTTGTTCTGCGGCCCTTCATTGTTCCATCGCGCCAGCTGACTGTACTGGTAGTACGCCTCTTGCTCCTTGCGGCGTGGATCTCTCCAATAGCCAGCTTGAAAGCTGTGTTGCTGCGCAAATTCTGTGTAGGCTCGTCGACTGGCTTGTTCTAAGAGCAAGTCACAAAATCCACCAACTTGAAACTGCTCCTGCAAGTCGACACTTTTGTTGGGAAAGCATCCCGGCACGGTCCCTTCCCCGGCATTCACTCCGTTGACAGCCAAGAACGTATGTACAGTGGGTGTGTTATACCGAGCAATGTATCCTCGGATCACATTGTTGCCTTGCGAAAACCCGATGGCATGGAATCCATTCGTCAGTTTGGGATCCATTGCTACCTTGGCGGCAAATACATCAACGGACGCATCCATACTCAAAAAGTATCCATTGGTGGTGTCTTCTGCTTGCGTATCTCCAGTAGGAATGCAAGTAACGTAAACATTGTCCAATAAACTGGAGGTGTGCTTGCCAATGTCAATCATGCCATTATTGAAACACGAATCACCCATGCCATGGGCAAACACCACAGGAAGTTGCTGAGAGGAAGAGGTTGTTGGAGCTGGAAATTCGGAATGACGGACTGGGAATTCCCATTTATCCCCCACTAGCAATCCATACTGTCGTGCAAACTGCTTGAGACTATCGGCCAATCCTTCTGGATCGGCTTGTAATGCGTCCAACATTTCACATAGGACAGGATGAGTCGTTCGCAAATCTGCATCTTCACCGCAGAGATTGCCGCTGTCGTGACTGATTTCCTTGGCTACAACACTCGTCGCAAACAACGCTAGGGAGAAAGCGGCGGAAAGTCTCATCGCGGCTATTGAAAGAGGAAAAAGAATGGCAAATGATGGGACCCTGTGCATGCACTACTTTGTAGATTGCTGCAGCGGAGTACTCCGTGTAGTAACAAAGGACTGTATTTCACACAGAGTCAATATAATAGAGTCAATCAATCGAAGGGGTGCAATCAAAAAATTCACTCGTGAATCATTCCAGCAAAAACGTGCGCCGTGATTCTTCGAGTAACAAACGTTGCTGACGCGCGCCCGGAGAGATGTTTCCTCATTCCAGAAAAGGAGAGAAGTAGGAACACGACGATCGGCATCTCACAATCTGCATCACCACCTTCCTCATGTTAACTAAAATAAAACGACATGCAACTCCGATCGATAGAAAAAAATGCAACGAACTACGGTAGGTACACTGGTAACTGTGAGTACCGTAGAGTGAGTACGACAGTACGGTAGGTGTGTACAAGACAATGCCCATCGGAACAAAAAAAAACATTGGAACGGTGAAGCACAACATCTTCCGAGAGAGGAAAAGAGCATCATAACATTCTGTTTGCCGTTCTATCAACATTGACACAACAGCATGATGAAACAGCTTATTTCCACTTTCTTTACAACTACAATGCTATATGGCTTAGTTCACATGAGTATATTTTCTAACCTGATCGAGACTGGCGATAACAGGGAACTGACGAAGAAGAAAGAAGTACTACATTGGTCTAATGACAGCAACTATGACGACAAATCACAAAAGGCACTGATTATTTCTACAGCACCCCGTACCATCAAACATGTGGTGGCCTTGTGGAGTGAACTAGAATGCTTTACTACTGATGTCGACTATGTGATAATATCAGGACCACTGTGGAGCGAGCCGATCCTACAACAGATTGTGCATTTGGCCAAAGACTCAATTCCCGCATTTGCTACCACGCAGCTATTATCACAAGTCTTTGTCAACGACCGATACGATGTGGGTCTCTGGTGCGATGCCTTGGAGTGGATGAACCAATCCGGTGACTTGGCAAACATGCACCAAATAGGACTGTTAAATGACTCGGTATTTGCTTTGCGAGAATACTCGGCCATCCTTTCTGCTTTGGAGATACACAATGCCAGCATGTCCTCGCTAAGCTATTCCTTCAACCGTCCGGAAGGGGCCGGTCCTGAGATGTTTTGGGTGGAAAGCATCTGGCGAGGTTTCGACCGCCCCGGACTTCAATCTTTTATGGACTACAGCTGTCGGCCGGCCACCGATCCCATGTTCTGTTCCAATCGATGGTGGGGAAAGAAGGGATGCATTGTTGAGAATTTCGAACGCAATCTCGTGCGGCAATATCCACGCGACAGCGTGGTTGGGATGTTTTCCTCTGATGTTCCTAAAGAAATGCTGACAAGAAAACACAACTTTCCAAACTGGGTCCGGCATCCTCTGTATTGGCAAAAGCTAGTGGACGAAGAGGGCTTTCCGGTTTCAAAAGTAAATTGGCCCGATATGATAGAGTCCATAGACGATGAAAGATTGAAACAATGTTCTAAGTATCTTGACCGATCCACTCTGGATGGGATTGATTTTTCGGTTGCAGTGAAGGCGATATGATGCAATTTTGGTTGCCATTCTCGGAAATTCCGCATGGTGAATAGCAGCAGTTGGTGCTATTGTACTTTGTTAAACTACGGTAGATGATTTTGGCTAGATAGGGTAGTGCTACTAGTCGAGCTACTAGCTCCTCAGTAGTTTAGAGAAATTTCAGACGGTGGATAGAAATTCGATTCCGCATCCGAGAAGTTGGCTCACTCGCTACTCGCTACCAGCTACTCATCGCAGTCAACAAGGGATTATGATCGATTCTACCCATTAACTGTAAGTACCGGTAGTGAATTGCGGCAGCATGAGGCAATAGTGCATGATGTCATTTTTCAAGACGTGCAACCGACACTTTTACAGGTCACCCAACGTCTTGACAGTTAGTCGAGTCAGTCGAGTTCTAATGTGTGAACACACGCAGAGTGTCGTGCACTGCGTGGTAGGTATGATACACTCTCGAGTCTCGAGTGCATCGTACCGGTAGACTACCCACTTGAAATACCAAGAGTGCTCTATGGTAGCTGCGTAGCTACCTACATTCGAATAATACGAAGTAATAGAATATCACTGTTTTAACTCTTTTTTGTTCCGACACGATCTCTCCGTTTTCTGCAAACAACGAAACAAACGCAAGACGAGGCACTGCCAAATCGTCCGTCTCAAGATCTCATAGTACTCCACATAGATACAAATTTCGAGTTTGACAAGAGGCCCTCTCCTCCGATTCTATGCCCGCGTCGTTCCTGCTTCATCTCTTTGACCCGAAACAATTTTATCAATCATGGCGACGTGTTGTATGCCAGCGGAGGATCAAGCCGTCGTCAAAGCACTCCCTGGAAACTCCAAATGCGCCGACTGCGGAAGCAACGCTAATCTAACTTGGTGCAGCATCAGTTTTGGCATTCTCTTATGTATGGAATGCTCCGGTCGACATCGAGGACTGGGAGTTCACATTTCCTTTGTACGTAGTCTCAACTTGGATAGTTTCTCCGAAAAGCAAGTGCAAACAATGAAAGCCGGAGGAAACGATGAGTGTAACAACTATCTTTTAAGCCATGGCTCCATCGCCACAGACACTCCCGCAAGCGACAAGTACAACAACCCTGTAGCAGAATTGTACAAATTGCGACTCAAAGCTCGTGTTGAAGGGACACCCGAACCGACTGAGTTGCCCTCCCGGAGCAAAAGCAATGATTACAAGTTGTTCTCGTCCCAAAAACCAGTCCGAGGGACTCTCGACCTTACCAACACCACACCATCGCCCAACATTGTGTCCGCTTGTGTTTCCGCCTACAAGTACACATTATGGCCTCTTGCGCCCATCATGATTGATCAATTGTCGCACAAGCATCAGATCATGTCACTGTTCGGCTTGGCGAGTATGGTTGGAGCGGCTACCATCGCTGTAACGACAAGACCGGCCACAACTTTGAGCAAAGTGGTGGAACGATTGTGTGGGGTTGTGACGGGTTCCTTGATTTTAGTCGGTCCCGCGTTGATGGGACGTGACTTTCAGCGACGACGGCTAGAAGCCTTTTCTCCAGCCGTCGATGATTTCACCCAACGGTGCCTGGCTGGTCGGTCCAAACGTAACTTGGGGTACGAGGTGTTTTTTCCACCCAATGTCTCCATTGGGGATACCGTTGATCATGCAATCGTGTTCTATCCTGGAATGCTGGTTGACCATTTGGCGTATGCAGCCGTTTTGGGTAAACTTAGCGATCAGGGGATTTTGGTATTGTTGGTCAGTGCCGAGCCCACCCGAATGGCGAACCAAGTGGCTACGTTGGACCATCTGAAACGACTACGACACGAAATCACTACCTTGATGGGTATTACCGCCAAAGAATGGATCATTGGTGGGCATTGTTTAGGGGGGATGGCTGCTGCTGGATTGATGCAACAACGAAAATTCCCAACCGACATCTCTAGGTTAATACAATGGGCCGTTCCTGGCGAGCCGTGTAATTTGAGGAAGTCCAATAGTGTTCAAGCTGCATTGCGGATTTCAGCAAGCAAAGATGAAATCGTTAAGCCGTTTGAAATCAACGATGCGCATATTCGATCAAAGTTCCCGCCAACTTGCATCTTACAGATAGAACGAATTGTTGGAGGCAACCACGCTGGTTTTGGCCACTACGGCCCGCAGAATTTTCCATGGAAGGATGGGGAACGTCAAGGTATCAACCTGGAGCAACAGCAAACAAAGGTAGTCCAATGGACGGCACGATTCATCAGAAGTCTGAAAAGTAAGGACGATTAGGATAAGGTTCTAAAGTGTCGACTTACAAACTGCTGCAGAATTTGCATCGTTCTATATTGAATGTTCTATATTGAATTATTCTTGTATTTCTGTATTTCTGTGATAGCTGGTTTCATATTATGATGGACTCTACCGCACCCAGAACCTAGGTAACACTTTCATCATTCGTTTGTTCAAGGCAACAGCTGCCTTGAACTGCGCCTCGTCTTCTCGCACAGGAATAACGGGGTGTTTATAAAGTCGCGCCTTTCCGATAATCTCATCCAAAAGTAGATTTCCAGCCTGCAGTCCTGAAACGTATGCGCGTTCTTGACACAATCCTTTGGCACCGTGTTCCATTTCGCCCATGCGGACCCAATCTCCGGCAAACTTGATATTGGGTACATTTGGATCTCCCTGAAGGGGAGGCCGGCGGGTGAAACTACCGGGTGAGAAAAAGCTGACACTCCCAGGGAACTTTCCAACCCAACTATCTTTGACCTCGGCAAACGCAAATTCTGCTACTGCCTCAGGAAGCAAGTCCTTCATGAGAATATCAATGATTTTCTCATCGCTTAGACTCATGAGAGCCCCTGCATTGTAAAAGTCGCACGCCAATACCGAACCTTGTGGTGTCTCACCTCCCCACAAATCCAATTCGTTGTCAGCCTGAAACTGATCCAACATGAAAAAGGTTCCCCCACTTCCACGAAGAGCGTCGAACCGAGAAAAGACATTGGCAGGTGTCCTAGTTTTGATGTAGCGGTCCAACCAAATACGAGTGGAAATAACGTCAATGCCGTTCTTCAATGAAGCTGCCTTGCTGAAAGTGCTGTACTGTGAAAGATCCGGGCTAGATTCCATGACGCTGGCCATACCCTTACCGTTCAAGGCCAATACGATTCCGTCCACATCCAACGTGGTTACCGTCCCATCTCGAGTCTTGTACTCAATGGATGTCTTGGAGTTGTCCTCGTCTAAAGAAATCTTCGAAACGAAGGACCCACCCTTCACTATAAGACCATGGTCTTCTTGCAGGTATGTGGCCAAAGGAGCAATCAGAGAGTCACTGACAGTTCCATTCTTTATCCATCGCACATCAAAGCTATCTTGATGGGCCAAGGCATAATAGTATAACAGCTCCATCACCACCAATGCCGAGAGTTCTTCAGGCGGCTTGAACAATCCTACCAATAGAGTTGGTTTGATGAAGTCTTCCACCAGCCGTTCGCTCAATCCGAACAAAATGAACAAGTCTTGTGCTGACATGCGGTCGTACTTTTCTTGCACCTTGACGTCGTTTCCCAGACAATCCACCGTTGCAATCAACAATCCGATCATGGACGCACGATCTTGAAGCGGAATCCGTTCAAACAATGGAAAGGTAGCCAGAACTTGGCCCAGTGGTGACGGTAGTAGTGGAAATGTTTTACCAGATAATTGGTTAAGGAAGGGAAGGTTCATTTCGGGAATCTTTCCCTCTGAAAACACGGGTGCCGTGGCTTCCAAGCCGTCGGGAGAATAAAAGGACGAGTTGGTAAATGGGGTGAAGACATCAGACTCCTTCAAACCCAGTTCGGCACAAAGACTGTTAATGTTTGGGTAATCTTTCCAAAATCCTCTTGTCCCAGCTTCGACAGGTTTTCCAGTTTTCGACAAGAAGGGAGTTTTTCCAGTTGGATCGGGGAGGGCGTCCAACAATATTACCTCAACATTTTCTCTTGATTCACAAATGGCCTTCGCCGCTCCCCAACCACCCCATCCTCCTCCGACAATAGCAATTCTCTTTTTGGGTGCTGCAGAAGGATTTTGTTCTTCCAGTTCAGTTTGTTGCTTTTTCCATTTGATCGCCGCCGAGGAAGACATGTTCACCTCATCAGTGTTAGCTTCATTATCGGATGGGCCGTTGGCATCACCGTTGGTCGAATAGACCCATGTTCTACATTGCCTACTAGAGGAAAAATATGTTATGAAGGCGCTATTGTGCGACAGGACTGACGACGATCTTGGCACTTGTGAAGGGGGCGTGTGGATGACATAAGACAAGGCGTGTGAGGCGGAGAGGATGCCCACAACGCCTACAGAAAAAGGTGACTTAAAGAACTTCATTTCCTAAAAAAATAATGATGCCTCCTCTTTTTTGGTTTGTCGGCAGATGGAATAATGTAAGAAGGCTTGTTATAAGCTGACTATTAGCGCAGCAGCATCTAACTAGCTCGGGCGATTCTTCCACACAGAGGATATCGATGTCATGCGGTCAGTTGATGATGCAATCAGAACAACATTTTATTTGTCCTTCGGTGGTAGTTGTGACTTGTTGTTGGCCAAACTGTCCGTTCTCACAGTCAGTTCTCACACTTTCAACGCCAACAACCAGCGGATCGAGTCAGAGCCAGTCTCATACACTCTCTATGAGAATGATTTTTTGTATAATGCGTGTAGACTACTACCGGCAGTAGGTTAGTAGTAAGGCCTAAATGTGCTTACTCATCTCACAGTCAGTTTTGACTGCTGAAGAGTGACGAGGAACGAAGGTATCCCCAACCCTCATGTGCATTAAGTGAATTCGGACTGACCTCACGATTTTTGGCAGTCAATTTTTCATAGTCCGAAAAACATTCTGTCCTAAAGACCGAAGAAAATCGAGCGTGCCCGGCCTCATTAGTGTGCACACAATCACCGCGCGAAAGATCGCTCGAAAAACAGAAAGGAGAATGACAAACGATCTGCCTCCAAGTACGCAATCCAAACCGCCATCTTGAAAATTATGTGCACGTGTGTTTGTGTGTGAAAGAGTAATACCATTATTATTACCTAGTCGTACGTCTCTTCTACCTATCCGGAAGGTTGGGGGCAGTGTTTTTTTTGTGTTTCATTTTGCTTCACCTTCTAACCTTCTATGGCTGGGACCATGGCGGCAAATGGCCCACCGCCAGACTTACCAACAAGCTGGGTAACCGATAATAAGAGGTATGTTGAGACATCGCCGGTGCATGTGCGAAGGATGAAGGTAACACCAGATAGGCAGTAGAAGGATTTTTTTGGGTCTCCCTACCTTTGTGAAATAGCAATTTTACACCGCTGTGTGCCATCGTTCAAGAAAGCGTCATCACAGCGTGATGAATTTGTTTGTGTGTTGATCATATGATTTTGTCGATCATTTTTAGCTCAAGAAACGGCCATGATGATGCAGCAACGACTGTCGAAACATCCACCGCCATGGTGCTATTTGTTTTCGCTGCCAGATGAGCAGTGGCATCAGTGGACTGTTTCCAAAAGTAGTAAAGTACAGTCAATATCATCTTTGGTCCCATCCAGCGGTTATTCTTAACGTCATTCTGTCGCATTGGTGTTCAACACTTAACAATACCAATGCCGAACCTGTTCTCGTTCTTTCCGTTGTAATGTTCTTGTTCTATATGTTGTTTATGGGACCCGTGACACAACGCTAATCCCAGCACCGTTCTCAGAGTGGGCCTGCGCCGGCGTTAGAACGCATCAAACACCAAAATATTTATTGTCGATCGACGCATTAACTTACACTTTTCTTCCTACCTTTCGCCTGCTTCACTCTTCACTCCCCTCTTCACGATTACTTCATTACTTGTTAACCACCCTTGGAATGCCGGATACAATTCCTAACCCAATCGATTCAAACCAACAACACTATCGTGGATAGTGACCCATCTTTCACACGTGTACTCGAACTGGGCATGTCTGGAATGAGTTTGCTCCCGTCCACCACAGCAACAGCGGAAGATCACGTCCGGAGTTCGGGAGACTCTGTGCACAGTTACCATTCGGTTGGAACAGCTTCGTCGGCTCCTACTAAACTTAGTCGCCCCCCAGGCCTATCAGTTCCTCCCATCGGTAAGCCAGGACACTCCAAGACTGCATCAAACGCTTCAACCACTGTACAAACAGCCACACTCACGCCAACATCATCTTTAGATGGCGGAGCAACCTCTGGCAACGATATGTTCGCACTGACAGGAGGAATGGGAAGACATCAAGCTTCCTCTCCACCCTCCGATCATTTGCCTGGGATATCCAGTTTGAGTGTGGTGGGAAGTTTCGAGACCGATGACGGTGATCACGACGGACTCTTGGGATTACAAGCCTTGCGAGATCGAGCCTATTCGTCTCCCGGACCACCCCCCTACTCTACGTCTCCGAGAGAGCTCGGTGGCATCCGCAGTGTGATCTCGTCGCAACAAGGGCGTCCTCGTACCGTATCGAAGGACAGTGGTCGGAGCCAAAGCGGTAGCCGACCGCCCTTGGCAGGTGGTGTGGCTCTTTCCCCTCACACTGGCGGAGATTTGAGTGGATACGGGCCGGGCAACCGCAGTCGTGATGCGAGTCCACCTCCAACTGCTGGGATCATTTCTCGTCCATATTCTCCATACGGAAGTGGAGGGGGCAGCGTGGGAGGAGGCGGAAGTATGTCTGGCGCTGGGAACGAATACGACCGAAACTTTGATTCATCTCTCCGTCGAGCATTTATCAGTGATTCTGCAAATACGACAGATAACGGGGGAGGAAACCATGCGGTTCAAGTCCCAGCGCTGCCATTCAATGCTCACAATCGCACCAATAGTGGCGGACATTTGCATGCACAAGCACAGCTCAACATGTACCAACCTCAACGAGTACAAAGATCGCAGTCTCAACCTGGCCCGCTACGTGGAGTGCCTCCTCCCGATCAGTACTTCGACGAGGGACCAGTTATGAATCGTCGAGGAGGGGACCACGGACAGAGCGGCATCCACGGTAGCTACCCTGTGCCAACACGAGGCGGCGGAATGGAACATGAATTTGTTCACTATGATTCGCATGATATGCGATACGGCGGTGCTCCTGCGAATCATAATAGAAGTATGAGCATGCAGCTTTCTTCGAGCAATCCATCATTTCATGACATGCACCGCCGTGGATCGAACGGATACTACGGCGGTGGACCGCGACGGGACGAGTATGATGATGGTCGGCGGTACCATGAGCAAGAACGCATCGGCAACACGTCCTACCCTCGCCAAGATCGGTTAGTCAGTCCTGCGCATAGCCCTATGCATGGCCACTACGGCAGTCACAGCCGAGCATCCAGCGATATGGGAAGCACCTTCTCCTCCTCACCCATGTCTCTAGCCAGTGGCAATCAACCTTTGTATGGACGACATCGCATCAGCCATTCGGACGAAGATTTGTCCCATCCGTTGGTGGGTGAGCACATTGAGGTTCCCGGAGAGGAACAGTACTACAATGACTCAATGTTGCCCTATCCTAGATCTGCATCAATTGGGCATCCTCCATCATACGGTTTCGATTCTCATCACTTGCCCTCTGTGGGGTCCTCCATGTCCATGCCCAAGGATTTGTACAATGTGAAGTTCAAGCGGACACAACGTGTCTTTGAAATTGGTCCGCGCCTCAATCGAGATTTGAAGGTTGGAACCTACGTCAAGGTTGAGGCGGACCGGGGGGAAGACCTCGGTATTGTTGTCGGAAAAGTCAAGAACCCCTCAGTTCGATCGGCCAGTTTTGCCGGCGGCATGGGGGAGCTAATTCCTCCTGGCGCGAGTGGAGATTTGAAAAAAATCACCCGCCTTGCGACACACGACGAAGTTTCTCTTCTTCAGATTAAGCGGGAAGAAGAAGAGGATTTGCTCAAGGTTTGTCGCACGAAAGTTCGCCAGCGAGGACTTCCAATGCATGTTGTCGACGCGGAGTATCAGTTTGACAGGCACAAGCTTACATTCTTCTTCGAAGCAGAAGGAAGAATTGATTTTCGTGAACTTGTGCGTGACTTGTTCAGCATGTACAAAACAAGAATCTGGATGCAGCAGTTGGACAAGAGCACTACTGCGGTTTGTCCTGTTGCTCCTGCGCCTGCTCCAGTGGTAATAGATTATGGAACACCAATTATTGCACCGGCGAGTGAATATGAAGAGTTTGCAAGTGGAACTTCGGATGATCACTACACTGACTGAATTCACCCACAAAGAGAATTAGACGATACACTTACAGGGACGATTTTCAACAATATAATATATGCGGGATCACACCAATCACTCCGATGACGGCTTGAGGACATTTAAGGCGTCATGCTGATTCCTCGGCGTAGTCATTGCCTTCGGGTGCATATCTTGTGTTCCGTCATACGGCAACGTAATTTGTGCTAAGAATGATGATGTGTACGTGTTGGAAGAAGACTATCTCTGAAGAGACCCTCATAAACGAAATACATAAAAGTAGACGTAAAAATATACGATAGTAGTGCTATTTAAATTTTACAGTCTTTCGAAGAATCCTGCGACACAGGTAGATACTAATAGTCATAATGGTAAATGCTCTTGGTGGTGAATCTCTCCAGAACATTTTCACAAACTTTTCAATCATTTCCGCTTACGGCATAAGGATTTTGTTGAATTTTCACACCGTCGTACGACTCTAAACAACACTACGTACGACGTAGGTCGTAGATCACAAAACCTACACCTCCATCCCCTTCATAGGCAGCCGTTGGTTGCTCCATGGATTGCCTCGCCCATTGAGAGTCAGCTGTATGAAGAACCTGTTGGGAGGAAAATGCGGCAACCGGTAGTAGGAATAGCCCTTTAATAAGTACTTTCTGTTCTATCGCAGGTGCTATTTACTTTTATAATTTGACTTAAGCTTGAGCCGCCTACAAGACAATAAATGGGATCATGTACTACGTAACTACGTAACACATGTCGACGAACCTGTCTTGCAAATCTCAAGTTTCACAGAGCATGCCTTCAAAGATTACAGGACTCTTTTGAAGAAAATGATACAGGACATCAATCCGCGGATCACTAAGCATTGAGCTTTCCTGCTGTCCCCAATTTTGGGTAAAGTTCTCGCCCCAGTCAATATTGTTCGCCCTTTCCATTGCCAAAGGCCATAAAGCAAGGGGAGGTTTTGGCCTCTCCAACAAGAGTCTTCTTCCACCCCGATTGAGAGCGGTGTTGTAATGGATTTGCTGATGGATCGAATCGCTACAGCAAACATCTAAATATATGATGCCAAGATTCTCCTGCACAGCTTCCAGCAAAGCCAACGAGCCCTCCGAACCAAACGGATTCTTGACGACCAGTAGTTTTTTCAACCCTCGAGATACCTTCGCAGCTTCTGCTAGGTTGACCATGTCCCTGTCATAAAATATGTTCTCTCTAATGTCCAATTGTTCAAGTGACCTGCTTTCCTTTAGCACTGTCACCAAGAGATCCGTGTCATCATCTCGCAATTTGTTGTTTGCTAGACCCAGATTGCGCAGCGTCTTGTTTTCCTTAAGTCCCTCCACTATCGACGATATATTTGTTTTGGGTGTTTGCCAAAGATTTTGATATCCGATGAGTAATTTACTCAAACGGCATTTGGGGGATTGCAACAGCCGTCCCAATGGAGCTGTGTCACGAAGATGATTAAAGGACAAATCCAAAAACTCCAACACTGGATGACCACAGAGAGAAGAAACAACAGTCGCGATTTCCTCATCATGGAGACCTACCGATCGTAACTTGATGCATTTGAGAAATTTGTTCTCAAAAAGTCCCTGAGCAAGAGCAGAGACATTCTCAATTCGACTTCTGCTCAAATCTAAAGTATGTAGTGTCGCGTTACCTTTAAGCCCCTTTGCCAGTGCTTCGACTTGAGGCGCCAAGAGTCGATCTTGGATCTTCAAGGATTCCAGCTTAGTTGCTGATGTCAAGAAGCTTTCAAGAAAAAATTTCGACAAAAATGTCGGCTCTGACAAAATTACATGTTTGCATTTTCCGAGAGCCCGTGCCATAGAGATGGCACTGGCATTAAGATAGGCGCCACAATCGTCCAGCTGTACCGTTTCGACATTCCCAGTCTCAATGAGGGCAACAATGGAATCAATGACTTCATCCTCCAATACCGTCTCGCGAACCTCGAGAGTTGACACCAAGTTGTCACTTTTTGCGGAGGCTTCCAAACGACTTTTCATTTCGGCGCTGTCACGGCCGTAGAACAGTCGTATCGTTGACATCGTTTCGAATCAAAAATGGATAATGGTGCAAAAATATTCCAACCTCGCAAAGTATCCAAAAGAACTATGCTGTGACCTGATGCTTAGCTATTCACAGAAAACATGAAATGAATTAAGATAGATACCCGAGCTTTGTGAATGATATCCTTCACATCATCAGCATGAAATGATCGAAGCCTTTTTCTCGCTCAAACTCCTTCAGAATTCTTGAAGAGAAATTCTTTGAAAAAAATGTGAAGTGTATGATGTGTCAAGATGATTTATTTTGAAGGAGAGCTTGCCACGCATCAGGTATCTTTCGTGCTAACAAACAAATCAAAAACGAATCTTACCGGATAATCACAACTACTACTCCGAGTACTCGATTGCTTTCGCAGGTCATAACTCTACCCCTAAGATTTCTTCGTTTAGGTGGAATCTTTCTTCATTTTCGAATTCAACCACACAATCATCAAGCAATTACTCTCTTTTACAGGACCCTTGTTTTCGCGCGACCTAGTTTTTGATGTGCGCGTAGAATATCAGTACCGTATTCATTCAAGGTATGTTCGGGATCATGATGTGGTTTTTGAGAAACGGGGAATCAACAAATCCCCCCCAGAAAATATGGGCGCTTTCGAAAGCGCCCATAAAAAATATGGGCGCTTTGGAAAGCGCCTATAAAAAATATGGGCGCTTTCGAAAGCGCCCATAAAAAATATGGGCGCTTTCGAAAGCGCCCATAAAACGAAAGCGCCCATAAATTCCTTGGTAGCGTCGTAGACGAGCAGCAATACGAAAGTTCCATCAAATCGACAAGTAGCAAAGACCAGCAGTACGGTTGTTCTATCCTCCTCTTGTCGAAGCCACATTTCACCATGAGAAAAAGTGTAAACTAAGACCCGGTGTTGGCTGTAAAGCCACTATCCTCACTAAGTTCATCCACCCGAAGCAAAATAACATTGATGCCTCACATCGGTCCACCGTTGTGCTGCTGTCAAATGAAAAGAAAACTGTAAGCCGGAAAAGTCAAGACTGCTGCACTTTTCGTTTGATGATGGCAACAACAGCCACATTTTCTATGCTGTGAAGACTCATTTCAAAATCGTTGAAGAGGGCAGAAATGACGTTTTTTTATTCGGTATCAGCTTGAGAGATCCGTGTTGAGTGTTGAAGCACAGTCAAAAAAATTCAAAGAGCTGAAGATGAAGTGGCGAAAAAGCAAAGCCAAACAAATCCTCTACAACTCTCTTTTGGAGGGAATCATTCCAGTTGATGACAAGAATTTTCCAGCAGATGTCATTGGAAGATGTTTACTCTATTGATCCAGAGCTCGCATTGTACGATTATAGTATATTGAAGAATCGTTTGAACAGGCTTCGAAACAAGATTCTTGAATTGGATCGACGAGCAGACGATGATCTCATTGCTTTCAACAATTACAAAATGAATTACAAACCATCACTTTTCTCTCACAAGGGCTTTATCCAATGGCAAGGTTCCTCTGCACAGGAGCATCTTTTGGATGACTTGGAAGATTACGTCAAAGATCCGAGCACGAAGCCCATGGAGGTGTGGAAATCTCGACCAGAATACATGAATGAATTTCTTCTGGACGGTTTTCGAGATGTCGTCAATCCGTCTCTCGTCAACGATGAAAACGAGTTCCCTGGATTGTCCTTGACGGTAAGTGAAACCCATCCAAACGCTAGTGGACGCAGTTTGGAACATTTCGTCTGTTGGAAGATCGGTCGCTCCGATATTCGTATGGCCAAGAAAGGACCGGTGCAGCAGATGCGGAAAAACCAACTCGGCTTTCAGTTTGGATTCGCTGGTAACGAACCCTCAGAAGGGGGTGGTGCGGCTCCGGATATGTCTTGAAAGCAAAGGGAAAAAAGTAATTACGATGTACTCGAATTGTTGCAAAGGGCACATTTCGTTGCTGGGATGTCTGATATCGAGACTAAAAACTTAAAAATTTATACAAATGAAATAGGGAAAAGTTTCATTACCATCTAGTCATCACAAGAATAGTTGTCTGACAGTTGCCACAACTCTACCCTCATGATCTCATTATTATCGCAATCGATGCCTTCTTTGTTCGAATGATTGGATATAGTCCCACTTCATCATAGTCGATTACTAGGGGCACTATGTATTTGGCTTTACCTTTTGATTGAATCAAGCAAGAACGGCAGCAAGTGCGAGCGATATCATCGTCCATGTCAAACGGAGTCTGATGAAAAAACAAAAATATTATTTTGCTTCGTGTGGATGAACTTAGTGAGGATAGTGGCTTTACAGCCAACACCGGGTCTTAGTTTACACTTTTTCTCATGGTGAAATGTGGCTTCGACAAGAGGAGGATAGAACAACCGTTCTGCTGGTCTTTGCTACTTGTCGATTTGATGGAACTTTCGTATTGCTGCTCGTCTACGACGCTACCAAGGAATTTATGGGCGCTTTCGTTTTATGGGCGCTTTCCAAAGCGCCCATATTTTTTATAGGCGCTTAGGCTATCTCCAGACCGACGCCGCTAAACGCTTTTTACCGGATAGCGGTCTTTACCAATCTCCAGACACAGAGATTTCGGATCGTTTTGCCGGCCTGACCGGTAAAGGCCAAAAATCCCGCTAAAACAGGTACCGTATAGCGGAAAAAAAACGCTTTACCGGAGCACATCGTGATCGCGCCGGTAAACCCATATTCATTAAATATTATCCCCACTCATTAATTAATTTTTTCACGTAGATGTCCAAAAGACCCAATAGAACATTTTTTGTCTTCCGTCGCTGTCGCCTCTCTCTTTACTTAAATGTGAGGACATTCCAATTATGTGCTTCATTGGCATACCAGATACCATTTGCATAAGTATTGGACCTTTTTAAGGCCGCCCAACTCCAAACGTTTACAGGCCGGCTCATTCCAACTTTTAAAGTTTTTTTCCCAGCCAATCAGAAGGTCTCATTTTAAAAGTTCAGGCGCTAGGCTTGGAGATAGCCTTAAGCGCCCATATTTTTTATGGGCGCTTTCGAAAGCGCCCATATTTTCTGGGGGGGATTTGTTGATTCCCCGTTTCTCAAAAACCGCATCATGATCCCGAACATACCTTTACGGTACTGATATTCTACGCGCACATCAAAAACTAGGTCGCGCGAAAACAAGGGTCCAGTCTACCGGTAGCTACAGTATGATAGCTTTGGTAGCTAGTAGCTACCTAACTCTATGGAGTACCGGTAGATAGTAAAGCTACTACCGGTAGTAGTAGTGGTAGTCGTAACACACAAGAGTAAAAGAAATCATGATGATGTTCCCAGCATTACGACATACTTCTTTCGAGTACCGTACTATGATACACAGCACGTACCAGTAGTATTAATCTAGGTACGGTTATACCCAAACGGTACTTCGTACACAGAGCATTATATTACGACAGTATTTACAGTTATAAAACAATTCTCCTTACAGTTAGTTGCTTCTGTAGTTGGCAAAAGCAGCGATGTTGGTATATGGTGCCAGGACTCTCTACACATTATGGCTTCTTTTTCTTTTTTTTCGCCTTCACAGCCATGAAACCTTCTGCGTCTCGTTCTATCTCTCCTTCTTCAATCACCTTTTCCATACCTGCCCAGCGAGTGCTACCTTTGGCTCGCTGGTAAAACAACAAATACGCGCCGCCTGTCACCGCAGCATCTCCGGTAGTTTCACCTACGTGGGCGTCGTTGTACCGGTACCATCGACCGTCCTTGGAATTTCGTACAGTGGCCGTATAATGACCGCTGTTGGCGGTTCGCCCTACATGTTCGCTTACACCAAAGAGGTTGTACACTGGCGGTGCATCCTCATCAACAGGACCTAAAACGTGCTTTCTCAGATCCAAGCCATCGACGGGGAACTTGACAGTTTCATCAATCTTGGAACGCAACAGATTGTTGCTGACGGAGCAGTTTTCGAATTGAAAGCGCTTGAGATGAAGAATGAGAATATCAGGGACAGACCACAAAGCAATCATCTTGAGCGCACAAACGTGCTTTTTACAACTGGGACAGTACCAGGCATTCAACTCGTCCAGCTGTTCACCCTCCAGGAATTTTTCAATGCAATCCTCAACTTGCATGGCTTTGTTCAGTCCTTTGTCTTCTAACACCAATGGGAGTGATATGGTGGAATACACTTCAAATTTGATACTTTCTCTTCCACAACTGGGACAAGTCAAATGGCTCCGGTGCATGCCTTGACATCGGTCCACAATGATACTGTCGTGTCGCAAAAGGTGGTTTTTCCACGTCTCAATAGCTGCTTTTCGGTCTTCCATCCCATAGCCTTCCAGCTCCTCGACGTACGGCTTGCTGATGACACGGTTGCAATCTTCATGCAATCCGTCCATCAAGAATTGGCAAAACTCCTGACTGTCATGTTGAAAGGAATTGTTGAATTGAGGAGCAAAGCTGGCCACAGTTTGCTTCAAGAGCCGCGGGGCCAGTGCCGAATAGTCGCCACTCCATATTTCCTTTAAAAGAGTTGCATATGCAGTGGCGACTCGACCGCCACTTCCAAGTGGATTTTTGGTGTTGAGTTCCTTGGCAAATTCACCTCCCAAGAAGTATTGGGTAAGGGGTTCGATATGGTTGAGACATTGAATGATCGAATTGAGAAAGCAAGAATTTCCCAAATTATGCATACCGACTGCTCCAGGGGCAGGCGGAGTTCCTCGCATGGCCTCTTTCACCAAACCCTGTCCGTACAAGCCGTTCCACGACTTCATAATCTCCACAGGTTTTCGTCCAGCTTCGTATTCATATCGAAGCGTCACCACGGTAAGGTCACCATCGGCTTCAATCTTCATATGGGTGCCCGCCTCGCAGATTTCTTCACCGTACAAGTTAATCCATCGTAGCATAGGTGGTCTTGCTTTCCATTTATCTACCGTCAAACTGTCAGAGTCCGTCGTATCTCCCGACCCACCACCGATAATGTGTGTTGGTTGGTTTTGCCGCTCTTGCTCTATTTCCACCAACACTTGTTGTTCTCGATTGAGCAAGAGAAGGGGTTTATTTCGTTCTTCAGCTGTTGCTTTAAGCGCGACGTCGTCCTCGCATTGGTCTGCTTCCGCGCTAGAATCTTTCGTCGAGATGCCGATTATTTCCCCATATGTTTCAACTTTCGCTCCGCCCTCGATCTTACGCAACGGTCCGCTTGGATTTCCGACAGTTTTGACAATTCCCTTGTACCATTTTGGTCTATCGGCAGTTGACAAAGAGTCTCGTACCTCGACTACATTGCCGTCGGCCAATCGTTCTCGCCACCTCTTGCTGTGAGTCCAAAGCGGAGCTGGCGGGTTCAATCTAGGGTTTACAGATTCAACGATAGAATGGCGCTTCCTCCTCAGCTTCGAATTCCATCTAGAAGCCCACCCGAAGTAGTGTACACTGACCGTATTCTCGTCGACCTCGCGAACAATGGCTTCATACCACTTCCCAGCAATATCTTGTGCATCGACAAAATCTCCGACTTGCAAACGATTCTCCAACTCGAGGTCCTCTCGAGGCCATGGCATATTCGGTCTTCGGATTTCAACCAACACTTCGAGCTCTTTCGATTCCGCGTCTTGATCAGGGGAGGCGTAATGAGTACGGATCCACTCTCCCACCAACAACGACGGTACAGCAGGTGAAGACTTGGATACGCTATCGTCATTGCTGTCTGCTTTTTTATTGAGCTTTCCATCCAAAGAGGATAGATCTATCACCTCAAAGCCGTCTCCACTTTTGGTTCCACGTTCTCGACAGCTCCAAACGCGTTTACAGGTCGAGGATGCCTGTGGTGCTGTAACCTTCAACAAATCATGCAGAGCATCGAAGACTCGAGTTCGCCGTGACACCAAAACAAACCCACGTTGCTCGGTTCCATTGTTTAGGTTATGGCTTGGGTCAATAATTTTGTAATTCAACTTGATCGGATACAATTCTACTGTGGGTACCAATCGGGGTGGTGCCAGTCGTTCTTGTTCCTTCAGCAATTTCGTCATCGGGGAAGCCGCATCGTCCATAAGACCTCTACCATATTTGACTTTGGGAGCTGCTGGTTGCATAATAATCCTTCTTTGGAACTCAATGGGGCGTGGCTGGATTCTTCGACTCCTCCTGCCCAGCAAGATCTCGTGGCCATTGTTACTATCGTCTGATGGGGCCTTGTGGATTCCGTTCAATTGTTCTGGAGCAGTTTCTATAGCATCCCTTTGCTTCTCGTCATTAGAATTTGTACTGTGGCCTTCGCTTGTTGGGAAAGTGTGGTAATGAATCAGTGCTGGGCTTTCACTCACAAATGGTTGGTATGAAACAGAAAATCCGTCATCACACACAACCCCTAGAACACTCCTAAGAGTCTGCGATAGCACATTTGATAAGTGAAGTGAGAACCGTGTACGTCCAACCCAACCGTACAGTCGTTGCTAGTTGTAACATGATTTCAAAAACTCACCTCATAAAATCGTGCTGGGACGGCACAGCACAAAATGGCGTCGCCTTCGACATCCATGCTATCCAAGGGATCTTCTTCGTGAGTTGCGACCGTACTACCTCCTTTGGTGCGATCATCCACGACGAAATTCCCCCCAGTGGAATCCATTTGCTTTTTATCATCCTCCATCGGAAGAGACTTGACACGACGAAGCAACTCTGGGAACTCTGCATCCAACTTGTCTTGACGTGGCTGGGTGGATTGTTTCATAACATTTCCTTCCTTAACAATCACATTTGGACTCAGAAGCAGATCATGTCCTTCTAGTGACAGAAAACTAGCATCGATGGGACCAGGATCGGCATAATCCAAATGATTTTGCAATGCTTCTTGAGGTGCCGTCAAGCCATATCGTTCCGCTGCCAGTTTGAGGGCGGCGTCCACCCGCGATGTTTCACTTTTGGAAACTTGTTGATGATAGGCCCATAACAACCAATTTTGTAAGTAACTACGTGTCATTAAGAAAACGCTCGTCTTGGTGTCCAAGGGGTCCAACAATTGAAGAGACGAGACCAATGTGAACGATTCGGGTGGTGGAGAGGAGAGTTCCTGAACTTGGGCATCAAAATCGGCGGAGGTTTTGTTGGTCGTTGCCGTAGCTGTCGTTGCACTGACGCTATTGGTCAACGACGCAACATTATTGTTGAGAGATGGTATCGCCATTTTGTAAAAACGGTCAGGATTTTGTCGATTCAAGGAGGTGAAATCGTCTCAAGAGGAGGCTGAAAAAAAGCAATGCAATGTGATCAAAATTCCGCGATCGTTGCACGTTCCACGCACACTTCCGACTTGATTGAAGGAAAGGTGGAAACGATGCACTGGTAATTTGCTTCTGTCCGTCTCTTGGTTTACTTGGCAGTTGCTCTAGCTAGCTAGAGAGTAGCGATGGAAGAACCGATTGTAGTCTCGATGTGGAGAAAGTAGTGCACACTGCACACACACACCCCATCTCTCATCTCTTTTTTCCCTTCGCTGTGTTCGGCTTGCTTCCATCATCCATTATTTTTCTGACTGCGACTACGGTAAGATCGTACTGTAGTACGGTAGTACATCGGAAGAGGGCGATAGGCAATCAAGCAGCAGAGTACGGCTTCGCGCGAGCAAGCACAACGAATAACAGTAAACTACTCTCGAGTGCGTATTTTCCTATTTTCAAATTTACGGTCGTCTTACGTCGTGTAACAATAGAGTATAATAACAACAGTAATCTGATAAAATAATCTGTTATTTTACGGCTACTATGCCAACCACTGATCATCCTTAGGAACCCGTCGCATCTTTTCAGAGGGCACCAGTGCCATGCAGCATTGCCGCAAAATACCACGACGTACCACTCAACATCGTGCGCTACCGAAGCATTTGATGCTGTATCTAATAATAATATTATGTTCTTTTGATGTGTGCGTGTTTTACGGTTGTTCACCAGCACGAGATGACTGTGTGACTGTCGTATGGATAACTTCGGAAAGTAGTAGTAGTGTCTCTTTTTTGACGCAAGTCCTCCGTTCACTTTTTGTACAGACTGAAAATTGAAGTTGTGTTGGGAACGACCATACCAACGTGACAGCACCGCTTCCCGTCCGCTCAGCGAAGTTAAGCGCGTTCGGGCCTGATTAGTACTACGGTGGGGGACCACGTTGGAATCCCAGGTGTTGTTCTCTTTTTCCCTTTTGTCTTTTGACTAACCCAGAAACTTTGCAACGCTATTTTCTTGCTACGGTCTTCGATTCAGATCAAGGTGACAAACTTCGTTTGCCACAGTTTCGGACAGGCTCATCATTCCACTCCTCATTCATTTGCCAACGGCGGTAAGGCTACAAGAATTGCCTCATAATACGGTACTAATATCCAGTTCGTCATGGATTTCGAATGTCCTACACTACAGATGTACGTATACTACGACGTACAGATTATTCGTATAAATGCACGTTTTTGGTGATTCCTATAAAATGTCAACACGAGTTCGGAGGATATCCCAGCACAATCCACCTGATATTCAGCTCTTGCTCTTTTTCTTTTTCTTTTCCGACTTCTTGTCCTTCTTTGCATCCTTTTCTGCCTTGGGAGTTTCTGTCTTGGCCTTTTTGGGAGTTGGTTCTTTCTCCTCGCTGTCGTCGTCGCTAGAAGCCTTTCTCTTTTTATCCTTTTTAGATTTCTTCTTTTTATCCTTCTTGCTCTTTGGAGTTGCACCAGCATCCGCCATTTCAACATCATCGTCATCTCGCACCTTGAGTTGCTTGGCGACCTCTTCCATGACATCGACGTTACGACGAGGCGCGGCCCCTGTCTCGTAGAAATTGAGTCGTTCCTCAACTTGCTCTCGAAGCTTTTCGCCGTAGAGCCGACTTGGTTCATCAGAAAATGAATCGATACGGGTTGCGATGGAACATTTGTTGGCCAGGTAACGAGATATCCGGCCCTTGTTCTTGGCATCGGCACGTCCAATGAAGGTGGAGTGGTAAATGAGACCATACTTCGGTGTATTTCCTTTGGTTTTGAGAGCACGGAAAAGCGCTTTCTCAGCTCCCAAGATTTGTACGGTAGAAGCAGGAGCTTTGGCCAAGTTCGTCAAGGACCCGGCCTTCGGAAAGATTATCTTTCTGTTAGTACAAGAGCAGTAAGGATCAAGCAAGCAAAACCATGAGTAATGGAACGAACCTTGCTGATCAGACGAGCTCCCACAGTGTCTCCAATTAATGCACTAAGGTTGGGAGCGACAACGTTCATCTTGTCTGTCAAGTATTGCGACAGATTCTTTCGGAACTCAGCCAGCTTGACCATGCGCTGAGTAAAGTTGACAATGTTGACCATGTCAACAGCCGAGCAATCCATGCCCATACTAGTTTTGGCTGCTGCTTGAACAGCCTTTGCTGTCTCTTCATCTCCAACAATTTCGATAAGTCCCGGCAACATATCTTCCTTGTCATCCGAATCGCCATTTTCACCGCCGCTGGTGCTACACAAGTTTGACTTGTCTTGAATATAGGCAGCAGCTCGTGCAAACATTATATTATCCTTGACGATATCCCGGAGTTCTGGAAAATGCCAGGAGTACCATTCACGGATTCTCATGGCGAATGTATTCAAATCCTTATCCATTTGATCTAACAAAGCAATGGATTGAATGATCATATTATCGGAACGAGCAGGATTGAACTTGACCTTGGATCGAGAATACGAATGTCCAAGACCTAGTTGCGCCTTTTCCGAAGCACCTCCCTCGAGACCCTTGACAAAAGTTTCCAGATGCATACGGCAACCTCGAAGGATTTCCTTAACGGTATCATCGCTTCTGCAAGAAACTCCACCTAAACCATCCGAGATGGCCGTGGCCAAGGCAGGATCGATTACACCCAAGGTGAAGGATTTGGACTTTTTGGGGAGATTCATCTCCAGAAAGTCGTGCAGATCTTCAGTCATGGCGTGCTCCGAAATGGCGTTGGCATTCTCTAAAGCCATTTGTGCCGATTCGAAGGGCATGAAACCCTTCAATTTGACGGCACGGCCAAACCGTTTAAGATCGGTCACTGTATCCCTACTTCCCTCCAGCAGACTTCCAATTTCTTCAAAGCCGACGACTTCAAAGAGAGCATAGCCAGCGGCACACTCTAACAGAGTAAAAGACGGCCCGGACATGTTACTAAATTCGAGATGCTCGAAGCGTGAAGTTTTTCTTCTGGAATTTACTTCGTTGATCTAGCGTAACAGATACTATTTGCTCTTTTCTAGTGGAATAGAAGTTGATTGAACACTGTCGTAGAGCTTTCACACAAGCAATTTCAATATTCTTCAGAGGATGATGGTGAGATGATCAGTCCTCTTCCTGTTACAACTTGCTGTTGGAACAGATCTATCACCACAACATCATCTTTCTCTCCTTCCCTTCGCTAGGCTGAGACGATGATTGGAAGTGGTTGTTGTGACCGGATGGTGGACAGACGCGTAATACTAACTGTAAACCGGTCGTGCCGGTATCATACTTCATACGACGTATGATACGTATCATTTTGAGGGTATAATCTTACTACCGTACTCCGAGTACGTAGGATTATCACTATCGTACGAGTATTACCTACTGGTAAGACTACCGTTCCTAGGTACGAAGATTACCGTACCTGTATCATACCGTAGCTCTACCGTAGTACTCGGAGCAGACGTAGGGAATAAGGCCTAATACGAAGTACATTGTACGGAATACGTATTGGGTATTGGTGAGTATTGCCAATACAATGCCGTAAACCAGAAATCAATTCCCGAATCCACAATACCCAATACGTATTGGTTATTGCTCCTATAATAAATTGAACAATACATTGCTCCAATACATTGTAACAATGTATTCTTCAATGTATTGGTCAATACTATTGGTCAATACATGCCTATACGACAAAATTGAAGCATAATATATATTATGTAGTGTGATGTGTGATGGTTAAATGGTCATGCCTATACAATATACAATAAAAAGTAGAATGTAGTCTGTTGTCTGGTTAAGCTGTCAAGTTTTGCCTTAGTTCCCATAGTGCATGTCATCATCTATCTCTTCCTGTTCTTTTGGAATTGTCATGCGCATGGCAGTAGCAACCAATTGTATATCCCAGAAACTAACATTTTTCTTCAAAAAGAGGATAGCCTCAAACACTAATGGAGACATGGAACGTCTGTGAGGTTGCATGACATACTTTGCTTCCGAGAACACTCTTTCACAACAGTTCGAAGTGGCACAGATCATCTTCTTGGGATCCAATTACCTGTCATCTATCCCATTAACTGGGTCGTGGGCATTCGACTTGAATCTTTTTGGGTCAGAAAGCATTGCCTCAAATGCTTCGAAAGTTCCATCCTCTTCTTCTCTGCCAGTGTTGTTATCGTCAGCATTCCGCTTCAACTTGGAAACAGTAGCTTTCTCTTCCTGCGTCAGCAAGTTCATGTTTCCGTTTGATATTTTGACAATGGCTGATTCAAATACCTTACTCTTCACAATGTCTGCCATTGGACCCAAGTACTTATCCATACACTGAAAACTGGGGTCATGGTTAAGGGTATAATTAAACATCTCCCTAGCGCGACTCAAGGGCAAGCCCGTCTCCTGTATCTTTGTGGTTAGCAAATCAAGCTTCTTCATCTTGTCCAGAGATGATTCAATGATCTTACTCTGGCTAAAGGACAACTGGTACTCCTCCAGATCCTCCACCTTTGCTGACTGGTCCTTGATTCGGAACCACCTCTCCAACATGGTATAAGTGGAGGTCCACCTGGTTTCATTTTTCTTCTTTGGTGCCAGTGTTTTCCCATGAGCTTCCTCTGTTAAATTTCGAAGGCGGGCAGAAATTCTGACACCCGACGCTTTGCTCATGAGTTTTGCCGTGGCAGCAATAGCATCCGCCAGGCCAGGTGTACTTTCAATCCAATGGTCAACTGCCAGGGCCAGCCTGTGGCTGGCGCATCCAACCATTGGAACCCCCCATCTATCCGAAATAGCTTTGTTGCAGTTGCAACTGAAAATGATGTTAGATCAATTGTCCGCACGAGCAGCAATGCAAACAATATTCACAACGTACTTGTCACCAACCAAACAAATAAGGTCTTCCTTCAACAAGCCAAACTTGTTGATGGTGTCTTGTAATAACTCTATGTGGGAATCTGCACCAAGGTTGGACTGTGTGATTGGTGGTGAAATTCCCAGCAACACTTCCTTGTATTGCTCTTTCCCCGGTTCCCCCGGTTCAATATAACTCGCAAAGATGGCAATGTAATGAATCGATGTCCCATCACAAGTCCAGCCATCATGTACCAGCGCGTAATTACCTGCCTTTCGGACTTCTGTTGAAATTCTCTGCCTCACCAAAATGGATAGGTTGATGATGTACTTTCTAATCGTCTTAGGGGTAATAGAATCATGTTTGGAGAACATTCGCATGTCCTCGCTGTCAACAATGGTCAAAGGTAGATTATCGTTCACGATTATCCGGAGCCAGCCATAGGCTGCTCTTTGAGCGTCCGAACAACTGGCCCAATTTTGCATCATGGTGGTAATCTTCTCCGTTTTGCCAGTCTTGACAATTTTCTCCAGATCTTCCCTCGTCATGCCCGCATCAGCCAGGCGCTGTGCAAACTCCTCTTCCAAGTCATCGCCATAGCAGATTTTTGCGTGCTTCACAAGATTGCTGTATCCACTTTCCAAATTCTGTTTCAGTGGTTTGTTTTGCAATTTGCATCTCTTGCATACCCAGTAGTCCTGTTTTTGAGGATGTCGGTCGAAAAAGAACTGGCTGTAGAATTTCCCAGGAATCGTAAATTTCGACATGGTATTAGATGACAGATAGGCCGTTAGGGGGGAGAAAAAGACAGAAAATGATGCAGTCGACATAAACAGCAGCCTCGGGTTTGACAGAGACAGGAGCCCAGGTAGGAATATGAGCCTTGCCAGCAAGTGCAAACTTGCCCGCCTGGGCGCCCTCCGAAGGAAGTGGAACTTGACTTTTTTTCACTCGTTCGCCTTTGGTTGCCGCCCATTCAGCATTGGAGGGACTACTCTCCAGATAGGCATCGTGAAATAAGTCTCGAACGATGTCATTCCCTTTCTATACCATTACGCGAACGTTTGATTGTATTACGAACAAGCAAGCTCGAGAAACGGCGGAGATACATCCATTTTGGCGTCATATAACCGCTCGGTCGGAAGGTTTGAAAAACACCCTTGGTGAATGTGTCAGGCGACATACATACCTAACAAAGTGGTATGGACGTTGTCATTCCCTTTCTATACCATTACGCGAACGTTTGATTGTATTACGAACAAGCAAGCTCGAGATACGGCGGAGATACATCCATTTTGGCGTCATATAACCGCTCGGTTGGAAGTCAAAAATACACTTGGTGAATATGTCAGGCGACATACGTGCCTAAAATGTTGTATCGACGCTGTCATTCCTTTTCTATACCATTACGCGAACGTTTGATTGTATTACGAACAAGCAAGCTCGAGAAACGGCGGAGATACATCCATTTTGGCGTCATATAACCGCTCGGTTGGAAGTAAAAAATACCCTTGGTGAATGTGTCAGGCGACATACATACCCTAAAAAGTGGTATGGACGTTGTCATTCTCTTTCTATACCATTACGCGAACGTTTGATTGTATTACGAACAAGCAAGCTCGAGAAACGGCGGAGATACATCCATTTTGGCGTCATATAACCGCTCGGTTGGAAGTCAAAAACACCCTTGGTGAATGTGTCAGGCGTCATACGTACCTAACAAAGTGGTATGGACGTTGTCATTCCCTTTCTATACCATTACGCGAACGTTTGATTGTATTACGAACAAGCAAGCTCGAGAAACGGCGGAGATACATCCATTTTCGCGTCATATAACCGCTCGGTTGGAAGTAAAAAATACCCTTGGTGAATGTGTCAGGCGACATACATACCTAACAAAGTGGTATGGACGTTGTCATTCCCTTTCTATACCATTACGCGAACGTTTGATTGTATTGCGAACAAGCAAGCTCGAGATACGGCGGAGATACATCCATTTGGCGTCATATAACCGCTCGGTCGGAAGGTTTGAAAAACACCTTTGGTGAATGTGTCAGACGTCATACATACCTAACAAAGTGGCATGGACGATACAGTATTCTTGTGGAACGATTACAAAACATCATTGTTGAATCAGGAGTCTAACTGTAACTAGTATATAGAATAGGATTGATTGTCAGTGGAGACAACATTTTCCCCATCACATGGGATCAAGGTCTTGTGTCTCCTCATAGGGTATGAAGGTGCTTTTACTTGCGAAGTCACTTTTGCACAACTCCAAAACGGTAATCCTTAATCCTAAATGACTTGGTTGGTACTGTTTGACCAACAACGTATTGACGAGTATTGGAGTATTATTATTATTGCAATACCGAGCTGGTGGTGGACGTCCAATGTATTGGCGGGCAACTCAAAGTATTGACAATACAATCCCGATTTTTGATTGCCCAATACTAGTCCAATGTATTATTCCCTACGTCTGACTCGGAGTGCGACGTAAGCCTGTTTCTACCTACCTAGCTACTTCGTAGTAGAGAGAGAGGTGCCGAAAAATCACTTGTCGTAAGTCAGGGATTCTCCTACCGTACTCCAGGTCCTACAGATCATTAGGAGTATTTTTTTGTTCCATTGACGGGGTTATTTTAGCACTGAAAAGCTTACTACAAACCAGCGAGCTACGAAGTACTAAGTAAAGGACTTTCTCATAATGAAAATTGAACTTGTGAAGCATGCACCATAGAAGACGAATTTGGGTGTGGATAACAAAGATGCTCAGAAAGAAATGGGAGTAGGATCCAATGCGCCGTATCAATTCAAATTTGATGCTGAACCCCTTTTCCTGCGTTGGCTGATGACATTGAACAGCCGGTCCACGTTCTTCCCATCATCGCAGAATTTTGAAAGGAATCATCATCAATCTGTTGTAAGATTTCGGATCGAGTTATAAGGTGTCAGTGTTGGACGTGGCAGAACCCTTCTCCATTGCTCAGAGCCTGTCCTGATTCTTTCCTGTATTTTACTTCCTCCGTTCAACTTCGGTAGTTCCAAGAAGGAATAAAGATGCCGAATAAATGGATTCGGCTGCAAGATCCTCAAGCTTGTCAAATGTAGAAGTAAAGGTGCTCTCATCGGTGATATTCCTTCCCTCTTCACATGAAAAATCGTCATCGAACGAGTATTCGTCGTCATCACCATCTTGCAAAAAGAAGGACTGAAGAAGCGCTATTCCTTTGTTGGCATCTCTTAGCGTTTCGACTTCTTCTTGACAGTCACTGAAGGAATCTTCTTCCTCGTCATCCCCTCCTTCGTTTTGCTGATCGTCTGATGATACGCTTGTGTCGTCGTCATCCTCTATCTCAGCAATGCCTTTTCTAAACTTTTCGTCGGAAGACGAGGAGCAGCTTTCGCACTCATCTATCTGAGAGCCCTGCGAAAGTGACGTTATCTCGATGTTTTCTTTGAAATCATCAAGAGCAGTGGATCTCGAGTCTTCTTCGTGTAATAATTGCTGCGAAAAATCGCTGTCGGAATCGAGATATTTCATATCCACCAGTATGCACTCTTGTTGCTGTGTCTCGATCTGCCCATCAGCCGTCGGTATCAATATTTCCCTGGTTTCGATCAACGTTTCGGTTGCCTGCAGCAAAAACGAAGAATCTCCATCTTGACACAAGGAAGACTCTGTAGAGGTCGTAGCTCCCATAGATCCATCGGTGGGAATACTTGTTTCCGTCGCAGCATAAGAGGATGCTCGCATCATGTTGTTTCGTACTGCGAAGTTGTCATAGACGGGATTTCCTTTGAAGAAAAAATCTTGTTCGATTTGTGATGGAGTAGTAACAGGTTCAAATTCTTCACACCTTTTCCATGCACTTTTCTTAGAGACGGAAGATGATTCTACGGAGGATCGGCGGAACCGACTGAAGATTCCCGCTCGTAATTTCCTTGTGCTCGAAGATTTCGCGACTTCATGGTGCAGATCCATATAATGAGGAGTGCTGTCTCTTCCTGCTCTGTTTAGAATCTTCATTGTATCGGCAGCCACAAAATGAAACTTAGGGTAGTATCCAATGGTAAATAGATGGCTTTGCTTTTGTTGTAGCTGGTTCCCCGTCTTGGAAAATCTGTTTTACTCGCAGCAAAAGCAGAATCGGAGTGCGAATCGTGCAATTTTTCGATTGTTTCCGGTTTCCTCACACCTACAACAGTCATAGTGATGGAAGGCATCTCATCCTGATTCCGACGATAACGGGGCGAAATTTGACGAAGACAAGTAAAATTTGGCGCCAAAATGTCCAGTGTACGTTTTGAAAGTACTTCACACTTAAATGATTTTTGACAGCCACGCCCTCTATGTTTTTCTGTTGCGTTCTCCACAGAATACAAGAAGAGCGGTGCGACTTCCGTTTGGTAGGGGACCCACAAAATTGGTTCGGTTGCAAATTGCAACGTTCTCTAGCTACCGTAGCGCTACACCGGTAGTAGGACATCTCTTTTTTGAAGACCCCCTCAACGTTATCCAAGAGATGTTCAGTCTCAGTGACAAGATATTGCTTCGAAATGACGTCTTCGCATTCACCGTATGGCATTGGAAGGGAATAGAACAATGCGGCGATAAATTCGATAGATACGTTGCTTCCAATCATCAAGTGTATCAGTAGGTACATTTGTGCATTATTATCTTGCTGCTCTCTCACGGCAGACCTTTAGATGTAAGCTGTAAGGTGCTAAGAAGTCGTAATGCAAGCAGCAACGATAATATTTCCCATTTCATTGGAGCCAACCAGTTGCAATAATTCCAAAAAGCATTGGGATCGTCACAGCAAAACCAAAAAAATTCCATGTATGCAAAATAGTTTCCAGACAAGTACTTGAAGTAATTATCTTTGAATCGTTTACATTTATAATTATGAAGACTCAAAGCATGCTCATAAGAAGGGGCCAGCGTCGGTAATAGCAGCGGCTCCTACCTGTGTTTGATGGCTAGCAATTTCTATGTCTCTACTTTAGGCAACCATCCCGTGTGGGTACGCATAGCTGAGTTTGTTGTACATCCCATGTCCTTGCGATCTTGCATGTAACTCCTGCTTCATCAAAACCGACGACGTCTTAAGACTTACGACAGACGATGTCTTGAGACTCATATCGCATTGAAACGAGAGTCCGTCACTGTGAAGAGTGCTGGGCTCTAGTGTGGTGACGGTTCCTGGAGAATAAGATGGATCGTCCAGCTTTCGCATGTTTTGGTATTTCTTAGGACTTCGTCTCCGCCAGGGTAAAACATTCAACTTTCTCAGTCTCGGGCTAAGAAGATAGCGCAGTCCAAGAGATCGTTTCTTTGACGTTGACGATTTTGACATGGTACTGTCGAGAGAGAAAAACGAGTTCTGCGTCGCGAAGACACCCGGGTAAGAAGAGAAAGAGTCTTGTTTCTTCTGCGCCGGAACAAGAACATCTTGGCGATTTCCAACTAGTGGAGAATCTTGTTTAGATCCGAACTGTTCGGTATTTGGAAGGGGAGTGACAGAAGAAGTGTCAAATTCAATTGTGGTCTCCTCGAGTACCACTTCACCAGCCTCTCCCACTTCGATGCTTTCGTCCTTGCGGTCTAGGGAGGAGTACAGGATGGAATCTAGTCGCCAAGGGGAGGAATCAAATTCATTCTCATCCTTATCCTCGGCTATTTCGGCCGTAATACGCATTACAGCGTTCAATTCTTTCACAGATTGAATCGTGCATCCTGGTTGGGTCTCGGCTTCCATTTCCGTTCCATCGTGCTTGGTGGAAGATTCGACGTTCTCTTCCAGTGATAGGAGTGGGAGTTTATCGTCCTTTTGGGACGGTAAGCCGATATTCAGCTCGGAAGCAACATCTGATGTCATGGAGATGACGGCAGGGATGTCAGGGGTAGCATCGTATTCCAAGATCGGACTCTCTCGTCTTGGTTCATCTTGGCAGGCAAACACCAAGGCGTCTTCGTCTAGAAATACTTCGTAAATCTTCACAAAAACTGTGTCCATAGCCTTTTCAAAGTGGAAACAACCTGCATCCGGTGTGGAATTGGAGGCTTGTTCGTAGTCGATTGGGACAACTCCCCGATCGTCCTCCAACGTCTCTTCAGGAAAGTCAAAGATGTCTACAGATGCACTACGATCGGATTTCATAGTGGACATGGTAATAGTGCTAGCAATCGATTGATCATCACGATTCGAGGGCATAGAAAAGGTGAAGGAGTTGATACATGGTCGAGGTGGAGGCGCTATCATACCGGCGCCGCCCCCTCTGGATGCGGGAATCATCTCTTCGTTCATTTTCAATCGACGTTGCGTCTGCAGCTCTTGTTGCTGATCGAAGCTGGCGACAATTTCAGTGTGATCGCCGTTGCTGACGGGGTTCTCGGCTTGTTTTTCTTCCATCTTAATAGTATTGACAGAAAGCTACGATAGTCGGAATGAAGGAACGAGGGGAAAAGAAACTTTGACTCTGTCGGGTCCACTCTGCTCTCTCTCTCTCTCTCTCTCTCTCTCTCTCTCTTGCTCAATATTGATCGACTGGAACAGCGAATGGAACAGAACTACGCAAATTGCTTTTCTACTTGGGACTTTCCATGAATTTGAATGGATAGATTTTGCACATAGACTTGCTACGACAACATGTTCTACTACCAGTAGCTTAGAACCTACGGATGAAGATGGCTCGAAGATTTTTCGTCCTGTTCGCATGTTCCAACACCGCTATGTGACAATCTGAAATTTTGCACAACAGCTAAAAAATTTGTGAATGGTGAAGGTCGCGGAAGAGAAATATATTATCCAGTCCTGATAATGATGAATGATCTTAATAGCATGCCCTTCGCGGTATTTTTTGGGCGGTTGGACAACAACTCTTCGCTACGACGTATACTTTAGTAGATCACAAACGACGAAAGTGGTACCGGTATTACGCACTATGATACGTACTATGTTTTCGAAATGGCGACTCCGAGTTGAGGACTAACTACGTCAGAGTGAAGTACGAATGGGGATTATTCCCAAAATTGTCGCATAAGATAACTTCAAGGTCATCGCAACTTACTTAACAGTAAATTTGATGAGGATCTAACAGTTAAACCAACTACTCTCTTCTAATAATAACTGTAACAGTAAATAAAATCTCTTTGGATCAGGTTCTAGGACTTAGGACTGACTGTGAGACTGCTACTATGCTACTACAGAACCTTTGAGCGTAGGCTGTCGAAGGACGGATGCAACTACAACAAGTGACAGTGAGTCAGTCGATGATGATGACTGACTGGGGCTCAAAAGAGGACGTAATCATCATTCATTCCATATTCCATCTCTACTGAAGTTGGAGGGAAATCCAACGGGAATCTAGTTGAAAATTTCACGAGCTCTTGACAGGGAGTTCACTTCATTGATTTTTTCGACTGTTTCCAATCATCCCCAACTATGATAGTAGTTCTAAAGATTTTTGTTTGAATCTAGTTTTCAAGCCGTTACATGTTCATTAGCTCCGCAAGTTCATCGTCAGCTTCCTTTAACATATTTTCGAAATCGGCAATGGCATCATCTGCGTCTCCACCAAAAGGTCCTTTTTCTTCTTCAAGCATAGCGTCTAGCTCGGGATCCTCTTCAACCGCAATGTTGGCCAGGTCGGCTTCAGCCTCCTTCAAGATGTCTTCCATTGTTCTCTCGAATGTCTTGTCATCTTCTCGAGACCTAGATCCGCCCGTTGCCTTGTCATCTACTTCTGTAGGAGTAGACAAGACCACTCCCTCGCCAGATGTTGTCGCGATTGGGGCGTCACCGGCAGGCTTTTTGTAACTCCCATCCAGAATGCCCACAGTAAGTGGCAACGCCAAAAATTTGCGCATGTGAGTTACGACTTCAGAGTGTCGGGCATCACCAGCAACTTCGAAGCGTTCTGCTGCCTGTCGGTACAAATCCATGATCTCGTTAACCCTTTCCACAGATGGGTCGTGCTTGAGCGCCAGTTCCTTTGTCTGGATTTCTTGGACCAAATGAAGAGCTTGATTGATGGCGCGATGCGTTGCGGCGTTAGTGTGCTTTCCCTTGACGCCGTGCCTTTTCAGGACGGTTTGGATTTGATGGACGCAGTCGGCACTGTCCGGGCACATGTAAATCAATGGATCGTCTGGAGCTGGCTTGAAGAATAGTGATATCGATTCCTGTCGTCGAAATTTGAGTTTGGCCAGCATTTCAATAGGAATTGCGAAGCTGACGATACCCGTACTCAAATTTAATTTGTTGGATTTCATTTCGATGATATGCGATTCGGTGATCATCAGGAATGATTCTTCTAGGACTCCTCGAGCAGAAGTGGCGAACGATCGAAACATGGCTCCAGCGCCAGCCAGACCTGCGTTGGCCACCTGTAGAAAAGAAAAAGAATATGAGAAAATAAAGTACGTGAAATGTCGAACGAAGCGGAAACACACCTGAGAGATACCGCCAGCTTGTAGGCGCAAAAAATTTCCAAAATCGTCGGGGACTTCACCCTGATCGACGTCTTCAAACGATGGTCTGCTCACCTGCGATTCTGTGTCCGCCTGCATGTGTTGCTTTGCGACTGCCATTGCCTCCTCTACAAATTTGGGTCGACGAATGGACTTGCAGGAGTATACCCCTTGACAATCGACCCACGGAGCTTCCAGCATATGAATTTCGTCTCCAATACGAACCTCGCCAGCCGTTGCCTTGGGCCTTGGCTTTTTTTCCTTTTTCTTTCTTCCAATTCCGATCCGATTTGTTTTGGATTTATCCGGACTGTCGGAACTGCCCTTACTAGCTACATCGGCAAGCCCACGTAGGCTTTGGCTAAAACTAGTTCCGAGTTTTTTGGCTTGATTCACCATGGCATTCAAATTGATATCGGGCTTCGTTTTCTCAACAGTTCCAGGGTGGATAGGTTCTCCTTGAGAGATGCATTCCTTAACTTTGAGTGCAACGTTCAATAATGCATCCGTCAAGTGCAAACTGGGCGTCCAATCCAATTCAATGTCTACGATATCTCCATCGCGAATGGTCGATCCCTCCGGGAATCGAGCTGAGCCAGATGTCAAGATGGCAACAGGTTTCATAAAGGGGTACGAGACAGCTGAGGTGTTGATAGATCCGTCCGGCTTTTTCTGCAACGACACATCCATGGTAACGACAATCGGGTCCATGCTTTCTGCTGTCACAGGGCTTTCCTCTGCAACTTCTTTCTCTGTCTTTTCTGTAACTTCTGTCTTCTCTTTGGCGTCATCGTCGTCCGTTTCTTCAGATTTGGTGGTAGTGTCATCCTTTGGTTCTTCGCCTTTAGTTTTGGGGGATACCGGTTTGTTTTTTTTGGCTGCCGGTGGCAAATCAATCACACACGTGACAGTACAATTGCCTCGTTCAATGTCTAGAGCATGATCCTTGATAGTACAGAAAGATGGTAGGATGGCTGCCACTTCTTCCTTGGCTTCAGGAGAGGCATTGTCTGTGGTCATGGCTAGTAGCTCGCGTTGTAGCCGCGTCGACCATATTTCTGCATTTTTCTGTTCGCTACCGCCACCTTCGCTAGTAGGAGTCGACGACATGGCGGTGCTGTTGTTGTGTGAGCAGAGAAATGATAAATGACCTGTTCAAAAGGTTCCTTGTTTCGTGGATCTGTAAAACAAGACAAAGGAGGAAGGAATTGTTGTAGATCTGTTCGTCTCCTCTCTTTGTTTTCTCGTGGCTTCAACCCGTAACGGCTACCGTACTACCTATGGTACACGATGTCATACCGTACTACGTCGTACGCCCGTACGTCGCAACTTGTCGTCGTCCTATCACAATAATATGATACACACGACAAAACTACAAGAGACGGACCGTCTTCAAGACTCGCGCGGGATGGCAAGTTCGAGAAATTGAACGAACATGCCAAAAAAATTAATATCCTTGTCGAATTTCCCCCTTTTTTTCGTTATACGACGTACGACGGCTAGGTACGGTTGTAGTTAGTAATAACTGATGTACCGGCAACACCACCGTACCCGGTACCCGCTACTGATACCAGTGGTCTACCGTACGGTACATTCACTGTGCGACGTACCGGTAATACCTACTGTACCGTATTATTACGTACGATGTACCGTACCCATTACTACGAGACTACGAGTACGGTAGGTACCGGTAGTCTACCTATCGCAACGGTATCATACCCTCCACACTCGACGTTTGTCCCCCTTTGGATCAACCTTGTCCTCCTTTGGCGGAGGAACTCTGCTGTAGTAAAGTAAAAAGAGAGGAGCAATTGTCAGGCAGTGCCTTTCTTACACTCTAACTGTAACTATTTTCGGTCTTTAGTGTTAACTCCTATTGCTTACTACTACAACCCTATTCCCTATAATAACGCACCAATGTCAAAGACTCCCACAAAGATCCCAGTCTCTCCGATCGCTTCCGAGGTGAGTTGACCATTTTCAACAATAAGATGACGGAGTTGCAACGAAGAACAGGAAAATACTATTCTGCATTGATTTTTCATATATTGGGATATACTAGTGGGCGTCGTTATAAACCATGTTTGATGCTTTGTCAGCCACTGTGATTACTCCTTGTGGCCACCGTCATGAACGACAAGGACCATCGTCGTCATCGACGACATACACAAGCTCCGCCGGGAGACGAGCTATCATCCCCGCCGCCGTCGAATTCACTGCAAAAGTTCATTCGAGATTGCTTGACACCCGAATATCATGGCCTTATCACCACCACCTCCTCCCACCACATCATCAACAACAACCCAACTAGTTCAAGTCCTCATACTATTATAAACTCTTCTCCACCTCGTATCCCTTTTTCGTTACAGGAGGAACGCGAGCAGGCATTGCGAGACTACAAAGTCACTATCGAATATAAGCATCTCAAATCACATGCACCTGGCGGTGTCTATCTGATCCCATCCATGGACAATTTACGCCACTTTTTTGGAATTATCTTTGTGAGGAGAGGTCCCTTTACCAATGGAATTTTCAAGTTCTCACTCAAGTTGCCTCCCAAATACAATGACACGGACATGTGGCCACAAATCGTCTTCTCCAGCCGTGTTTTCAATCCCTATGTCAATGAAATGACGGGAGAATTGGACATTAAAAGTGCCTATCCGACATGGGACCCCTCTCGCCATTACCTTGTCACCGTTTTGACGTATTTGAAAAAGATTTTCTACTCCAAAAACTTCACCGATGCTCGCGCCAATCCGGTGGCCAAAGAGTTGGCGGAAACGAATCCCGAAGAGTACCGGAAAAAGGTGGAGGAATGTGTCCGTGAATCACAGAAGAATATATACGTCAACGAGGAAGGTTCCACTGCGCGATTCACGGAAGAGCAGGTGTCCCATCGCGTGTTGAGAGACTTGTTGAAGCATCACATTCGTAGTGAAAACCAAGTGACCAAGCAAGCCGTGCTGACACAAATCGAAAAGGCGCGCAATGTGTAACCGACACATATTATAGAGTGAGATAGGTTTGAATATATTTTGGTGGTTAAAATAAGAATATCCGACTAGTGATATCCTGTACCAACCATTCCAAAGCTTCGGGTAGACCCTGGCCCGACATGGCACTGCATCCATAAATGGCCCAATGTCGATTCCGATATTGAATCTTCGAGTTGAGTCCAAGTTCTGTGGCAATTTCGTCGGATGTCAATGCGTTTTTCAAGTCCTGCTTATTGGCCAATACCAGAAGGGTCGCTCCTTGCAATCGTTCTTGTTGCAGTAGTGTGGACAATTCCTCCTGTACTAGTTCCATGCGATGTTTGTCACTGCTATCAATGACAAAAATCAACCCATCCGTCTTTTCGAAGTAATTTCGCCAATAGGCTCGTATCGAGGATTGGCCACCAATATCCCACAGGTGCAACCGATACAGTTGTTCGTCATCGTGACAATTGGAGAATGCTGCAGGTGGCACTGCGTTGTTGGTGGAAATACATTGTTGTATAGCGCCATGATCGATGGTGGTAGTTGTCGTATCCTTTTCATTATTGTCATTGTCATTGTTGTTGTCCTTTTGTTCTTGTTCCCCCTCTGCTATAGTTTCAGTGGCAGCAGTTTTTGTTGTGTCACTGTCGAGACCATTCGTATGTTCCCTGCTACCACTATTACTATTACGAACGATATAGTCTAGAGTTTGAATGGAAAATCCCAAAGTTGGTTCCACCGTCTCCACAGGCTGTCCCAAGAATTTCTTGGTGATACTGGTCTTTCCCGCATTGTCCAATCCCAAAATCAATAGACGAATTTCCTTTTCATCCTCCTTGACTTTTTTCAAAATGGTCAACAGGCCCATCTCTTCTTCTTCCTCTTCTTCTTCTTCGTCTTCCACCGACTTGTACAACGACGAGAGAAGTTAATCGTATGTCGTCCGACCCATGAAGATTTTCCCTCTGGATCGGCACTTTGGTATCGTCGCGAATTGTTGACTGTAGCTATCGTTCTGGCAAACTTTCGTACAAACGACGATGAGATGGTGTAGTAGGTTCATCATGTTGTGATGTCACCACCGGACACCGGACACGACCGACTGTCGCATTGGGGTAGATTGCCTTCTTATTAGGGATACAGGCTAAGATGGAGATAGAGATAAAGGCAAAGAGATGGGATCGTTGGATTTTGAGTTCAATAATTCAGAGAAAATGCATCTTGTGAACATCTCGAACTGCCTGATGACTAGAACGGACGCGAAGAAACGAAGGATCGATGTCGAAGTTATTTACGGTATCATACAGTTAGGCCGTGTATGCAGAGAGCTGAGAGAGAGTCAAACTTTTGACTTTTGGTGCTTGCTTGCTTCTTCTTCGGGTACTTTGTGCTATTCTGTCTGTTGACCTCGGTATTTTATCTCTTCCCACAAATAGCAAAAGCACAGCAGTCCGTCGGCGTTTTTTGAGCAAAATCATACAAAGAAAATAATAATAATGATGATGTTGGCGACGACTCGATCCTTGACACGCAAGGCCATGGCGAATGCTGGTTCCATCGCTGTTGGATCGCAATCCTCTATCTGCTGCAATTCTCCGTCTGTTATTGCTTCTTGTCGTGTGACTGTTCCTTCGGCTACTACTACAAGAGCGACCTATCATCCTTCTACAACTTTTTCACGAGGATTTTCGACTGTGCCCACCGATGATGGAGAAGACACCAAAGAAGAGAAAGGGACATCCGATACAACACCCACCCCCGACAAGACCACGGAGGACTACGCTTCGACGTCCCTTCCTCCACCGCCTCCGTCCGCCACATCGAAAACGGTTGAAAATGAACTGAAAAAGAATCTCAAACCATCCGAAATTGTGGAATCATTGAATCGTCATATTGTGGGACAACACGATGCCAAACGAGCCGTGGCGATCGCCATGCGCAATCGTTGGCGACGTCGTCAATTGTCCGATGAATTGCGCAAGGAAGTCACTCCCCGAAATGTCCTGTTGGTCGGACCGACTGGGTAGGTTGTTGTCGTTGTTGTTGTTGTTGTTGTCTCGTCGGCATGTGGCTCCTATGGGAGTAGTTTGGTAAGGGATGCTTATATAAATTCTGTTGGAAATCACTAACTTCTGTCCGCGTTTCTCGTCCCTACGTCCGTCTCGTATTAACGTTTTTAACGTTTGAATGAACTAACAGCTGTGGAAAGACAGAAGTCGCTCGTCGTATGGCCATGCTCAACGATGCTCCCTTTATCAAAGTCGAAGCCACGAAATTTACCGAAGTTGGATACCACGGCCGAGATGTCGACCAGATCATTCGTGATTTGATGGATGTAGCGATGCAGTTGGCCAAGAAACAACACACGGAAACCTTCAAGGAACAGGCCGAACTCATGGCAGAGGAACGAATCCTAGATATTCTGTCCGGACCGTCGTCGGATGCTGCCGCGAGAGGAAGAGATTCCTTCCGAGAGATGCTCCGTCAGGGATTGTTGGATGAACAGGAAATTGAAATCGACGTACCCAACAATAAACCCAACCAAGCCGATGTCGATCAGAATAATCCGCAGATTGTGGCCATTAGTGACATGATGCAACGGTTTGCCGGTGGAGGAAAGAAACCACCTACCGAGCGAAAGAAACTGCCCATCACGGAAGCCAAAGGGGTCATTCTGGAAATTGAATTGGAGCGGTTGTTGGAAACGGTCGACCTCAAAAAGAGTGCTGTTTCGGCCGTAGAAGAAAGCGGAATTGTTTTTATTGATGAAATCGACAAAATTTGTTCCCCCCGGGAGGGATTCTCCAGTCGCTCGGCAGACGCCAGTGCAGAAGGTGTCCAACGCGACTTGCTCCCGCTGATCGAAGGAACGACCATTAATACCAAACATGGCAATGTCAACACCGATTACATACTGTTCATCGCCAGTGGAGCGTTCCATGCCGTCAAAGTTAGCGATTTGCTTCCAGAATTGCAAGGGCGACTCCCCATCCGTGTTGAGCTAGCAGGACTCACAGAAGACGATTTGTACAAGATTTTGACGGAACCTGTTGCGAATTTGATCCGCCAACAGGTAGAGCTGATTGGTGCGGAAGGAGTGGATTTGGTCTTTGAGGACGAGGCGATCCGAGAAATTGCTCGTATGGCAGCGTTACTAAACAAAACAGTGGAAAATATTGGCGCTCGTCGACTCCATACTGTGTTGGAGCGAATTATGGAAAACATTAGTTTCGATGCTGCAGAATTAGATGAGGGAGCAAAAGTCATAGTGGATAAGGCTACTGTCCAAGACCGTCTAAAGGACGTCACGATGAAGGCAGATGTATCCAGGTACATCTTGTAATCGTGCGTCGGAATGGGGAGCATGCACGTTCGTCAGAATTGCGGTTGGGTCCGTTTCGGTTCCCGGCTGTTGCAATGAATTACAGCTTCTAACGATTAGTAAATCTTGATTGCCGTTACACCTACGATGTGAAACTAACTACTTGTAAGGGTCCCATACCTGGCGCAACGAACAAAACAACGTGAAAGATAAGACAACTTGGTTACGATCCAATCCAAGACGACATGAATCGACAAACACAACTCTGTCTTACCCACAAATTCGTGAGCCATTTTTCACCCTTCAGAACGCTGTTTCAAGTGACAGGGAGATTGAGAAGAAACGAAAAGGAATATGAATTTCGGTGACAAAACATAGGAGTAACTTACGCCTTTGCAGAGTGAAGTGATCGTTCGTCGTAGTTTCCATCTGGTAGTTGGTTGTAAAATAGCACTGCTTTTCCTACTTCTGGTGTCACCTGGAGTATTTTATGCTCTTTTCCATTCAACCAGCGAGGAAAGCTGGTCTCCCCTCCCATTTCTGGCTCGTTCAAATAAAACAGCACCGTGGCGAATCGTGTGGGCTGGCCCTTGCTCAAGCTGGGTATCATAAAATCATGGTGGGGCTGATACGTCCAAAAGGAGTGAGTTAGTCTCCGTACGAACCGTTCCGTTCTTTGTGACGATGGAATGACCTACCGTGTATTGCTGTCCTTCGGCATAATGAACCAGCTGTAAGCGTTCAGCAATAGCCACCTTTGACTCTGGTAATAAGTTAGTCTCGTTACCAACTCGGCTCCGGAGCAAGGCTTCATCGATCTGCAACAAGTCAGCAGCTCTGATGAAACAAAAATGATATTATAAACAATTGACAATGGAATATCGCAACAAACTGTAAAGTCTACTCGTCAAGGGGCTCCATCAACCAAACAAGACGAGCACTCGCCTTACCTTCTGTAAATCGAGTCGATGATTGTCGAATGCGTCCGTGGGATCCAACTATTCCGCGAGGTTCTGCCAGAAGCCTTGGTACTGCTGGCAGCATTACCTCCTGTTGTCGATTCGCCCAGTCTAATGCCAGATGCTAGATCTAGGATGTGATCTACTTCTGCCTTCGACAAGAAATTAGGGATCTCAAAAACTCTTGGTATCACAGATACTGCAGTCATATTTAAGGCCAAGATCTTTTGGTTGGGATCCCGATATTTTTCAAGCTTTTCCCTTTCTTGCACCGTCGAACCATAGGGGCTGGTTCTTACTTTTGCAAAACTAGAGGGTGGCAGTTCTAAAAGATGCGTTTCACGAGATTCGATGACATGGGTTTGTCCAAAGAAATCCGCAGGCCACATGTGGTATCGTGGAGCTTCCTTCATTCCATAAAGTGCCAGCCATTGTCGTCCGGTGAATTCTTGATAGACGTCATTGAATTTAAGATTATCCAATTGCAATCGGTACAATTGCATGTCCGTTTCGGATAGCATTTCTTCGGCAAGAGTTTCAACACCATGATAGGGATCGTACGTGTAAAGAGAATTTCCTATTCGAATTTCCCATGTCAACAAATCTTCACCGGTCTGTTCGTCATAGACGATGAAACGATGTCCAGGAAAGGATGCGGTACCTCCACCAGAAAATTTGTCTAACAAACTGGTAAAGACACGCATTCCACCAGGAGTTTGTTCCCAATCTACTTTTACTCTCTTGGGACTCATGTTGATGAATTTTGCGAATACTCCCTTGAACGAAGTCTCTATGGGCGACAATATTCCTTTTGTTTCATTGTACATGGAAGACACATCTGGTTCGATGTAGGCGAGAAACTTGCTGTTCAGTTTGCGACTGACCGAAGGCGGGACGTCCATAGAAAAAAGCCTCGAGTCTTGATAAGTGGTTCCCTCTTTACAGGTGTGACGATCTTCCCATGTACAAGTACCACTTCCTGCTTCGATGCCATCTGTTACTGAAATTCTTTCCTCCGTTGCTAATGAAGTTGATGCCGAAACGTGACAATCATTTTGTTGCGACAGAAAGACCGCCCAGCATAGATAAACAGCACACCATTGCAACAGTTGCTGACACAACATGTTCATCAGCACTGGGTAGAAGAACACTCCTGTATAATCTTGAGTGGAATTTCCAGATTCACCACGACGAAGAGTTTTAGACCAGACCGACAGCTACGACGTATCATAATAATATATCTTGAAATGCGGAAAGGCCTGCCGTAGCAATATATCATATGATACACAGTTATAGTTTTTACACGAGCGCCACAACCTACCTACGACTGTTACGTCGTACTCGTATGACGGTACATCACGACAGAACGAAGTCGACCTCCATTCTACCGTCTCGCACGGTTCGGCAACATTTCACGGCACGACTGGCGCTGTCTTTCCGTCACGACCTGAATTTTCTTCGACACTTGTCTCGAAATCTCTCTATTTACTACGTAGTACTACGAACTCCCAGATTTCGTAGTCCGGTAGTTCTTAAGTCGTGCACAAGAACATCATAGGCCATAGATCAAACGGTTCAAAAACCACTCTTTTACCAATGTCTACCAGCATTGTTTGTCGCTAATCTATCTTCCCAGAGCGTCTCAAACTACAAACTCAAACTCCTGGTGCTACAGCTGCAAGTCTCTCCAAGGTTCGACGCTTACTCCTGTACAGAACACATTCGATAGCATGTCATCGAAAATGACCCACAAACAGGAACTATGGAGGAGCGCTCTGGGTACAAATTACCCAAAGGAATACATGGAAAAGAACGAACAGCGTCTTTACAGTGAGTTGCGAGACATTCGTGCCTTGCCTGAGAATCGGACATGTGCCGACTGTGGAGCAAAAGGGACAGTGTGGGCATCCGTCAATCTCGGCGTCTTCCTATGCATGACATGGTACGTCTAACGTTTCGTTTGTTCACAGCACGACAATTTCCCCCCTAATTATCAGATCATTTTATTTTCTAATTTCAGCGGAGCTCACCATCGTTCACTTGGAACACACATCTCCAAGCCAAAGGGAGCTACAGGCACGTACTGGTGGGGCGAGGATGAGATTGCACACATGAAATCACATGGTAACGCCCAGGCCAAAATGGTGTATGGGGAGCCAATGCCACCAAATGGTGTGACATCAGATGATCCTATAAAATGGAAGCAATATCTGACCGACAAATATGTCCAAAAGAGGTACGCGCCTTATCTGGGAAAAATTGCGCTACCTCCGACACCGACGAATTTCCAGCCATGAATACCCCAAAACACTAATGTATTCATGCCAGATATGTATGTAGTATCAAGTTTTACAGTCCAATGACTCCTCCGATTGGATCGAAGAAATGAAAAGACAGCTCATATTTTTCCGCCCACTCAGGATTTCTTTGCTAGCTTTGGCTAATGACAATAATCGATATCGGATAATAATCGACATTCAGGCTTGACATGGATCTACTGCATACAATGAATTGTCTGCATCATTTTCGTAAAAGAAGGGTTTAAGCGACGCAGTAGGTTGCTCTCTTTACTCGCTGATACATTGGTTGATGTCCCTTGCCGTTGCACCCGTCCGTGAGCACATTGGAGGTGAATTGCCACCAATAATGCACACTTTGATTTGTTGTAGGCAAATACTTTTTGCCTTGAGAACCACAAGTGACAGGACAGAACCCAGATTTGAGGGCAGCCAACTTGAGCTCAATAACTAGCTGTTCTTTAGCTGGAACATATACTCCAATCTCCGATCCCTCTCTCAGATATCGGCAAGCATTATGCTCTTTCCGTTTACCGGTCGTCTCACCTATTCCCTCAAAGGGTTTTTCACAGCACTCCCAAACGCAGGAATGATCGCAAAGTCTTTTGAGCTCATGATGGAGACAGGAGGAACGTGGTAACTGTGTTTCCATAGCTTTTCTGCCGTCGTCGTTGTGACAGTCTGGCACGTAGAAAAACACGAAGTACAACATGGTTTCCAATACGACTATAGGTAGTCTAGGTAGAGTAATACGGAGATGCGTAGGTAGAATCTACCTTACCCGGGTTTGTAGTCTACTACGGCCGATAGCCGATAGCTGTACGATCGTACCGATAGTACCGTAGTCTAGGTCTAGGTACCTACCGGTTTGAATATTTCATACGTAGTACTACGGTAGGAGTCCGGTGTCCAGACAACCGCTGTCCACTTGCATTTAGGGTTGGAGTTTATAGTGATGACTTCCCCGAACAATCACGATTCGGCAACAATGCACGACTGGCTACATACAGTGTGTAGCTTCTCATTACAAACTCTTGATGATTTTCTTCTACGACAACCTATCTAATACGAATTCGTGTCAACCAGCAGTCGTACTACGTATTAGAAGTGAAATTCATACCAGAAAACATTCGACTTCCTTTCCATCTCATTATCACATCAGCATTAAATGTAAGAACCCATCTCTTACCACCAACATCTGCCAGCTTTGGTTCTTGATTGGAAGTACATTTCACATTCTTGTTGCATTGTCATTCATCTATCGTCTCAGTTCTTGAACTACACACTCAAACTCCTGCTACAGCTGAAAGCTGCATGGATCTACAAGTGACGCTTACTGTGCTACAGAACACAACTGATGTCATGGCGACCCAGATACAGGAAATGTGGAGGAGCGCTCTGGGGACAAACTACCCAAAGGAGTACATGGAAAAGAACGAACAACGCCTATACAATGAGTTACTTGACATTCGTGACTTGCCGGAAAATCGGACATGTGCCGACTGTGGGACAAAAGGGACGGTCTTGTGGGCTTCCGTCAATCTTGGCGTCTTTCTATGTATGACATGGTACGTCTAACTTTTTGGTTGTCCACAGCACAGCGCGTTTTTTTTGCTAATTATTGCATCATTCTATTTTTCTATTTTCAGCGGGGCTCATCATCGCTCACTTGGAACACACATCTCCAAGCCAAAGGGAGCTACAGGCACGTACTGGTGGGGCGAGGATGAGATTGCACACATGAAATCACATGGTAACGCTCGGGCCAAACTGGTGTATGGGGAGTCAGAGCCACCAAATGGAGTGACACCAGATGATCCTGTAAAATGGAAGCAATATCTGACCGACAAATATGTCCACAAGAGGTACGCACCGTCTCCGGACAAAGTAGCAACTCCCGTGTTGACAAAGACGCCACCCTCGACGCCGACAAATTTTTCGCCACAATCATCCAAAAACACGAAATTCACCGATGTACTCATGCCAGACATAAGTTCGATTCAATTTGATAGTCCTAGAACTCCCACGGTTGAATCGAAGAATGAAAAGACAGGAGCTCCTATAGTTTCGCCCACGCAGGATTTCTTTGCTAGCTTTGGCTTGTAAGTATGATCGACATTGAATAATTGTTGGTCTTTGGGGGTAGACCTGACTCTACTTCGTAGAATGGTTTGTCCTGTCTCTGTATAATTATATCAAAGTAAGAATGCGTATGCCGGTTATGATTACTTTTCGTGTAGCCTCCAAGATCAGGATATACTTGTCATGTCATTTACACAGCTTTAGGTTGCCGCAAGCATACGGGATCCTTGGTTGGATTTTTTGATGTCTCCTGTTGGAATTCCCAATCTTTTTGCTTTCCTGATTCTCCAGTACCTTGCAATGTGACATCCTTTCCACCACAAGTCTTGGTCCTGCAGTTACATTCTAATTCAGCAGTGACGCTGCAGGTAGAAAAGCAGTGGTATTGCTCCACATTTCCACCAATTCCAGCTTTGAAGGGTTGTCCCACAAAGAAGCCTGCATATGCATTGGACATGGGAAAAGCATGACAGCCACCTGGCGACTGCGTACAAAATCGTTTGGACCAAGGCTTGTCTGGATGCCCATCATGCTGAAATACGTCAGTTTTAACAACAGGCCAAATGTACCTCTCCAGAAACACTTGGCCATTTTTATGGCTATTGCTGCTGCTTCGAAAGTCCTGTAACAAATCTACAATTTTCAAGTCTCCCAAGGCCCCTGCTTTCCATCCGAACATCCCAGCCATCACTGCCACTGCGTGCTGTTGATGATCCCTCATGGTGTGGAATTTACGAGGACTGCCCAGCCATTCGTTTACGGCCAGAAGTTCTCTCACACTCGGTCGGGAATCAATGTCACGGCTTAACACATGGGAGACTTCGGGATCATCGAACGGCAGGAATCGCTGAAGTCGTGTTTCTTCCAAACTAGTTCCCCATTCGTCCATCAACACCACTTCCACTGGGACGGGAGAGGCTATCAATTCTTGTATGAATTTGTTCGGCATGTTTTTGGTAACATAGAATCGACAAATCCAATCCGGAAAATAGAAATGGTATCCTTTGATGTTCTCCCATACCCCTTTTTCAAGATATGCCGGCAATGGGTTGGTAGAATCGACGGAAAACAAGGAAAACACAATGATCTTTTTGTTGCGTTTCGATATCGAATGACCGACGTTCATTGTGGATGTAACATTTCTAACATTGGTAAGGCCACCTCCAAAGTTCGATTTTGGTAATTCGTGCTGCAACGCTGTTGTTGCAGCCATGGCCAAGTCGACATCATGCTTGCCCCAAACAACCGTGTTGGCAAGCAGCACAATGATTAGCAATTCCAAAACACTGAATCGCTTCTTGCATAAAAATCGGCGTATTATGGAGGTTCTAAGCGTTTCAGTCTTATAGGGTGTCGTTGTGGCAGCCGTCATCTTGTTCGCATGTTCTACTCGGGATTAATAATCGATCTGCCGCATTAATTGTGACGACAATAAAGGGCGATTCCCAGTGAGGAAAAGGTCGACGCGATGGGTAGAATACACTTGAATACTCGCTCAGACGGCGTGAAGTAGGAAGTCCGAAAGAGGATACTCCTCATGGCCAGAATGATGACGGTGGTGGTGATGACTGTGTGTAAGATTGGTAGGACATAAGAAATTCACAATCAATCCCAGTCAATACACACGATCTTGCGACTGGATGCAGTCTCATCAAAGACTTTCTTGACGCTTGACGCCACATCATGCGTGACTGAAGAATCCACGACTGATTTCACAACAATCTCACAGTCAACAAAATAAATCTATTTCTCTTGGTCCATGCTGAATGCTGAAGCCACATTCGACATTCGACTAAAAGAAGTAAATCTTGGATCTCAGAAGCATTTTTCCGCGTTGTTTGGACGACCAAGAACTATGGAGAAGGATCGGCTATTGAGAAAGAAGATAGAGGACATTCTTGTTCTTCTTGTTGCTTGTTGGTTGCTTCTTCTTGATCGTCCAGCAAGGATGTACAACGTTTTACGTAGTACTACGGGGTACATCGTAATGTTATAACTTGTCTAGCTAGCTAGTCCGGAGTCCGGAGTTGAAAAGAAATTCTATTCATGAGTGTGCCAACTACTGCCGTACTAGCTACCGCCAAAGGATCATAGTTGGCTGATAGCACTCCGTGGTTCTCGGTTCTCGGAGTACCTAGCTAGCAAGAGGTACCGGTACTTTTTTACAGTTAGTACCGGTATTCCGTAGTACCGTAGATGATTCTTTATGGTATGAAAGAAGTCACGAGTCTACGACTGGTAGGTACAGGTACTCTATACGGTGGCAACGGTACGGTACTCTATCATACCGGTAGTAGAGAGAGAGGTACCTATGATACCACTACCGTAGTAGAAGACAACCGTACCGTCGTACTACGGTAACTGTAAATTACGGTACAGTTACCAATACTATGTACTCTCGTACTCACGATGACTGTGAATCCGTGAATCCATTGAATCAAAAAATATGGCGGGCTTCCATCCCATCGCACGATTGCAGTCGTTTTAGTAGATGCTGCGCTCGGCGGCATTTACTTCTCTTCACACGATCTGATCGTTTGCTAATTTATATTTCAAGCAAAATTATTATGCATTCCGCACGGTAGTTTGGAGTACCGTATTATCGTCTCCGCGACGTATTGTGTCTTATAAAATGTAACCGCAAGACGGAAACCAGCGGAGTTGGATTGGAAGGAAAGCAATATATTATTGAACAGCACCAACAAGACAACAACCACATTCAAATCGTTTCTCTCAGCTTTTCGGCAAACACTCAAGAATCGCATCGGAACTAACAGAGTTGAAAAGGTATTGAAGGCACATCTAGAAAGGCAGCGTCGGGAGGTTCCTGGAGGCTGTGTTGTTCTGTACCTCTACTGATTGCGTGATTGGAAACCGTTGGGTGACTCATTGTCTGTAAAAACGTCTTCAGAATCGAACGAACAAAACCAAGAACAAGCGGCCATGAAGAGAGAACACCAAGAACATGACGATCCTCTCCTCAGGACATCGCTCCAACTAGTGGGAAAGAATTCCTTGCCTTCATCGCTGATGACAATTGCGCATGCCTCCGAAATACCCTGGGACGAAGCGGGTATGCAACAACCTACATCACAATCTCATAAAGAGAACAGCAGTGCCAATATGAATGAGCAGATATCGTTTGAAGAACTTTCCAAACCAGATGAATCGAGATGGCGCGCCCATGGAGCAGCAAAAAGGAAGCGGCTTCTTGATGAGGACCAAGCCAAGGGTGGACGGACCTTTCAACTCAAGTTTGAAACGTCAGTTCATCGGTATTTTTCGGTTGCCCACTGGGCTCTGGAGCAATTTCATGAGTTGTATCAAAGTGGCAAGGATCTCGAAGAAACTTATGTCATGGGTTATCGCATCGTTTCTTTTTTGACGGAATGTCTACCACATCATCCGGGGTTGCGATCGGCCCCGGATATTCGACAGCGTGCACGTTCTGAGCTTGAGTTACTGCGCAAGTGTTTGGAAGATGTGGCGCTGCAAATTGACGAGGAAACGTGCAATTCGTTTGTGGATGATTTTGATCCACTCTGTGTGATTGGGGGCGAGGATGACGATGACGACGACAGTGTAACCGAAACATCATCTCCATCCAAGCCTGTCGTAACTCCAACCTCTTCCAAAAGCTTGAAGATGAAATCAAAAATGGTGCGATTTGAAGACTGGGAAGTTTTCCCAGAAGACGAGAAGGACTGGGAGCGCCATTCCGCCGAGTCTCCCAGCGCAGAGACTGTGGGAACTACCGGATCAGAATCGGTAGAACTGATCGACACAAGTTACACCAGCTCTGAAAATAGCCCCCCTCTCCGACCTACCGAGGATTATGAGACAGACTCTGATAGTTCGGAAGTGGAGCTCAACGCTGCATTTCCATCCTTTCATGAACATTGTTTTTATCGACATGTGCGGTTGGATTTCTTGGAGCAAGTGGCCAGGGAGGAAGTCCCCTTCGAGACAGACTCGGACGCAGCGGATAGCTGGGCCCAAACTCCGGAAGATATGTATCCATTGGCACCTTCCAGTTCTGGGGTATCCCCAACAAGTGATCCCGCAAGGATTGCATTCAGAGACTTGATGAACCGATTGCCAAAACAGACAATCTTGCAGAATCTTAAGACCAACCATGCGCTGTGCCCAGGCGAGAGAAGGAACACCCAACTAGTTGGAACAGAACAATACATTGAAGACGAAATCCAAAGATTCCTTGAGTCGGAAAACGACGGGGATGCAACCAGCAGTGTAGACTCTTGCAATGAAACGCTCAGAAACAGCTCTGCTGACGCTCAATCTACGCTCTTGCTGGCAAACAATTCATCCGCATTCTTGTCGTCAACAAACTTTTCTGGCTCTTGTTTGAAACACCGAGAAGAGTCGAGTGCATTCACCCAATACAACCTTCAAAATAAGCCGTACAAGAGCGAAACGAAGGAACCCCGAAAGTCGGCATTTGAGGAAAACTTTTTGGAAGACAACGACTGGATATCATTCGACGCTTCGAACAGCCAGGTTGTCAACTTCTTTCAACTAGACTAGTTCAATACCGGGGTAATATAGAGACAGATTCAAGTTTCTTTGACAACTATCTCCAAATTTATCAAGCGCATTGAACCACATCCTTCGGAGTCTTGACACACGGTCTGAATATCTTGTGCCCACTCTGTTCAAACTCTTCTAGAACACGTTCCATGGAAAACTCGTAGTCGTAAAATGCCACTGCTTTTCCCGAAACTTGTTGCCACAAAACACCTTCCCTGGAATTGGGATTGGGCGTCAAGAACACGGCAATACGAGACGTTGCCGCCACATGATCATCGTCGACTTGATGGTACTCCGAAGTCACTTCCTGATCGTTGGCGGACACGCTGCCTGGACCAACAGTCACAGTGCGGCTTCGTTCCGAGGAGCAATAGATGGTCGTACCGGTGTTCTCGTCAAATTCTTCCTCCGATTGGCGTGCCGTCAAGTAAATTTCACTCCGTCGCTGTCCCATAGGACGCAAATCTTCTGCAATCGACCCCATTTGCAGTGTCAGTCGTGTAGGATCCTTGCGATAATCCCAGTCTACCGTCTCGACGGGTGACAGCTGTTTGTAAGCACGGCTCATGGACAGGATATTGTAAGCACGATCGGCAATAACCTTGGGCTCCGGCACCCCCAATCCCAGGTTCACTACGACTTGATTTGCCGGAGTGTCGGCGAGAGTTGAAAAGTAGTGGACGAGATACGAAGTGCTATCACCGACTTGCTCACTGCGATTTCGTGGCGATCCTTCCAACAATGATCTTGAAGGAACGAAGTCTTTTCCAAAGGGGAAGATCTTTTGCTTCAATGTCGCGGTGACTTTCCATTCTCCAAACAAGAATGATGGATAGTACAGTTCTTGGCTAGAAAAAGGGAGTTGCTGAAGCGGCGATAGTGAGTTGGCGCCTATTCTTGAGCTCCCAAGCTTGGTGTAAAGCTTGGGCATGGTCCAACCTGGTTGTGTGACGATTGTGGGTTGTTGTAGAATCCCTCCGCTGCCAGATGGTAGCAGTGCATTCATGGGATCCGCATGAACAATCCAATTATTTTGTGGAAAAAACAGAAATGACGAAACACATGCCGATGTCGTCGCCAGGACTTTTCGTCGACCAATGGAGTGCGTCGTTGATCGTGATGATGTTGTGTATGATTTACTGTTCCAAGCGGAACTAACATGCAGCGCTGCCAAGATGATGGAAATCCGCAGCAGCTGACGCTGTAATCTTCTGTCCTTTCTCACAATGTTTATCATTGTTATCAGAGCGGTTACGTAAACGTTTTGAAAAGAGTCGGAACGATATTGGTAGCAACAATGATAATACCTAAAATATTACTCCGAGTATATTTACAGTTATATAGTAGTATTTTATTTTATGTATCATAATATCATGAAGTTTTCTTGCTGACGTCAAAATTCTTCAGTGAGAGGTGAGAGGTACCGGTTTCCATCTAATCCGAAGTAAATTTGTTTTCTTGCAGACGCGCGCTCGTACGCTTTCAAATTTACAGTTACTTCTATCCCTAATTTCTTCTCCACAACCTTCAACCTGGACACGTCATTTTCGCTTCGGCTCGAAAGTCCAGATTGTGGCACAGGGTGTGCATTCGACCAAGCTGCAGAGTAAAAATATTATGAAACTTACGCAGCATTAATAGTATTGAAGGGAAATAAATGTAAGTGACAGCGAGAGCGCAGAGGATATTTCTGTTTAATACACGGAGTAGTATGACAGTACAGATTAAAATGATTGAAAGGAAGTTAATTTCCACAATTGAAAAAGGAGGTTTTACATTTTATTACAGTTGTTAGCTATTCCTGAGAAAGAGTGACGTGTCGTTTCAAAGTAGTATCACCGCATTTTTCACTTATCTTAATTTTTTTTGTAGCAGTAGGAAGAGGAGCAGTGCTACTGTCTGCTGGAAATTCTTCATCTTTCAGACGATCCGAATGTTCGCAGAACAGCGAAAGAACAGATCGACACATCACTTCCTCACTCTCATCACTCACAGTCAGCAGAATCATCATCATCTCTCTCTTTTCTACTCCAGTACTAACTGTAACGTAGACTACCGGTACCGTACATCGTATCATCGTATCTACTTCGTATAAAACTGTTCGCATCAACCAACACCAACTGACCAAATATGACTCATCGTCGTCGTTAAGACAAAGAGAGTAAAAACTACCGGTAGTGCAACATCAAACACGTGATCATGCTTCCATACTAATAAAACCTTATTTGCAACGGGCGTAGTACACGGAACACGGACCATGATATCCTGCATCCATTGTGACTTGTGACTGATAGCCGCCCAAAAATTCGAAATTGGTTTCATAGAATTTCTTCTACCCCATCCTGTCCAAGAACAATGATCGCAATGTCCAAGATAATCCGAGTATTAAAAGTTCTTCTTTTTGTGATTTTTCTCCTTGGTAACATACAAACGGCTTGCGGTCTGGTCCAGGGGACAAGAAGCAGTCGTCGACTCACCAATGTGTTGGGAGAAGTGTTGGTCGAAACCATGGCGGCATCGGTGTCCAGAACACTTCCATTTCCGATACCAGGACGCCCATTGAGAGATACCAGGAAAGACTTTAAAGAAAGTCGACGAAAAATGGTTTCTCTCTTTGCCACCCAATTGACCGAACTGCTCGTGGTACGGCAACAGCACCCCAGGACCATTTATAAAACTAATGGGATAAATACTTTGGCCCCTCCTGATACTTCCGTTTCAGAGAAACTATATCATTTGGCCGCTGATGAACTGGCGGAAATCATCAAGCGAGACTGTCGAGAGCGGCAATTTTTGTGTACAGCCGATATGACCCGGGCAATCTACGACGACGACGCTACATTTAAAGACGGCAGTGACATTGACGGATCATATTCAATGGATGCATGGGTCCGTGGCTGTAAATTTCTGTTTGATGCCAAGGAATCGCAATGTAAAATTTTGGAACACACCCTTCGCGTCACCAATCAGCAGGTGTCGTTTCGATTCGCAGAGACGTTGACTTTCAAGACCATATTGCAGCCGCGAGTTTATCTGACTGGAACGGTTCTAATGAAGAGAGATCCACATTCTGGTTTGATTGTGTCATACGAAGAAAAGTGGGATCAGGATATGAACGAAGTTTTGCGTAGAACGCAGTTCTCAATGTATGGAAGGTCCGTTCGATGACTAACAGTACAGACTACTACGACGCACGCCAAAGTGACATTTTTCAGACATTCATATACATAGATGCAATCATTGAATATTTTAACTTTAACGGTGTCTTCGTCGCCGTAGACCAGAAGGCCACAACTCTTCTATCGGCACAATATCTAGGTTCGAGAGAGCCTTGCCATGATATGAATAGCTAATCATACATGTCACACACACACAAAAATAGGACCTAACCAGAGAATTGAAGCTAATTGAGTGTGCCGCACGATAGTCGACTTCCGTCGGTACCGTGAACGATGAAAGCTCTTTGGAAGAAGTCCTCTTCCCCGGTAATGATGCAGCCAACAAAGGCTGCACTACCGGCGTCATCTGTCCTGTAGTAACTCTCCAACAACCAAGGATCTACTGGTATTTGATCGGGATCGTAAAGATGTCCTAGCTGAATATCAACATTTTCACATCCGGTTCCAGCGTGTATGTGCGCACCGCAGCCATTAGAAACGTCACACTGAGTGCTACCAGTACCCAGTAGGAAACTCTCCACATTTTTCTCGAGACCAGTGGCGTAGCCTTGGTAACAAATTGCGTCAAATACATTGGCATGAAGCTCTTCCAACACTTCCACATACCCATTGACGTTTTCTGTAGTACCTGGGATGGGAGACGTGTCAGCTATCAATGTTAACGGCGAAAAGTCACTAGTTGTTGGTTCGATTACGCCACAACTAGCTCGAGTACCATCGGCGTTATGAAGAATGAAAGCACGACCAAGTAACAGATTTGGATCTGAAACTAGATCAAACCCAGTTCTAACGCAACCAGCGAACTGAGCATATCCATCTTCATCGGTCGACAGATAGCCAGTAGTTAGCCATGGATCGATTGTAAGCACATCTTTGTTGTACCAATGACCAGCTATGCAGGAGAAATTACGAAATGAGACAAACATCGCATAGTGTCTTCGTCGCTCTGTTTTATGGTTTGCAATCGTTCTTACCTTGGGTGTCATCGTTTGCGCAATCAAACCCTTCATGGACGTGAACTCCGCATCCATTTGCAACTTGGCAGTCAGGACCGCCCCAAAGGAACGACGTTACGTTTTTGTCAAGTTCAAATCCTTCGCCGATGAAGCAAACAATGTCGTTGGGGGCGCTGTCAATATCACCGTCCCAGATTGGAACAAACAATGATGTTTCGGAGAAGGCGGTCGAATTGTCAAGAGAATAAGTAGAAACTGTGAAATACACTCTGTCCATGAAGATTGTGGCGTTAGAAATGATAGGAGGATCAACTTCTGCAGTTGGTGCGTACGTTGGAGTCATGGGAGCTTGGGTAGGGACAAGAAAACTATCCGCCACCTCCTGCAACGCACGGGTCCAAAATGCTTGTTCCTCTTCGGTCACGGCGTCGCTGCTTCGAATTTTAGCTTCACCATGGCCAACCAAACTCGCTGACAAGAAGGACAAAAAAAAGAATGTTTTCATTTTTCTCGTTCAACGCCACACTCAGAGGAATCGGAAATAATGTCATGCAGACTCGAAACCAGTCGATGAAAACTACCAATGTTTTCCTTATGAGAGATGATGCAGTACAAGTACAGATATATTCATTGTCGATCGCCAAGAGAAGAGCGCGAATCAGTGTAGGTTTTGTTGACAGTGAATGTTGTGACTCGTGTCCGAGAAGGCTGTTTGAGCGATGAGAGATCGCAAAAATAATTGTGACGGACAGTGTGGATCATTGAAGATCACCCGGCTCGATGATATAAGAATGGACACATACCTTTTGTTTTTTTCACAGTTAAGGACTATTGTAGCATAATGGACTGTGTACCACTTTCGGTGTGTTTGATAGTACGTCGAACTCCTAAACAGTTAAGGCCTTTACAGTGAAGGCATACGAGAGTTATAAACTGTCCACAGCAAAGAGTACCGGTAGTAGTCTTTCAGGCCTCATACGGTATGTACACGGAGCTGTACGGGTACGGTACGGTAGTAGAACCACCGGTATTACCGTACTGTACAGTACCTTTACCTACGTTAGGACGGTACCGCATTACTGCGTCGTACTCCCGGTACGTAAGCACAGTACGGTAACATTCTACCGATGCGGGGTGCAGATCGTACCGTACTTTCGGGCCAAGAATCCTCCCGAATATCGGTACGATACTACCGTACAATAACTGCACATCGTAACTACCTACCGTACCCTGGTAGTCGAACAGAGGTACGACCACGATACCGGTACGTTGTACCCGTACTACGTCGAATGACGGTATTCGTATCGTCGTATCGTGTTCGGAATCTCCGAAATGATATGCACTCGAAGGAACGGTAGTACGTGCTTACGGTAATCCCACTCCAAACAACCAACACTTCTAGATTTGAAATCGCTTTGACGGTGCGATCATCCGACAGCAATTGAGACAACACGATGACTGATTGGTTTGCAAGCCCCAAGGGCGCGACTAAAGTCCAACTTGTCGATGAAATCCCTTTCGTGTCTCGACGGTCTCCTGTACTTTGTCGTAATGGATGTGTTGCTTCCAGCCAACCATTGGCATCATCAATCGGTGTCGATTTGCTGAAACAAGGCGCCAATGCCGCCGAGGCAGCCATTGCCGTTGCAGCCGCATTGAATGTGACAGAACCTTGCAGTTGCGGGCTCGGTGGGGACATGTTCTGTTTGTATTATGATGCAAGTAAGAGGGAAGTCTTTGCTATTAATGGTAGTGGAAAATCCCCGACAGCACTGAATCTGGAAGTGCTTCAACAAGACTGTCCTTCGAGTGACGAACAAGGAAAAATCAATATTGACAAGTTTCGATTTTCCGCTCACGCAGTATCGGTCCCAGGCGCGGCACAAGGATACGAAGATTTGTTGAAACGGCATGGATCCGGAAAGTTTTCATTGTCCGATCTGCTAGAGCCTGCTGCCAAACTCGCCGAGGAGGGTTTCCCTGTGGGACCAATAACATCCTATCACTGGTGTTCTGGAATAGATCAGATCAGGTCATGGATGAAGGCGGACGAATCGGTTCCCTTGACTGTCGATGGGACTTCGGGACCAAAACCTGGAGAGATTTTTCGCAATGCAGATATGGCTCGCATTTTGAGACAGTTAGGATCCAAAGGAGCAAAGGAGGGGTTCTACGAGGGATTTGCCGGGCAAGCAATTGTAGATGCAGTACAAAAGCATGGAGGTGTAATGACATTGGACGATCTCAAAGATCACACATCTACTTTTCCAAATCCAATTTCTGCACAATATCGAGAGGTGAACCTTTGGCAGATTCCTCCCAACGGACAAGGGATCGCAGGTCTGATTGCATTGAAGGGTCTAAACAGTTTAGAGCAACAAAGAAAATGTCCTGATATAAGTCCAGGAAATGCTGATAGCTATCATGCAATGATTGAGATGATGAGGTTGGGATTTGCTGATGCACGGCAATATGTATGTGATCCCAATTGCATGAATATTTCGTCAGATTTTCTACTTGACAGTGATCGTGTTGAGAAGCGGGCTTGTCATCTCTTCGATAAAACGAAGGCAACAATAGCTGGCACTCCTCTACCATCTAGCTGCACAGTGAGCTTTCAAGTTGTTGATGGGGCTGGAAATGCGATCAGCTTCGTCAACAGTAACTTCATGGGCTTTGGAACTGGAATTGTCCCTCATGGATGTGGCTTTACGCTTCAAAATCGTGGCTTCGGTTTTTCTGTAGAACCCGGACACCCAAACGCCGTTGCTCCCCGCAAGAGACCTTACCACACCATCATTCCAGGTATGCTAACATTTGCTGATACCAATCAACTGTACGCAACGATTTCGAACATGGGCGGCAACATGCAACCTCAAGGCCACGTCCAATTAACTGTTGGGATGGTTGCCGGTGGACTGGATCCACAAGCAGCTATTGACTTTCCACGTTTTTGCATTGCCGACGGAACTCAAGGAGGCCAGGTTCATATGGAAGGCGAAGTGGAAGAAGAGGTGGTGGAGGAATTGAAAAGTCGTGGTCACGACATTTGTTCTGGAATAGTAGGACATGGAAGAGCCGTTTTTGGTAGAGCTCAAATAATCAAAAGGGATCGGAAGACTGGCGTTTTGTGGGCTGGGTCTGACGGGCGAGCAGACGGATGTGCTATTGGTTTTTAAGTGGGAAGCCTTCAACTGTGTCATGTGATGATCAACCCCTCGGATACCCCCAAGAAGCGGCTTCTGATGGACCAACTACTCATCGTTGACTGTTCTCAAAACTTAAGACTATAGAGGCATCCTTCCCGGTGCACTGTTATTGCAAAGAGTTCTGATCGATACCTAAATCTGGCCCTTCGCTTTCTTCGACAAACAAAGATTCTTCGTCGCGGAGATGATGTCTGAACTAAAGACCGAAATCGGGAATTGGAGAAAATTACAGTAGATTGTTATATCTCTCTGGAGTATTAATGGATTGCGACCACATTTCTTGCCCGAAGTTCATGTCTGGCTTGTAGATGGCGTCCATTGAACTTGTCTGAGAGAACCTTCGACATCTTCAATGAGAGGGGAGTATGAGGCGGTGTTGGATATTAATGATGTAATGCAATGTTGAATGTTGTTGTTTCGTTTTCAATTACTGTGGAGTAGTCCCAGGAGTTCGATCAAGTTAATGCATATGAACTGATCTTTTTATCTTCTAGCTACCGGTAGAGTGATGACGGACTGTGTTGTAACAGTAGCTGAACGCGTAGGTCGTGTGAACGAAACGGCAGCAATTTGGACAGAAGCGTGTTTAAATCAGGCTCACAATTGTCCCGAAAATCTAGAAGCCACAAGGGTGACAAGTTATGTACCTTGGCTTGAACCAGTGTGAGTCCAAGACCCACCACGACATCGGCTGCTGTTACCCTATATCGCTAGGATTGTGGGAAAGGGAATCTAGCCTTTCCGACTCGTAATTTTCATATTGACACGCCATCTCGTTCACTGTAGAGAAATACAAATGTAATTCGTATAGATTTCATTGAACTTGACTACTACGCTTAAAGTTTACCACGTCCTTTCTTGACTGCAACGCCCTTCTTGACACCCTTGGCTCGCTTGTTGGCATTGTATACCTTGGTCCATTTGGCAAGAGCGGCAGATTCCAAATCGCGACGGTAGTACACATCAGAAGTATTCTTCTTGATGGTCTTTTCTCCTCTTCGGAAATCGCTTCGCTTGATTGGAATGATAGCTTGGGCCTGGGAAGGTTTGCTGCCAGCCTTGGAGGCAGACTTTTTGATCAGTTCGGCCTTGTTTTCTGCGGTGCATACAACGTCGTACACTTTGGAGTTGGCGATTCCGGAAAACTTGAACTGGTTCAATGATTTGATGTTTCCTTTCTCTGTGCTAAATTCAATGGCACCCGATCGCTTGGTGTTTCCATTTCTTTTCATAAGGAAGGAGTTACTACCCTTGGTGATCTCCCACATCAACGCATCTGGACACGAAACCATCTTGAAATAAATGAATTTGAGCTAAGTGGGAGAGGGAAGACTGAGGAGGGAGAAGCAGTTTTGGTGAGGAATTTCGACTGTGCAGATGGATTTAGACTATCCCATGGTTCTTCGACATGGTCTTACCTTGAAGAAGGACTACAGTAAGTCTCGTTTCAACTGCTGTTGATGATGTCGATGGTGAGAGCGACAGAGGATTTGACCTTCCTTGTGAAAGAAACGCTCTCTACAAAGTTTCTACGACATTTCATTACTAGAGATACCTTTTACCTTTCCTACTAGAATTGAGTCCCGAGCGGGATTCAAGACTGCCCACAAACAGTGAGAGCACAAAAATTGCTCAATCAGGCCTCACAGTCCTCTTTTGGTGATCGCTTCCCCTCCCATCCAAATCCTCGAACTACTACAGTAGAAGAAACTGCAACAACAACCATGGGAGCTTACAAGTATATGGAAGAATTGTGGCGCCACAAGCAATCGGATGCTCTCCGATTCTTGATGCGTGTCCGTGCTTGGGAATACCGTCAACGTCCCAACATTTTGACTTGCAACCGACCAGCTCGTACCGACAAGGCCCACCGTCTCGGTTACAAGGCCAAGCAAGGATATGTAATTGTCCGTGCTGGTGTCCGTCGTGGTGGACGCAAGCGTCAAAACCACAGAGGTATGGTCTTCGGTAAGCCCAAACATCAAGGTATCAACCAACTGAAATTTGAACGCAACTTGCAGTCTGTTGCCGAAGAAAAGGCCGGACGCCGTTATGCCAACTTGCGTGTCCTCAACTCGTACTGGGTCAACCAGGATGCTACCATGAAATACTACGAAGTTATCATGGTCGATCCTGCACACCAAAAGATCCGCAACGACCCTCGTATCAACTGGATCGTCAACCCCGTTCACAAGCACCGCGAATGTCGGGGACTCACAAGTGCCGGACGCAAGGCTCGTGGTCTTCGAAAGGGTGGGCATCGTGCCAATGGAATCAAGGGTGGATCTTGGAAGGCTGCCTGGATCCGTCGCAACACTCAACGCCTCAAGCGATACCGTTAGGCTGTACTGGTACTGGCGGTGTATCATCTTTCCTCTAATCTTAAAGTGATGATAAGAACTACCGTACTAAAACATTTCATGATGATATTGAAGAGTCTTTAGCCAATATAGCCAGTAGCAAAGTGGCTGATAGCAGCAACTTCGAATATCTGGAGACCTCCCAAAAACCTGTTGGTAGTCGACATTTTATACGACCCTGCGGCCATCTCCATACTGTTTATGTCATTGAGTTCCGTCTTTGTGTGTGGCTGCTGTGTCTGCTGTATTGTTTGCTATCCCAGTTCCCTAGCTAGAGCCGAGAATCTCTGTTTAGATCCAACAACGAAGGAACGGGTGGGCCAACATGGGACGATGTACCCTGGGACGAAAGTTTGGAAGGAAGCAACGCATCAAGCAGTTTGTACGACCAACGAGCATGCAACGAAACAAGCATTTTATACTGACTTATAAATTTCGAAACGACTCGTGTTTGATTGACCGAAGAAGGAGACGTATTCGACCAGCAAGTTGCCCTGTCCCCATTCCACGTTCAATCATGATCCTTTTTTCGAAAAAAGACATGTCCATAGCTAAAGCAGGAGCATTGTGGTGGAGCGATTAGTGACTTTGTGATGTATTTTTGTGAATGAAACATACGATCCCCTCGTTTGTGTAAAAATGATCTTATTAGCATCCCAAAGGCAACGATTCTTATCACTACAGCAGCTATGTTAACACAGACTATCATGCGTTTACTAGCTAGCTAGCTACCGGTAGTAGATGTAGCTAGCTAGCTAGTAGATGTAAGCACAGCAGAGCGAGAATCAAGAATAATTAGTCCGACGATAGTTGGCTGGTGCATCATCATAATATTATTATTTCTCCTTTGCGGCGCGCGCTCGGGCTTCAATTTATTTGCTGTTTCCCTGTTGTTTTTGACTGTGAAAAAACTTACGCCGTTTCTCCTTCTCCGAGTACGATGTCATCACCTTTTCCTTCGTTCCTCATCAATTACACCATGCTTTATTGTAACCGATCTACTTTCTCTTCATTCCTTGACGGAATGTATCGTATCCACTCATCGTCACAAATAGACTAAATCAAAACATCCAGTCATGAAGAAAATTTTGGTCTTTGTTGTTCGCCACGGTGAACGGGAGGATGAAGCGACCATGATGCATTCCTCCTACAACACTGCCTATCGAAAAATGAGCAAGCAAGACAGAAATGATCCCAAACTTACGCCAGAAGGTCACGGTCAAGCGTTCAAGGCTTTCGAGAATGTTCTTTCGGTCATGGAAGTTTCCCAGGTGAAAAAGGTTGCTGTCTTTTCTTCGCCACTGCGTCGATCAGTTGGAACCGTGATGATGTTGGCAACAGCTGCCTCGGCATTGAAATCATCTCGAGAGGGAGTGGAAGATCAGGTCAGTGGGCAGACATCTGCAAGCTCCAAGATCCAATTTGTGCTGCCAGCATCACCGCTGGACACGACAAATCCCAACGAGCAGCAGTTCGACGATCCCCATCGTCCAACTGCATACCGATTGTGGTTTACAACGGCTTATGCCACTGTACAGCGCTGGTGGCACGACTCGGTGGGAGTCGCAATTTGATTCGAGCAGGAATGATTTCCTGCGCTGACATGCCTCAAAACTCCATCGAACATCCAGAGAATTATGCCCTACGACAGTCTTTGGAAGAAATCAAATCGATCGCTCGTAAAAACGTCAATGTACAACAAGTAGCTGACATTGCACCCCAAACATCAATACAGCTTTGGAAAGTTGAGGAGGGACTAGAAATCGGCTCTTCAACGTTCGTGCCTATGGCACCTCCAATAAGTCTCGGCGCAGAAACGAATGTAAAAGGATACAAGGATGGAACGGACCGCACCATCATGTCGGCGCCGCCAAGTTTTGATGATGAGCTACTGAAACCTATTGACCGCGTGGCGCACGCGACTTTGTATGCGGGCTGCGATGCATGTATTGTGTCTTCGCATCGCGAAGAAATCCGGGACCTGTATAAACATCGGTGTGGCTATAAGAATGTTTTGCACCAAGAAATCCCTTTCGGTTGTATTGGCGTGTTTGAGGCTTATTTGGAAGATGTCTGGACGAAGGGAATCGGTTCGTTTCATCAACCTGTGTCCCCTATACAATGGATTTTTTATGGTATGTTTGCCCCCGGCCAAATGCCAAATGACATATTACAGGACATCGTGTCGATTTCACAACCTGTGGTCGAGAACGACAAAATATTTCCCATATCTTACCCTGTCATTGAGCGGACAACGGTTTATCTGTGCGAAGCAACTCTCGTGATTGACTGTCTTTCATTGCCACATTGCATTACCAGGATAATCTCCCTCTCCATAAATGGGATGCATCCGTCGCAAACCCAGAACAAACTACAAACTTTTAACTGCACAGGCGTCGATTTAAATCTCCAAATAACTCGGGGACACCATTCCTGGTTGGATTTCTTGAGACGACTTCACGTTGATGATGCCCATGGAGTCATTGAATATGTTCAAAACAAAAGTTTGAAAAATAGCAAAGTCGTGATCCGACCCTCTCGTCAAGCCTTGCTGCCGTGTCCGCCGAAAACGATTCTAATCGAAGTCGAAGGAGTGGATGAGTAGACAACATGCTAGCATTTTTTTGAAACTCCACCATCAGAATTTGTTTGAGGAAGAGGCAAATCAGGATTATGAGAGCACCGTATAATAATTCGCAGGTTTATATTTCATGGCACGTGGCAGTAATAACCAACAACAGTGTGTATTATTAAAACCTGAGTGGATCACCCTTTGTCGTGGAGGGGGGAGGAGGTTGAACCAGGTTTGTCAGAGCTTGGGGGACTAAGAATCCACAGACGATCTATCAGTGCTACAGTAGAGGTCGTCCCAACGGTGGTACAAGCTACTGCTGTTTGCCAAGTATAAGAGGTGTCCAACCGGAAATATTGTGTTTCTCTTATGTACGACTAGTATTTGGAAGAGGGCTAAGGGAGAGGAGGAAAAGTTCCTTCTCATGATTCCTGATAGAGTTTTCATGGGCACTGACAATTCAATGGTGGAAGTGGCATCATAATTCATCGCAGTGTCAATTGCAGAGGGCCGGCAATATTTCATTGGACATAATGCTTGTGCTTGACATGAATGGTTTCTCTTACACGCACAATCGCCCTATTGGGTTGCAACAGGTAGAAGACAATACTGCCAACATACTGAATCAAACAAATTGAATATGGTTATTGCTGCCTTTTTTCCAACTAAATCTACTAATCGTAAAATACTCTGGAAACATGTTTCCGGTTGGAGCATCAGGCCATGCCTAAGATAGCTGTAGCTTGTAGCACCAGATGAAGAACTTTTCAGTTGCACTACACTCATCTAATGGAGCATGAACTCTTTGTTTCACGTGCTGCAACAAACTGTGCAACTTCACATCATTGTAGCTGGTATACAATACATACATTATATATACACATTGGAAAATGCATTTCTGTAATACATTCCTCTATATTGCGGGGATGTTGGATGATTATTGTTGTGATGTTTCATCATTACAAGTACCGTACTAGGTAGTTGTAGACTAAAAGGTACTCGAAGTACGAATTACAGTGTAGAGTTCAGAATTCAGAATTCAATTTGTTCTTCAACAGGTTTGGTTAAGGATGGTATCACTCCTCCAGCACCTGGGGAAGTGGTAGGGGATTTAGATGGAGACACAACAGGTTGTAGCCTGAGGAAAAGTCACTAATACAAGTTGATTCTGATGTGGTTCAGCAGGTTTGTGGAGTACAAAAAGGTGTACATGGACAACATGGACAGCACCCTTACAGTGACTGGGTGGATGCCACTTTGGAAACTTTCATAATCTTGACATATGTAAATGGGTATGCAAACTGGTGTGGAAAGTATTGTCCGCAACACCTTAGGCCATTTGACTTTGGTGTGAGTGTAATAACCCAAGCAACTGGTCTTCACACTGATCCCATTGGTTCTGGGTGTTGAGACAGGTAAAACAATAGTTGTTAGTGCGCTATCAAGAACAACAGAACCTTTAATAATGAAGCACCAGGACCACGAACCAGCAAGCCAGCCAGCAAGAAAAGTACAGGGAAAGTACAATGGGTGGAAAGGCAAGGGCATGGTGGCATTATACCACAATCTTGTAAAGTTGATCAAGGATCAGAGAGCTGTTGAAGTGGAAATGGGAGATTGTCTGCTGTGCAACTTTTGACAGAGACTTGTTGGTGCAATACCGCCAAGCAAAAGCAGTGTATGTGGTCACTGAGGAAATTGATCTCAACATCCACTGTTTGGAGGTCCTCTTCAGACAACAGTTCCCGCGAGGAAATGGTGACTCAACAAGTAGGGATCTAGCTAGTAGTGCCTTCGGAATCCAGTTGTACTCCATCGAGAACCACAGATCAAATCTAGTAACAGTAAGTATAATTATTTCAACCAGGTACTACATTTGCAGTCGGATTAGGAATACTAGTTCAATACAAAACTCAGTCACTGTCACCCTAGAAAACGTACAGAAATATAACTTCATGACTTATTATATTACTACGTACGTAGTATTACAAAAATTTTCAAAGGAACGCAAAAGGTTGACATATCACGTATTTGGATTTACAGTTACTATGATACAAGTATCATTATTCAAGAAAGACGAATTAACTGTAACTACTATGATACGTCGTACTCTATAAAAAGGAGACCGCATTATTCCCTCCTATTATGTGGGTTTCACAGCTTCGACATTGGCTTGGTTTTGAGTTTAACTGACTTCTTAGCTTCTTGGCTACACTCTACGACAGTCGTAGCTAGTACCTAACGCTAAAAGTGGGTTAGTCGACGTTCTGATCATTTTTATGTATCCAAGGAACAAGGAAAGGAAGCGAGAGGAAGGGGTGATGAAAAGCGTATCACATGTTCTTCAAACAATCTCTCTCATAAAAAGAAGTTCAGACAACAACTTAACAGTTAATAACAGTCGTGATTGATAGCGGATCTTCCTGGATAGAAAAGTTGGTTGACGACGCTCATGTTGAATCAGTTGTGGGCGGGCATCTCATGTTTTGTGGTTTCATGTGATTCTCACCTTGTTTACAGTTAACTGTGAATACCTTTTCCGTCTGTCTTAACACGTCGTAGTTATGGTTTCGATCATGTTAGAACATTATTTGACATGAGTGCCGGTTCGGATTCGTTTCACCAAGTTCCAAGACCTGACATTGTGTGGTCATTTCAACCAATACCAGTCGATTTCATGAGTGGCATGACAGTACGTATTTATCACCTCTCTTTCTTCTTTTGCATATGCCCAACTTTAGAATAATTGAAACTTGAACGTATTGGAAACAGAAATATCATATGCCCTTCAATGAAGAAAGAGGACCAAAACGAGGGCTGCGATGTTTTTGCGTACATAATAGTAGTCTAGTAGTCTACTTCTCTCTTTTTTTGGTTGGTGTCACACACAACACATCACCTTCGAGAACATTCTCATTCACTTCATTCACCATCCGTTCATACTTTGTTCAAAATGCCTCGTAAAGACCAAGCAAGTAGTGGGCAGAAGCACAAAGTTGCGGTCATTGGTGCCGGTGTGGCCGGATGTGCTATGGCAGGTGCACTTCAGGACTACGGCATCGAGTTTGAAGTTTTTGATCGAAATGATGGCGCTGGTGGACTTTGGGCTGATAATTATCCAGGCGCTTCAGGTGAGTCTTTTCGCCCGAAGGACTTTTGATGTTAACTGTTCTGGTAGCTCTAAACTTTTTGGTATCCAGTTCAATCTACCACAGAACTTTACGAGTATCCCGGGAAAAAATTCCCAGAACATATCCGAAATCGTAAGAATCCACCAGCTCCAACGGCTAAAGAAGTTTGTGACTACTTAGAAGAATATATTGATGAAAAGGGCATGAGATCTAGGTTCCGTTTCAAGTGCAATATTGCATCCATTTCTTGTATCTCTGAGTCTGAGTGGTAAGTTGAAGATGCTGTTGTGAAGTTGATCGACAGATTTCGTCTCTCCTCACCTATGACGACATGGTCGAACATCAGGGTAGTTGAGTTCGATGACTTCAGAACGAAACATTTCACTTTCGTTATCGTGTGTACGGGACTTGTGTCTACAAAACCTCGCATCATAGATCTCCCTGGAAAGGCAAAGTTTATCGAGCATGGCGGAGTGATCCAACATTCCTCTGTTCGACGCTCCGATGAAATCTTCGATGGCAAGAGGGTTCTTGTCATTGGAAATGGCAAGAGTGCTGTAGATGCTGTAACAGCAGCAGCAAAAATTGCTAAGGAAAACGGCAGCCCACCTCCCATCCAAATGGCTCGGCGTCAAACGTGGTATGTCCCAAGATACATTTTGGGTTTCATCCAATACAAATGGGCATTCCACACTCGTATAGGCAGTTTGCTGCTCCCGGTCTATTTCGAGATTGCTTGGATTTGGAAGGTAGTCCATTACGTGCTTTCGCCGTTGAAATGGATCATTTGGAGAGTGGTTGAGTTGCTGTTACTTCTTCAGTACCGTCTCCCACCTCGTCTTTGGCCGAAGCTCAACACCATTGAGCAAACCGCTCTTGAGAATTCTGTTTTGATTACGGACAGCTGTCACATGCGACGAATTCGAAAAGGTTTTATCGATTTGCGGATTGGTGAAGTGCAATCTTTGAAACCGGGGAAAGCCGTACTGAGTGACGGGACGGAGGAAGATGTGGATGTGGTGGTAATGGCGACGGGATGGTCTCTTGGTTTTGACCTCGTCATGGATTCAGATTACATTCTTTCTGGGTTGAACTTTGAAGGAGGCTTGGACGTTTGTCAAGATGGCATGTGGTGCTACCGCAACATTCTCCCCGCAGCATTCAAGGGTCTTGGTTTTGTGGGATCCAACACCTTGACTTTCATGAACATTTACACCTCCTACATCCAAGCATACTGGCTGGCCCAGTTGCTAGCTGGTGTCAGAAAATGGCCGGACAAAGACCAAATGATGCAGACTGTCGAACGCGAAAAGAAATTCAAGAGAAAGCTCTATCCGAATTCTGATATGCGTGCTGCTTCCATTGAAATGTACATGCAGCATTATCACGATGTTCTCTTCAGAGAAATGAATGCGTCGAAGCCTTTCAATTGCCTCGTTCGACCTATCGCCAACCTCATTGTTCCAGTAACACCCGCTGTGATGACCGGATGCTTGGAGCCGGAAAACAGCATCAAGCTTCCCTTGCCCCCGAGGCCTGAAGGAATGGATGGGAGAAGTCCGCAACAGGATGACACGGCGCAAGGTAGTGACGTTTCGCAACCAGTCAGCCTTTCCTCGACGACGCCATTCCGCGTCAACATGACTGGAGAATGCATTAGTACCGGCACTTCGGTTGCCTCCAACGACAGCAGTGTGCGATCCAGTGGAAATGTGGAGCTCTCTACTGTTGTCGATGTTTAATAAGAAAATTATAACGCTCTTTTTTTAGTCCTTTTGATTGGAGACCGTCTGAACTAGTTCCAGGCGGACGGCACAGTGGTCCGACCCACAAAACAGACCCTCTTTTTGTTCACCGTAGCCGAGTATCTCACAGCTCTTGAGTAGGTTGGCAGTAGTCCCCGTGGCTTTGCCATTCACTAATTTTGATGGTGAAAGTAAGAAGTAGTCGAGACGTTGAGCCTTCCCCTGATACTTGGCAAATGCGCCACCTTCGCGGGAAAGATGGCCTCTCCACGTGAAATTTCCACGATCCCACATGCTCGCTTCATTCTTCTGGGGTGGCACACCATTGGGATGCAATTCCCTCCAAATGTCACAAAAGTCACCCACCTGTAATAGATTGGCAAATCGTTCTCGTTCCGCTGTAGTGAATCCCGGAATACCGATATTTTCCGGTTTCTTGCTGGCTGTGGGATTCTTGTGGTCGCCTTGCACAAAGCATTTTGACTCGTCCCTCCACCATTCGTAGATACTATCACTACTCTCATCATTGTTGCGCCGTTTCCAATGTGTCCCATCACGATAATCGCGTGCTACGTTCATATCGCCCATCCACAACAACTTGCGATGATGCACATGGCAGGTGTGGAGTATTTGTTGTCGTTCCTGTAAAAAACGCATCATGTCATCGTCCCACTGTTGACGTTTTTGAAACGACTCGTCTTTGGTGCCATTGTTGGGGACATATGTCTGAATGACATCCATGTCGGGGAAGAAGAAGAACTGAAAGCGTCCTTCGGGATGGTGACTGTGTAATGAATTTTGACCTGTGGGAGCAAAGTCATTGTTGATGTTGCTACTGCTACTTTTGGGTGCAAAAAATGATGTCAAGGACATTTGTGTAGCAGCCTTCTTTGTCTTCTTGTCTTTGGAGTCGATTTCAGCGCTAGCTTCCGCCAGACCACATCTTTTTCTGTCCGTGTTGAACCGTCTTAGAATCAAGTCGATCGCAGATTTTGGAGTAAATGCAGCAAATTCGGATGGCTGGGAGGAAGCGATACTTTGCTGCCATTGAAAATATTGCATGCATCGTTGGTGGATCAATGACAACGTTCCTGAATACTTTGTGTCTGCCAACGACCAAAAGGGTGTGTAATCCCGAAAGATTGTATGAATGGCTGCTTCAACAGATCCTTTGAATTCTGATTCCTTGGGTGTCCCACGTTGATGGTTGGGACCTGATGCCTTGAGTCGCACTTCTTGGAGGCAAATCATGTCGGGAAAGTTTGTTTCTCGTAACAACCTCTTCAAATCGTCAGCATTCCACTTGGTGCGGGAGGTAAAGCCATTGCAATTCCAAGTTACGAACGTGTGTGGATGGCGACCACAATCATCATTGACGGCGCTTGTGTCACTGTTTGCACCAGTAGAATTCGGTGATGAAGGTACTGGCGGTTTTTGTTCGTCACCACTAATCTTCAAACGCTTGTTGCACAGAGAATCCGGTACACTGTCTTCGCTCAAACCCATGGTGGAATATACTAAAACACATCGGTAGTGGCAAAAGGAGCACTACGTCGTTTTACTGTTAATCTTTCCGTGCGATTTGGACGGAAGAAAGATCGAGCCAGTAGAATAGAATGACGGGCGCGCGTACGCTTCTCTTTTCATTCCTTTTCCAGATTAATCAAATCTTCCACTGACCTTTTTTCGTACTGCTTTACCGGCAGGACACGATTGTGTACCTATGTATACATACCTCGTCCGAATGATTCTTTCTACGATCGACACACTATTGACTTCTATCGACGTATTAAGTCTGCCTCAAGTTCCCACAATACACAACAGTATTATTACTCTACCCAGTAGCAGCCTTGTAGAACTGCACTCTCTATTCTTGTTACGATGATGAGAAAGGCCACCAAGCGGACGTTGTCGTCAGCTCTGTTTGCGTTCATCGTGCCGTTGTTGTTCTTTGCTTCGTCCGTTGACGCCTTTGTCATCATGCCAACGAAAATTCAGAATGGCATCATGGCCTCGAGCAAACGCATAATCAATCCCACAACAAACCTCCAAGCTACGCCATGGTCCGGAGAAGTGATACCTGCTATTGCCGCCATGTTGGTTGGAGACTCATCGGCAATTACTGGTACGGTAGAAAGTACCTTTGTTCCCATGGAATGGTTAGGGTGGACAGCAGCGACCGTTGCCTTTACCACGTTGCTGCCAGTAGTCTTTGCTGCAATCAGGGAGATGAAGGAGAAGGAGGATACCGAAAAGATACTTCCAGTCGACGACGACGACGACGACGACGACGAAATAGCAACTTCCCACGACCTACCCAAGAGACGACGAAATTCTGTTGTCGCAAACAACTCAACCCCTAATTCCAGGATGGAAATGGACCGACGCGGTACAATCATGACATTAGTGGGAGGTGCTGCCAGCTTGGTGGCCGGAGATGTGCTGTTGGGAGCAGCAGGAAGAAGTGGTTCTGCAGCTTCAATCGGTTCATCAGCCGTTTCTATTTCCCCGTACGATGGCAAGTGGAATGCCCTCTACCAGCGATTACAGGCATTCAAGGCCAAGAGAGGAGTCACGGCATCACCAGACTTGATCGAGTTTGTGGCCAAATCCCGGGCAGCTGTGACCAATCCAGAGCTCAGAGCATGGGTGGCAGCACAGCGTGCCATGTTGAAAAGTGCCCAAGTCATTGGGCTGGAGGAAGGGTTGGTTGCGGCAGCAGCTGTCGCAGCGGCCGCGACTACCAAGAAAAAGACCGAACAGGCAGATGCAGATGGTGTTATGATAGAGCATGATACGGTGGAAATCGACCTACATATGCCAGCTGAGTTGGTTCCTGAATCGACAAGCGATATAATATCACTAGCAGAGAACAAAGACAGGAACCAACCAACATCGGAACTTCCCAGTAGAGATAATGTCGAAGAATAAGGAAGTTTGATGTATCATCAGTATTATAATTTCAATTGCTCTTCGGTCTACAGTGCATCGTCCAGCAAAAACGCATTTTCAAGGCTCCAAACATGCAATCTGTTGGTTCCACTGATGTTGTGACCTCCTTGCATTTCCAAATGAAGAAACGCTTTCGAATTCTGTTGACTGCAACCATAGGCCTTCTTGAGCTTCTTGAAATAGACCGTAGTGTTCCAATATGGAACATTCGGATCGTCCAATGTACCGATGACAAGCACCTTGGTCTTCGCAAGGGTTTGGCTGCCGGGATGGAGGTTGTACACGGGGCAGTAGGAGCGGATGATTTCGTCCATTTTTTGGTCTCGGTTTGGATCACCAAATTCGTCAAATTCATGTTCCGTGAGGAAAAGAGAAGAATTCTTCATTGTTGCATGTACATCCAGAAAAGCATTCGTAAGCACAACTTTATCAAAGAGCCCAGGGTGTCTATTTAATACAGCTCCGACCAGCACTCCACCTGCAGAAAAAGCTTTGCATGTTAACTTTCTCTCCTCAAAACGTGTCTGGAGATAAAACGCGCACGCTTCGAAATCCTCGATACTTTGAAGCTTGTGCTCGCGGCGACCTGCAAAGTACCAACCCTTCCCAAGATCGCCTCCGCCACGGGTGTGAGCAAAAGCTACCATGGCACCCTTTTTCACAAGTGCCGATAAAGCGGGATCGTATCCTAAGCTAGCTGGCTCCCCATATGCACCATAGCCCACTAGCACTACCGGACCTGCGACTGTAGAATCACGCCATTTCACTGTGTCGAAGAAGAGACTGATTGGAACTTCTGTGCCGTCGCGACTTTGTGCATAGACAACCTCTCGAGTGTACAAATCAACATCTTCGTCGTCGGATGACACAGTTTGCGATATCTTTTTCCAACGATCACCGGTGAAGGAATATTCATAAAGATTACCAGGCAAGATAGGGGACTCCAATTGGACTCGAAGAGTAGAAGCTTCAAAGTGGATATTTCCGGATGGTGTAAGCTTGACAAGTCCTGTTCCAGTGTCGATCGTTGCAGCGTCGATGAACTTGTCGTTGTTCGCGTTGCAACAATATTGGCTTTCACCATCTCTCTGTCGTATTCTCATGCGCTGCATTCCGTCTCTCGTCGACCTTTCATATAAAACTAAGAAATCCTTGAATAGATCCATGTCTTCAATGAAAAACTCGGCATCATCTGCTTCACTCAACATGCACAAACCATCCTCGTGCAGAAGTGGCAACGACTCTATCGACGTTTCAAGCAACCTGTAGTTGCCATTATTGTGTTTTTCGATGCTCATTAGCATTACGACATCCCTGTTCTTGCCCACATCCAGGTGATAAAGCAGTCCGTCGGTTCGTGCTTTTACGATTACCATTGGTAGTGATGGATCGCGGCAAAGATATATTTCGTTGCTCCTCTTGGTCAATGCTTGAATGACAATATACTGACAACCCTTGGTCCGTTGTACATCCACAATAACGGCAGGATCACTTGATTGATACAACTGAATCAGATTCCCCATGGGCGTCATGGAGGCTGGGTCGATCCTCCAACAGCCGGCTTGGAATGGCCTCCCCTGATTGTCGGCCGTTACGACGTACAGGGTTTGTGCAATCACGTCATTGTCACCTTTGACAATAGGTGGACCCCATTCTAGACTAACAACATCATCGATGACAAGATGGTCATCGGCAACTGTCCGATGGTCATCTTGGTGTACAAAAGGTCCACTCAAACTGATTTCCCTGTCGGAGTCGATGTTGTGTATTCTCAATTCTACACATGCGGATGGCTTCTGAACCAGGGAAGCGATGCATTTTTCATCTGGTGTGAGAGACATGGAAAGAATTTCTTCGTCTGGTTCAAACCGGGCGACCGGTTGGGGATTTCGAAGATCCTCTCCGGCAGGAAACCTCTGGTAGACCCGTGTGTTGTCGTCTTTACATACAACCAACTGATACATCCATTTTCCAGTCGGTCCATATTCTGGAACTGGTGGTTGATCTTCCCAGAACTCTTCGACGTTTTGTTGAATTTCGTTATACATTTCCTGGTAGATTTTTGACGCACTTGCTTCCCAATTCCGAGTCTCGGCTAGGTCTCTAGAAAGTTCATGCCACAATTCTTTGGTGATGGGTTGTCGATAGTCATCCCACTCATCTTTTCCTGTTGCTGTTGTCGTTGTTGTATCATTTGAAAGGTACCGACAAAAATACAACTCTCGCTTTACATTTAGAAAATTGGAGGTCATGGACGATGATGTCTCGACGAAAGATGGTATTGGGAGTGACGGACGTTGACACAGTCGAAGCATGGACCGGAGCTGAGTGGATCCGCCGCTTGCAGCGTTCCTCCTGTGCATCTTGCCGACGAATCGACACCCTAGTCCACTCGCAAATGATCTATCGTACATCATGATTTTGTCGTTGATAGGATGCCCATTTTGTCCCAATCGATTGCATCAACTTCAGCGGAGTAGGCGGGTGAAGTATAAAGAATACAGTGAAAGATTGTTGAATGACTGTGAACTGTGAACTACCGTAGTCCGTAGTAGCTCTCTACTACGGTATTAGCTACCGGTAGTAGCTAGTGACTGAATTGTAAAAATAAGAATTGTGATTCATTCACCACGAAAAAATCAGAGGGACAAATCCCCTAAAATGGAAGTCCCCCAAACGAAGCTAATCGATCCGCTGCGAAGCGTTGTTGTGTTGTCCGTAATCGTACTACCGGTACTACTACCGGTACAACGTTGGTCGTTGTATGCATACAACATTGAACTGGTGACAACAACAAACAAACAACACTGCTGTATCCTTTTCGTTCCCGACACCCTATCGATTTATCTCTCGTTATCTGCGACAACCATCACATTTTATCATTCTTACAGCAGCAGCAGTAGAAGTAGTAGTAGCGCATCTTAGTAGGAGGAAAACGATCAAAATGCCATTGGAATCCTGTATGATCCTCTTGGATAACTCCGAGTTTATGCGCAATGGCGATTATATCCCCACTCGATTGGAAGCACAGCAAGACGCTGCGAATCTCTTGGTTGGTGCCAAGACCCAATCACATCCCGAATCTACCGTCGGTGTGAGTGCGGGTACAGAACTTCTCGTCAGTCCCACGGAAGATGTAGGTAAACTTTTGAATGCCTTGCACGCAGTGAAGATCAGTCATCACGGTGGCGCTAGAATGGCCATGATGGGTCCTGCCAAAGGCAGCAGCAACCTTTCTTCTGCTTCAGATATTATCAATGCCATCCAAGTAGCATCCTTGGCCTTGAAACACCGTCGCAATAAGAACGGGGCGCAGCGCATCGTGCTGTTTGTAGGATCGCCACTGGAAGGTCTGGATAGCCGAGCCTTGGCCAAGGCTGGTAGGACCCTCAAAAAGAATAATGTGGCGATTGACGTCGTGGCCATGGGAGAGCTTGAAGTCAACGAAGAAAAATTGAAGGAACTGGTTGATGCTGCCAATGGTCGCACCGACGAAGGCGCCGAACGAACTTGCCACTTGGTAACCATCCCAGCAGGTGTCTTGCCCAGTGATGTCCTCGCTTCATCTCCCATTGTACATGGAGGATCGGGTGGTTCAGCCTTTGCTGCCTCTGCTGCTGCAGCAGCTGCCTCGGGAGACTTTGGCGGCGGGGCCAACGCCTTTGCGGAATATGGTGGTGTCGATCCCAACATGGACCCCGAACTTGCCATGGCTCTGCGAGTCAGCATGGAAGAGGAACGGGCGCGTCAAGAACGATTGGCAGCTCAACAGGCGGCAGATGCGCAAGAAGAATCCAAGGATGCTGAAATGGCGGATGTCCCTGGAGGAGATGCAGGTGCTCCAGAGACATCGACAAGCGCTCCTTCTGCTATGGACTTGGGACTCAGCGAAGAAGAGGCACTGTTGCAACAGGCATTGGCCATGTCCATGAACGAGAACGAACCACCTTCGGCCGGTGTGCAAGAGGAAAAGGAAGATAGCAAAGCCACTGCTACGATGGAAACAGAAGAAGACGATGAGGCAGCGGCGATGCAAATGGCTCTTCAAATGTCGCTTCAACAAGAGGCAAACGCGGGGGAGAAAGGCAAGTCTGAGGGCGAACAACAACAATTCCAAGACCCTCAATTCGTCAATCAATTGCTAGGGTCACTTCCAGGGGTCAATCCAAATGATCCAGCGATTCAAAGTGCCCTTTCAAATATCAAGGATGGAGAAAAGAAAGAGGAGGATAAGGAGGAAGGAGACGATGGCAAGAAAGACTAGGACTTTATCGTTTATTTTTTGCAGAAAAATTGAGTGTGAATACTAGGCGCAAGAAAAGTATGATCCCAATGATCTTTCTTAAATCGATTTAGCGATATTCGAAAAAACTTTTATAACTTATATCTAGGTGCCGCCGCCGGCACTGATGTTTGGTGATGGCAATCTGACGCATTGGTAAAAGCGACTCTTACCAAGTTAACGCTTTGTACCGCTGACCAGCTGCTGAAGAATTTCCTTGGTGTATCGAAGACGCTTTGCGATGTCTTCTTTACAACCGACCAACTCATCAGTAAGATAGTAGGTGGATCGGCTCTTGCTCTTGTCCACGTAAGTGATATGACGCTCATCTGGAGTCAGAAGTATCTCCGTGTGATCATAGAAGACAATTTGAACCGTTTGGTCACTCAGCCGGAAGAAGATGGCGTGTTTGGTGCGCACCCACTTCTTGAGGTAAACCATCTCTTGTCCAGTAGAGAACTCTCTCGAGAAAGACTCAAAGAATTCATTGGTGTCTTCGGACTTCTGCTGTTGCTCCAGGAGATAATTCCGGAAATGTTTCAACAACGTAACCTTCTTGTTGAGCGAATCTGGGTACTGTGTGAGCGTGTGCGATGCAACAACAGGCTCGCAACGGCGTGGAGATTCGCCGTCCGCCTTTTTTCTCTCAATGTATTGAAAGTGGTCGCCTTTGGCTTCAAGCACCGTCTTGGAAGAATCGTTGAAATAGACCCCAGAGCTAAGACAGAAAAGAAGCAACGATAGTAGTTGTGAGGACAAGATCCCGCAATCAATGAAAAAGTAGTTCAAATCCATCACATACCTTCCATCGTTCAAGAGATACCCCAAACCGTATTTGCTTGTGTAGTCAACATAGCGCGACACCCATTTATTTGGGCCTCCACTGGTGAATGCGGCAAGAGAAGGAGAATCAGGGCTAATGTTGGAATACGATCGACGGGATACTACGTCTAATACAGTTGAAATTCGATCAACCATGTTGTTGAGAGTGAGGGCATCGCTCTCTGCCGTAGTCATAGGAGTCGTGGGATAATCTCGAGGTGACTGGATATCGAGCTTGGATGTTCGTGCAACCAAATCCTGTTGCTGTTTGACTACTCGACTTTCCGATTCGTCGAAAACTTGGAATCCCCGACTAGCAGTCGATTGAGGAGTGGAAGTCGTTGCCGTGGCTGCGTTCACTACGGCGGACCAGGCGTTCTTAACGGCACCCTGCATATCCATGATGGGATTGGGGGCGCACTTTGGTTCTGGCGCAGCTTCCACCGGAGCCATCTTCTTCTCAGTCTTCTCTTCATTTCGTTGAGCATGCATATCAACGTTGGCATCACGAGCACCGAACGGCCGTCGAGATGAATTGGATTTAGGCAAAGCCGGACGCGAAGAACTCATCTTTGAAGAATATCCACTGCTGACCGAGCTAGTCGAATCCATGAAATCTGTCTTGGGCGCGACGTGAGTAGCATTGGACGGTAGTGCGACGGGAATAGAATTGGCGGTAAAGAAAGGATGGTTTCCGATTTCCTTTAACGTCGGACGATCCGAAGGTTTTGATTGCAGCATACAATAAATCAAGTCTTTGGCATCATTGGAAATCGGAACATCAATTGGAAATTTATATTCGTTCGCCAAGATTCTTTGGTAGGTTGCTTTTACATCCTTTGCCTCGTAGGGAGGCTTTCCCACCAAGCAAGTAAACATTATGACACCCATCGACCAGATATCAACCTCAAAAGAATGGCCACGGGTGGCACGATCTCCCTGAATAACCTCGGGAGCAATGTAGTTGGGAGTCCCACAGATTGTCTTCCGCTTTTCGTCAGCAGATTCCAACTTTGTCGCCAGCCCCAAGTCTCCAACTTTGATATTGAGATGTTTGTCAAGGAACAAATTTCCAAGCTTCAGATCGCGGTGAATGACCAGCTGGTCATGAAGGTATTTGATGGACTCCAGCAGCTGATTCATGAAGTAGCGCACCTCCGGCTCTGTCAAGCGTTTGCGCCGTTTGATCATTTCATTCATGCTTTGATTGTGACATAGTTCCAACAAAATGTAACAGTTCTCACGATCTTCGAAAAAATGCTTGTATTCACAAACGTTTTTGTGCTTGAGGGTTCGGTGAATTTTGATCTCGGCTTGTAGCTGTAAAAATTGAGCCCAACGAGGAGCGTTATTATTAGTGGACATTGAACAAGTGACGAAGAAAACGAAACAAGAGAAGTACCTCAGAAACGCACCTTTTGTCGAGCCCGGGCCTTGGTAAGGTTCGCCTTGGGGACGATCTTGATGGCGTACGCCTTGTTTGTGTCCAAGGCCGTACAGAGATAAACCTTGGCAAAACCTCCCTTTCCGAGAAGCCTTCCTCGTAAATAACGATGTAGGGTGTATCCCTCGCCGTTGACTCGACGTCGCTTCTCCTCGATAACAACGCTATCCTCATCGGCAGGGGACGTGCTAGGAAGTGAGTTGGAACGTTTGGTGACATTCGGACGTGGAACTTGGGGCAAGTTAAGTTCCGATCCTTCCCGTAGTTCGTTAGCCGATCCGCATCGTCTGACATGTCCACTATGGTTTCGACTCAAATTTTGGGTACTGCTACGATTGTTGATGTGAGAGTTCCCCGAATTTTGAAGCCGTCTGTTATTCTCATTTTGCGACGATTCCAAGTTGGATAGTCGATTCAATGCGGCCATATCCTTGGAGTTGTATTCCTCCGTCGATGAATTGTTGCTAAAGGATCCATGGGTGCCTATTGTGTTTGGATTTCGAGACTGTAATGGATGCCGTCCCGATGATGACGAAGAGAAGAGCTTACCAGATGCACCTCCGTTGTTCATGGCGTTCGAAGGTGGGTTGATAGTGGCGAATCTCTCTCGGGATGATATAGATTGATAGATATCTATCGTCATGAAGTGGTTTTATGGTAACGAGCTCTAGGATTTTTGAGTTTCGTTGAAGGAAAGTGTGCTTCCAATCGAGTTCTCTACGTCGTTGGACCACTTGTGCACACAGGAAGAATCCACTGAATCGAAAAAGAAAATCTGTTGGTGATGTATGGATCTGCTCTATGACAGTTCTGCAGAAAGAAATTTTTGTAGCAACAGGAGTCAAAAGGTGTAGTACAATACGGGTGTAACAAAGAACGAAGTCTTTCGACGTGACAACTATAAAAACAGTGCTACGAAGATGGCAACAGCAGTAGCTTGTCTACCAACACCTGAAGTAGAGGATAGGCACTTAAAACCACATCCTACTACTAGAGAGGTAATGCTCCCCCAAGCACTCCTTGAAGCCTTGATCGCTCGGTGGAAACCAGTGCGCCAAAAAGCCCCAGTGCGAGAAACGGGTCAAAAAAGTGATGTCTTTTGGCGGGTCGTACACTTTGTACTGAAATTCAGCGTAGGAGGAATTTCGAAAAAGGCAACGACATCACCACGCGACCAAAGATTTTCTAAGCAGCTCGTTTCAAATCCATGGGATAACGACGCACTTCCCATGCGCGCGTCGGGTGAGATAAAGTTCAGGGAAAAGAAAAAGAAATCAATGACACCGAAGACTTCAGATTTTGGAGGGAAAGTTGTGGGAGGACCGGAAAAATGGAGGGGGTTTGGTTTGCGGCGTGCCTACGGTAGAATTTATTATCTTTACTACAGTACGTCGTATGATACGTCTTGTTTTATTGGTCATGAAGGAAGTGTCAGGAACGAAATAGTGCTCTTGTCTCAGGCCACAGCAGGTGCAAAGAACAATTGACAGAACACGACGTGTGGTCATTACTCGTACTACAGTAGTACGGAGTAGTGTTTTAGTTGACGCCATTGCCAGATGGATCATCATTATTTCCGGCCGAAAAAGAGGACCCTACGTCGTAATATTACATATGATACGTTCCATCTTCTTTCTCACCGGCTACTTGCTCATGAGTAGGTACAAACTACCCCTTTGAACAACGGTTCACGCAGCATACGATGTGATCAAAATAATAATATCACCATGAAGAATGTACAAAATAGTAAAAGTCGTACACTATAAATAATACATGCTACCTACCGGTAGCTACTAGTAAGTAACAACACCATTACTTGCTGCCTGTTATCATACCAGAATCATCTATCTTTTCTTCCTCCAATACAAGTAGTACCGGTAACTGTTTCTCTATTACGTCATACGTAGTAGATGGCGATCCATACGCAGACAAGTTCCTCTAGTAGCTAGTGAACTTACAGTTAGTAGTATCGAAAGCGGGAAAATGATAGAAGCAAATATTGAACCAAGTGAAATTCTCACTCTATCCAGCAATAACAAACAAGAAGGACCACAGTACAATATTGACAACAGTGAGTCTATCTTCCCTCCGCGGTCAAACTTGAGTACTACGTATCATAAAATGTCAAAGAAAACCGATTCAGAGATTCTATGATTCCCGCTCCTATTCACTGTCAGTTTGTACCCCTCTCTACTGGCGTAGAGGAGCTAGGCCGTATAGAAAAAGTGCCGTTCCGGTAGACTAGTGTGAGATCGGAGTTAAGAACAGGGCGTTTTTGCCACGAAGATCAAAAAGGGATGGACAGACTTAGTCTCTATTTGACCCAAAGTGTTGTTCTTTTATTAACTGCCTTGTCACAATCACAACGTCGCTCTGTCGCTCTGTGCACAAAAAATCCATGATTGTTTGAATGAACAGCAGCTCTCTAGTAGGTACATCGGGAGATGAGCATCAGCAGTAGTCCCAGCCGTTCCAAAAGCAGAGCCTTAGAACAGCATTAAAAACGGTCTACCACGTCTACAGCAATCTGTCAGCACAACACGTACCCGCGATGGAGAGCCCTCGGGAACAGTTGGATCGATTATTTGCCTGTGATGCAGCCTTTTCCCTTGTTTTTGGACTTCTAGCGCTCTTGGCCCCTCATGGAGTCCTCAGTAAAATTGCTGGAGGATACAATCATTCCGTGCACGAAGCCTTCCGGTGGGTTCATTGTGAACTTGCGTTTTTGTTTGCTACAAGTATTACTTTGTAAACGTGTTTGTTTGCTTTCCCTGCCTCAAATTTGTTTCTGTGCCTCGTTTCTGTTGTCGTCAAATTTGTAAGGCTCTACGGCTGTTTACGGCTTTCGTGTGGGTGGATAGTCTGGCATGCTAGGCCAGTGGACGATGGGAGATTTCGAAAGCATGTTTGCGAGGCTCTCTTCGTATGCTACGTTTTGCAAACTCTGGCTGTCATCAGAGCGCAGTTCACAGATCGATACTCCACCATCAATTGGATCGCCATTATCCTACTATCAATACTGGCGGCAGCATATGGTTCATTTCGGTTTCGAAAGGGAGGAAACCTCATCAAAATATACGAATTGCCAACTGGTGCTAATCTCATGTAGAATGGGGTTGATCCTGTACCCTATCATTCATTTATCGCAAATATATTATAATTGTTGTCATTTCATATCAAAGTGAAAATAATTGGCTTCTCTAATGGTGACATGAGAGATTTTAATCACAATGATGATTGAAAGGTCAATCGAAATTTAGTCGGATACAGGGAACACACCCACTGTGCCATCGTCGTCCTCGTCGGTCATTACTTTACCCTCAGCAACCAATGCTTCGATGGTCTTGGAAATCTCGTCACGATCATCAACATCTTGACAGATATCATCGAGCGTGAGATATCCATCGTTCTTCGCAAGTTCCATGAGAACACGGCTCTTAAGCTGATCTTCGTTCGAGATTTCGTCTGTGCGCTGTCTCTTCGACGACCTCTCGGGGTCGTCATTATCAGAATCTCCCTCCCCTTCGTCTGAAACTTCCGCTGTTGGTTGCATTAGTTCACTCTGAGGCTCACTGTTCTTCCGTGCGCCATCGTCGTGATACAAGGCAAAGCTCAAAATGTCCATGGCTACCTCGCAATCGGGCTTGGCTTCAACCGTGCTGCTTAAACGGGCTTTGGCGTGAGCACTAGCCAAACGGATAACTGTCTCCAGAGTACGTGCAGTGACAGGAAGTGTTCGTTCATCTTGACGACATCTCATTTCGGCATATCGATTAGCGATAAACTCCCTTGCACCCTCGGATAGTTCTGGTCTCATTCGAGTCTTGGCAAAATGAAGATACTTTCTTAAAAAATCATGTTGGAGAATGTCATCGGAATGTGGATCTTCGTCGCTATACTCTCCTAGCTTGGAAGAATGTCTGTTACGCTGCCAAACTGAGTGCACGCGATCTCCCTCATCCATTTCATCGTCAGAATCGTCGTCGTCATAGTCGCTATCATGACCCGCACCTCCGTGATCGGCTCGATATCTGTGCCCCAAGATAACATGGTTGGCAATTTTTCGGTCTGTCTCGGGATCCATCTGATCCAGAACCACAAAAAGCAAATCGAAACGACTCAACAATGAATCAGGAAGGCCAATATTCTCTTGGATCCTTCTTGTTCTATCGTACTGTCCAAAAACTGGATTAGCAGCGGCTAGGACAGAGCATCTTGCATTAAGACTTGCATGAATACCTGCCTTGGCAATTGTAACTGTCTGTTGTTCCATCGCTTCGTGAATTGCAACCCGGTCATTTTCCCCCATTTTGTCGAATTCATCAACGCATACGAGGCCTCTGTCAGCGAGTACCATGGCTCCGGCTTCCAATCGTCTCTCGTTGGTATCTGGATCAGACGTCACTGCGGCCGTCAAACCGACACCTGAACTACCCTTTCCCGTTGTGGACACCGCGAGTGGAGCAATTGTCATAGCAGAACGCAATAACTGACTCTTGGCTGTGGATGGATCCCCTACCATAAGAATGTTAATGTCTCCACGCAAATGAGTGCCGTTCTTCAAGTTCTTTTCACATCCCGATAACAGTTGCAGTGCCAAGGCTTTCTTGATGACAGAATGACCGTGAATAGAAGGTGAAATACTTCTTCCCAGAACTGAAAGAATATCCGAGCGCTTGCCGAGTTCCTTGATCGTGCGGACGTCTTGAGGAGAGAAGGTCAGATGGCTCGTATCACGTCCGAGGATTTGAACATTATTGACAAGGACAACCGTTTTGAATGCTCCTCCCCCTCCAGATTGATTGCTTGACGATCTTGAAAGTGCACGAAAGACACCAACTACCTGCACACGGTCTCCGGGTTTGATTTTGTCTACGAGGTCGTGGTCTAGAACGAGTTCTACCGACCGTGGCATTTGTCCCATTGGTGCCCTTTCGGGCATTTCCTGCAATACGATTGTTTGATGATCTTTGAATTCAGAGAGTCCAAACTCTGTTTCTAACGGGTTCCCATTCTTATCCTTTTGCGGAAAAGCTGTGGGTGTGATCCCGATGATTCGATCGGGGATCTCGTGGCCCTGGGCGTCCAATGCATGTAATCCTAGTTCAGGATCTGTTGCATCACGGTATTCCCGTTCCAGGTGTTGTTTGGTTTCTGGACAAAAGTGAACTGATCGCACCACCTTGGGTTTGATCGCCGACACTTTGGTGGCGACACCTTCCACGCTAACAAGTTGACGCAGGGAAGAGGAAGTCAAGTCTCGAGGACTCATAGGTCTTGCTCCGACAGGTCCCGACAGTGCCACTTTGATTTTGACGCCTGTTCAAAAAGGGGACAGATTGCACAGATGTCTATATCATGAGGAACACGTCAACATAAGGAATCCAAGCAACTGGGCTGTGTTTTGGAACGCACCATTTTTGTCATATCCTGGTCGATTTTCGGAGGCAATCTCATGGCATGCAGCCTCCAATGCTCTCATATGCGGAAGAGGATGCCCTCGAAGGCGTTGGGATAAGGTACCGTTATCCTGTGAGCGGAGATCAGCCATACTCACATCAACTCTGGGGCATCCCCAGCCTTCAACACTCAAGGATTTGCTCCTATGAGCGTAGTCATCGATTGCAGTATTGATTCGATCTACATAGTGGAAGCGCTAGGTGGAGGAAAATGTGCCGATATACTCGTTAGCAACAAAATACCACTGCAACACTGGCAGTCGTCTCTTTTTCTTCTCTTTGTCTTACCTCTTGACGCAAGAATGTGTCGTATTCATCACGTAACGATGCAAAGTCAGCTGCAGCCATTTTCCTTTGTGTTTGATGGATGCAATACCCCTAAAAAATTCCACAAACTGTTGTTATCCTCCTCGTAACTATACAGAGAACAAGCAGGAGAGGACGAGGACAGCGATGTGAATCCCTTTGAATATGTTCCCGTTGTTTCTCAGCAACCTTGAATGAAGAGCAGAGTGGGATGTTGATGTTACAGGAAATGTAGGTTTTGCGTGAAATAATGGTGGATCAGACAAACATAGCATTATTTTGTTGGGATAACCTGGAAGCCGGAAATCATCGGTGTGGAGATTTTTCCCGTCGTTGCTGGACGAGACCGGGCGTGCGCATTGCACGGCTTGGCCGACTTTTTTGAACGCATTTTTTGACTTGGTCGCGACGTATTTTGAAAACGAAAAACTCTGTCCCTAATGTTGTTTTTTATCTCGGGGTATTTTTACGACTACGACGTAGTAGAACCAATACACCGTGTAGATTGACTGTGTGAAATTAAAACGTCAAAACAGTTAAAAGGCACTACCGTACCGTTATGACATCATGTACTATTCAGTCGTACATAATAAACATGCAAATTCTGAAGATGTCTTGCGGCTGAAGATACCTTCACTGAAAGTCGTACCTAGCTAGCTAGAGGAGCTTGATTGTCTGTCTAATAGCTAGAACAAGGATATCATGATGCAAATTTTGACAAGACGTTGCCATTGTTTTTAGTTTTCCTCGAAGAATATTGTTTTATGAAGCCAGTTCGCAGCCCGCTTCTGGTTGGTGCGAATGCTTTTCCAAAATAACTTGAGCCGTAGAGGCCAGCATGGACTTTAATTTCAGCAAGGTTTTGATGACTTCTTCCATGTTCGGAATTTCTTCTTTTCGAGATTGCAAAATATCGAGTGGAGTCTCCCCTACTTCGTCCTTCACGGTCAGTGAATCGGGATACAACGCCACCATTTTGGCCAATAAACGCAAAGGAATTTCATCATTGCGTGCCAGCAAGTAATGCAAAGGTATGCGTCGCTCAATATCCACCTTTTTCACGGCTTGTGGAGCATGATCCAATAACTCGAGCAAGACAGAGCCGGACCCTAGGGTAGATTCGCTGATGTGATCGCCATGCTCATCATCGTCGCCACCAGTCTGGACATCGTTCGACTCGGCATCCATACAAGCCCAGTGCAATGGTGTTCGTTGAAAGGTATCTGCGGTAGAAGCTTGAACTGGGTTGGCCTCCAAGAGAGCTTTGACAGCATCCAATTTCATTTCGTAAATGTTTTGCTTCATTTCGGGAGGACAGGTTTGGCAGGATTCAGTCCGTAATATGCGATGGAGCGCTGTATCCATAGGAGCATACTTGTGAATAAATTGAGCCTCCTTGGGGTGGTTTTTACATCGAGCGGGAATTTGATCCCATTCCCCATTTGTGGCCAGCCGATACAATTTGGGTGTTCGAAAACGATTGTAGAGAGCAAACGAGAAATTGTCTTGGTAGCAGCTACCGCATGCGTTTGCCGAAGGCATGTTTCAAGAGATTGCAGCTGATAGTAGCTGAGAAAAAGTAAGGGTTCCAGGCTTGGATTGATTTTCGTAGAATGGGAAAATGATGCCGGTTGGTTCAATCCGTTCTTGCTCCTAGCTAGAGGCATGTTCGAGTGAGAAACAAAGCAGTCAAGTTGAGCGCTGTTGATTGAATGTGATGACCGTGATGGTTTACAATAATTAATTTTTTTACGACGTATTTTGCTTGCTGCGTCTTTCCATCGAATTCGAGGGTATCATACCACGTACGCGTCTCTCAAAAAGGGGGGGGAAACGAAGGGAACGTTATTTTTTTGTACTGTAATACTACAGACATCAAGTTTGAAGTTGATTAGCTACTGGTAGCTATTCTCACAGCATTTTTCCCGCTCTGACCAAATCTTGTAAAGTAGGTAGTATAATAGTAGTACACCTGTATTTTGTGAAACACTAGTCTAGAGGAGACCAGTCTTGTTGAAGCCGCATGAGGCAATGAAAAGATTGCGTATCTTGGCCGAATTCGTAGATCCCGCGTCGAAGGATTCTTCTTTCCCTACAAAGTAGTAGACTTCGGTCGCTAACAAGGGCGGTTGAATACCTACATGCTTCATACAATCAAATAGTTCTAGAGCTGTTGCTCAAATATACCCCATCCCCTCCATGTCCAAGCAGTAGAGCTGTGTACAAAGACAGTAGTAGATATCGTAAAGACACTTGCTGCCATTTCCATTGCTCCAGGCGTTGCTGACCCCGCCGGAAGGATACTTCAAACTCAGAGGCATCTGCCCGCGATACCTGTTTCCAAACATCTCCATATACGACACGTGTCCTCCACCAATTGGCAGTGGGAAGCAGTATCAGTATCGACACCATCAAGCCGAATTCCATAAGTTGGATCTCGTTTGTCTCCTTTGCGGGAATGGCAAAAAAAGTTACCGTAGTGTTCCAAATGCCCCTGGTGATACGATGGAGACCAATCCAATAAGTCAGTACCGTAGCGTTGATGATATGGTGAAACATATCTGGCATGCATAACACGCGAATCAGATAATGTGACGTGGTTGTGACCAACGCCACAACACCGGCCGACAAGAAGCAGTATCCATAGCAGGAGCAATAATCCAAGTCGATCCATGTCGATAACAGATTGTTCAGTAGTAACAAAATACCAGGTATTGAGCGGGTGGAATCGGACGTGACCATGGCATACCCTGCAAGTGTTGACGTCCAGGATGTTGTCATTGCATTCCCTTGACAATCACACACTTGTGCTAAAACAGACCACGTCAAGTTGGCTAGTATCGACTGGTGTTCGTTCGGCTCCACAGTGTCTACATAGTAGCGCTTCCAAACCGGAACAAAGCCACGAGTGACTTGTTGCAACAAGAAGACTTCCCCCCACAGCCGCAATAGACCGTGAGATACATTCCAACAGTGACGTTTTTGGGACCACAACTTTTCTTCCCAGCTAGGATCATACTTGAACGCTTGCAAACTCTCTTGATGTTGTCGTTGCGACAACTGGCGGTCCAGCTGTCGTTGATGGTTTGTGAATAGTGCTTGCTGATAATGTAACTCTCGTTGGAAGTCTACGAAATGTCGTGATGAGTGCAAACTCATGGCTAGTTGGGGCGCCAGAGACGGGTCCATGGACTGCTCCTGTAATACCTTTTGGACAAGTTGAATATCTTGCGTTATCTGTCTCACTACTTCGAGGTTGTGGTTGGAGGGAGATGTGTTGGTGGACATTTGGACATGGTGTGTTTTTTCCGTGTGCAATTCACCGGACGCTATCGTGTCCGAGAGAGAAGTCTCTTCGGGATGGTCCAGTGACGTGATTTCGTTGCAATAGTTGGTGTGCTCCGATTCTTGGAGATTCATTTTCACATTTGAATTTGACCTAGAATGGAAATGTATATCTGGAACCTCCGTGTGACAATGTTCCGTCGTTGTAACTGTTGTTGTTGAGGTCGTTTTCGAAACTTCAACTTTGGTTGTAGTGGTCGTTGTCGTAGCTGCGGCGTTTCTTGTAAGAAAATTCATTTGTTGGCAAGTCTGATTGGTCGAACGTTTCCTTTTTGATTTTCGTCTCGTGTACAACAAGACAGTGATTGCCACCGATAGGAAGAAAAGGACGCCCACTTGCGGTAGTAGGAAGGCCCCAAAGTAAGAATGTCGTAGTTTTTCATAAAATGAGGTATGGCTGCGGATGGGCCGAGCCGGTTTGGTCCTGAACAACATGATATCATCCTCGGTAGTAGAACCATCGTCCTTTCGGAACGATGCTTCTCTCTGTAATTTTTCCCATTTTTGTTGTGTTGTCGAAACCACCAAAATCTCGTCGTCGTCGTCAATAATATTATTATCATCACCATGTTTCTCCATGATGTCTTTCGATCTTTGTTGTATTGTAGCCGTACGAAAATCGTTCTCTTACTATAAAAGTTGCCAGGTCGACATGAGAGGAGAGTACGTTGTTTTCTTGCTACTAATAAAATGGTGCATTGGATCTGTTCCGAGTGGTTAAAAAGATAAAAGATAGACGATAGTTTGATCAGACCACAATCCACAATCCATCAGTCTACCAACAAGGAATGCTTCTCGATTCACATGATGATGAGATGATGATGCTGTCTCTATTCTCTATTATCATAGTTGTCGGTGTCGGTGTCGGTGTGATTTTACAGTTAATGTATGTCTTTACAGTATCAAGCTATGCTTAATAATAACTATAAGTATAAACACTCTTCACAGGCAATCTCTCTCTCTCTCTCTCTCTTGATCTTGTGATGTTGTTGGGTGGCAAGCACAAAGCACAACTTCAAAACTCTGCACCTCAGTCTCGTTCCAAAGACCTATACTAATATTGATCATACGACAGTATTGCAGATGAACAGGAGACATGTCAACCTCCGCAGCAGCAATAGCAACAACAACAACAACAACAACACTGGAGACGATTCCTGAAGCAGCTTCGGGCGCGGAAGCGTCAAATTCCGTTGAGACTACGACCGCAGTTGGATCGACGACGACGACGACCGGAAGGAACGTTGGCGATGACAAAAACAGCAACAACAAGATAAAGAAACGACCTCGAAGTGACACGGAAACGTCAACTTCCGCGGCCGAGAAAAGTGAAAATACGAAAAAAAAATCGGAATATTTGGCATCCTTCACTGCGGCATCGGCACCAACGTTGAAACCCCTGTTGGAGTCGTCTCTGTATGACATGGTCCAGGGATTGCCACGGACCGAAATGAAGCTCATCATTGAGGAAGCAAAACAATGTGAACAAGCTTTAGAGGAAGAGCTGGAGTTGCTGAAACAAGCTCTGAAGGAAGAGCAAAAGAAGAAATCGGCCGAAAACATGGAAGGTACGATCAAAAATGAATCGAAGGATGACACTGCCGCAGTAGATCTCATGTTGGAAAGCGACGTGACACCTCCTGATCATTACTGGACCGTATCGTCTCTACTAGGAAGACTGCGGCATGACTTGACCACACCCTTGCCACCCAACAGTCAACTTCGATTGCTCCGTGAAACACCTGCTGCTCCGCCCATCTCAAAAAAGCGAAAATCCAACTCGGGTGGACCAGTCACGTCCGAAGATGGCACAGTCAGTGGTCGAATCACTCCCAACTTTACTGGGATTCTCGGAAACAGTGAAATATCCCAGTTTGAACGGCTCAAACAAATACAGAAGCATCCCGATTACAAGGTCCAGCACGAGACACCTGATAAGCTTTTGGCAGTATGGAAAAAGATATCCACGCATCGATCTTCGCTCGTCTTTCGACGTCCCGTCAATCCCAAGGACGCTCCAGGATATAGCGATCGCATCCATTTTCCCATGGATCTGTCCTTGATCCGCAAACTCATCGTCAATCAAACCATTCGCAGCTACCATGATATTGCAATGCGTATTCATCTCATTGGACACAACTGTGTCAAGTACAATGGACGAGAATCGGACTACGCACTGGTTACACGGGAATTTGAAAGTTACAGTGCCGAGTTCTTGATGAATGCCACTTTGAACCATGGGACGTCCAATGCGATGCCGATGCCACCAAACCCGATGGGAAGGCCTGCCAAGAAGAGATCGGGAACGCCAACGGTTTTCCCATCAATTACGACTGGTCCTGGCATGACATCCGATACTACCGGATCAAAACAGAATGTCGTTCCATCTTCGTCAGCGACATCATCAGCCCCGCTGCCACCAAGCAACGCTAGTGGTACGGAAATCCCCCAAAACGCCATCAATACTTTGGGCGTAGATACCAAGGAAACAAGCACCGCCTTTTCGACTGCTCCATCTAATGAGACCAAGAAGAATGGAACAGAAGAATCAAAAAATAGTGTCGAGTCCAAGTAATACTTAGTAGGACTATCCAAAATAGGGCTTGCATATCAAGTTTTGGTTTGCCATAAAAATCGGTTGCAACAACGTACTAACTGGAAGTCGTAGTACTGGCCGAAGTCATTGCGACAAGAATTTCTCTGCACGACGTCCGGAGTAGGACGAAGTCTTTGCTGTTGTATCTATTCTATCTTTACCTTCCAGTGTATTGATACGGAGTAGTAGAAAAAATGCCATAATGAGCGCGAAGCGCGATCCTGAGCTCAGGATAGGCCCCGTCAGGGGCCGATTGAGCTCTATATTGAGCGAGCTGCTGGCGTGCCAGCAGCGGGTGTTCTGAGTTCTGAGCCTCTGTTCGACATTTTAAGGTTAGCGTTGACGTCACCACACCTGCTACTTTACAGTTCAGCAGATTCGGAAGTCTACGAACGGTAACATTATTACCGGAAGCCAGTGAGCAATTGCTATGATGACATGTACCTAATCTCTATTATGAACTCAACGGGAGTGTTGTCTAACAGCCGAGCTTGGGACGAATCAACCCGTTAGAACAGTACGTAGTAGTAGCAATGGTAGGATCCCGTATCCACATTGTTTGGGCAACACAGAGCTCCATGAGTGAAATAGCCACACATTCCACATTGATGTTTCATTACCACACCATTGGCATTGCTTGCCCTCACAAGCCCTCCCATCCGGCAGTGACTGGGGAATGAACCACAAAGTCCAACCGCCAATCCTGGTTTCACAACGTTGTTGCTGGGTAAGACCATATTATGACCATCTGTCAAGGCAGCAAGCTTTTTGTGTTCGGCGTCAAGATGTTTCATGACAGCTAGTTCTCCTGTTGGAAGAGAGTCAGCCGCAGGAGCCAGAGCAGTATTCGTACTATTCAACCTTCTTTGTTTTGTCCGTTTTTGACTGTGACTGCATGGTTTCAATCTGCTTGGTTTCTGCAGAGATACTATTGCTGTTGATGTCCATGTTTGCTGCCCTGCTGCATATGCCGGCATTGGTACCGTGACACTAGCGCCGGTTCTTGAGGCATCAACAGCAGGTGTTGGTGCACTCTTGCGCAGAAGCCGAGCTATGGATTGCTGTCCTGGTGGGGTTCCACTTGTGTGAGCCTTTGAATCGTTCCCGAATATGAGAGGCTGGTCCTAAGGTGAAATCTTTGAATTATGCTTGTCAAGGCCAAGCTTTTTGATTAGCTCTTTTTATATGCATGGACCCGTCCTCCATGACTACGGAATTTTCCAGTTGGCTTCTTGCCTTTTATCCTCCACTCAGTTGTTGGATCATCACCTTTGAGTACAAACAGCATGTCCAGAGCTCGCCTCTCCAGTTTGGCTGCTAGCTGAAGGCCGTCACCTCTCACCATGCCATGTTTGAGCTGCTTCAACTCTCCCTTTGCCTCCTTGGCTTCCGTCGATTGAGTGACAGCAATTTGCAGGAGCTCAAGGCAATTGGTCAATGCCCAATTTTCTGTCACCGTGTCTTTTGGGATTGGGGTTTTCCCCGCATCTTCCAAATTAAGAATATCCTTGAGGTCATACAGCAGGTCCTGGAAAGAAGCGCTTGACCTATCCGATTTGGTCTTTTCTTCTGGCACAGCATTGAAACTTGGGGCTAGCTGTCTGACCACACCGTGTGGCCTTCTTTGCACTGTGGTTGGACTACTTAAGGCAGCAAGAATCATTTCATTATCATCTGCACTATCTTCATCATCTCCATTGTCAACGGCACTGTGTGTCAAGGACATGGGTAAATTGATGAAACGTCCAGTTATCATGATTAAGATAACGCACCTCTCCTCCTCTGGCCAGAGCCTCGCCGACGAATACCAGCCAACAGCGCTCCTCCATACTCTTGCCTTTCCTTTTAGTTGCCTTCTGTACTTTCTCCAGCAAAATAGACTTCTGGTCAACAGCCGCAAATGGATCACCAAGAATAACTGGGCCAATAGCAAGATTGTTGTTTTTGTACAGAGGTACGACAGGTTCAATTCCAAACACTACGTCATCTCCATAAGCTGCCTGAAACCTCTTCCATCTCTTGAGAAACGAATTTCTCATGGCACACCACCAAGGTGTTACCTGCTCCTTTGGGGCATCGGCGGGCTTCTTGAAATCGTCATGGTGAGGGAAACGGTTATTGATAGCTTGTAAATGTTGACCTAGATATACCCCAAGAGTTTTGAAGGTCAGACATCTTCTGTTTGACGGATTGGTTGGTTGAAGATTTTCATTTTTCATCAAAGCAAGATACTCCACCGTATGGCACGCAGGCCTTTGACGCCCACATACAGGCTTCGTTCATGTAACCCATGAGATTGTCGCCATCAATCTCCATCCAAGTTACATGCAGGTTTGCCTCTGTATTTCCTCCATGCAACGAAGACCTTGATAAAAGCGTTTTTCACGCCAACAATGGAAGAAGACTGCCCAAGGCCCTGGAAGCAAAGCCTGGATGTACCGTCTTTCGGCTGCGAGACACCTCCAGACTCGTTCAATAGAGCGGCTTCTTCCTCAAAATCCTCCCATCAGAATCCCGGCTATCGCCGTCTCCAAAAAAAGGGTTGATGGATGACATGATGTCTAGTCAGGAATGACCGGTAGGTAGATGTGCTGATGATGTGCCGACAACGGCGATTCCGCAGAGCAGGCGTCAAGAAGTGCCGAAGTCCGATGATGTGCCGACACGGGCGAGAGAGATAAGATGGGCGATTCCGTTTCCCCATGTTTTGTTAAAAAATTTAACACTCTCGCTCTGTCACATGATGTGATGACAAAGAACTTCGAACGTAGTAGCTTCGTGCCAAGTGACGAAGGTCTGATCCGTCGTCCGTACGGTTCTATCCTGAGTGCTATCCTGAGCGGTCTGTCCGGCCTTCCTTCACTCATTTTATTCGATCGAGTTCCACGATTTTTAATCAGTTTAAAAATCGGTACGGTTCGGGTAAAGCTTTAAGCTGAGGGGAGGTATGGAGGGGTGATCCGTTCAAAACTGGCCTTTAGAGCAGGTTCAGTTTACTTAGACGACACTTAGGAAAACCCTGGCATTGCCGGCAACACGCTGCGACACAAGAACTTACATTTTCTACATGTATGCATATGTGTGAAAAAATTCATTTAGGAAAATTTACATGTGTTTGCGCACGACCCACGGAAATTTTAACCCCTTGGTATCGTGGCAATTTTTCGGTCCCGGATGGTGCGAGCCTTCCCACCCTCACCTTTTTGATCACGCGAAAAATCACAGACATATGCTGCCGCATTCCTATATACGTCATAAAAATGTATTGATATAAATAATAGCAAAAATTACATATGCCTTTTTAACGACATTTACCCTCCAAAAAAATTTCTTAGGAGAAAAAATAACGTTTCCTGCCAAGCGTTACCAGAGCCAGCCACGCCTCTTAACTTCACCCGGACGGACTAAAAATTAAACCCGATCAAGTTCATTTGTCATTTGGACGAACAAACAATATCATATATGGAATAAACTTTCAGAACGAATGGATCAACCCCTTTGTCTATTTTGACTAGGTAGACTACAACTACCAGATAAAGTGCGCGCTATCAAATCACTTACACAGTACTTCCATACGACGAACGAAGGGTGCGCGCTGGTGCAGTAGATTGGAAGAAGAAATAAAATTAACAGTAAGTTGTGGCTACTGCGGCCAGAATGATACTTACGACTTTACTAGTAGTAGTAGCATATCTACTTCAGAGGAAGTCTTGAGATGAAACAAAATTTGTCACTTTGCAAAAAGCTTTCCTAAAGATCTTCTCTGTGAAGATGCACACGGTCGTATTGCTGTATTTCTCTCATACTCTTCATAAATGCCTTAACCTCCTCTGACATGCCTTTGGTTTTGTTCGGGTTTAATGGTTCACGCAAAAATAGCCCGTGTAGAGTTGTGCATCGGGACAGACAAACATAAATCCAGTTGCCAGTATAATCCCATGCGCTTACCACCAGATTTTTTATCGACCGCCCTTGCAACTTGTGAACTGTTCTTGCATTGGCACAATTAATGGGGAATTGATCAAAACTGATTCTTCTTGAAGTTCTCATACTTTTCTCTCTCGTCTGTAAAGAGGGATCCCCCCCACTGGCGATAACTGAGTGAAGTCACCAGAGAAGACGACTGGCACACCTCCAAAAGGTGCCATTGTATTGTCCAGTATTTGCTTCATTTTTTGGTTTAATACGTCAACATCCTCCACTGATGCAAAGGAAATTTCATCAACAATAACCAAGTAAGCATGTTTGAATTCTTCGAGTTCATTTCTTACTTCTCTTTTGAACGCGAAAGCCTTTGCAGTTGTCTCTCCGTTAATGGAGACTGCAGCTGCACCTATAAGTGCAGTGACAACAATGCTTCTTTTGTCAAACATCACATGAAGTGCTTCACATAATTTTTGTGCATATCTTGATACAGTCTTTATAACAAGACTTTTCCCTGTCCCGCCTGCACCAGACAAGAACCCAATCAACTGTTTGTTGTTGATTACTTTTCCTATTTGACGTCTAATGCCATCACGTCGTCTCCTCTTTGACTCTCTATGAGAATAATCCTGTAGACATTCACTTTCTCTGATTGCTGTTGCAGTATTTTCAGCCTCCTTATACAGCTTGTCAATGAATGCACAGATAATTATTTTGAATGATCTCATCTGCTCCATATCATGGCAGAAGTGAAGTTCAGCAAACTCACGTACATTTTGCAATGTACCATTGACTTCTATATCAATAGCTCTCCCATTCTTATCTACAACTCTAGTGACAACTTTTAGTGCCAGTTCATTTAACGCTTTGACATTCAAATGTCGGTTGCACGTTGAAAATTCTGTTTCATTTGTTTCGCTGGGCCTTGTTTCAGTTGCCTCAACCACAATGAACCTCTCACTGCTTTGTACATTAGGACAAACAACCAGATTCTTGCCACATCTGTGGCTTCCATGGCATCTTGTTAAAATTGATTGACACTGAAACCTTCCCCTACTGTCCCTAAACTCATTATCATATCCCAATTCTTCCACATCATATCCGTCGTTGTATCTACTTGTAACTGGTTTCACTGTCAACCTCTCTATCATGTCTACTGGACGCCCACCATTCATTCTGTTCTGGCAGTCTTGGATATTCATCAGAAATTGTTCATGCTTTTTTGACGAATTCCCATCTTGATACACCTTTCTCCACCTTTCCAGATAGCACCCATTCAACTTTAGATCAGCAACATTCCAAAAAGGAACAAATAATACGCAACAAGCTTTTGCATGCTGTTCCATTGAAGAGAGTTTCTCAGGAGGAATCTCTTCTGTTTTGCAGCAAAATATATCATTACCATCAAATTCTTTCGTATTCACAAAGTCAAGATAACTGATCACAGGTATGCGCTCCATACTCAACTGCCTTACTTTCAAGTGATCATTGTTGGGGTGAGGTACTGCCCATTCTAAACTTCCTGTTACCGGTTTACAGGCAACGTATTGCGACTCAAAGTCGTAAACACACACCTCCTCTAATTCCTTGGGGCAGCACAGGTAATTTGAGACAGATGACTTTAAAAAAACAGAACCATCCTCATCTGCTGAATGGTGAGATCTTCTTGGATGGCTTTGAAGAAACTACCAATGTCAACATAGGAAAAATTGTGCGAAAAGTGGAATCTGGACCCATTTCTGATAAGATATGATGCCATAGGTGCAGCCACTTTATGAACCTTGGTTGCCATGAGAGCTGCGCCAATCATACCTTTTTTAAACCAACTGAAGACGCCTCTTCTTCCAATTCTAAATCCAACAATTCCTTCCGTTCTGCCATCTGCTGTTGTATGTTCTTCACCATGTGCTTTGCTGCATCTGCAAAATGTTTGTTATCCTCTTTTTCTGTATTTTTGGACACGTAACATGTGCAGTACATCACACTGCCGCCATCTACACCTGTGATGACGTTGGTATTACATCCAAATAGAATGCTAGCAAATTCACTGTGAACATTGACATATGCATCTGCATGTGCCCTTTTTGGGACACAAATTGACAGTGATCGAGAAATATCATTTCCTCTCCAGTCAAACCAACTGGTGACTTTATCATCAAACATCACCAATGTCTCAGTTGAGGGATAGGCTGGAAGTTTCATTCTACACTCAGATCTCTTTTTGAAACATGATGGAGAATGATCACTTTTATGTAGGTTTCTCAACGCTGCCACAATGAACTTCAACCTTGCAGAAGGCGTGAATCTCTACACATTAATCTGTGACTCACATTTTGGGGGAAGCATTGAATGAAGAACTTCCATTTCCATCAGGACACGACACTTTGTTAAATATCTTGATGACGACCAGAAGTTTTCATCTTCACCAGCTAATGCGTCTCCATAGTACTGTTTCAACCATCTAAATCCCCAAAGAAACCATACCCTGGTTTATTGATATTTTTGTTAAGATCCCAGCCAAGTATATGTTCAACCGTTATTCCAATTACATTCTCGAAATCAATGGCACACAACCCTGGATGATCAAAACGTTTGTGTTCGCTTTCACTTATAAACGTACGAAGTGTTTCCTCATCTAACACAAAATTTGGTGGGGTTTCACTACCTTTTTCACCCTTAAACATCACTCTTATCCTGAAATTGATGCCATCTTCAGGAGTAACAGTGAACATTACACATGGTAACCCTAATGCTGCAGTCATTGCAAACATTCTTTGTCGTGCTTTTCTTGCTGCTCCAGCACAGTGTGACATAGAACCTGTCACGGCTCGCATTCTTCTGAGGAAAATATCTGCAGGATGATTGCCAAATACATTATCAGTGTACCTTGCCATTGCACCAGCAATGTCATTACAGGAAATTTGACAAAACATTTCTCTTTCTCCTTCCCTTGTTTTCAAATAAGATGCCCTGATCAAACGCTGTCGTTCTAACATATTGTACAATATGCACACCCAAGTAGCTTGGTGAAAATTTCGTTCTGATAGGCAACATAAATGCCTTAAATATCCAGTACCAAGCCTGGGTTCATCATTGGCATCTCTTGACCCTAGTCCATATGGAAACAGTACAGGGAAAGCCAGCAAAAGATTATCACCCTGGTAATCTCGCAAAATATTTCTTGTGGGTCTGGAAATTAATGATACCTCTTTGCAGTTTTCCTTGGATAAGAGATGTTTTATTGTCAACTCCTTCAACTCCCCTGAGTTTTCGCATCCCCCAGTTGTGTGGTGGGGCACATTGTTGTCTGGAAACACTGCAAATACTTCGTAAACATCTTCAATATTGTTGTTTCCTGATGCTACACTTTCGCTTTCATCTACAATGCGAGGTGTTACATTTATATATGATTCTGCATCAACATCTGCATACAGTCGATTGTGTGTTTTCAACCACAACAGAGCATTCTTTACATGTGACCAGTCTATCTTTGTTTTTTTAAACACCTTTGCCTTTTGTGTGGGTGTAAATGGTCCTGACAAAATAACGCAGATCTCAGGTATGCTCTTTTTTCGTACTTGAACAACCTTTCCATCTCTAGTTTCAGGATGCATATTGTCTGTACTTTCACTGTCACTGTCACTGTCACTGTCATTCAACCTCATTACGGATTCTGACCAGTTAGACACGCCTAGGACTGCATTGACTTCGTTGTAAAACATTGTGTGCCAACCTTTAATACTTTTGTGTGACCCAGCTTCAAAGCTGAAAATGTGTTTATCGATACGAGCACGTGCAATTAATGCTTTCTCAACATCATTCAATCGAGTTAACTCTAATGGTGCTTTCCCAATCATCAAACCATTGGCAATACTGTAGGTTGGCAAACTTGGTGCCACTGTGTCAACTCTTCTGGCTTTTTAATTTCATAAGCGCATAGTTTGCAGCTACCAACCGCATCCTTTTTTCCAGCCTTTGCTCTGAATGCTCTCGGTGACAGCACAAACTCACGGATCCATCTTGTGGATCCAATGCCTGTGTCAAACGCTTTGCAGGTATGGTACTTCGTCAATGAAAGCTTCACGTTGCTCGGAACATCAGAATTCCATTTCAAGCTTTTCTTGCTCAACAGCTCCTTTACTTTTTTATCCTGAAGTGCTTCTAAAGTAATTTTACACTCCTTGCCATGTAGTATGAAACGGTCACAAATTGCACAGACTTTAGTTTTATAAGTGGCGGAAGTATCATCGTACAAAGTCAAATTATTACGATCCCTGACAGCACCAACCGCAGCCTTCTTCACAGTTTCAATGGTAGGGATATGCATCGCCACTCTTCATCGAATGTCGATATTAGCAAAAACTAGAAAATAATGTCTACTCTATCATTAAATGTAGCTCCAATTGAAAAAAAATGATGTTCTTCCAACCAACAACAGACGCCACAATAACTATGATTATGCCTGCCGATTCATTCTTTGTGGCCCAGCTAACATTGTTGCTGTCTTCAAGATGGAACAATGTTATCACAAAGAACCGAATGGAAAAGCTGGATTTTCTGAGGACATCAACAAGAAAATACAATCCGACAAGGAAAGTAGTGAAAACAACGGCACCTACGAAAGCTTCTTTGGAGTGGATTGGCGAGTGCCAGTCCTTGACAGTGTACACTTCAGAGAGGACCATGAGAATGATACCCCTTGCCAAAGAGGATTCCTCTCTCGTGACAGGGAAGGAACACTCCGCACATGGCCATGGACTGCTCATCCCTTCATCGCTGCCCAGACTGGTCTTATCAACAGTGAGAATGACACCCTCATTCAACAGCTTCATTCTAAATGCGTCTCAATCTGCATGGAAGCAGACAGAAACCCTTCACGCCAAAGGGCTTTGAATGGTATGACAAAGAATTATCTGCCCTATCGGAAAAGCCGCGACCTTCTTGTCACAGAACCTTCTACACCTGCAGACCATGTCCTGACAGATCCCAGCATCAAAACCATCATAAGTACCATGTGGCAGGCCCTGATTACACCAATTTCTACAATGATATCGGGGAAGATGAGGCGAAATTTTTCTTTTCTCGTCACGATAATGGGACTTACTCTGACATGGCTGTTGCTGAGTTCAGTTTCCCAAACGATACGAAACTCCCTCCCAGTGCATCCCATCAGAAACTTACCTCTAATGACCCTTCTCGTATCACCACAAACACCGACAAAGAGGGGATCCAGTCTAAACGTCCTGCAGTTATACTTCCTTCCCCAAATAAGAGAGCAAGGATTCTCACTCTGCCATCTTCATCCCTATCTTGACACTTCTTCGCTTTCGTTCCCTACTACCTTTTATCTGCTTATCCATTGCTGTTGGTACTGTATCCGTTAACGTCTTTTGGCAAAACCTACTCCATAAATGTAACTTTTCACCCTTTAACATCAATGTTACTCCTGACTTAACCGTTATTTCAATTACACTCTCGAAATCAATAGGACACAAACCTGGATGATCGAAACGTTTATTTTCACTTACACTTATAAACTTACGAATTGTTTCCTCATCTAACCCAAAATTGGGTGGGGTTTCACTACCTTTTTCACCCTTAAACATCATTGTTGTTCCTGAAGATGGTAGACATACTATTTTATTACTATTGATAACAGTAAAGTATATATATATTATATTACCGTAGTAAAAGTTAAAGTCGTAAACTTCTCCAAACGACCCACGCCGGAACTCGACGCCCCCCTCGGCAGAGGCCCTAATTGTCTCTGCCAAGGAGACTCTGATGACAGCTGTGACAATGACAACCGGTACGTACCCTTAGTAGCATGGTACTATGTCGATGTACTACCGGTAGTCCATGAACAGTTCGAGGTTCGAGACAACCGAACTATCAACTACTCTTTGGTAGTAGTATCAAGCCATCGCCGCCACAACTTTACGATGGTCCTTGTCTTACTTCACCATCTCTTGCTGATTTTCCCCTTTCGACTGCACAATTCCATGGCCGGTAACGACGTCCACCAAAAGAGCGACTATGCGTCATACGATACGTTTTCTTTTGCAATCCCTCTCGTAGAATCCGATTCAGACGACTTTCCTACAACATCGTTCCGACAACAAGTACCGAAAATTTCAGACTCTGTTGTGCAGAGTTTCCGTTCCAATGGCTTCATAGTATGCCCTAACGTCATCACTCGTGCCGCAGTGGATGCTTTGAACGATCGATTGGAAGAGGTGCTACGCGGGATCTACGACAGAGGCCAAAAACCCGACAAGATCCCACGCATCTTGAAAGGCAACAAACCACAGATTCCGAGTGCGGATTGTAACTCCTCCAACACCAACGAGAAAACCAGGAAAAGAGGAACGTCCATAGGACCTCTCGGTTTCAGTGGAAATTTACAAAACGTAAAGGTTTTGCAAATCATCAACATTCACAAGGCTGATTCACTCTTTCGAAAATTGGAAACCAACGGCTCTTTGGCAAAGATTGTGGCCCAGCTAGCCGGATGGGACGCTGGGGCGCGCCTGGCACAGGATCAGGTTTGGGCCAAACCGCCAGGAGCTCCTTCCTTGGTCTTTCATCGAGATTCACCCTATTTCATGTTTGAACCGTCAGATGTTGTCACTGTTTGGATTGCTTTAGACGACATGGATCCAGATGTGGGGCCTTTGGAGTATGTGATAGGAAGCCATAAATGGGGCGATGGTCGGGTGGGATCTGCACAGCAATTCTTCCATTCCAACGTGAAGAGCCTGTTGAAATCTGCTGCCGAACGAGAGGGGCTGGAAGTTGATGAATTAGAGATTGTCAGTATGGCTGGTCTCAAAGCTGGAGGCTTGTCGATCCATCACGGGAAAATTTGGCACGGGTCGGGGAAGAATTCTAGCACAACACGGCCACGCAGGGGCCTCGGACTTCATTTTGTTCCAGCGAATGTCAGATTCACGAAGGATGCTGCGAATAGCAGCCTATGGAAATCGTACGTTACGAACTTCGATGACCCTTCATCGGTTGAACTGTCCAGGGAAGATTTCCCTCTGTCTTACTAGATAGGGTCCGAATGATGATTCTAATGCGATAGATTATAACCAGGAATAAGTAATTAATCCGTGATTATCCGAGAGATCTCCGTTGACAAAGTCGAGTCTATAGTTCTTGCCCAGCATTCTTTATCATCTCTTCCAGTTCTCCCAAGGCGTGTTTCTGATCTAGCTCTTGGTTTCCTCCTACATGCTTCTTCCCAATAAAAATGTTAGGAAAGGACCACTGACCTGTCAGCTCTTGTAGCTCCATCATAATCAAGCTAGAATCCCAACCCGGCAGTAAATCCACATCGAGAAATTCTACGTGCACGTTCAAATTCTTGGACAGTTGTTTCAGCAAATCCTTGGCTTGATGATTGTGAGGACCATAACTTCTAGCAAATACCATCACCTGGATACAGCAGAGAATAACCGACAATTTTGAGAGTATTGCAAAAAATGCCTGTTCTGTTCATCACAAATAGCTCTCACAACGACAGCTCTGTCGTTCCATCTTTCTGACTCCACTCACATCATGAGAATCAATCTTCTTTCGGACAAACGCACTGGGGGTTTCTCCAGTTGACAGTGTTTGAACAGAAGCTTTGGAAGCATCTGCGCTCTCAACTCTTTGTACCAGAAACAGAGTCGCCAGTAAAACCAAGAAGGTATAGAACGTCTGGACGGTCTTCATTGCCGGCCCCTGCTACTCGATGATGGATTGAAGTGATAGGCGATGCCAGTGTGATGCAGGCCTGAAAGAGTGAGGATTGGCCGTTTTGTCTGGTGATAACGCAAATCGCTTCTCCCGAGAGATGCTGGTGAATTGATTACGAAGTTGTTTCGCCTTCGGCAACAGCTAAGGTCACGATGAAGGTTTCGAAGAGACATCAACATTGCTGCACAACGATTCGGATCCGATGGGATTTTCTGTGGATTGGTCATCTGTCGAGGAGAAAATCGGAACTGGTCTTTTTTGCTCGCGTTTTGGTCATTGAAATCTTTATGAACTCCGGTAGTCTGCTGTAGTTCGACGTACGGTACTCGAAGTACCGTACTATGAAGAACACTATGTACGGTCTACGACACTACGACTACCGGTAGGTCTACCGTAGTACATATCATAGTACGGTACGACATTCGAGGTACAAAACTGCGGTGCAGTATCAGTACTGCGTACTGCGTACATGACGGCAGATAACCCGCACCGTAGGTACGTAGACTACCGTCGGGGTAATAGGTACAGTAGTACGTTGTATCCACTGCTTCCATACTGGTACTATTCTGTACTACGGTACGTAACAATGGGTATCACTACCGTTCGTCCTAATCTAAAATACTTCGAATTAACTGTAAATAATTAGTCAATTTTATGGCTACGTCAAATGGCAACTACTACCTACTACCTAGCTAGTAGAGTACCTAATACTACTAGTAGCCACCGTTATTCATATCCAAAGAAGTTGGACCGGGTCGTGAACCACCCAGTAAAACAGTAATGAAATACAGCACGTCGTACTTCGTTTCTTCTATCAAAAAATCACCAATGTAAAATTGTCGTACCTTGCCAAAGCACTATCGTGTCTATTGCAACTACTAGCTAGCAACAAACAGAAATTGTTTGATCTGTTTTGCCGTAAGAACGACTCTTTGTAATTTCTTTCGATGTGCGTTCAGACCTAGACGGAACATTAGACGGTTGTGATAGACGTTTGATTGTGAGTTGCTGGGGACTGCACAGCATTAGTTGGAAAGATCTTGGGGCGTTCTCCAGCAAACTACAGCCAGAGGGGTTACGTCTCCGATATGTGCGTCCAATCGCATTTTTGTCTATCAATCGAAGTGCCGTTATCATAGCTCATTATTCGACTTTTCTGCGTTGCCCAACATTTCTGACAGCATCAGTTCCAACTTACCAGACGCATGTAACTCTTGAAGATCCGAATTTCCACCAACGTGATTGGATCCGATAAAAATGTTGGGCACAGTGCGTTGTCCAGTCGTTTTAAGCAAGTACTGTTGAATAGAGGTTGCAGCCTCGCCGCCATCGGGAAATTGATCGAGTTCCAACACGTTCATTTCGATCCTGGAAAATTTGTCTTGTTCAAGCAATTTCTTTAGCAGCGCTTTGGTCTTTTTGCAGAAAGGGCAATATTGTTTGCTGAAGACCATAATCTTGATGTGACCCAAAAAGGGAAGATCGTCAATGTGAGCATCGGTAGAGTCGAAGGGTCTGATTGGAGCATCAAACAACGAATCGTGACGGCCGTCTGTGCACGCTGCAGCCAGTACTCACCTGACTTCCTTCAATACGAGCATTCACAAAGTTTGCCACTTCTCCTGGACCATCGAATATGGATTCTCCTGCTGAAACCCCGGGAACTGTGGATGTTGCCATCGAAACGACCATGATAACGAGAGCAAAATTCGACAAAACCCTCCAGGAGAGAAACCGCTTGCAGCCGATGGAGGCGCTTGGCATGATGCAATAGCAAAAGTGCGATAGCTATTGACTTCACGAAGTAGATGCAACGGCACTGGCAAGCTGCATTGTTGTTGCGGAAGATGATGGATGGAAATTTTCAACCCGTTTGATAGGTCTGATAATTGGATCGGAGACGGCAACACGACAGGGATGTATGATATGATACGACGACGGTAATAGGTAATAGCACATTCGACCGACGTCATTTTGTGTGATGGTGGCACCAACAGTGCACGACTGAAGTGCTCGTGACTCGTGACTCTAACAGCTTCGATGGGAAAGGATGGGTTGTATCATACGGTTGTAGATTGAAGATAGGTACCGGTACATACATGAATATCGCATTCGTAGTGCTCCAGTATTTCGGATACCATCATCGTTTCTTGTCTCGTTCCGTGTATGAATTCCGTGTTTTCGCTCCATCACACAACAACCACAACTTATACGATAGACAACATTCATATCACCATTGGGCATGAGGAGTTCCTTTCTGTTAATCGCATCGGTATGCTTTCTACCAGAAGAGGGGGCCTGCTGGCTCACGCAATGCCGTTTTTCGTCTCCCCCCGCGACTCAGTCAACGTCACTGCCGATGAACGTCATCTCGGATATTGGAGAGTTCCTGTCGGGTGGCAAACTAGAGGCACAAACCGGGCCTCTACCGTACGGAGCTCCACTCGGAGAGCCGAGGAGTGAGATTGCAACGCTGGCTGTGCAAGAACGAGCCCTATCCTTCACTGGCGAAGATTTTGATGTATGGAGCGTCGACGAGAATGCACCCTACTGCACCGTCCGTGGTGCAATGTTGCATCTTCCCGGAAAAGACAAAATGCGAATCAAGGATAAGGACAGCCGGGTAATGGCCACGTTGGATCGAAAGCTGGTGGCCTTGACACCTACATATGACATTCAACGAGGAGATGGTGGAGAAAAAATTGGATGCCTGGAAAAAGCAACGATTGCATTAACAGACACGTTTGATTTTCATGCCGCAAACAGCGGTGGATTCGGTCCATTTAAACCACCGCCAGCCTACAAGTTGGAAGGAGACTTTTTGGATCGACGCTTTATCATGAAGAACGACAAGGGGCAAGTGGTGGCCAAAATCTCTCAGGATAAGCTGATTGAGTTCGATCAGTTCAACCACTATCAAATCAGAATTGCTCCGGGAATGGATCCAGTTTTGGTAATCGCCTGTGCATGTGCTATTGACGAGGAATTCGATGAACTACATAAAAAGCGACGAGAGGAACAAAATAGGTAATACCATGGTAATAAATGTGTCTCTTTTCGTTTATTCACCGTCATCGTCCTTTTCGACGTTTTCCGTCACTTCGGTATTGATATTGATTCCGGCAGCTTTGCTCAAACTCATTTCGTACGTCATGCGTTCAATCTTTTCGACGCTCCGTCGCAATTGGTCCATCTTTTTGTTGATTCCATTTGGAGCACGCTCGAGAGTGCTTATGGCCAAGGATATGGCCGAGTTAGCCTCCAAACACAGTCGTACGCCATCGTAGTCCCTAGAGGTACCACATTGCACTGCGAATCTCCCAATCTCACCGGTCAGATCACATAAGCCACCGAGATACTCTTCTGCTTCAAGTGCGACGGGAAAATCTTCTAGAAGCAGCAGGGAACCTTTCGGCATGCTTTTTCCTTCCTGATTTCCCAACAGCCACACTTGAAAGAGTTTAGCCTCAGCATATTCTTCAAGGACATTGGCAAATGAACCCGATCGAAGTGGAGGTTCCTCATTCACAATGGGAAATAAATCCTTCTGAATGCCGTCCTCACATTGTTGAATCAGCTTGGCAGCCTTTTGGAAATCCTCACGATGCAAGGCATAAATGGCTTGTTTGGCAGCCTTTTGTGAGTCACGGCACTTCTTGATAAGTTTTTCTCTCAACTCGTCTCGGTGTTCCATACGCGATCGGATGGCGTCCAACAGATCTTGCGGCCTGTCCGTGTCGATCTTTTGCTTTTTGGGTTGCGGTTCTTCACTGTTGGCAGTTCCATCCTCATCGCCACTCAGTGTGGCCCCCGTAACTGATAGTTCATACAGTAGCGTTTCCAATGTTTTCAAGGCATACTTGGTGCCATCGTATTTCCGACGCAAGGGGCCATTCCGAAAATCAAATTGCATCAAATAATCCAAAACTTCATTGACCAAATTTCTAGCAGCTTGGACGCTGGAGACATCCCTTGCTGTGGCCCGGCCCAAGGCATATCGTTCCAAATCCCGGCAGACTCCCATGCAAGCTCCAGCAAGGTATTCTTCATCGGTAGCGCCAAAGGAAAAACAAGTTTCTGGAGATAGCCACCCACCCGTCTTGAGAAATTGTTGAAAGGCCAAGAATCGGCAGTAATCTTCATATCGATTGCTTAAATTGGCCATCCGAGGGGTTCGTTGAGGAACTGCCGTACCATCACTGTTCTTGGAGTCATGTTTGATCAACGCATCCAGTAAAGATGTCATGTTGGTTTCCATACTTTCGGCAGTCGATGCGTTGGTTTCCAATTCGGTTCGAATCTGAAGGAGTTTGACTTGAATTTCTCTGGAAACATCATAGGCATCGCGACGATTCTTATCGGCATCATTTATTTTTGATCCTAATTCGGACAAGTCCAAGACAGGTGCAGCGGCACTGCAATACAAGAAGGGCGGCTCTGGCATTTTGGTGGCGATGATGGTGAGAGTCGAACCAGATGTTTTTCTTGTCGAAAACGGCAATATGTGATGTGTCAACGACGAAGATGTCAGGGTTCCTACCAGCGAAAACGGCACGTGATGACAAGTCGGTAACAGTGGGTTGTTACGAATAACTGAAATGTTTCGTAGTTGTTTTTGTGCCGCGAAGAAATGGATCTTTGCCCGAAAGATCATTCGACGTCTTCACAGAGGAGATGGAGGATTTCTGTTTTCAAATCTCAACAACAACAAGCAGTAGACGACACAATCTCAACTTTGTGTTGCTCCAGCGATGGAGATTGGATGGTATTGGACGTCAGGTCAGTAGTACCTACTAGGAATGGAACATCCCCAGGCGACTGGGTAGTATGGATCCAAAGAACGACTTTCTGATGCGGACTAGAATGATGCTATGGTTCTTGATGGATCGAGAAAAAGATACCGCGGGTGACGCCTGGACTCCTCTGATAGGGGAAGGTGACAACTTTTTTTCGACCGTCAAATCTTTTTCTTCTTTCTACTACGACTACCGGTAGTAGTATGTCGTAGACTCTCCGAGTAGGAGCTCCACTAGCTAGTTAGCTAGTAGAGAATGTAGTCTAGCTCTCTGCGATATTACTGTATATATTGTAATCTACTAGTCTACTGGAAAGAGTAGTTAAGCAATGCAATTGCAACAAACGGATGATCGTTTTTACTGTTACCTCGAACTACATCCTGACTTGACGTCCTCTTCATTTTGATCCGAAAAGTCATCATGATCCAAAAACCCGTCATCCTGAGAGTTCAGGACTTCAAATAGCAGGTCCACTTCGGCTTCTGAGATGTGCCGGGAGTGGCGGGCCAAACAAAGCTCCCTTTTGAATTCTTCGCGATTCATTCGTTGCCCGCTCATCACGATCTTTTTCACAGTATGGTCCAACGCAGTCATGTCCGACAAGGCGTGAGTCATGGTTCGAATTTTATCGATACGCTCTTTGGCGCGTTGCTGTATCGCTCTGCCCGATACCCTCCGACTGAAATACAAGGCGACGCAAAAGGCGCTGACCGAAGAAAACGCTGTTACAAAAGCAAAAGCCGTCGGAGAAGATTCCAAACCGTTGACCAGGTTCATTCCAAACCACCCAGCCATCGCAGTGGTAGTTCCTATGACATCGAATTGGAAGTAGCAGGAGTGAGTGGGCTACAAGGAAAAAATTGACTTCAAAACATACTTTTATCGTTGCTCACCGACACTGACACCCAGGATGGCAAGATCGACATTCATCCGAATCAAGCGATTTCGGTACAAATCCAACTCGAGCTCAATGAATTCCTGTTTGGATTTGATTCTCGATAAAAGGAAATTTGCTTCATGCTGAACGGCACGAAATTGTTGAGCATATACTCCCAATAAAAGCTCAACATGTTGATGGCGCTCAAAATCGACCGCGGTGTTTTTCTGACGAGCCTCTGATAGGATGGAAAAATGAAAAAACAATTGAACGAATGGACAATTGATTTAAAAAATCAGAGTTGCTTTCTTTCAGATGTGGCTGCCGCCTTCCGAAACGTATTCTCCCCTTACCTTCTTGTTCTGTCAACAAAAGTTTCAGCATTTCATTGTCATCATTCAACAAGCGTGTCAAGCATTCGTAGGCTTGGGTCACAAACATGTCAAATGACTGCAGCTGATCCTTGAGTGGCGCCATTTGATGCAGAACGACATTGGAAAAGTCATCGTCATTGGCGATTTGGTTTAAGACATCATCGACGATGGGCTCGAAAATACGGATTCGACGGGTGGACGATTCCACTGTATCAGCCAAGACAGCTTCCAAGAAGAGCAGTTCCGGCGGTTCGTCATCTTCATGGTAGTTGTAGTGGGCATTTCTGGGTAGCATGTGAGGGTCTCTACCATCATTGGTCTTGTCTTTCATTGGTAAGTCTACCTTTTGTGGTTTTGTACAGGCTGTGTCATTTCTGTTGTTCTCTTCCTCTTCCAACACGCGTTGCTGTTGACAGTGTTCATCTCTCACATTGTTGATGACAGCTCGTTGGTGATACAATTGTGACAACTGATCCGCAAACGATTGACTGACCAATTTGTGGGTATCGAAAATATATACAAATTTCCGATCGGCCACTGCCCGGATCGATCCAAAGCTCAACAGAATACAATCCTTGCGTGGCAGAATAGCTGCCGGTGGCTGTCGCATGGAGCTTTCCATGAGCAGATTGGAGCGCAGTATAGAGGGTCTTCTTGTTTTCATCCGTCGACTCTGTCGTTCCCTGTTTGTGGTCAACGCGAGGCTGACAAGATCTCGGGGCAAAATTGACGTTTGGTGCAGAATTTCCGATGGCGTCAAGGAAACCGTTTCCAAATCACCGGTGGTTGTGCTTATTTTGGTAACCCTGAAGGCTTCTTCTTTTGGCAAGGAGGAGGATTGTGTGGAATAAAAAGAGAATTTGAAAGACTGTCGCTGCCATGAGAGTCTTACACAGCCACGAGATGGGTAATTGGGAGGTAGTTTGTATCGGAAAACAGTCATAAAGCTCACAGTCAATTTTGAGGGACGAGGAACAGAAAGTCCAATTCGACACGGTAGTGACATTGCGTAAAAGTCAAACAGTATTAGATGACAATCTAATGAGATGGTTCATAACATGAATTGTGAGGAACTGACGCACTATCCTGTAAAGCGCATGGAATGGTCTCGTCGTTCAATTTTTGTTTTGTGATAACTGTAATATATTATCTTCAATCTCTTGATGGGTGATGTTGTGATCTACTACCTACTACTAGAGAGAGTAGTAGCATTTTTGTGACTGTGTGATTACAACATCGACTTGGCATTCGAATACAGTCGTACGCCGTGCTTCACGGGTACGGTAATGGTACTGTAGTCGTACTACCGTAGTACCGTAGGTATGCAGTCCGTCGACGTATCATAAAAAAAAAAAATCGACAAGCGACAGGGAAAGTGTGTGAAGCTATCAGCTGTGCTCGCTCCTGCCCTCCTCTATTAAATTCCGTAATAACAATCTATCGAACCAACCCTACGAGCTTCGAAGTGCACAAAAAAAACGAACACCACCACAACAACCACAACAACAACATCCAAATGCACCTATTCTAGAGTCTACCGGTAGCTAGCTAGATAGAGAATACTACAGACTACAGTGATATGTAGCACAAGTCCCGACTACAAGCAAAACAAAACACGACAGTAGAAAAGAAATTACTTTCTTTATTTTCAAAAAAGTCTCCAGTTTGGTGTTTTATAATATATCATCATGGCTACTACCAACAACGACGATACAACTTGCACAAGTGTTTCCGTGCAGCGTCGACTGCCGCATCCCAAGCAGAAGAAGAAACATCGAATCGACATCTCCGGCATCGTCGCTATTGCGCCGCCCGAATCGTCGTCCAAAACGGTGTTTTCGCCATCAAACAATGGACGTCCGCAGGAGAAACAGAGGTTGACAGAGTCGTCCATTGACAGTGATACGGGGTCATTGTTACGTTCAAAAGACAGGAATGATCCTGTAGTGTTGGATAATTGTCACACAGCAGGATCAAACTCCGCAACTTCCAAAGAAAACCTCCACAAGGAGTTGTTGACAACAGATGATATTCATCCGAAGGATCAGACCTTTCTTTCTTCCGTGATTTCTGCCGTCCCAAAGCCTCCATGCAATCATGCGTTACATCATTGCGATGAACCATTGGCTCCACCCAAAACATTGTACGAAAATGCCGACATTGACGATTTGAAGACTGAGATCATGGAAGAATTGGAGCGGATCGTTATTCGTGCCGAGGAGCGGAATTTCATGAACGACCTTGATGCCATTATTCTAAAACAAGAGCAGGAGGAGGTCATGGAAACACTGTTGAAGTATCAAGTTCATCTCTCCGAAGACACGGAGTTTGCCCAATCTATTCCGTCCCATGCACAACATCTGACGAGAATTCAATATTCAACTGAAACCGGATCAAGCTCAAGAGACGGGCTTAAGACTGACCCAGAACTGAAACGAAGTTGGGAGGCGAAACGGAGGCGAAAACGTAGACGACAGGAAGAGGCGGAATTCTGCAACGAGGCTCATGAACCAGGTGCATCAAAGCTCATTGGTGAGCCTGAAGCCTCCGAGTTGATGACATTTCGACGAGAGCTTCCGATCTGGATTCCTCGTCGACATCAATATGACAATAAATGCCACCTTTTTACTCGCTCAAAATACTTGAAGGAGTTTTTCAGTACCTCTGCCTTTTCTCTTTCGGAGTTCCGAAACGACCCTACTTTCAACATTACTCTCTCTGAACACCATCCTGATTTTCCTGACGCGTACCAATTGGAAGCGACAGGAACAAAAGCACAGTTGGACAAGGTTCGTCTCTTTACGGAAAGGTTCGTCCAGACGGTAATTGCAGACTATAATGTTGCGCAGTTGTGGAATGACGAGCGGTCACTCCTTCTAGATGTGTCAATAAGTTGTCTCGGACGACTGGGGGTCACCGCCAACAAGTACACTTTCCGAAATGGGAAAAACGCTAAAATTTCTGTTCCTGGTGTTTGGATTCACGAAATTGAAAGAGACGGCGCCCTATGCAAAGCCTTGGGCGGGGAGAGGATATGCGAGAGCGGATGTATGATAGAAGCGGTCGACGGAAAACATGTCTTTCTTCCTGAACACATCCAAAACAACTTTGCGGAGGCGAGAAAATCTTCTAGCACCAATGTAACGGTGAGCATTTGCTTGTCTAAATACACTGATCTGAAACAAATGCCAAGTTGGCTGATCGGGATTCTGAAGCGTCGGGACGAAAAACCGTTTAACCCGGAACATTACGAAAAATACAGAAGGTTGAAAAAAGATGGATTAATTGCACCTGAAGCCACCGACAACTTTTTCTACGAGAAGCGGACCAATACAACAATTGCGGAAACGGTGAAAGAGCGCAATTCTACGCCATCTACTGGTTACATGGAGCTGGATTCAGGTGCCGGGCATGCAAGATATAAAATGTTTGTGCAAAAGTACCGGTCTCTCATTCCAATCGAATTCAGAAATATCGAAAATCGTTCCAACAAACTACTGTCTAGCATGTGGAATGCACACAAAGTGATGTTTGGGGAAGATTCGTGGTGTGATGAACAGTGCGCATGTTTCAAAGCTACTTCAAACATGGTTAAAGCTGCCGTCATGAACAATCCTGGGTCCTCAAGTACCGGCTTGATGAATTTCTTTCTTCCTAGGTTCCTTGATAGATTGAAAGAGGAATACCCGGAAGAATCAATTGCCGATTTATTCCGGCGTGTCCTTCGTATGTGGTCACAGCATCAGAACAGCAGACGATATGGCCGCCATTGTGGCGAAGATTGCCAATGTGGACAAGAATGGAATCGACTATTCGGTAGGGGCGATAAAGCGAGGTCAGAAACATTCAAGGCGGTGTCGCGAAAAAAAACACGGCGTTCTTCAACAGGAGCAAGACTCTCCCCAGGTCAACCCTCGAAAAAACAAAGATTCGAGCAAGGCAGTTCAGAAAAGAAAAAAAGTCAACGTGTAAAAGGGATTTCAAAACCTCCGCGGCCGATCAACTGTGCAAAAAATTCCTTTGAGACTACCTTCGATAGTTCAAATCCAATCGGAGGATATTTTGTCACGGAATTTGGAGTTGACGGAGTCGTAGGTTGCCACCTGTTTTCAAAATTTGAATACGGCCCGATTGCAAACGATAAAAGAATCAGGCTTGGATCTACAGTCATCGCTGCTGTCGTCGGAGACAAACGCTTTGGTATTCATTCTCATAATGAACTCCGGCAATTCTACGAGCATGCAAAGCGGGGAAGTAGAAGACTTCACCTCATTTTTAAGAACAAAGGAGGTTTGCATGAGGTTTTAGATAATCCGACCAATTGGAGTATTTCAGGTAATTGGACGGGGCAAAGAAAAGATGGATGGCCGGGTGGGGCAAAAGATCAATCCGAGGGACGTCGTCCTTTCGATGAAAAAATGACCAACGTCACTCCTGCCGCAGGGCTGTCGTTGTTAGACGAATCTTCTGCGGAAAGTTATCACAAGGGTGACTCTCTTTCAAACGCTGCTCGCAACCTGTCGTGTAAAGAGCTGATCCAAGTTTTGGAAAATTGGTATCCACAGGACGCTACAGATGTCGAGACACATTTAATGCCTCAGTACCAGTTTGTCCGTGGCGAATTGAAATTCTTGGAAGATTTGCTTGCCAGTGGTGAAGACAACGATTCATCTCTTATACACAGAATTCAGGACTGGCGGGCAAAATATATTGCCTTGAAGGTTTGCATGGGAAATATTTTTGAAATCGAGAAGGCGGTTTCGCTCAGAGCCTGGAATACAATTGACTTCCGCTTGGAGAACCTCAAGCTGGAAATTGACAAGTCTTCCCTCTCTGTTGGAAACAAAGTTATCAACGTATCTATTCAGACAAAGAATCCAGATTTGGTTTTGGTAAGTTTGGCATCATTGTTCAAGTCCAGATTGTCCCAACTCTTTCCCTCACATGACATTGACTGTTTCAGGGGTCCCTGCCGAAGAGGAACTTCACTGATGTTATTCATTATGGCGCGGGGACGGAGATTTTTCGGGTGCATAACAACTACCTTTTCACGTCGGAGAGCAGAGTGCTTGTTATTACTGTGGCTGCACAAGAAGAGACTGAAGGCAGCCCTTCCGCGATGCTTGGATCCTTTGCAATCCTATTGGATGAAGCTGAGAAGATCTTTTCTTCCAACGATGACTGGTTGTCGTATACAAAGTCCGTTCCAGGCTTGGGAAGTGTGGAAATTTCAGCAAAAAGGCATCGCGCAGATAAACCGTACATCATGCAAAAGAAGGAGGAAAGTATTCGAGGATTGAAGAAGAAGATCGAGACAATCGAAATGTTCAACAAGGATATCAATCTTCCAACCTCCGCCAAACTGTCAGCCAATGTGAGGGGCATAGGAGGGATTTCTCTGTTGCATGCTGCCATAAAACTTGTGGAAACCACAAGATTGATCGAACAACTCCTTCATTTGAAGGCAGATCCGCAGGCTTCCAGCATAATGGGAACCCCTATGGAGGTCGCAAACAGGTTAATTAAGCGCTCTGAGAAGAAACTGGAGGAAGCCCAACGCAATGGCAAGCCTAAGGAAGTTATCGAAGCTCACCGTGAAAGGTGCTCGCAAGCTTGGAAAATATGGGAGCTACTCGAAAAGAAGCATCGTGAAAACCTGCAAGAAATTGCAAAATGTTCGTCGAAACCAAAAGAAAGCAACGTAGGTACGCGGCGTGTCAGCTTTGCAACATAACAATATTCATTTGCGTGGCGAGTGGAATTTGTTTATTAGTCCTGTATTCAGAAATCCAAGTTATTCAGCTGGAATGTGACTCTATGGATACCGAAGATTCACTCAATAGAAGCTTGGGTTTGGTCTCGAAACAATCCTTCTTCGCACTAGCATGCAACAGTTTTTTGGACCAGATTTCGTTAAGCTTCAAAATGATGATACCTCCGTAGAAACATGTCTCTGCTATGTATGCCGGATACCAGCTATCAAGACTGTCCATGACGTAAATATCAAACCCAAAATACCATAAATCGAAATTTCCGGTATTGTATTTTGTGTGCGTTAAGCTCCATAACCGAGAATACAGGTAGGCCGCTGCAATAACAGGCCAAGCGACGACCTGCTTGATTGTACCTCCCTTTGTTGTATGTCTCCTCCAAAAGTAATAGGTAAGGAGAGGATGTGCTAGCAAGTCCAAGATATGTGCCATCGTCAATGCTAAAAGAGCTTTCGTGGATTCAAAATCCAGCATTTGTTGGCCTTGGGTACTGCCGTTGCCCTCGACGTCCCGCAAGTAGAATTGCATGAGACTGGTTGGCATATTCTTGTATAGCGGGTGGCAGAATCGTCCATACTGTACGAATTCGTATACCAAAGAGGCATACCATCCCAAACAAATGCTACATCCGGACAGGATTTGGAAGCGTTCTAAGAATTGCCATTGTGTCAGTGAATAGTAAATGGCCGCCCAGTGAAACCATTGAGTAAAGCCGCGGTTCAGGTAGAAGTCTGATGGCACGACTATCGCCAAGAGAAGAAAAGCCGAGGAAGGAGAAAGAGGCCACATCTTGTCAACCGTCCTTCTGATAGCGACAATTGTGATTTCATGCAGAAGTAATAGTACAATTCCGCTCTGGTAAACGTATGTAGCACGACGACGAACGATATTCTCGTTGACAAAAGTCCTCTCCCGATTTTTTTCGCCTTTTTTCGTCATCGATCGGAGTGGGAAAAATGATACGGCTTTCGCGAGTCAGCACGGTGACATTGTCGTGACCGCAATTCGAGTTGATGATCAAACGGCAGACAATCTATGATACTCTCCAGAACAGTAGCTACGACAGTTGTCCAAAAGAATTTCCGCTTACAGTAAACAGAAAATTAGGTGAAAAAAGATCAAACTTTAAGAACGGCATCGTCCAAATTTACCACCACTCTTGTGTTTTTTGTGTTTCCTGCATTTCTGGCGGGAAGCAGGGCCCTCAACTTCCTGAAGAATTGAAACTGTCCGCTCCAAGGCAGTTTCTGCGTCGCTAATGCTTGTGAACCACGAAATACCCTGAGGGCTGATGTAACCCTTTTGAAATACATTTTGTACATGTATAAATCGTTTGGCTTTGGTATCGGCATAAACTGCTGTCCAAAAATGCCTCTCTTCCTTAAAGGCCACCCGATTTTGGGGGAGAGAAGTGACACATCGAGGAACTAGTGTCATCTCTTCAGGTCGCAACGGTGACAAAACATCATGCCAAAAATGACAGGATTTCGTACGAAAGTGAAAACAACCCCTCAAGTTATTTGAACACCGCCGATAATTTGGATGTAGAGACGCCCAATCGACCAACGGCAGGTTCTCTGTCACTGATAGTCGCTTCTCTCCTCCTCGATCAAGTGAGATATCAATATCACAGCGAGGAGGTGGCAACAAGGACGGTCGGTGTTCAGGGACAAAAGTAACAAAATGGCCGGCTGTGTTCTTGCTCTTGCTTTCCTCTATGGTAGTAGTAGATGCCAAATGAATTTGCCTTCGGTCTGCACCTTTCCTAAGGGCCGACCCATCGTCAAACTTCCAATTAGCATTAGGCATTCCTGTGGCCACAGCGTCTCCACTATCCACATAACCTACAGCCCCTGTAGCACCACTAGCAGCATGACTGGATTTTTGTAACATGTCGACGAGTTCTTTCACTTGCTTGCACTTCTTCCGTTGCTTGACAATGTCTCCGTGAGACGCTTGTTTCGCTTCCATGTTCTTCTCCTTCTCAAGGGCTCGGTCAAGTTGCCTCTGCGCGAAGTGCAGCGGCGTACCCAGGGGACTTCTAAGTCTCGGGTCTGCCCCAAGGTCCAGCATAGTCGAAATCAATGACCCGCTCTCACCCAAGTAGACAGCCGCATGCAACAACGATAAACCGTTGATTCCTCGAATGTTTCCTGAAAGTCTCTCGTCCGGACGTCTCTCGGGAACGTTGTTGTACTTCTTGATACTGTCCAATTGAGCTTTGAGAGCCAGAAGAATTTCGGATCTCTTTTGACTCACGTATTTGGCTCCAACACGTTGTTTCATGACTGATATTCTTGCATAGCCGCATTTTCCCAAACCATCTTCACTCATTGCAGGTTGAACAATCTCATTCCACGTGCCATCAAGCGGGCATTTCCTTTCAAGCTGATTCATTTCAAACACCACTGAGCCAACCGTGCTAGCAGTCGTTATATTTCCATCGCATCCTTGATCGATTTCAATCACCAACTCTCGATCTTCCATGCAAAATGCGGCATTACTGTGTACAGTAAAAGTTGGAGCGGCAGTGGCATCATAAGCCACACTTCCTGAAAGACATTTCACTGGGATGTTTCCCTTGAGAGCACAAATTTTGAGGGCCTCTATCTCGTTTTAAACATATTCCATCAGAAACACTCACCAATACTTCTATCGAATCTGTCTCTTTTCCGTGTCTCGTAAGCACCTTTCCGAGGTACGTCCCTTCACAGCTTTCAGTAGCATCATTTGCTTTGAAGACTTTGATTTTCACGACGCGGATTTTCAGCCGGTACCACTTTGTAAGGGACATGGCCTTTTCAATCTGGTGGGAGCAATTGATGTAAACATTTAGAACCAAACACTTTGCTTCCAACTCTCTTTTCTCTTCTATCCCATCAGACATTCCAATCGAGTCAAGTAAACTCCTCTCTCTTTTCAATTTCTTGTAATGGGACTTGAGAACCTTCTTCACAAGGGTAGCGTTCAATGTAAAGCCTGATCGAAGAATGTTCACAACATCCTTGCACGAGCCCATTTGAATGGCATCAATTAGACGTTTCTCCTGGGATATGGCCGGAGATTCAGGAGCAAAAACAGACTCATCATCAACAGATTGCTTTACAACGTCCGTGTTTGAAGGATACTCCCCGTCGAAGATGATTATATTTTCACCCTGCTTTGAAAACTGCACTCTTTTGATTTTAGAGAGTGTGGCACCGACCTTCAAGCATGACTTTTTAGGTATCCCCGACTTGAGGTCTGGTAGAGGCCTTTCGTTGACCCGAACTATCCATGCTTCTTCCTTGAGTTTCTGTGACCGACTTTCGCACGGTATTATCTCTGATCGACTTAACGATTTAGGGACTGTTGAATATGATGGCAAAGGATTGACTCAAACGAGTCAAGACGTGACTGATCAATCACGTACACGTCGGGCTGATTCAGTGCCACAAGACGACATTGAAGAAACTAGCTTCGATGGTGTTGAGTCAGCCAAGACATCACCGAAATCATTCTTGGTGAAGAATCGCTCATACGCCGATGTAGTTAGTAATCGAGAGAAAGTTTGAGCAAAAGCTCACTTTCTCTGAAAACAAATCTAGTGAAAGCGTTTATCAACGTTAGTATACTTTGGCACCCAATACGAGCTCGTTGCCTTAGGGCCAGTGCTCCCCTCGTATAGGTTTATACTTCAGTTTTCAGAGAAAGGGATCCTTGACATGACGTCTGAGGAGGCGGAAGATGGCGGCAGCGGCAGTGGCAACACAATCAGCGCCCCCTCCGCCAATTCGACGAAAAGAAATGACGATCGTCACGAGCGAGATCGCGGCTCAGACGATTCGTTCTCGTCACGCCGCAACAACAACAACAATGGCAATGGCATTGCCAACGGTTCTACTAACCCGGTGACTTTCCAAGGAAACTGCAAGGACCTGGCAGGTCATGTTTACATCCTTGATGGTGAGGAAGACTTGTTCATCAAGACCACCAGAGCCATTGGCGAATACATCGCCGCGAGATTTAAGGACGCCGGAGAGTTTCGACTGGCTATGGACCCCGAAAACTTGGGTTTTGAAGAGCTGGAAGAGCCTGAGGATCCGGATGACTCCGCCTCTGGCGTTGTACTCAAGCGCTGGGAGATGGCGTTGCAGTCCTATCAAGACGCGAAGAAGACGAGAATCAGCAACGAAAAGAAAGCCTTCTCCCTTATACTTGGACAATGTTCTCAAGCTGTTCGGAGCCGATTGCGGTCGTGCAAGTCGTGGACAAGGTTGAGTCAGAAGTCGGACGTCATCGGATTGCTGAAGCTCCTACAGTCCTCGTTGCATGACGCACCAGGAAGATACGAAAGCGACATCATCAATGATGCTCTTGACCGCTTCAGTATGTTTGGCCAGAACAGTTTGAGTGTCGACGAGTACCACTCACAATTCAAAGGCCTGGTTGATGCCTTGGAATATTCGGAGGGCACTATTGGACTGAGTGATAAGCGCATCATGAAGTTCAATAATGGAAAGCGTCAGGATGAAGTCAGCAAGGAAGAGTGGGCGGATGCTGCAGCTCGTGCGCGTGATGACCTGCTCGCCGTCAGATTCATCAAGCGGAGCGACCCTTCCAGGTATGGTGCGCTGATTGCGGATCTGCAGAATCAATATGCGCGTGGAAACAATCAGTATCCCGCCACCCTGGACGATGCCTACACGATGCTCACGAACTACGTTAATCCACAGCAGAGACCACGCGGAGACCGTCCAAAAAAGAAGAAACATCAAGGCCTATCTTTCCTTCAGGAAGGAGATAGCAACACCGGCCGTGGAGGTGGTAGAGGCGGACGCGGTGGCCGTGGTGGTCGAGGTCGAGGAGATAGCGCTAACAATAATAAGGAAACAGCTGAGGAGTATGTCTCTCGTCCTACTAGCACCGGAAACACCACAACCCGTGACCGACTTGCCCAACTGTTTGCTCAACGATATGGCAAGATACCGCGCTCGTGGATGCTGGCTGACAGCTGTTCATCCGTCGACATATTTTGCGACGCCACACTATTGCACGATATCCACGAGGCTGATGAACCCCTTACTTTACATTGCAATGCAGGCTCAGTAACCCTAACTCTTCAAGGGTATCTCCCCGGTTATCCTGAGCCGATATGGTACTACCCAGATGGAATCGCTAACATTTTCAGTCTACGAAATCTTTCCAAACACTATCACATTACCATGGACAGTGCTGTTTACAATGGACTCCGACTTCACAAGCCTGACGGCACCACTTTTGATTTCATCCCTTCTGACACTGGCCTCTATCATCTCGATTCCAAAATGTTCGGAACTTCACCGAGAACGTGGTCACTAATCACCACTGTCAAGGAACAGGCCGCTGGATATACTAAACGACAACTCAATGAGGCTCAACAAGCTCGTCGTATGCAAAACATCATCATGCATCCAAGCGATCAACAACTGTCCGATGTGGCCATTCATCATCTCCGAGGATGTCCCGTTACTAAACGGTCGATACAAATTGCGTCCGATGTCTTCGGACCAAACTTAGGAAGTCTCAAGGGCAAAACTGTCCACCGCCCATCAAGCCACGTCCAACCCCACACGGACCCCGTTCCCCCTGACATCCTTGAGCGTCACCGAGACGTAATCCTGGCAACTGACATCATGTTTGTCAATAAAATCCCTTTTCTGCTCACGGTGTCACGCGACCTCCGCTTCGTCACAGTTACCGACATTCCGAACCGCCAACTCACCACCGTTGAAACAGAACTACAAAAAGTCGTTCGCTTGTATGAACGACGCGGTTTTCGTATAACCAGCATGTTATGCGACCCGGAGTTTGAGGAACTTCGTTCTGTTTTCCCGTTTTTGAACCCATGCAGCGCTGACGAACATGTTCCTGAAGCTGAACGAATGGTCCGCACCCTTAAAGATCGCGTCCGCAGCGTCTACGTCACCTTGCCTTTCCGCCATATTCCACGCCTTATGGTAAAACGCCTTGTCGCCAACGCGGTACTCTGGTGGAATGCATTACCTGCCCCCGACAGTGTCTCGACTGTACACTCTCCCCGTTACCTCCTTGTGGGCAACGAACTAACATATGACAAACATGTCCGACTTGAATTTGGTTCCTACGTCCAGACGCACGAGGCACATACTAATGAAATGCGCCAACGCACCCTGGGCGCCATCTGCTTAGGCCCCACAGGAAATTCTCAGGGAGGCCACTATTTCATGAGTCTTACCTCCGGTGAGCGCATCGTCCGTCATAAGTGGACCAGTCTCCCCATGCCCGCTGAGGCCATTGCCCGTGTCTCACACATCGGCCGCCGTCAGGGCATGCCATCGAGCCTAACATTCTCCAACCGACATGGCGCCGAGATTCTCGACGCGATCGCCGACACAATCGAAGATGATCACCCTGATGTTTCTGATGATGACAGTGACTATTCTTATGATGATGATTCCGACGAGGACACCTCCATCGTTCCCGGGGATGATGTTTCCATCGTTTCCGACCCGGACATGTCCGCGGCTCCCGCTCCCGCGTTCCCCACTGCCACAGGAGTGACGCAACTAGATCAAGCTCTACTAGATCAAGCTCTAGGCTATGCAACGGGTGCGAACGACGATCCCATGGAGACTCAAGAGCACGAAAGCCGAAATGAAGCAGATGATGAAACGTACGAAGAAGAAATAGCCGAAGAGGAGAGCTATGATATCGATGACCAAGAAAGTGCAGGAGTGGATGAAAGTGCGGAAGTGCGTAATGATATGGATGACCATGATGGCACTGAAGAGGACGACGTGACGGAGACAGGCGAAAGCACAGGAGTGGAAGAGGCCGAGTGCGCCGAAAATACAGGAGTGGAAGCCACAAATGCTGGTACACTGAGTGAGGAATTCCGACAAGCCGAGCAAGAGGGCCGAGAAGCGGCAACGACTTCAGAAAATACAGGCCCGAATACACGTTCACGAAATCGCAATCGGCGAGGACGAGGACCACGCAATAGCTATACACTGCTCACGACCATTATGGATACATTCAATCCTGTCACCCACCGCAAACTCTTCTGCCTTGTTACAGCCCAAATGACGGCGAACAAAGGAGTAAAGCTTTTCGGAGCCGCCGGAGAGCAAGCAATTGAAAAAGAGCTACGACAGCTCCTTACTCGGGACGTGATGCATGGAGTTGACAGCAAGACCCTCACACGTGAACAGCGTCGAGCAGCACTACGATACCTCATGTTTCTGAAAGAAAAGCGATGTGGCACCATCAAGGGGCGTGGATGCGCTGATGGGCGTAAACAACGGCTATATAAAACCAAAGAGGAAACCAGCTCGCCTGCGTTGAGTATTGAAGCTCTATTCCTCAGCTGCGTCATAGATGCTTACGAGAGACGCTACGTCTTAACATGCGACATCCCTGGGGCATTCATGCAGGCCGAGATGGACGAGCTGTTACACTTAAAACTGGACGGAACGATATTGGAGATCCTCCTGCGCATGGAGCCCTCCTACTGCCAATATGTTGCATACGAGAATGGAAAGAAGGTCCTATACGCACAGCTCGATAAGGCACTCTACGGGGCTGTGCAGAGCGCACTGCTTTTCTGGAAGAAGTTAACGGCTTTCGTTGTAGACGTCTTAGGTTTCGAGATCAACCCCTATGACGAGTGTGTGGCGAACAAGATCATTAATGGTAAACAGTGTACGATAGCATGGTACGTGGATGACCTGAAACTGTCCCATGAAGACCCAGCCGTCGTTGAGGATATTTTTACAAAATTACAAGCGGAGTTCGGCAAGGAGGCACCGTTGACTGTGACACGCGGAAAGGTGCACAACTACTTGGGAATGAGAATTGACTACTCTATTGACGGTAAGGTACAGTTTACCATGCCGACTCTGGTGAACGAAATCATCGCACAACTCCCATTGTCCTTATCATCTGGTCCCAGCGCGACCCCGGCCGGTAATCATCTCTTTGTAGTGGACAAGAACGCTCAGAAGCTGTCACAAACCAATTCGGACCTCCTACATCGGATGACTACTCAATTGCTCTACTTATGCAAACGGGCACGCCCTGACCTACAGACAGCAGTAGCATTTCTAACCACCCGCGTGGTTGCTCCGGATTGCGATGACATAAAGAAACTCGGACGCTGCGTGCGATACCTACGTCGCACCGCGCATCTTCCCCTGGTACTTGAGGCCAATTGTGTGAGCAACATCCGCTGGTGGGTGGACGCGTCGTATGCCGTACATCCCGATATGCGGAGCCATACAGGAGCAACCATGACTTTAGGCAAAGGGTCAGTATACTCCATGTCGACACGGCAAAAAATCAATACCCGAAGCTCAACTGAAGCAGAACTGGTGGGTGTGAATGATGCTATGTCGATTATCCTATGGACCCGACACTTTTTAGAGGCTCAGGGTTACACTGTCAGAGAAAATGTGGTATATCAGGACAACGAAAGTGCTATGCTGTTGGAAAAGAACGGGCGGCGATCCTCTACGAAACGAACTCGCCATCTAGATGTACGATATTTTTTCGTGACAGATAATATCCATCGTGGCAAAATGTCGATCGAATACTGTCCGACGGGTGACATGGTTGCGGATTATTTCACGAAGCCGCTTCAAGGTTCACAGTTTCGAAAGATGTTGAAACAGATTCTTAACATCGACGATAGCCTGATCGACTCGTCACCACAGGAGTGTGTTGAATATGATGGCAAAGGATTGACTCAAACGAGTCAAGACGTGACTGATCAATCACGTACACGTCGGGCTGATTCAGTGCCACAAGACGACATTGAAGAAACTAGCTTCGATGGTGTTGAGTCAGCCAAGACATCACCGAAATCATTCTTGGTGAAGAATCGCTCATACGCCGATGTAGTTAGTAATCGAGAGAAAGTTTGAGCAAAAGCTCACTTTCTCTGAAAACAAATCTAGTGAAAGCGTTTATCAACGTTAGTATACTTTGGCACCCAATACGAGCTCGTTGCCTTAGGGCCAGTGCTCCCCTCGTATAGGTTTATACTTCAGGGACAACATAAGCTTTTCTGTTCAATCCGGCACCTCCATCCCACCCATCGGCGCTGTTTCCAGTCGATCCGACAGTGTCATTCCAGTCGTGTTGCACATTATTTCTGCCTGAATGAGATCCTTGATTGATCAGAATCAATTTCAATGGTCTACGATGTCTTCGAGCAAGTTCAAAACGTTCTTGGAGCTCTTCGTGCGTGACGACATAAGTTTTGCTTTCGCCTGCTAGAACAGCCTCTACGGAGGTTCCAGATACTATCCGTTGATCCCTCGCCATTTGGCCGCACGGGAAAACTGTTTGAACTTCGACAAAAGTCAACCCAGTGCTGTTCCTGCTCGTTTTGAAATATCCTCCGAGAGGCATCGACGTATCAAACGCTACTTCAAATGTGACGACTCCGTTTACTACGCTACACTGAGATGCCGAACTCTGCGTGGTATTCCGACAAACTGAGGTACCCAATCGGGACGGGGCTCCAGCAGAGATGGGCTGAATAAAGTTCACTGGTCGCTTTTTTCTTCGTATGAAAGCAGAAGAATTGTACGTGTCCGATGGAGAGCATGTGTCCAAATTCGGTTTCCACATTGTTTCATTTTCTTGTATATCTCCTTTTCTAAATAGCTGGTCCCATTCTTCTCCACAGTGGCAAATTTCTCTGCAATGAACGCCATACTGCCGAGTTCGAATGTGTAATCCCCACATGTCGCAAACTCGGTGAAGGAGTCGCTGTGGGATCTCATCTTTGTATTCGTCCCTCAATTTTGACATAAACCGTGGAGAAAAGTGTTTCATGATGCCGGAGACCTGGTTTTGGAACTTAGATTGCGTTTCTGTTGGGCTCTTTTTCGGGCTCTGCATGCAAGCATCCGACACCATTTCAGGCAGAGAAAAAATGCACGGGCAACAATCGTCACATGACGCCGCCTCCCCGAACAGTTCCTTGTGCTTATACCAAAGGCTGGAAAGAACATGTTTCACGTGAATTTTCGTATCTTTGTATTCGAGACAAACTAGGCGCGTAAACTTGCGTTCAAACTCAAGGAATCGTTCTAATGGACTCTTTGCATTGTTCAGGGAAGAAGTCGAATTTATGTTTTTCTCACGGTCCAAACCCAGGAGGTCTGATTCAATTCTTCCGTCCGTTTTCTCTTCCAACGACATTCTTATCGACCTGGTTTCATTCTGTGACTGGCGTTTCTTTCGTTCGCCCAGTGGATATGGTTCTCCGTTTCGTCGAGAAGGATTGATTTTCCCTCTCGCGAGTTTGTGACTTTGGACGCCAGAAAGATCCGTCCTATCAAACATCACTGCCAACAACAGGAATCGAAAAAATGAGATTTTTATCGTACCTTACTGTTAATTCCAAATCGATAAGCCCAGGCACTTACACAAAGTTACGGTGTAGGTAGAGAGCCCGATCGACTCAAGAAGTCCTTCCACTTCCTTGTTTGTCCTCATAATTAGACCATTTATTTTCCACAAGATTCCTCCGCGTTGACAGGCTTTTTCTCCCAAAATATTGCCAAGTTGTTTATTGCTTGAAATGTGAGAAAGATACAGACCTGAATTGAAGATCTCGTTTATCTTGGCTCCGATTTCACCTTCTTTGGCAGAGAGCATCACTTCAATTTCAACACTTCGTTCATCGCTCATGATTTCTTCGAAAGCATCAGCCGTTTCCTCCTTTGATGTTGGACAACAAGCTTCGGGATTCAAATCACTTGTTTTGGATTCATCTTTGGCATGCTCAATCCAACAAGGAGGAGGGGTTCTCAGCCCTTCCAAGTACCTGCTTAGTCGAAATTCACCATCCTTTTCCGAATTAAATCGACTACCATCCATGTTTCGAATCTCAAGAGCCGATCGATCAGTACTTTGCATGAAAGTGGCGTATCTTGATAAACAGACAGTCACTTTAGTAAAAGGACGTTCCCCACGTTGCTCAGTACCTTCGGCAATTTGTAAAAGCTCCTTGGCGTGTGTGGGACTTGCGATTGTAGCATCATTAATGGCTAACAAGACACATCCATTTCCAAATGCCATCCTTCCTCCCAATAGCTGACAAAATTTGCTGTCTGGGTCTGCATGTATGATCCAAACACCAGATGTAGCGTGTCGATGATACGCTCGATGATCGGGTGCCAAAGTGAGCCCAAGAGATCCTGTAGCTGTCAGGGACAACGATACATCCACGAGGAGAGACTCGCTGTCTCTTAGCAATGCCTCACTATTCTGCATAAATGAAATCGCACGTACAAACAATATCGTTTTCTCTCGCAGCACGTCTAAGTACTTTGAAGGGGCGCGAGCTTCAAGAAGGTAAGAAACCGAATCATCTGGATTGTTTTCGGATATGAAAACGCTCCAAAAGCGAGCATCGCACAGAATTTCGTCAGAGACTTCTTTCTCTGTATCAACAATAACATGTCTTACAAATTGAGATCGTGTGAATATTCGCGCTCGATCTCGTGGCGTCTGCACAGATGTGATCCATTTGGGGAGGGATTGCCGCACAGTCTTGTAATCTCGATGCAGAACATCAATTTCCGCAACCTTAGACTTTGTCGTGTCGTCCTTATTTGAAGGCGGATCCCCAACATATCTGTTACCAATCGTTACCCAGCCCTTGTTCTTGCAGGTCGACAACGACGCGGACCGTCGTCGAAGACGTCTTCGATGTTTATACAGCTTCCACGAGGTCGGAATACTGCTGATGGAAATCATGCGTTTCCCATGTTCATTTTTCATATCCGATGGACGCCCCCTGTTATCTACGGTAATCAACTGGGGTAGTGATTGAACGTTATCATTGCAATCCTGTTTCCACAAGAGAGTCATGCTATCAATATACTTCTGGCTGGAACCATCTTGATCCAATTTGTCCATTGTTCGCTTCTCTTTCCCACAAGCACCATTTTTGTCTAGATGTTTGGTGGCCCATTCGTCATCTTGTTGTTGCTCGATGACGTGCACGGACGGTGGAGGAACGGTGTCTTGAGAAGATGTCGAGGAAAAGTCGTCGTCCCAGGAAGATGACGACTCTTCCATTGCTTTGTTTACACTGTCAATATCTAGTACTTGTTCTTTGGGTGGAAGAAAAACATTAAACGACAGCTTGCTTGAGTAAGAGGAAAACTCGGGTGGAGCCACTACCTTAATGTCGCTAACAATAATGGCGGTTCGCTGCTTCTTTCTGCTGGGACGAATTCCTCTTGCACTTGAGGGCAAGAGTGCTCTTTTGTGTGATGGCAGTCGGGGCGAACTTTCCTGAGCTGAATCCGATACTTTGGATGACTCGTTACATTCTCGGTGGTGAGGAGGTCTACAGCTCTGACTCATGATTTGTAGTTCCTCTTCTGGGACGACGACGCGGCGCTGAGAAGCAAAGAAACAGTGGAACGATGACTCAGCCGGTGCCACGCCCTACAATCTCAATACTATGATAAGATTGCTCTTCTTGTTAATACTCCTTGGGCCGTACTTTGCTACTTCGTCACACAACAGGTTCCTTCGATAAAGAGAGTTCTGAACGTTTGGAAATGAGAGAGAGATTGAAGACGCATTCACAGCAACGGTTTCTGCATGGCAGTGTGTTACAACCAATTTGAAAAAAGACTCTTCATACACGCGTAAACTTCCGACTGAGGATGAGAATGTTCATGATTCAATTTGGTTGAAAGTGTAAAGGAGGGTACGCGGTTCGTCGTACCGTAAGCTTTTGATGTCCTTTTCTTAAACAGTCGGTACTACATTACAGTTAGTTCGTAACGTAGGTACCTAGTACCGGTACGGTAGTGTATTACCGGTAGAAGATACATACAGACTGGAACGACGTCGGACACAGGACCAGAAGCAACTTTCCAGTCGTGTATCATACCCCGGAGCCTCGAAGTACTACTATCATATGAACGGAGTGAGGGAAAAAATAATGGTAATACTACCGTACGTACGTATCGTAGTACCTTCTATGAATACCTGAACTTTCGAGCTTGGAATGATGGCCAGACCATTTACTTCTTACCACCGCTACTTCAAATCCCCATCACTACGACGTTTCCTTGGATGGCACAGACGTTTCTATCGTATGCTGTAACAACTAGAGTCTATTGTTCTAGGTAGTCGACATCGTTCCGTCTTGTACAAGTTCAAAACCGGAGACCAACCATGAAGGTGAGAGTTCGTGATGTCGGCCATGTAGTTGCGGTTGGCGAGTTGCCATGTTGGGACCCCGCTTTGCGGTGTTATGGACCGACGAGTTCTTCCTCCGATGGATGCTCGTTGGTAGAAAAAGGAAAAACGGCCCCGGATGTTAAAAACGAAAAGGAAACATAGATCCATTGTGACGAAAGCGCCTCGCATCCACTATTGACTGTAAATAATGTCTATTTCAGAACAAGACATTGCAATCGTTCTGACATATCACTTTCCTCCCTTCTGTTCTCCAAATTGTAGATCAACATTGCCTGCCCCAGCACGGGGATGCAAAAAGTCATCGAAATTGATGATGAAAAGCGTCTCCAAAATTTGTACGAGCGTCGTATGGCCCAAGAAATTGAGGGTTCCATCTTGGGAGAGGAATTTGACGGATATATCTTTCGTATTTCAGGTGGAAACGATAAGCAAGGTTTCCCGATGCGTCAAGGAGTGTTGACCAATACTCGTGTTCGTCTTTTGATGCAGAAAGGACACAAGGGCTACAGACAGCGACGTCAAGGAGAGAGAAAGCGCAAGTCCATCCGTGGATGTATTGTAGGACAAGATATCTCCGTTTTGAACTTGGTCGTCACTCAAGTCGGCGCCAACACCGTGGAGGGTCTAACAAACGACACCATTCCTCGCCGTTTGGGACCGAAGCGTGCCAGCAACATCCGTAAGCTCTTCAACTTGACCAAGGAGGACGATGTCCGCAAGTATGTCATCTCTCGTACTTTTACGAACAAGAAGGGAAAGACCGTTCGCAAAGCCCCAAAGATCCAGCGTTTGGTGACTCCATTGACCTTGCAACGCAAGCGTGCTCGCAAGGCGGAGAAGATGAGCAGTGTGCTGCGAAATAAGGAAGAAGCTGCTGCCTACAAGAAACTGGTTGCTCAACGACTTGCCGAGAAGAGAGAAGCTCGTCGCTCACTCATCTCGAAGCGAAGATCTTCCCGAAAGTCTGCCAAGATGGGTGCGGAACAAACCAAATAAGCTCGTAGTATCTTCCCAAGAACAAATAAAAAGATATTACATACTACGTAGTATATTTCATTGACTGAGTGAGTGAGCAGAAATCAGGGAACACAGGTTCATTACTTATGCTGCCTCGATATCGTCCAGATGGGCTTCTTTTGCATCATTAGAAGCGATTTTACCGCGCGGAGGAGCTTATGATAGAGCAAAACTTATGTAAGAACTTAGACACAAGAAGCCCAAGCCATGAATCCACTTATTTCTGAACATCTTTGGTACATGACTGAGGAGAGAACTTGTCCAAGAGTCTATGTGCATCGCTAGGGAGTTTCGACGGTGTTGCCGCCGCGATGCATGATCCTTTGGGATCCCAGTACGATATTGGATTTTGACTGTGGACTGTGAGCAGCCTCATCAGCCCTTGAAACGTACTCCTGCTTCTTACTACTACCGGTAGGTACTGTATTACACTTCATTACGACGCACGAGGTAGGAGTACGGTACCGTAGGTACGGTACTTTCAGTAGTACAAAACACTATGGTAGAACGGTATCATAGACTATGATACCGGGCTGATATGATACGTATCATACGACTCACAGTTTGTATGACGTACAAGACGGCCTGCAGTACGGTACTTCGAGTACGTAGGAATGTCGAAGCGATTGAAATCTCATCTTTGTCATGGACTGGCGCGAGATGGCGGCGTATTGTACATGACTTCCAGTATGCGTTCGACTTCATTCATTGAGCGATATACATGTCCGTTTAGAAGTTTTGGTTATACCTCGTTTAGAAAGCGCGAGCAAAATCGGAAGTTTTACCGACGAAACTACGTTTCATCAACAAATAATACCTCGAAGTAATAATTTTATGCGGCAACAAACTCTGACCGATGGACACAAATTCTTTTCTTCGTGTAATCACCATAATCAGCATACAACTCAAAGCGACGAGCACCGAAGTTGCTGCAAAAGTAGCAGCAAGCAACGATTCTTAAACAACGGAAAGGCGTGGATGATTTGAATTCTCGCAAGTCGCCTTTCTCGCGTTCCTTTTGAGATTGACGCTTATGCTTCCGAAAACACCACCGAAGTATCTCCATCAACAGAATTCATTGACACAAAATGCCTCTCGCCAACACTGCTATGACTACCGATCCGTACCACACACTTGGCTTGGAGCATGATGCTTCCGTGAGTGATATCAAGCGGGCCTACCGGACACTTGCCACGAAGTTACACCCCGATAAACTTGTGCGAATAAGAGCGACCGAAAAGGAGATTCAAGAGGCAAGCAATAAGTTTACAGCGATTTCCACCGCCTATTCGATTTTGTCAGACGAATCTCGGAAGAGACAATACGATCACATCTACAAGTACGGAGGCTTTGATCACTTGAAGGCACCTGCACCGAATGTTTCAAAAACATCTACGGCAAAACGGTACGACTCAAGCCCCGCATCCAAGAGACACAATACTGGATCTGAGCAGCAGAACCAACAGGAACCACAGAAAAGTATCGGGTATGAAGTCTATGATCCATTCACATTTCTTCTTTCTCAAGGAAGAGTACAATCCAAGACGGTTGCTGGAATTACAATTCCTTCCCGAGTAAACTTGACCCGAAACGGTGGTATGAGGCTCTCGTTCTCCAGTGGTCAGATTCAAAAGACTTCATCGGGGTCCCTAAAATTTACATCCAAGACTACTCAATATGCAAACGGGAAAAAATTTAGCCGGTCCGAGACAACGACCATTTATCGAGATGGGACCAAGGAGGTGGTCATCCAAGGTGACGACTATGTTGAACGACGGGTGAGCACTGCGCCTACCAAGCGTAAGCGACGACCCTCGAAAGATGAGGACGATTTGACACGGACAGGAACCCCAGATGATGAAACGCCATGGTACATGAGCGCCTGGAATGGAGTAGTTGATACCGTACAAAAGTGCACCTGCGTGACGATCAGTGTCCAGTAAATGATGCTTCACCCAAACATTTTTGAGCATGAGACTGATTCAAGATGACTGCATATGTAAACTGCTGTTACACACCATCAGATCGAAAATATGTACATTACATGTCCACGACTATTCATTCTACCATTTCTTCGCTACACTGTAATTTTTCCGCAACTACTACATTGTATGGTGCGTCGTACAGGAGGTTTGAATCTTTTCTCCTCCTTAAAGGTGCATTAGTTTCTCAGCCAGCCAGTCAGCCAGCCAAAGGTTACGATAACCCACATTTCAGCTCGAAATGTTCGCAACCACTTGGTTGTTTTCGGTTACACAAATAAATGGTCTTAGACGGAGGTTGTTTCTGAAGCAAAAATAACTGCTGTTAGCTACGACCTACGACTACTAACAGTAAGTAGTGCGCGTTTTACCTATTCGCATCTTGTTAGACGACAAGTGAATCGCGGGGGAAGCTGACAGGCGCGATCACCATCGCCAAGTAGTTCTCTCGACGACGGAAGTTTCGTAAAAGAGTGTGATGTCGAACGCTGTTCGTGAAACAAAATCTGACCTTTCTGCTTTTGACACAAGCTGTTTCTTCCCAGAAAATGAAAGGGACCAGACTGTCATCGACCTGCTTGTGCTAATCTCTTTGAGCAAATTGGATTCTATGGTAGTGCTAGTCAGTGACGCTTTCAAGAAGAGTTTCACAGCCTAAATACGCTCTCCAACATCACCTAACAGTTGCATCGAAGCACCTCGCTGGATCAGACGATGTCGATCACAAAATCGATAGAAGATACCGATGAATCCAGCAATGAGTACTTTATGAATCAAGTAAGAGAGGCCGATCAGTTTCATGACCGAGGCATTGACCTATGTTATGTTTACAATGACCATAACAAAGCCTTGGAAGTTCTTTATACGGCAGCCTACCTGAGAGAGTCACTGCTCGGAAAATTCCACGCCGACACTGCACTCTCGTACTTTCGAATCGCTTCAATACTATCGGAATACAAACGCAATTATCATGATGGACTTAAAATGGCACGACGAGAACTGCGACTTTCTCATCGGCTTTTGGCCGAAACCAAACTCAACTCTCAAAAGGACAAAAGTCATCTCATCACATCAAAGGAAATGAGACAAAAACAATGGCTCACGGAGCGGATGTCGTGTTTCAAGGCCGTCTTAATGAATGTGCATGATATTTCTGGGGAGGAAAAGAGCAAGTACTGCAATCGTCTACTTCGTTCTATCGCATGGGAACAGAAAGGGGATGCATGTGCAACGTCCAATGATTGGGAAACCGCGTTGACGTATTACAACAACGCCATGGCTCTTGAATGCAGTGCCTATGCTCGCAATCTACTAGACACTGCTGATTTACAAATCAAAATGGCAGAATGCTTGACAGCTATGAACGATCTCGAAGCTGCTATTGATGAGCTGAAACAAGCAGCAAGAAAATATCGGCATGTACTATCTGTCGATTTGGGGAGGCATCAAACTGCCAGCAAGGGCGAGGATCGACGATCCCTATTTCCACACTCAACCATCGGAGATATACACACCAAGATCGCAGGGATTTTACTGTCCCAACACAAATTTGATGACGCACTAGGGGAGTTTGCCAAGGCATTTTCAACGTACGAAGAATGTCTGGGAAAGACACATTCTAAATCCATGAAGGCTCTGGCAGCTATGAAGGTTGTGACGGTCCGAGAGATGGAATTTGTACGACAAGAAAAGAAAAGAAAAACCCCACAATCAAAAGAGAAGAAACAAAGCGATGGTGAATGGCTCGCCTAGGGAGTGTTTCATGGAACCAATTGCTTTGCTGCTGATTTATGACAGAACGTTTTATTTCATGAAAATAAGTCGTCTATGAGAGATGCATCGCTCACCCCTGAGTCGTAGTACGTCTTGTCTTTCGTCAGGAGAGGGTTGGAACTATTACTTTGATCGTTGGCAGGGCGACCACTTCTACTTTTGGCAACAACACTAGCGGCATAGGCACGTCGTTCGTGTTCGGTAGCAAATTTTCCAGATGAAGGAATCGGAATCGATTGCGTGGAAGTATCTCCCGACTGGGCGAAAGAGGCTTGATGTTCCGCCTGTTGTTCCCGGAGAGCGTCAAGTCTTGCCTTTCTAGCTTCTTCATTCGCCTTGACAACGGCAGCTCTTTCCTCTTCTACTATGGACTCCCAAATTTCACCAACATGAGTAATTAATGTGAAAAGGTATGGGCTGCCAGGTTCCTCCTCCGTCGCCTTCATCGACGCTTCTTTATGAAGTTGAACCGTCATCTTGTGCAAATACTCTTGCGGAATTCCTCCACCGACCAATGCCAAAACTGGAGCTTCGTTACCAAAAGGGTAGTTTGTTGGCGATGCATACACTTCGAGCCGTAGCTCTGGTGGAGGATCTGACTCGTGATGATACCTCTCGGGAGGTACATAGTTTGTGATGGGAACGGATAAATCCAAAATAAATTTAGGAGAGGTTTCACTTTCACGATTGTCTATCGCAATCCACTCGACATCTTCACCAAAAATCGCTTCCAATACCTCTTTTTCTTCTTGTCGAGCAGCCAACAATTCCTCATGATTGATTTCAGGCCTTAACGACGCTGCTTGTGGGTAGTTTCCCAAACCGAACCAAAGTTTGCGAAGCGCTTCAACATTTGTTGCTGTTCTAATTTGCCTCATAACTTCATCGACACTTGATCCGGGGTATCCTCTTTCCAATAGAAACAAAGCCATCTCATTATCTCCATAATCGTGATCATTTAAATCGTACTCACGCTTCCAGATCGGAGTATTTTCTGAATCATTTTTCCCTTCGGAGTTTGAATTTGTGGTATTTTGGAGTCTATCGCCACTGCTGAAAGCCGGGGAAAACATAAGCGATGGATCTCCTAAAGCCAAACTCTCTAGCGCTGCAACGCCCTTATCAATACCCGATTGCTCATCGCCTTGGCGTGTTTGCTTGTACAATGTGAGCTTTCGATCCAATTCAATGGGATCGAATAGCCCGTCATCGCCGTCGCCTTTTCGAGCCAGCAACTTCTTGTGCTGCTTCCGTCTCTCGATCAAAGCCCGTTCATTTTTCTTCTTCTCCGCATAGAGGTCAATATCGGTGTGGTCGATGCTTTTGGACTTTTCCAAGGCTTTGATCCTGGCTCGATCTTTGTGACAACGTCCGTATCGACAGAGCTTGGTATCATGATAGGTCACCTGCCCAACCTCCATATCGAAGTTCTTTTTCAAGTTCGAGTGAGGCGTCCACACAATCTTGGCAGAGGCCATCTTGGACCCCTCAATACTATTGTGCTTGACAATTTGCATCATATCCTCAACGCTGTTTTCCGGCAAGCAGTCCATTGGTATGGCCCCAGTCAAGGGGATTTGATCATTCCCGTGGTGTGCTGCAGCGACATCGTAATTCAAACGAAAATAGACATGGGCTGAACTGACACTATCGACGTGAAACCAAATGTCCCCTGGCCACCCATGAGCAATCAAAGCTTCGTTCTCATATTTGTCTCGTCCGACGTAACAAATGACGTCCTCTTGCCGAAGCGTAATGTGGCTCAGCTCTCCCTTGCAAGGGCCGCCACGAATCTTGTAAAAGAACACCATCAATGGGAAAACTGCCACAGGGCTTGATGTTACCGAGCCGTCCCAAAAGCAATCACGTCAAATAAGATCGGATGGTCGAAGAGTGGATGGTGTTTATTACGCGTCTATTTTGGAATAGTCGCAGCTTGCAGCGCAGCTATGATATGTACCGGGCGTAGAGAGAGTTGACAGAGAATGAATGAACTGACTGTGACTGTGATGATCAGGATGGCGAGCAGTCGAGGGAGTCGAATCGGGTCACAACCCGTGACTCCCCCATGATCACAGTCAATCGAAAGACGAGGAGTCAAAACGCTTCTCTTAGCTAGTAGAGAGATAGAGAGCAACAAAATTTCTTTCCATTACCAGCCTATCTTTTCTTGGCTTCGATTGCCGAAATCAACATGGCAAACTCAGTATCAATCTCTTTGTAGTAATCAACAATATACCTGGAATATTGTGGAATAGACGAGTCCGCTCGTTCTTGGCCCCAGGTGTCCAAAATGTGCAGATAATTGCGTAAAACATGATAGTCAATGCTATATCTGGCAAAGTTTAGTCCTTTGGGTCCAAATTGACGCATCCCGAAAGCCATGAGTTCCCCCATCCATCCTGGCATGCCCACTTTCGGAACGGTTTGATTGACCATGGAGGCTACCAAAGCATCCGACGTAATCGTTGCTACTGCCAGCTGTTCATGGGATCCCTTTCCCGTGGCAACCTCCCCCAGTATTAATCGCGACGAATCCACCGCTGTTTGAACCATTTGTGCTCCTCGTTCGTTCCGTACCGTCAACGTCTGAAAGGATCCGTCCATTCGGGCATTCGCCTCGAGTGGAGCTCCCATGTATCCCACCACCACATCAGCTAGCGCATTGGTGTAATCAAAACAGGCCCGGCACGACATTGCAATGCTTGAGTCGGCAATGGTACCTGGGAGTGTGAAATATGGTTTGGTGACATAAGAGTCGGCCGTCTTCACGTGAACTTTGAAATCTTGCATAAACTCGTATCCCTTCACAGTTGAAGCGTCCATTTTGACGCCCTCTTGAATAAAATTTTGAGCGGCTTCTACTGTGGGACTATTGTCGGCACAGTTTGTTCCTAGGACATAGACCTGCTCTAAGTTGGTCAAATCGGACTGTATGGCACGAAAGGCTTGTACAGCACAACCGACACCACAAAACAAGAGGCGTCGGATGGAAGGATCGTCTTGTATCTCGTCAAGTACTCGTAAACTCGGTGCCAGTGCTGGTTTGACACCCCGTCCTCGCAACACTTCTTCAGCGGTACGTGCGACTATCGGTTCGGACGATGCCCAGCTAGTGTCACCGTTGTCGCGATCGGTGTTGGCAATACATATCACTGCATCAACTTGCTCGGATTCCAGCATGGCCAATGCAATGGACGTGACCACTCCTGTCCATTGCGCATTGTCCATGTCATTCCCCTTGGCCAATCGAATTGGTTGCTGTACGACCCCAAATCGAGCTTCCTCTTCGGCTCCCGCTGACGACGAACGGCTCATCTTTTTCGACCACACCATATCGTCTAAGTTTCGTCGTCGTCCGTGTACGATGGATTCCATTTCATCTATACGGGCCATTCCAGGTCCTAAAAATGCACATGCATCCGTCACATTGGAAACAAAGGAGGTTTCACAGAGACCGCATTTGGAACAATGTTCCTTGGCTGGGAATCGATCCGGCCATCCCGCTGGATCGATGGGTTTGGAACGAGTTCGAGTTGGAATGGAACGGAACGAAAAGGAGTTCGCAAACACAAGAGTTGATAGTGTTTTTGAAAAGACGAAGATCACTGGAAATAGCAATATTCGAAGAAATAATGAAGATTCCATATTGCTTTGATCTTTTTGCAGTGATCGAATACGACTAGGAAAACGAACAGTATCATAGATTGCAGAATATCTGTTGGTGGGCAAAGAATATTGCCCAAGTTGTGATGATCGGTGATGTTGGTGCAATCAAAAACAGATAAATTTGCAAAACAATTTTTATATAATACAAATTTTTCGATTTTCATCGGGAACGACCATACCAACATGACAGCACCGCTTCCCGTCCGCTCAGCGAAGTTAAGCATGTTCGGGCCTGGTTAGTACTACGGTGGGGGACCACGTTGGAATCCCAGGTGTTGTTCTCTTTTTGCATGTTTCCGAAACCACCTACTCTCTACTACCGTAGTTGTTACTACTCCGAGTAGTGGTTACCCGCAGCGACGCTATGATACTATAGTACCCAAACACAACATTTTTCTGCATTTTTTAAAATGTCTGAAAAATCCCAAAATTAAAACAAACCAGACCATCTAAAAGAGCAGGAGCTGAGCATTCCGAAACATATTTTAAAAACAATTTTAGTCCACTGTAGCAAAAGTTATACTCATATTTGTTTCGGATACTATTTGTTGTACATCACTGGTAAAAAGCAACACTACCTACACTTAATCACAAATACAATGATGAAACCTCCTCCAAATACACTTATTTTCTGCTGCTGCGTCTTGGATGTAACGATAACTGTTCCTCCTTTGGGAACTGCTCCTTCTGACCATGCATTTTACCGCAACAAATAACACTATTGTGGCTTGCATAATAGTGCGCATCGATGCAAGTAAGATGTCGACTCCCCGGCGGACTGAATTCTTCGTCTTTGGATCTATCAGTTCTGCACAAGGGCATGTGGCATTTGCTACACCAGAAGGATGTCTGATTGTTGATTTGCTTCCCCTTTTTGGAGAGGTATCCTCTGCAAACGAAACAGTTCCGCACATATGCATTGCCAATGTTCCTTCCTTGCTGCTCCTGTTGTTTAGTGGGTGGCTTGGTTCTTTCTCCATCCTTACCATAAATCCTTGTTAGGCGTCCATCTCCTTTCCCATCTTCATTTCCAACGATGAGAAAGTGTTGCTTTGGTTTAGGCCACTGTTTCAAGCAACCACACATCAAGTCGGCAAACTTGAGAATTCTAATCGAATCAACTTTCGATGGCGCAAAACCCTTTTCAATCATTCGGTTTCTGAAACAGCGATGCATGTCGACTGTACATTGTCCAAGTAGGGTGGTAACATTCCTGAACCAAACGTCCTTTGTAAGCCAAACCTTCTCTAGAGCGAGAATGTTCTGCCGCTGCTTGTTGTGTTCGTCGATCTAGGGTCGCTATGGAAGTCGTCGATCCATTGGGCTTTCCCCACTACGTCTGGAAAGAAGTGCTCAAAGAAGATTTCCTTTAAATCCTCGTAATGATCCACTTCGCCAAAGTCAATGTCAACGCTGAAAGACGCTTCCTTTGGATACGCAACCATTGGATCGTCGTCCTCTTTGGTGTATCCGTTGTCGGGAAGTATTTTCCAGCTTACTTTCTCCTCCGAATGTTCGTCGTGACGGATGTCGAGAGTCTTCGCATCCGCGATGACTTCTTCATCCAAAGAACAGAACTCGTCGATGGAGGCTTGTATTGTACTTTTCTTGGATCTATTCTCTCTTTGTATGGTCTCCAACACCTCGGGATTGTCAGTGTTTTTGTCATACGGTGTTTCCTCGTTGCCACTACCAACAGCCGTCAACTTCTTTCTCTTGACGAAGACTTCCTTATCTTCGTACGGCAAGTTATCAAATGCTACCCTGTACCCAGCGGCAGCATTACCACTTTTGATTGTTCCGTAGCAATTGTAATTTTGATTGAATCCCTTCAACGATTCTTTCTGCTGGTCTGTTACTAACAAATGGAACAGATTCTTCTTCTGGATTTTGACACGGCAACCAATCTTAATTCTCTCCTCTGCTTTCGTCTTCTTTCTCTGTTGCCTTGCTGTAGTAACAGGGGAAGCTTTCCTCTTCTTCATTCCTCCTGTGGAGGAGTCTGATGTTGGGGCAGTGTTGGTCATGGTTGGACTGCCACAACCAGCTTGATTGTTGACTGTACGAATGGCGGCTTGGTTTGCGGCTAATTCTTCCTGCGTTAGTGGGATGGATACAGTAGGATCATCATGGGCTGGGGGGGAAGCAAGAAGATCCTCTCGCAACAATAAATTGCCAACATGTGGTGTCATATCAAGGGTCGATGGAAGAAGACAAAGCCCAGCTTCCGCTGCCACTTCCTCTACTCCCTGTCTTGCGGCTTCCTCACGTTCGTGTGGCTCTTCGGCCATGGCTAAAGAAACAGAGAGATGGGGGGAGCCGGAAGTTGTCAATACAACACAGATGCTTTGTCCACTGAACGGTTTGAAAGAAAAATCCACGCGCAACGACTGCAAATTTCCGAGACGATTTTTCACTGAACTTTGTCGGCTGATTGCAGAAAAAATGACCGTAGGATCTTGCTACTTCTTTGTACGGACTAGAACTACCGTACTTACAGTTAGTACAGTGCAGACGACCGTGTTGTTCGTAAGACGAAGCTACATAGCTACGAGAAGGTGAGACTGTCTGAAACACACCGTCGGTACGTACTATTTGAGATACTATTTGGGTACCAATATAGTATCGCTGCGGGTAACCACTAGTAGCTAGTCGTAGCTACAGTACAGTTTCGCAGTGCTCTAGGTCGCACATAAATAATGATGATACTCTATGGAAAATCAAACAGTAGTAACTACCTATGTACCAACACTACACTGTTAACTGTAAGTATCATTTTTTTGCCGTTGGACTCGCCAATTGCTCCATACTACGAGTACCGTAGTCGAGTGAATCTTTGGGACTATCATCTCCCTAAACAGTTAAAATAATAATGATGATAGAATGACAATTCGCATGCCGACAGATTGAAGCTGTACGAGGAATGCAGAATCTGCAGGTTCTCTTTTGGATCTCGTCTCACTGCACAACTGCTACAGTTTCTAACATTCTGTTGGTACTACAGTATTCAACATCCAAACATTGATTCATCACCATGGCATCCAGAACGAGCGGAGACAGTGGTGGCGGCAATCCAACCTCCAATTGGAATTTTTATGTACCGTTTGGTGAAGCATCTGCCTCGTCACCACCACCCAATCCGCCATTGCACCATCAACAACAACACAAAACAGAGGAGCATGCAGAGGCAACACTCCCCGAAGCACGCGATACCATCAAAGCAACACCTATAGGATCGGTGGAAACTGACACATACAAGACATCCTTTCGTGAAAAGTGGACGACTTTCTGGTCGTTATCGGTTCCATACTTTCGGGAGAACGGGGAAGGCCGCTGTCTCTTTGCCGGTCTGATTGTTCTGATGCTTCTTGACAGTGGAGTGCGGGTCGGCTTTAGTTACTTGGCGCGAGATTTTTGGAGTGCGCTCGGAGACAAGGACATAGATGCTTTTTATCGGATCATGAAACAATTTTTGATGGCACTCCTCTTTTTGGCTCCAGTCAATGTCTTCTATCGCTTCCAAAGACAACGGCTTGCCATCAAATGGAGAAAATGGATGACGGAACGAATCTTGCGTCTCTACTTTTACAACTCACATCAAGTGTACTACCATTTGGAACGACGAGGAACCGTTGAGAAAGATGAAGACGTTGGCATTGTCGACAACCCCGATCAACGCATCGCAGAGGATGTCCGGGCATTCACACGATACAGCTTGACTCTTTTCTTAACCATTGCGGTATCTTTGATCGATTTGGTAGCGTTTTCAACTATCCTCTACTTGATTGAGCCCAAACTCTTCCTCTCCATCGTTGGCTTTGCAACTCTGGGGACCATCGTCACGGTTTTATTGGGGAATCAACTGGTCCGTCTCAATTTTGAACGGCTGCAGAAAGAAGCGGATTTTCGATTTAGCCTGGTGAGACTGCGTGAAAATGCCGAATCCATTGCTTTCTTTCGAGGCGAAAAAACGGAAGGAAGAGAGATTTCCGATCGATTCGACCGCGTGGTCAACAATGCCTACAGTATTATTGGTACAATGAGAGACCTGGAATTCTTCACGGCATCCTACAACTACTTGACCTGGATTTTGCCAGTGGTAGTGATCGCCCCGCAGTATATGGCGGGAAACGTGGAATTGGGCGTGGTGCAGCAGGCTGCCGCGGCGTTTGGTCATGTCTTGGACGATCTATCCTTGATCATCAATCAATTTGAAAGTCTATCTGAATTTTCGGCATCCATTGGCCGTTTGCATCAATTCGTGCGGGCTGTTAAAAATTCCGATCCAGATCTTGATGATTCGGCACCGTTACTCGGTTATCCGCCGGGTTACAATGGACATGGATCTGGAGCAAGCAGTGTTGGTAAGGATGGGATATTCAACAATGCAAACCCCGATACGAGGACAAGTCCCTTATCTCCACAAGAATCAATCGAAAAAAGTATACAACTTCAGGAGTTGCCACCATCAGCGAATACGATGATGGCGAGCACGTTTGCCTTGGCAATCAAGAATTTGAGACTTGACACTCCCCATTGTCAACGGACATTGATTCATTCCCTGAACTTGGAGCTGAGATGGGGCGAACGGTTGCTCATTATTGGTTCCAGTGGAATCGGAAAGAGTAGTCTATTGCGTGCAATTGCTGGATTGTGGTCCTCCGGAACCGGAACCATTGAACGGGCCAACACTGTAGATGTCTACTTCCTACCTCAAAAGCCATATTGTCCCCTAGGAACATTGAGGGATCAGCTCTTGTACCCAATCAGCACGGGACATTCCAACAAACTGGATGAAGATGATAATGACATTGAGAATTGGCAAGCGACGAAAACAGCCGTCGACGACCAACGTTTGCTTTCAATCCTTAAGGACGTCGACTTGGGCGACTTGGCATCTCGCATCGGCCAAGGAAACGAATTGGAGGGCTTGGGCACGACTTTAGACTGGAGCAGCACACTTTCCCTTGGAGAACAACAACGGCTTGCCTTCGCGAGAGTACTGGTTCACCAACCGAAGATGGTCATTGTGGACGAGGCAACCTCGGCAATGGATGTCGGCGCCGAAGAACGCATGTATAGCCTCATCCAATCCATGACAGTGATCAGCGTTGGACATCGACCGACTCTTTTGGGATATCATACCAAGCGACTGCACTTGAAGAAGACCCCTGGCAAAGATTACTGTGAGTGCACAGTGGACGACATCCTTTCTAACCCCAATTCGGTCAACAATGAAGAAGTCAACTTGTTTTTCCGGTAGTTGAAAACTTGCAAAAGGTTGGTCAAATGTCTAGTAGTCGCCTTGTCGATACTCTAATAGTTCTCTAGCTAGTTGTTCTTACAGTTAATATTATTGCGTAGTAGTTAGGAGCAGAGAAATTCAAGATCATACTTCCCTCAGACTGAGTACAGCATGGACTAACATGTAAACGGCTGAAGCATAACAATACACGTGTGGTAGTACTACGTACGACAGTGCCAGTAGTTTCAGCGAAAAGGGGAACGATATCCCTAAATTGAAAACCCCTTGTACGGATTCCCAATGCTCCATCGTTTTCATGTTTCGGCAGCTACATTAGTATAAGTGTCACATTTTCTTACTATCGATACAATCACCCAATTCCATTATCGATCATAGACAGGTAAGCCATGAGATTCCGTCCACTTCTTATCGACTACCATGCGGAAGCTCTACATATGGAGGAGGAAGAGAGGCGTCTCAGCGGAAAAAAGAGGCGAGTTATATGGATCCAAAATTACGACGCCGTCGCTACCATTTCTGACAATGACACCAATGCGAGTCAAGACTATCCTTTCGATACAAGACTCCGTGATGACGGTCCTGGTCTCGACACCAGGTCGATGGAACAGCGAAACAACACTAACGAAACTGTCCACAGTTTGGGGAATGGCACCAATGACAATCAAAAATCGGTCAATAGATACCAGACACCGATGATCAAAAAACAGTACCGACACGGTCTTCCGAAGGAAAATATGGAAGAGGACAATAGCTTTGTAGCTACATTCAAACCTCCACGGGCTTTTTTGGATTTCATGGACGACAATACGGTACGTCGCCCAAAAGCATCGCACATGTTGTCGTTCTTATTCAAACCCTCGGTTTACTAACTTAATTGTTCAGCTTCTTATGAAGAAAATACAAAAAATCTCAAAGACTGCGAGTCTTCCTTTTGGGGTTCTCGGATGGGAAGAAGAAGAAGAAGAAGATGTCGATTTGTGTACCGATATAGGAACATCGTTGACAAACAACAAAAGCCGTTCGTGGTTTGACGTCGGGAGATATTTCGAAGTGCTATATCGCACCCCTTGGTTACTATCCTTTGTTTCTACGATTCGACGACAAGTCAACACGAAACGAATCACCGAGAATTCCAGTATTCTTGATCCTCGGGTTTTGGTGTACGGCTTTTTGAAATGGAATCCGTTCTCCGCATTCTTGCGAGATCGATCCTTCAACAAGTTGGTCTTTATTCAGTTTGCGGAGATATGTTTCGGGCGTCATGAAAAAGCGCTTAGAATTTGGCACGAGGGATATGGTTGCCAGCCCAAATCAACTTGGGATGACCATTTCGTACCAACCACGCATCGAGCGCTTTTTGTTTCGTGGGGATTGGTGTCGATAAGGCGGTCGAATGGATCCATCATGCATGGGAATTTCGGCAGAATGGTCTCCGAAGCGGCCAGTCTAGTTCGACCAGCTGCAGTCATCCAGGACTCTTCCGATCTACCAAGCTACACTTGCTACTTGAAATCGAGATCTACATCAAATGATTCTCCTCGTCGCTTTACGGCGGAAAACTACACTGATATTGAGCGCGGAAGCATTGAAGAGTTCCAACTTGAAAAAACTTGTGAGAAGCAGCAATGCAAGCCTCGCATCCATCGGTTGCGGGTCAAGCCTTTTCCTGACAGCCCCGACAGAGTAGCTGTCAAGTCCATTGATGATTTTGCTCGTGGCCACCAACAAGTGAGAAAAATTAAAGATACACAAATGCTTGAAACAGGAGTGACGGGTCTTGCCGACAACAGACAAGTCGTAACAAGCTCAAGAGTGCGTGAAAGGATCTCCAGCTATCCTCCTGCCAATGTGGCAAGGAAGTTTTGGTCCCACTTTGACGAGGGAGGTACTCAGGGTTCATCCGGACCTTCTGAAGGAGATGATGAGCATGTTTCGGTGTCATCTCCAGATTACACACACAAATTCGTTCGCGAAAGGGGTCCACCTCTGCAAGAAACAATGGTGTTTGAAGATGAAAGCGGTCCAAGAAAGAGTTCTTCTTCTCCAAATGATGTAGAAGTAGAAGCGATCAACCGCTCAAAAGAGCGAGAAAATTTGCTCTTGGAACGCTTTGGCTTGCAAAAAGAGGAAAAGGCGAGTAGCCATGCTTTTTGTCATTGTGAGGACAGTGTCGCTGCCACTAGTCGACTCCCTAAGCCAGAAGAAACATCTTGCGGGGATTTCAACGAAGAAGACCATCCGAATTCAGTAATAAAAGACTCCGTTTCCCGTATCGAAAATATCACGGAAGTTTGTGATTGGACAAGGGAGCCCACTCTCTCTCGAGACCTTTTGGCACATGACTCTCAGGGCTTGAATTACCGAGATCAGTCGTCAACAGAATGGTTTCCTGGTCCTCAGGACGATATCTCCGAACACAAAGTGGCTGATGAAAAAAAACAGAACATTCCTTCAATCCTAGAAATTCACATAGACCATGGAGAAAAGAAGCGGCGCCATGACAAACCCAAGGAGTCCAAAAAGAAAGAAAAGAAAAGAAGAAAGCGCCGGAAACAGGAAAAGAAGGAGAAGGATGACCTTGAAACGCCTCGGAAGCTGGACTTTCGCAAAGTCTCTCCAATAATGTCAAGAAAGGAGAACGTCGGCGATGTAGATGTTCGCAACCGTCGATCACGACAAGTTGAATCCAATTCCGCACTTTTGGTTGATGACCACAGCAGCGCCTTAGGGTCACAAGTATCCCAACAGAAAACAATCGAAGACGCACGCTCTGAGAAGACCACTTCATTTGACGATTTCAGGGAATCAAGCCATAAGTCTCAGCACCAGCAGCAAGAATGTAACAACTATCCACATTCATTGGGTGATATCCCATTGCGAATGCTTTGTTCGGAGAAATTTCTGGAAAATTTTGGTTATGTTGTTGCAGATCTTGCCAGAGGTGATCTTTTTGATGGACAATTAATTCAAATTCATTTTATTGACACTCCTCTCATGAAAGCTACTGGAGTTGATATCGAACTACCACACAAAGGGGCATTCCTAGTTTTCAATGTCTCGATCGCGCAGCGGTTGGGAAACGACTTTCTTGCAAGTATCACTGATCTTGCTGCAAGCTCCAGATACCGCTGGTTGGAAGTTTTCCTCTGCATCGATTTTATAATCGACAGCGAGACTTCATTGTGGATAACACGACTGCAAAAGGCCATGTTTGTGGTCGAAGGCTTTCCTGGAACCAAAACTCGCTTTACAATCACCTCGCGAGATTCGCTGTCAAGTACAATCGCTTACTCTGTCATGAGTCTTGAATTCAATGGTCCATTCATAAGCGAAAACATGGATGTGTATCTTTCGGATATCCGAACGAGAAATCGGCTGGATTTTCTTCTTGCTTTGCTCCCAAGTTTGTCCGTCACTGGCGCTCTCTTCTGGCTGGAATCCGTCGTAAATGTACAACGACCACAAGATACGTATGAACAACAGATTTCAATCTGGTTCAACAGCTTGTTCGTCGAGAAATGCGAGGAACAACAAAGATTGTCGTCTTTCATTACTTCCGACAGTATATTGAGAGAAGAACTCGGTCCAAATGTGGTGTTGCAATTGCGTTTTCTTGCACGGGTAAATGCTGCACGACACTGATTCCACCCGTTGATCAAAACAGCTGAAAATTTTCATCGGCGGCTGTCAGCTTGGCAAATGCAGTCTCCAAATCGTCGTCATCTAGGATTCGGAACTGTTCGGGTTGGTTTTCAGGCTCCATGGCTCGTAGCGCTTTCAAAACTTCTGACTCGTTGGATGGATCGATCATCCGCCCCCCCAATGGCATTTCCTTGAAATTGGTGAGAGAATCTTCGATTTCTTGACGGACATCTTTATACTTGTATTCACTGAGATCTTTCATATTTAAGTCTTCATTCCAATCAGATGCATCTTCGTCCCGACTGATGGGGTCACCAGTCGTTGGAAGGAACTTTCGAGAATATGTCTCCATGAAGGCTGTAGAGAGTAAACATGCAACTTCAGCATCACCATCATGAAGGGAAATTCGCCCAGCTCCACCAAACTCGTCGTCGACGAATCGGTCAAGGTCTGATTGTTCATGATTACGCCCCAACGAAATATGAGCAAAGCCATGGTCTTGACCAGGAAATACTTTGATAATGTAATCCTTCACTCTTTCATCTTCAGCGAGAAGTTTCTTCAACTCTTTAGCGTCATCTGGTGTTGCTCCGGAGAGCTTATCCATGCCTGCGAAAACTCCCATGACCGCAAAGTTGCGGTTTTTTTCTTGGGTGAAGAGAAGCTCTGTCTTTTGTGACAAACAGTTCTTTGGCATTGTAGCGCGTGGGATACCACGCGACAACTACATCGGGATCTACGGGGACCGGACCGACCGCTCCATTGACGTCATGAACAACGCCTCTTGGAAAATACCCTGCAGCGGCCTCCAACGCCCGGCCTCCACCATAACAAGTTCCCCACACTACAACAGAGCTTACTCCATATTGCTCGCGGAGGACTGCAGCGGCAGCGCGAATATCAATGCTCACTCGAATATCGGGATGTGTCGCCCTCCATTCTTCATAGTCTTGTCCCATTTCGTTAAAGCCCGGAGTCGAAGGATCTTCTTTCCAAGGATTTCGGCGAAACAAATCAGGCACCATACATACGACTGGTTGACACTCAAAGGCGATTTTCTCTGCCAACATTTTGGTCGCATCTGTGAAGGGTCCATAAACGTCAGACAAAACCAGTACTCCCTGCACTTCCTGTGCCGAAAGTTGTGCTCCTGTCACGGAGTACTTTCCCCAGTCGGAATAATCGCGATGCAATGCATCCTTGTAATATCCCGGCTCGTCGCCTTCTTCCTCTCCTATCTCGTCCTCGAACTTTACGGGTCGCTTTTCGGCCATTTCTCGTTTCATTTGGATTTCTCGCAGCGTCGCTTCCGGGTCGTCGAGATTTCCAATCGTGCGATTACGTCCGCCCTGCAAGAATGGCTTCATGGCATCCCGACTAGCCACCACAAAGGCTTGTACCATGGTCTGATTACTCCCTCGAAATTCAATCACTGTTCGAGACAGTCCATCGACCACAGGACTCCGTCCTTCGTAGTCGTCCACAATTTTGGCATCCGTACCCCACACTTCAGTATTGCTCAAGGGTGGATTCTCGTCGTCATCCTTAGATGAAGGAATGGAGGATTTGACGGATTTGCTTCGGTCCTCCTCATCCAAGTAGGCAGTCACATCGATAAATTCTGGTTCATCCTTTGGTGATTGTTGAGAGGTGGGTGGCGACGAACCTGGCGGCCCAACCTCTCGTTCCAATTGCTGGCGATCGACAAAATTCTGTTTTTGCAGCAAGCGGTCGATCAAATCTTGTTTCTTGCCCGTCACTTTGAGTCCTCTCAACCGCAGTTGCTGCTTCAGTTGTGGTATGGTCAAATCTTGAAGAAATGAGTCTGTTAATATGTCGTCGTCATCATCATCACCATCCATCATGGGAGGGGCAGGAAGGCCAAAGTCTTCGTCTTCCCCTTCGTCTTCCTCCATTCCGTTGGCCTTTAGCACATACGTTGTGGACTTTTTGTGGAAATCAGCAATCCTGCTACTGCATTGTATGTTGTGCTGCGGATGCGTCAATTTTGGAAGCATCATGAAGGATGAAACCAATGGGAAGAAGAGAAAGAAAATTCCAATCATCAGGATGAGAATTCGCTTTTGGATATACAACCCAAGAATGTGAATGGGCTGTGGTTGATGCAACGAGGACATCACTGCTGGCGAAGAGGACGGCATTACTCCTTTGCAATTCAGTACTCCGAGTAGCAGTGTTAAAAATCGATTGTTGCTTTTGGGATGGATGGATTGTACTACGTGTGTCAGAAGGTTTGTTCTGGCGGTGAAGCCATCGAATGAAAGTGTATAGCCACCGGCGAAAAACAAAAAATAAAATGTAGACAACTACTGCAGGTAAAAAGTACAAAGAAGATTGATGATAAAGATGGGTGGTTGATCGATCGATCGCCCATGACACATCATCAGCAGATCAATCATCCGACGAACAGATCGCAGTCTGTCCTCCCGGAAGGCAACTACTACCGTACAGTCGTACAGTACCACGATATCATATGATAATAATGAACGGGATAATTATTTTACAGTTACGACATGAGAAATGAAAAAATTATTACTACGAAGTACGTACTTAACTGTAAGTACGTTGTTGCTATCATAACAGTGACAGAAAATTCATTCACTACTACGGTACTCTATTTTCCCAAATCAACATCTCTTTACAGCAGAAACGGCCCTTAGTAGGATATCACGGGAGAAGGTAGATTATTGCCACTGTACGTTCCCGATTTGTTCGGTGTCTTTTGTCCTGTCCAATCATTCGCTCCCAGACGAGCTCCGGTAAAATCTGTGACGGGATTCTCTGGTCTATCATGGTCCCAATCGAACGCGAATGTGACAAGTCGCCAAAGATAGGATGGCAACATGATTTCAACCTGAAGAAGAGACTTCTATCACGTGGATTGCACACATTCACTTTCAGGAACAGATATTCTTACGATCGCAAACACTCCGAAGACACCTTCGATTCTACCTTCCTCTAGTTTTCGTGATCATTTTCTGTCACTGCAATGACACGAACTTTTGATTCGCTCGAGGCAGTATTTTCTTGGACGGGGGCCTTGATCGTCAACAATCCTTGGGCCTTGGAAATAGATGCAGAGATTTTGCTACAATCAATGTACTCGCCTAGTCGAACTTGATTTGACTGCGACTGTCCCCTCATCTTGTTTGTTCCCCCATTTTCCGATCTATCAATGCTGTATTGAACAACACATGGATATTCCTGGACGACGTCGACAGACACAGCATGGCTAGATCCACGAGGAAGCTGCACGTCAATTTGAGCTCCATCCAAAGAACTCTCCCGAATTGAAACTGCGGAACCAGACGAAAAGATTTTTCTAGTAGAAGTGCTTGACATGGAAGTGGACGGAGCGGATGACATCATTTCCTCTTGAAAGCGCTGGAAAAAGTCTTGGAAATCGTTCTCTCGTTGTTTGGGGTCAACGGCGCCACTCCCTCCGAACATTCCAAAGGGAGAAAAAAATGGTGCCGCGTTTCCAAAAAATCCATCAAAGGGACTTTGTTGTCGCATTTGCTCTTCGTAACGTTTCCTTTCTTCTTCGTAGTTGTTCAATTTTTCTCGGATTTCCTTTCTCATGTCAGTCGATTGATTGTTGAACCACGACTTGAACCACGAGGGAGACGTAGTCGTAGTGGGGCGGCTCTCCCTACCCTCATTGTTACTGCCATCGTTGCTTGGTTGTGGTGTAGACATGGTGTTCTACAAGTAAATATTACTTCCAGAAGACTGCTGCCGGTCAAATAGAACAGCTAATAGCTTTTTGTGGCGATCACTTTCAACTTGTCCTCGAAGGATATCATACGTTGATTGACGATACGTGTCGAATGTTGTTGCTTTTCTTCGAGTTTCCAAACAGCTTTGTTCTACGACTTCTCTACTACCGTCAGTAGAGTACGACGTACTAACCTACCGTACTCCGATTGGATGTTCACCAGTGTGTCAACGGGCCGTTAGTCCAACAAGTCGAATCACAATCACAACCGAGCGAGTTGCCATACCGTAGTACGTCGTACTATCTTTTCCTTCTTTCTACTTCCTACAGTAGTACGACCGAATTGTTCATTTACTAGCTAGCTAGTAAGAGGAGACTGCAAGCTACTCGAATTAGCAAGGTAGTTCTATTCTAAAGCGAAAGCAGCGCCACCGTCTGAGCATATTCAGGTTCCAAGTTTGGTGTCCAGTTGTCTATTCCTCCTAGTAATCCGAGAGCTCAAAATCTCTCCGGATACTGCACATACAGTGGAAACGGCAGCGAATCCGATACTCCATTCTTCGGCCATGGCGAGTGTGTGACGTCGAAGCTGAAGTGTCAATCCAGCTGCAATAAAGAAATGAAGAAAAACATCCATCAAATCGGCTACTGCGGCACCTAAAAAGAAAGCTAGAGTAGATCTTCGCTTGCCATCGGCACTCGTTTCTCTTCGGATTCGTTCAATATCTTGATGAAAAAGGTAGGCCGCAAAGATTCCACCCACGACTGGCAATGAAATTGTCAACCCCTTGGCAAATCGTACCGATGCTCGTTCAGAACCTCGTTCTGCAACTCTCAAGGCGAAATGTTCAACTCCAGATTCGCTGTACCTTATCGCCATTTCAGCGGTGCTATGCTGTTGTCGTCGTCGAAAAATCCTTCCAAATACACGCTTGGTTGGCACGGATGATGCTGACTTGGTCGTCTGCTCTACCGTTCGCTCTACAAAACGTGGTAGCGATGATGACGCCTTGGTCGTATGCTCTACCGCTCGCTCTACAAGACGTTTCTCCGTAATGCGTTCTCCAGTCGTTCCTAACGTCAGTTTGGGTGTTACAAGCTTCATATTTTGGACGTTTCGTCGCAACTTCAACAATCGGCTCCAACCCCTTTCTAACTTGGCATAAAGTCGTTTGCGAATTGGGCCCCTTTCGGCCAACTCATGGAAATGCTCTGTTATTTTGCCCATCAAGACGGTATAGAATTTCTCCTTGGCGCGATGTTCCGCTTCGTGAAAGGCTCTATCGTAGGGACCCTCGCTGTCGGGAGAAGACAAACAAGGAATTTGTTGGTGCGTCTTGGAGACATTTTCTGGTTCAGGATCGCCCTTTGCTTCGACCACCAAATGGAACTGTGTGTGTGATTTGACTGTGAAAGGGAGGGAAGAAAGATGACGCGACAAATTCGACCGCTGCTCAGAGGGAGGACATACGAACGGCGACACTTGGGAAGGCAGCAAGACGCAGCCCATTGTCAACGTAGCTACCGCAATTCTCCCAAGGTTTCGCCTCCTCTTGCGCCCATCTTGCTGTTTCATGTGATTTGTCGTGGACATGGAATTGAATTTAGGTCTGAACATTGAATTGGAGCAGTTCTATCGGGATTCCGAGTTCGCTATAAATAATCTCTTTATAAACTTCCCGCCTCCCTCCAGCTGCGAGGGGTGAAGTTGCTTTAGGTGGCAACAGTAAAAGCTGATCCCCGGTGGTTGATGTAGATCGATTCGATTCATCCCCAAAGAAAACAGCTCCATGCCTTGCCTCGCTTTCCGAATGATTATTACTCCGAGTACAATGCAAAATGAGAAGCGTCGAACATCATCAAGAATGCGAAGCAGCCGTCCTTTGATCCTTACCGTCCCTTCGAAAAATATCACATGACTGATAAATGCGAGAAAGGCAACGAAGTAGTAACATGATAGCGTTCCCAACTTCCAGTAGAACGGTAGCAACGATTCTTTCGACCATTTCACCGCCCACGTCTCGCCACTCCACCCACGTCTCAATATTCAAGTCCCCGCTTTCGTATCATCCATCACTACTTATTCATTATTCTTCTTTCGTTTTCTGTTAGAAATCTTGGGAAACACGACAGTAGTTCTATTCCGGCATTGCTAAGGCCTAATACCCTATCCAGTCAAGTCTCAATTTACTGTTAATCTGTGCAAAACTTTGAAGTGTCCTACTACAGTACTTCAGTTAGGTAGAAACAATAATAACCTCCCACTATCCTTATCTCTCCAAACGCAACGCAAAACCACCTCTTGTTCCTGCCCCCGAACTCGTGATCGGGCTATCCGGGCAAGCCAGCTCAACTCTTCTTTTTGCCTTCTTTCGAACAGGCAGATTCACAAAACAATTCCAAAAGTCTACTAGGGAGAGTGATCTGCGTTCTCAACGTCATTTTGCCAAGACAGTCGTATTTCTCTTTGATTTCAAGATTCCGTTGTACCCCATTAGTCTTTCCTCAAAAAGTTCTGCCAATCGTGCCTTTTGTTGCTCTTTGCTCCCCAATCCCCCAAGTTCCTCTCGGTTTTCCTTGTTCAGTCGTTTCTTGACCATCAATCGGAAGTAACGATCTAGTTCCTGCTCCCTCTCCTCGTAAAGTGAGTCTTGCAATGCTTGGAGCTTGATCAAATCATTCACAATATGAATTTGTGGTACTGTGATCTTGACCTTGGCACTGAGGTCCATTGCCTGGGCTTCAGTCAGTGACATAAAGAAATTCACATTCAAATTAGAGGTATTTTCCTGGTTCCAGTTGGGCCATCCGAACTTGTTTGAATACTGTTGCACAAAGGCAAAATCTGTCTTGTTCCGTAATGCCACAAATGCGGGGGCCGGATCTTCTACATTAACCTGGACAATGACATGTTGTGAAACTGCGCCATAGTCAATTTGATTGGATGGATTCGAAACTTCTGGATATTGATTGTGTGCCAGCTTGTACACTGCTTGGAACATTCGAGTGCCATGGCCCTGCCCTTGAAATGGTGGCAATATCAGTGCCTGGCAGATTCGTACGATAATTCCCGGCTGAGGCTTGTGAAAGAGGGCAATGAAGTGAAACAAAGTAAAGTATCCCACCAGCGAAAAAGCATCCTTGCTAGCAGTACGATGCTTTTGAAAGACGTATAGGACCTTCCAATATCCATTATCCGTTGCTCCCACGTCGACATTGTCCGCATTTTCAATATAAAACAAGGCCAGGGGTTGGATCTTATGATGGTATTGTGCCACCTTGGGATCTCTCCCGTCAGCCAAGGTAATAACAAAGTCCACTGACTGTGAATCTTGATTGTTCCCTTGAACAACAGTGTACTCTTCCAACATTTGTCCTACGGGTTGTGAAAGAAATTTTTCCTTTACGTCATTCGCAGCAGTTGGTCCCTCTTCTATTGGTGGCAAGGCAATGCGTAGAGAGTCTAGAATTTCCCCCTCCGACAAGGTCTTCATTGACGAATCTTCCGTGTCTAACTTGATTCGTTTGGCAGAAGGTTCGTCTTGTGGTTGTATGTGGATTTGGATATGACAGCTCTCGCATGATGGTGCCAACGAAATATCAACTGCCAGTTCTGCGATAGCATTTTGGTGGTGGTGGTGGTGGTGCCATTGATGCGATTTGTGAAGTATTGCTTCGGTATCATCGTTTTCCTGTTGTTGTTCTCCACCACCTCCACCTTGTCGTATTTCCAAACGCGCAGCTTCCACGACAGACTTGGGTGGACGATATCCGGCAAACAATTCTTGTTCTCCCACACATTGATGGGTGAACTCGGGTCGGAACGACGTTATGATTGTCTTCTTGATATCCGCGATACACAACAAGAACGTGATCGACAGTGCCGCGGAGGAGAATTTTGGTTCGTCCGTCAGGACTTTGAGAGGCCGTGTTGTATCGGCATCTGAAGCTTGTTGTTGTCCTCCCATAATGACTGTGGCGGTTTTGTTTTACCTACTCCGGGTATGAGTAGCGGTAGACGACTTCCATTAGTCGAGAACGGTGTACGACAGTACGTCGTAGAGGAGAGAATAGAGAAGACACCTTGTGGTTTTGTCTCTCTGTCGCAAAAATTCGGGATAACAATGACGCATCTTTTGAATAAATATATATATATATTTATATTACATTACATAATCTACATTTTGTGTTATTGTAATTAATTGACTGTGAGAATTAACTGTAATCATTTTTTTATTTTTCGCTCATACGGTATGTACTGTTCTCTATCTACCGTACCGGTATTTGTAAGCACTATCATACTGACACGAGCGACGTTCAAAATGTACGACTCCGACACTACCATGATGAAATGAGAGAAGAATACCGTAGTACCGGTAGTACTACGGTAGGTAGGTACGATAGAACGCTATCGGAGGCAGTACGGTAGAAGGGAGGGTGTGGTGTAAAGAATAACCGTCCAAGAACCAATGTACTTAGTTGCGCGTCCAAACTCAATTCCAATCCTCGACGCTTCATCTATGCACAACGACGACCTTTTTCGATGGAAGTCACACCTTTGTCTCTCTTACAAGACACACAAGAGTCTCTCTTTCACAGTCAATCACTGACTGACTGCGAGATGAATGGTGGGATACACTAAAAAATTAGCACTCCATTGTTCACCCTTTTATTGATTGCTTGTGGGTTCATTCACCTTTTTTGATTGATTGCTGTTGGTAGAAAGATAGAAAGAGTGCAGATCACTATACTCTAGTCTAGCTAGTTGAGAGTCTACTGATCTATTCTTTCTTTCGATTCGACCCAACAAAACTCTACGATTAGTAAAACACAAAAGATAAGGTTCAGTTCGACGTGTTGGTTGAAGAAAACTATCTCTATTGAATTGTTCGTCATCCACAGAAACGGATCCGTACAAAACATCTGACAGCGTCAAATCAAATCTTCCACCGTTTACGTCGTACACAACGCACCAACATGCAGGCGTTTTCCTGCACTTCCACTGCGGCTATCCTCGACGAATGGTTTGCTGCTTTGGGATTGGGAGACTACAGCAGCAATGGTGAGAAAATAGCCAAACAAGAAGATGATCAAAAAACGGTCGATGCGTCGGATGAATCCGTTCATTACGAATTTGATGATGATGAAAAACAACAACAAGACCAACAACAGCAACAACAGCAACCGGATGGGTCGTTGCCATCCACTCAGAGAAATTCAGGTAGTATCGTGAGCGTATCTTGCGATCCGAGAAAATGTCCCATGTCGAATGGCGTTTGTTGCGATTGCTGCAAATGTTTGCATCACTGCAAATGCGGTGACCTAAAGATCTTGCCGCCCACCTGTGACACTCCCGATTGTAGTGAACGAGTGTGTCCGCAATGCATGCGCTGTAACCATCACTGTCTGTGTCGATGTTCGACGGTGCGGTCGGAAAGGGAAGGACAACGGTATCGTCTCGGCACTGTCCCTGCAACGAACGGGTCACTCTCAAATACTGTTCTTCAAACGCGACGAGCTATCGGCACCTCCAATACCCGCAACGCACCTCCACCATTTACGGAAGAAACATCCTCCCAAGATAGCAGCAGCCTCTGGGGAAAATGTTACGACCCGTACGTACAAGGGGATGAAGAAACGGACGAAGATATCACAGCCTACCACAACGAAGACGATCAGACGGGCAAGAACAATAGTGCTGTAGCTAGTGGCCGGACCATCCCGACCATGGCCGCATCCAAAACAGTTGATCCCATGCGCCGACACACGCTCAATTTCGAGATTGTATACAATCAGATTTACAACACGCCTTCGACGAAACGAAACCATTTGTCGTCGTTTAGAGGCAAACCAACGTACTGGAATCAACAGCAACCACCCAAGCCGCGACAAGGCCGCGTTCGACAATCATGGCAACATGGAGCCAGACCAAAAGGTGCTGCAGCGCTTGCCGAGTTTTGAAAGTGAAGGGTGGAACGATGACGAGTAGATTACCGTTTTTTGAAATAACTCTGCTGACTGTATGTAGAAAAAAAGCATGAGGATAGCGGTACCTGTAAAACACATCAAACTTGTGAAAACTAGTAGTACAATCACTAGTAGAGTATCATCGGCTACGAACAACGTTTTACTGCTCTGGTGTCAACGCATTCACTTCCACCGCAATTTCGTTCGTCACACGTTGCAATGCGCGGTTCTTGCTCATTTCTGGAATGATAACAGATCGAATCAATTTGATACGATCAAACTTGAGGACACGAGGGGAATCCGACAGCCACCAGCAGCTCGCAGTTGCGGTGGCATCGCCGTTACTTCTTTGACCGGCACTCTTTCCCAAAAGCATATCCACTGCCATTCGAAGCATCGTTTCATTCCCTGACAGAGCCAAGGTTCGAACGTACATCGAGAACCAATATTCAAACTCCACTGCCGATCCAAGTGCCAATGCACAAGACATGCGGTCTTCGCAGTGAGAGCGGCTTGCTACATCATTGGATGTATCGCCGTTACCGGTGGTAGTTGTAACAGTCGGAGAGTAAGTGTCATTTATGGTTCGACCCCGCCGAGATCGCTGAAGAGTGGAAGATGTGGCACCCATGCGGACCGAATCATCCATCTTAGACAAGTCACCCTCTGGAGGACCAAAATACTTTTTCTTCATTACAGAACCTGATCGCGAGGACGCTGGGAGTGCATTGTAGAAATCTGACAGGATGAATCGACTGTCGGCCACTCTCATCCAAAGCTCTGATGATCGGTCATAAACAAACCCTTGGAGGGACCCACCAGCACCAAGTGACGGTGACTGTTCTGCCCCATGGTTGCCCCGACCATGATCACCCTGGGATCCCTGTTGCAACGACAGCAATAGGAGCAACCTGTTCGTCTCAGTCATGTGTATTCTCGCGAGTTTCGGTAGATACAAATCGGTTCCCAGATCAGCAGACAGGAGCATGTGAGTCATCGCAGGCAAGATGCTGCCCTTGTAGAGGACTTTCACACTGGGTTCCATACCGTACACGGAGAAGTTTCCGTCAGACGTCACTACTAGCATCTCTGTTTGACTGGATGTGCTCATTGCTTTATCACCTGCTGCCGCATTTTGGGTTTCCCTCAAATGAAGAGCAACTACAGGTTTTCCTAACACAAATGGCGGATGAGATCGAAAAGCGCTGGAACTGGCCCAACCAAGGGTGGGGGATGTTCCATATATCTGAACGCACCCATCCGAAGTTCCAATCACTAACCATGTCTTGCTTGCTGCAATGGCAGAGCATGATGTACCCGGCAGCTGATCTTTCCAGAGGCACTGTCCACTCTTGCTCAGAGTTAGTACAGAGCATGGCAAAGCGCTTCCAGACGACCCTTGAGGTACCTGAAGCGAATTTGTGCAGTCTGCAACAAACTTGTCACCTTCTGCAAGCGCAGCGTACTCACTATCAACGGGTAATTCAACTGTATGGATTCTTTCGGTACTGTGTGGGATTTGTGGTGTGGCTTGAACACCCGCCATCATCTGAATATTTTGCTGCTGCCGAGTGAGTTGCGGCGGTGCATGATGATGGTGGACATTTGAATCGACAATCGCAGTCCCAGTCGAGTTTTGGGCTGGCCGTTGAGTATTGATTGTATCTGCCCCAATTAAAGCCCTATCCGCAAGATCAATCGCATCTTCTAGCGTGTCGGCCTTTCGCTTCGATTTGTCCTCCGGTTTGTTCCCGTTCAACGTCTTTTGCTTCTTTGCCGGTTGACCGATCGAGGTTTGCATGAGCAAAGGTTGGACCCTTTTCTTACCACCTTTGGTTCGCGTCTCAGATTGAGCTGCTCGGATTTCCTCTGCCGACATTTGGCTCTTTGGTGCTTCAGAAGAAGGGTCAGGTTCATCGGTGTCATTCTGCTCATCGACATCTTCGTCATCATCGGCTGCTTCGAGACGGTTTTCCATCGAGAACTGGAGCGCGTTTTCGATAAATTTTGGCCCTGCATTCCCCCCCACAAACAGTCGTCGCCTACCCATGGTCCCATCACTTGTATCAATGCCATATCGTAACTGAAAGACACGAGACTGTTCTTCTGAGCTTAGCAAACTACCCAGCTCATCGGGTATCCCAAACCGTAACGCCACCACTTGTCCATCAAGAAGCGAAATCAGCAACAACAAATCACCCTGTTGATTGGAGAGCCTTCCCCATGACATATCTGTGACTGTACATCTTGTTTCGGAACATTGAATCTTGAAAACAGGCCGAGATTTTCGAGTACTCCAAATCGTGACAAATCCTTTCTTATCTCCCAGCGCCAACAAGGTGGCGTATTCGGGTTCTTCCTCATCGGTGTTTTTTTCGTTGCTTCCATTTACCTTGAGCAGATATGGACAATGCCTTGTAACCACGACAGGTTGTTTGTGTCCCACCAAATTCACAGCCCCCGTGGCTGTTGATTTGGCAGTGCTTACAGCCCATCCTTCTCGAGAAATGGTGGAGGCTACATGCTTGTTTTTTACCACAGCATTGGTGCTACAAATGTAGGCTCCATCCGTACTCCATGATAGTCTTCGAAACAAAGACTGACTCGAAAGTGCTCTGCTATCGAGGCTGCTATTGTTGTTGAATCCTCCTGGTTGATTGCTGCTGTTATCTTTGCCTGAAGAATTCCACTTTCGAAAGATACCTGATTTAGCGTCGATGCGCTTTTCCAGCCCCCAATCATCGTGAGCTCTCCATACACATACACTGGGATCATCACCACTACTAGCCAAATAGGTTCCGGCCGGATCAAATGTCACACCCTTAACGGTAGATGTATGCACGCCTTTGCCAAGGATCTTGTACGGATTGCACAACACATTTGAATACCCCATGGCGTATTCTTGTTGAGCGTCGTCAACCAGATCCGTCAAGTTCCACACAATAATTGGTGTATTGGAATCCAAAGAGCAGCTGACAAGATGCGAGTCGTCTGGAGCCCATGCTAGTCCAACGGCATCGAGGGCGTGGCCGCGGCACAGCTTGATGCGCGTCCAATGCTCCACGTGAGTGCCCTCGAGATTGCTCCCATTGGTCTTCTGCTGTGCATATACACAAACGACCGAATCATCTCCGGCACTGGCCAAGTATTTGCCATTGTGAGAAAACCGTACGGCCAAAACGGAGGATCCCGTATGGGCCGAGAGGGTGCAAAGCAGCCGATGTTGTTGAAATTTGTTGGTGTGGTGCGGATGAGGTAATTTGCTGGGCGACGCAATCGGCACCATTGGCGCAGCAGGTTTTGTACCACCGTCTTTTTTCCGCCGCACCAAAGCAGATAGATCGTGGACCGTTTCTGCTTCTTCTTCATCATCATCCGCAGACGAGGGAACCGAGCCATCGTCTTTCCCCGAAGTTTTGGGACCCGTCCCCGAAATTTTATTGTGACTCAGGGTGATTTCTTCCATTGAAGATTCCCCACTGCTTTCATAATTATTTTGTGTGGACAACGTTGCCTCATTGTCTGTGACAGTGCTGGGTCCGATCTTGTGATATTGACTGTGGATCATAGATTTTGGCTTGGGAAAGAGGGCACCCAAATTCCAAATGCGGACCGTTCCGTCGCCTCCACCCGTTGCAAATTTGTTACCGTGAACATCGACACTGTAAATAGCTGCGTTTTGGACTGATCTACTGCGAGTGGTTCCATCCAGAAGAGTCAGTGATTCCATGGCTCGCTGTTGCATTTCTCGTTGAGCAGCAGAAGCATCGTTGTTGCACGTGTCGGGTCCTGCATTGGCAATCTCGGCAGCTGCTGCCTTGGCGGTAGCTCCTTGCGCTGGACCTGGTGCATTTGAGTGTACGACCCATAACGGCACTTCTGCGACCACCATGATGGATGTTGAAGAAGATGATCAACAACAACAAGAAGATATAAGATCGGTTCAATTTGCTTTGGATAACGCGACGTGACGCAAACGTTGCCACTTCTCTAAACACCCGTAGTATTTGCAGCAATGCAGTAGCAAAACGCTAACTTCCAACAAAGCTGCTAGCTAGCAAAAACACTCCAACTCTTACTGTGCCGTTCGAGTACAGTGTGATGACGATGATGATGATATTGTAGTACTGATAGAGATGGTATGATATAATAATGGTGATCGGACAAGGGACAAATACCAGAGGCGCGGCGGCTCCACCCCAAACCGATTTGTGGTCGAACGAATCAATCAACCACAACCAGACCTCGAGACCTCAGGTTCGTCACCGATTGACTGTGACTTGCAGTGGTAGCACCTTTTTTGAGGCCGTCTCATGAAACCTCGCGTACTATCGTTCGTCGTACTATCTGTAAAGTGCAACACTACCTACCGGTAGTATGAAATACTACAGTACGGTAGGTACCTACGGTAGAGAGTGCGTTGAAAACAAAAACCGTAAAAGTTCCGTAAGTCGTACGTGTCATAGTACGGTAGTATTGTCACAACATTTATCTCAACATCTCAACTCTACTACCGTAGTTTAGTAGAGCTAGCTACTCTCTCTCTAGCTAGAGTAGAGTATTCAAATTCCAGTCACGCGTGTCTGACGGACATTCGAACATATTCGCACATTCGCTCCACATTCTTCGATCTCCGCGCCACCACAAGAACGAATAGGGAAAGAGTTTTGCAACATGGAACAAAGAAACGAATCAACGAAAAAAGAAACGGAGTACAAAATACCACGGTATGATACAATACGAAGTGATGTGATACATAGTACACGATGGTGGTTTTTATGAAGAGAGATTACCCGTATTATTGTTCGAGACGAGAGCACAATGAAAGGGATGCGAAGTTCTGTCGTAGACTGAAGACAACATTATTATTATCGTAGATCTGCCTGGATCTACAGTATTACTACAGAAGTACATAAATTGTTATTATCAAGAATCGCTTCTTTGAACGTCGAACCATTGAGTCTCTGCGTCCTAAAAACCGATTCACGATACAACATCTATCTTCAATATGGAAAACCAAGGCATCAACGCCGCGGAAAACAGCGATCCGAGAAATGATAATGATCTCCCTGCGGCAGAGGAGATTGTAGACGACAGTGTTCCTACTGCACATCAAGGAACAACAACCACATCCAATCACAGCAACGATATCAACTCGCTGGAAGATCGGCCCACTCAACGTAGACGTGTAGATTGGATACCACAACAACAAGGCGAAGCCGTCGTGGACGTTCCAGAATCCCGAATTACAGAAGCAGGACCAGTGGCAGCCGTGCTTCTGCAGGGACAACATGGAAGATCCGAACTCCCCGATGCAGTAGTAAATTTCGGCGACGATTATCTCTTTGAACATCTTGATCTTTGGGACAGACCAAATGGTGATGATGGTGATGATGATGATGATGATGACGTTGACATTGGAGGGTTTCAACAACGTCTACGACAGAGGGCACAGGCACAATTTCTTCATCGCAATGATGTTGATCATGAGCAGATGGGAGATGGCGCTATTCGTGACGAAATCCAACATTCTCTTGTCCGGGATGAGCATGCCAATATTGCCTTCCCCGCGGCGCCTCGACAGCCAGAACCACCAAACCAGCCACCGGATGCAGCTGCTTCTGACTTGGTGGCAAATCCAAACAACGACCCGCAACAAGAATACGAGCAACAACAAATAGGGATTCCTTTCCCCGTTCCCATGAATATGGTCGGAGATCAAGGAGAAGACATTCTACCGGAAGAGGAAAATGTCGAAATTTCCTCTCACCTCTTTGATTTGACTCGTGAGGGTCGACTATGTAGTTGCACAAGAGAAGCATGGTTGGATGGGGGGTGCAACGTCGTTGTGAGACAATGCCAAGAGAATCCAATGCAGACGCAATACTCTTCACCGCATTTGAGATCTCCTCTCCACGAGGCGTGCTGGAGAAACGCTTGCCGGCATATCGTCCGAGCTTTGCTGTCTGCATTCCCGGAGGCGGCATCTGAGAAGGATGTGGCAGGCAATACGCCTCTGCATCTTGCCTTTGTTTATTTCTCTTCCCATCACAGTGGCTATCAAGATATTGAGGAAGTGGTAGATCAACTTCTGACTGCCCACTCTGATGTTCATACCAATTTCGACATGAATACACCTCTTCATATGGCTTGCATGGCATCCGAAGGCGTTGTACATCCGGGCGTCATCTCTAAGCTAGTGAAATCGTTGGATTCGTGCGCCTCTCTCATCAATTACAAGAATCAGACCCCTCTAGTGCTTCACTGTAAGCGCCCAAGTGCCAGTGTACAAATCGCCGAGATCTTGCTAAGAGCCGCCCCAAATACCTTGGAAGTCCTGGATTCAAATGGATGGGCCCCAATCCATTATGCTGCCGCAAATGCCAATATTCCTTTGCTCCAGTATCTCACAAATTCCTACCAAAATGAGGCAAGGATCCTCACATCAAACCAAGAGACTGCCTTACATATTCTGTGCCGCCTGCATTCCAAGCTATCTCCGGTCGTGGCTGCGCCGCAGCGAATTGACTCTGGCTTGGCTGGGGGGCGACCCGAAAGAAGTACAGACGTTGTAGAAGCAGTGAAACTACTTATTAGTGCTCATCCTCAAGCTGTGACAGTGACTGAGTTGGTGGGGAGGTATACTCCGCTTCATCTCTTGTGCAAAGGGGGGGATTCTGCGTCGTTGTCACAGGTGCTTCGGGTATTGTTGGATGCTGACTCTTCTGTTGTCAACAAGTCCGATAGGGAAGGTTACTTGCCTCTGCATCATGCGTGCGAGGCTGGTTGTGATTCCGATATCATACATATGCTTTTGAAGAGCAGCCGTGTGACGGCGACAGCTCTGACAGGCAAATATGACACAGCATTGTCTTTGGCGTGCTCGTGTAACAAAAGTGTTGCTTCGGTTAAGCTACTGGTTGAAGCTTTCCCGAAGGCACTTTCTCTGAGGAACAACTATGGCTTCGCACCAATACATTGTGTTTGCAGGGCCCATCTACCACGCATGGGTATTGTGGAAATTCTCCTAGACGCTTGTCCATCCTCTGTTTTCTTGAAGACTATCAGCGGAGAAACACCAATCCATTTACTCAGTAGTAATCGAGGAGCTTCTATTGGCATATTGCATTTTTTGACTCGAGTACAAAACAATGAGCAGCCAAAAAGAGAAGAGGAAACCGATACTGGATCAATTACGTTCGCTGATATCATTATTTCTGGACCAACGACGAACAGAATTGAAAACACCCCACTGCATGATGCTTGCTTCCAAGGATCCCACTTTGGGCAGATTGAAACTCTTGTACTTTCAAACCCAGAGTGGGTATCAACTCTTAACAAAGCAGGTTTTACACCGCTTCAAATTCTATGCAAGAACGGCAGACTAGACGAGCAGCTTGTTTCTCTGTTTTTTACTGTCGGTGGCGCGGAAGCTTTTGCCGTGATCGATCCTAACCACAATACACCGTTGCACTCGGCAATTCGTCAAGATGCAAGAATCGATACTCTGAGATGCATCATTCGAGCCAACCCTGAGGCATTACTTGCAAAGACGCAGAATGGCGACACGCCTCTCCATCTCGCTTGCTTCCGAAAGGTTGGCGTTGAGATCGTCCGTGAGCTTGCAATGGCCACCAGCTGTGGTAACACATCTCTCTTGCTACTTCCAAATGTGGGAGGACAAACGCCCATTGGTATCGCTTTGGAAGAATTCCGCAACACTTTGCGGTTGTATGACGGGTGTTTTGTTTCGAGGGAGTATTCGCCGAGAGAAAATCGCGCTTTTGAAGTACTGGCTACTCTCGTCAAGATGCTGTACTACGGTCCTGTGAGATGTCAACGTCCTGAAAATGAACGTCTCAGTTTGCTTCATGCTTCTTTGGCGTTGCATCGCAGGGGCGTCCGTTTGGATCCGATTTTCATTCAAACAGTGATACGACGTCATCCGGGAGATGCTTTTGTTGCAGATGAGCAAGGGGACTTTGCTTGTCATATCGAGGCGTCCATACCCGTTGAAAAGATGCCCATATTGAATGGAGAAATGATATGCCGAGGGAAATTCTGCAAAAAGAAATGCCACGAGCGATCTGGTGTGCTATCCATGCTCTTGGATGTTAACCCTGGCGCGACTAAGCATCGAAACAGACAGCATCAATTTCCACTTGGTTTGATGATCAATAATGGTCGAAATTGGAACCAGTCGAATGCCGTGGCCGTTGCGCTTCGCTCTTACCCTCCTGCTCTCCATTGGTACAAGGAATTGGACGACGGGACGCTCCCGTCGGTGTTGGCGCGAATCGGAAAAGACTGCGGCTCAGACACAATCTTTTCTTTACTCCGAAGCCGTCCAGGTCTTTTCGACAAGAAGAACTAGGTCGCTGCCACTCTGATTGTTTGCTCAGAGCGAACAGATCCATACATCGTCGCTCTAATCATTCTGAATCTACAAATTGAGTTACCCTAATACAGTATCACAAGTACTCCTTTCCTTGTAGCAGTAGCTTGGAATAGACTATTAGACAAATTAGCTGGCTCGTACAATTGGTGGAACGAGATGATTTAGTTGCATTTTCTGCGACAAGGTGTAGCAAATTTTACGCAACATGCAGGAATAGCAATAGCGTTGCTATAATATTTGGGAGTGAAAAAAAGTGGGTAAGAAAATAGAATGGCGCTCATTTGTCAAAAGTCAAAAAGAAAGATCATCTCGTGCTGTTGTGCCTCTTCCCCGGCGGCGGGTTCTTCCTCTTGTCGGAGGTTTTCCCATTCAGAGGTATCATCGGAGGCTAGAGCACCATTGATCAAAGTTCCCGTGCGGCCCTGGCGTGACTCCATAGCAGGTATTGAGAACGACGCTTTCGGTGCATAGTTGGTTCGAGCTTGTCTTCGAGCTTCAGTGATGCGTCGATACATCTCCCAAGTTCGAGAGTCATACATGCGTTCCAAGTACGATGCCTCCAGCCCATCCTCGTGGGAGGCAGTTCCATCAGGAGCGTTGGCCGCTCCAATTTCACTTGCAGGGGTGGGTCTCGTTCGTGGCGGACACTTGACTGGAACCGTGCGCGGTTGGAGAGACAGAGGTTTCTTAGACGGGTGTCCTGGATCGGAGTCTCTTCTTGGTAATCGGCCATGCCCCGGGTGGTTTCTGCTATCCACCATCGGACAAGAAGAAGTTGTGCTACTGCCGACGCCACCACCTCTTCTCCAACTTTCACTATGGCGTAATTTACCCAACCCAGGAGACGGAGGAGGTGTTATGGACTCATCCGTTATCTCCGTGGCTCGGGACAGTCCATCGTTATCGAAGATGACCTTTGAAAGGGCGGCATTTCGAATAGTTGGTTGCTGACGATGATGTGAAGAGCTCTTAGAGGAAGCACCCACATCACCTTCCATTTTCGAAAACTGATGCCCCATGCTTGCCACAAAGTGACTACAGTATGACGACTCAGATATTGCAAATCGCAACAAGAACGCTATCGTCGATAAGCTGCAATGATGTTACCCGGTAGAAGTTGAAGATGCTTTTGGCTCTAATATAGCTAGCCTTGTATTTTTATGGAGAAGTAGTTTGTACCGTTATATGTCTGTGATGTTGTCCCTTCTTCCTTTCGGAAAGTGGAACTGATAATTTGTTTCGCTCTATTTTTGTGGCGGTCGTTGAGTCTGTTGATGCAACAAGCTTGCAGAAAAGGAACAGACTCTTGTTTCATGTCTTTCGTTCCTTCGGGAAGTAACAGGCGACCACATGCACCACAGTTTCATTGTGGTACGGCCAACCATCACCGTGTGTCAAGCTTCATCATTGAAAAAACAACCAATCGATTGGATGATGTCTCTCGTGTGGACCATCGATGTGGCGAACTTGCCTGATGTCAGTGAATCAAAATTGGTGGCACAGAAGCAATCGAGCTCAAGATTCGTTCAATCAGAACATATGCATTTTTAGATGCTTGATCGCTGATTCAACTGAGACAAATCTGCACTTATGGATATGCGGTCAACCAATCATTTGGAATTTAAAAATGAAAAATTGACGGTAAACCCGGTGGGTATGGAGGTTACTTGCATAACAATCGAAATTGAGATTATTCGACTATTGTCTTATTGACTGAAATACGGAGAGTTGAAGACTAACAGATGTCAGAAGGTTCTACCAGATGGTGCTTAACGCCAATCAAGAGTTGTCATGAGGTGACAACAAAAAGTCCGGCAATCGCAACCTCTCACCAATTTTCGGAAACGACGTAGTGTTTTTTCCCAATGACTCTCTCTGGAGTCCACTCTCCACGTACAAGCCAGCCATACGTTAGTACGACGTACCGGTACCCATAGTTCGTACTCCGAGAGTAGTTGGATAATTCGTCTTTGTTGAAAGCTAAAAGTGTAGTATCTATGTAATTTTGGGCTAAAGAATCTGCATCAACGGGAAACCTCGTCACCGACTTGACATTGTGTCTGCACGTTGGCCTGTCTGCCGAAATGTACCTGTTACAGTGAATTCGTCAATTCCAAGTTGTTTCATGATCAGAGCAACACCCATCAAACAGCTACTCGTCGACGCTTTCCACTTCCATCGTCATTGCCGTCGCCAAAGTTGTCATCTGTGTCACGAGAAGGAGACTTCTCTGTGCCACGCTTTCTACCGGGAAGGCTGCGACTGCGACTGCTCTTGCCTCCGGACCCATCTTTCGTCTTTTCATCCTTTGTTAACCAGATTGCGGCTGCCTTTATCAATGCGTTCATATTGTTGGAAGACGGTTGGCCGTCACCACTCTCGGAACCTTCCTCCTCCTCTTCGGCAGCGGCGGAGGTAGATCCAGCCTGGGAATCGTCAGCGTCATCAACGTCCCCACCTCCGATCGACCCTTCCTCCTCTTCTATCGCTTCGACCCATTCCCTTTCCGTGTGGAGTCGATCCCAAATCTTCTTAAAGAACAACTTCTTCCAAGATCCTCCAAGTTCGGCCTTCTGCAGGACAGCTCTGTGACTCAAATACGCAAGAGAGGCTTTTACCGTCTCAGGACAGCGGCTGCAACTGGATACGTGAGAAAGCATTGAATTGGCGGTATTGTCAGTAAGATTCTTCGCCGAGACTGGGAAGTACCGTCCAATGTTGTTCTTGTTAGCGCAATGTTTGCACGCGAGCCCAGGGAAATCCAGCACACGATCGCGACCACGAGAATTCGATCCTCTCCGGTCTCGTTGTTGGAAACGACAGACCTTGACCTGACGCATCATCAAGAAAACTTGATCCGTGCACTCGCCACGGTCTTCCGGCCGAATGAGGTAGACTTTGCTCAATTCAGGGGCTGGATTCCCTTCTTCGAGTTCGCGGTCTAAGTCCTCGCATGGACTTGGCTGAAAAGGGTCTCGTCGAAACGTGATGCCCCATCCAGTTGTATTTCCAGGCGGAAGGTTCGAGAGACCAATGTCTCTGGCCGAATCGACCCAGTACTGATGAGGGTCGTCGCCCTTTTTAGGACCAAAATTCTTGAGAGTCTTCAACGTGTCCTTAGTTTCAGGTGGCATGCCTGGGCAAGAATGAAAGTGCAAACGGAGCATATCTTCCACCTTCGTTTGAATACCATCGACCTTCTCCGGAAAGACGAGAGTTCCAGAAGGCCTTGCCACAGGTGGCAAAGTCTTGCAAAAGGCACAGCGGACAGCAACTTGTCCCTCTGCTGGATCTTTGCGGCCATTGTATCCTGCCAAGCCGTCTTGATTTCTCCACGCAAAAACCTCCACCAAGTCACTTCTCGCAAAACACTGCATTTCAGAGAGCCATTGGCTGTCATCTGGCTTAGTAAGACGGACACACCCACCCCACCAAGGACTAAACTTTCCTTTTCCAGTTCCTTTTTTGCTTTTACCAGAAACTTTTGTCGTTCCACCTTCTTCATCACCTTCGTCGTCACTTTCGTCGGAAGATTCTGACTCTGTCTCTTCATCACTTGAAGTGCCAACGTTACCGTCATCGCCATCTACCATATCCACATCTCTTTTCTTAGGCTTTCTGCCGGGCTTTTTCCTTTCCTTGTCTTCAAAATTGTCATCGATAGGCAAGCCTTGGATTCTACACCATAGACGATGGAAAAACACCTTGCGCCCACCATGTTTCGGTTTGTCTGCACGACGACCATCCGGTCCCATTCGAGCGCGCTTCATTACTTCTAAGTTCTCTCTGATATCTAACGGACAACGTCGACAGTTGCGAACGTGGTTCAAGATTGTTTGGGAGGTTGTTGTCTGCGAAAGGGAGGCCTCTGAAGCTGGGAAGTAACGGCCGCAACCAGCCTGGCCAACACACCATTTGCATGCTAGACCTGGGAATCCGACCTTCCTGCCCTTGTAACAACCGACCCGGTCAGCTTCCATAAGAACGCAAGGGCTCATTTGCTCCAGAGTTAGAAACAAATAGTCAGAAATGAGGTCTTTGTCTTCCGGGAAAACCAAAGGTCTATCATCCACAATCGGAGGAGGCGCCGCTGCTTCCTCCTGCTCTTCAGGTTGACGAGACTCCTTCTTTTGAGCTTCCTTCTTCCGTCTACCCTCTTTTGTATTGACTGATGGACCGGCTAAGGGCGGTAGGGGTCCGTAAGGATCACGACAGAAATGAATACCATGTCTTGTGTCAACCAACCCTAATCGCTTGGCCGAGTCGACCCAGTATTGCTTGCGTCCTCCACGACTGGAACTGGACATTTTCAGGCTTTCAATCTTTGCGCGAACATCTGGTGGCATTGCTTGGCAGCAATCAAGATGTAAACGAAGCATCTGCTGAACACTGTTATAAATACCTGAAATTAGAGAAGGATAGCTGGTAGCCTGTTGTCCTCGTTCAGCCGGGTTTTCATCTGATTGACACAAAAAAATTAGTCCCCAGCAAGGAAAAAGGGATTGAAAATTAGCCAATTCGAACTTTGTCACTTACGTTTGCACCAAACACAACGAATTCCAACCTGGCCTAGAGCAATTGGTTTATTCCTTCCATGCATTGGAGCAGCGATATCTTCTTCAGTGGCCCCAAAGGCCTCCGCAAAATTTGCTCTCAAGTATACTTGCAACTCTGACAACCAGTACTTGTCATCTTCCAGCCCCAAGGGGATAGATCCAGAATACCACTTGTCTATGTGTAAATCCTCTAATTCGGTCACTTCATGAGCAACAGACTTCTTTGACAACTTAGCAGCGGAACTCTTTTTCATGGACGATTTGGGAGAAGCAGTGAACCCACCAAAAAAAGCCGGAGTGGTAGGAGCATTAGAATCATCCCCGCCACTTTTGGGTGTTTCTCCTTCGCTGTTGCTTCCAGGGGACGACTTGGAGGGGGTTTTGGTGGTCGACTGAGCAGCCGAGGCACAGGCCAATGCCGCGATTGCTGAATTTGGCGGAGAAGGGTTGGTGACCGACGATGGGATACCCCCATGGGGAGAAAGCTGAGATCCATGAGGCTGCCCGCGGGGTATTGGGACGCCGTAATGTCTCATGTACATTTCTTGATGCGCTGGAGCGTATCCGTAGCGATCTGGTCCTTGAGGAGGAGCATAGCCATATGCCTGTGCAGGATGATGACGTGCATACATAGAAGCTGCCATGGCGGGATCCCCATACGGTTGCTGCCCATACGGCCTTCCGTAATGTGGAGGCGGGCCGGCACCGGTTCGCCCAGACGGTGCACCGTAGTACGGCGACGCTACAGTTCCTTCCATCCAAGAGGCGTTCATGGCGTTGGGATCTGTCGACGGCTGCACTCCGTAGCCAGAATGACCAGGAGGCTGTGGTCGGGCACCATCTTGCTGTCGAGCGTGGGGTTCATCCGATCCTTCTCGGCGATCCATGGCTTTTTCTCGTTGTTGTTGTTGTTGTTCTCCCGTAGAAGTTCACGGTGTTGGCAAGTCTCGAAATAAAAACAAATTTGGATTTCAATTTAACAACTCAACTCCTTGGAGTGACGTTGATAATGGAAATGTGAATCTCACCTGTGGGAGTGATAGAAACAAGCACGGAGGAAGAAAGTTGGCAGACAGTCGAAGTAATTAATATTATTTTGTGAGTGAAGTGAATCTGAAACAGAGCTGCACGTAGAATTGGTACTGGTTTGTACGCAATGAAAACATGTGCCACCAACTCTCAAGAGTCATATCAAGACAGGTTCATTTTCACATTCGTCCGTAACACCGTTGCTTACAGTTGGCCAAAAGTATGATATATACGTCTTAGATAGAAAAAAGAACGATTGTGAAGTTTGGTAACAGTGCCGCACGAACACAAGAAGAACAACTTCCACTGCAACACCTCGAACTCAATCTCCTTGAAGAAGGTACAGAAACAACATGCAAGAGATTTGTGAATATCGATTTTGTGGCGGTGCATCGCATGGCTGGTGTGCGTGTTCGGAGAGCGCGCGCTCAATGGAACCATATCAGTCACTTTCCCTGATTCTATTTCCTTTGCGACTACCGGTACCGGTATCTATTATCGGCACCGGGACCAGTAGAAGAGAGCTAGCTACTCTAGAGAGAGGAAGTTTTTGGAGCACGGTAGTATTTTGAATTTATACTTATTGCATTATTTAACAAGACAGCCATGGCTTCAGAAAAAAATTTCCAAAATTCTACCCAGTCCTATCTGCGTCGACCACACTACAATACATACGAAATAATATATTATAGATATTACTTGCTGAGAGATGTACACTTTACATTGTCATGCAGTCTTCTTCGCAGGTGATTCAATAACAAAATAAGAGAGTTGAACAGCCAAAAAATCAAGCCTATGCTTATTTCTCCATCTCTAAAAGCCACTGTCGAAGTCCCCACCATCGAAGTCTCCATCGTCATAGTCAAATCCACCATCATCAAAGAAATCATCCATATCAAGATTGTCGCTATCACCAAAGTCCTCCAAAGGAACCTCCATGGAGTCCTCCAGTTCGTCTTCGTCGTCAAGACCAAGATCCAAGTCGTCATCCTCGTCCACATCAATGGATGCTGTAATATCAGGATCCATATTACTTTCTTCTACCATTACATCGTCATCTTCATCACTGGAAGTCACCACGTCTTCTAATCCTTGCTTAATTGTTGGTTTCGCGGAAGGGGCCCTGGCGACTGGTATTTCATCATCTTCAAAGGTATCATCATTGTCGTCGTCTTCTTCTTCATCGCCCAGTGAATCGAGACCAAGGTCTAGTAAGAAATCATCAAGGCCAGACTCATCTTCGTAGTCGTCTTTCTCTTCGTCCAGATTGACATCTTTTCTTGCATCGGGCGACGTGGCCTCGGCCGTAATCTTTTCGTCATCGGTAGATCCCAATTTTCCAAAGATTCCTTCGCCCAGGTCTTGAGGAAAAAGATCTAATTCATCATCCTCGTCATCATCCATAATAAGAGGTTGATCTTCTCTCTTTTTCTCTTCGGCTACTTCTCGCCGCTTACGGGAGGCCTTGCGTGTGGTACTTCGCATTTCAGCCTCCTGTTCCGGGGTGGCCCAGCGACCTTGCTGTTCAATAAAATCTTCCATCGGCACAGGATGGGGATGCGGTGGATCCCAACGATGATGCCATGAAATTTGTTGAAAGTGAGGCCATGGAACGGGATCGGGGTCATCATCACCAATTGGCAAATCATGAAATGGCATGTTTTCAGGAGTTCTACCCGGACGCATCGTTCCTGGGTATTCCATCATTGGTTCGTACGAGTCGGGAAGTTCCGAAACTTCATCTTCTGGACGAAAGTATCCACTTCCAGGGGGAGCGATGATAAAAATTTGAGATGATACACGGTTTGGTCTTGCGTGGGGGCCATTTCGTTGGTCATATTGCAGTCGGTTCGATTGTGGCCCATAAGGTCTCAAGGAGAATGCTTCTGAAATTTCTGCGCCGAAGAACAGAAACAAACCGAGACCCAGTATCGGAGTGGAGATGGTAAATTCCATCTTATTGCTGACAATGTGAACCATCGATCCTTTACTCCAGAAGATGGTGTGATTGAAACGGTGCGTCCTACTACCTACGGTAGACCTCTTATAGAGCACCAGTCGTAGTGACTCGTAGTCACATCGAAAAGATAACGCATCACAGATTTCGCAAGATGGTGGGATGGATGATGATGGATGATGGTATGATTACGACGTACGTCGTCCGTGTCCTAACTTTTTTCTACGGTAGATACCAATACCGGTAAACAGTAACTGTAATGTACCGGAGTACGTAGTACGTACATATGATGCCACGGAATACGTCGTATACATTATACGTAGTAGTAGTAGAGTCGTGTCGCGTCACCAGTTGATTACTAACTGTAAGTACCTAAGACTACCATACCGGTCGTCTACCTAGGTAATCTTCAATCTGTACTAACTATCTGTAAGTAACATGTAACTGTAAAACTGTACCGTACTCTACTACCTAGAGTACCGGTAGTAGCTAGTAGTAGTATGCATAACAGTAAAATAAAGTACGACTTTGTAAGGCTACGACGTACTAGCTCCAGTAGAAGTAGAAAACAACATAATCCGAATTGACTGTGACTGTGAGTTCGAAAAGAAATAAACTTAAGTCTATTTGATGGCGATACCAAGAACAACCAGCTGTCATCTGAGAAGCGAAGCTCACCCGCCTGTAGCTAGCTACCATGGGGGCGGGGCAAGTCATGCAACAGCAGTTTTCCATCCACTCACCAGTACTTTGTTGCCCATCACTCAACAGAACTGGAAAGACGAAAAAACTCACAAATGAGGAAAAGTCCAAGCCATTGAATGTCAGATAAGGCATGGTCTTCCAAGAACAATGCTGGAAAGGGAACAATAACCACATTAATAACAAGTTGGGTCTGTCCATATCTTTTGCCTCTTGCAACCCAGTAGGGTGTTTGTATAAAAGAAACCTTCCATGTCAAGCACCAGTAGTATTTCCAATGATATCACTACTCTTAGCAGCATAAAATACTACATTCATGGTCACATTCGAACATAATACTATGTACTACCGTATTTGTCTACTTGCTGCGAGGTACTAATGTCGTACTCGGAGTAGGAACTTCCGTCGTATGCCTGTATCTTCTACTGAGGACGCATTCTTCCGCCTCGCCCTTCGGGGCCCGGCTGGTGAGTCAACTTCTTAGATACGGAACTACCGGTAGCTAGTGGTTGGAAAAGCCATAAAATAGATTTTATTATCATCTAGAGGACGCATTCTTCCGCTGTTTTCCCTCTCTTGGAATCGCTGTCATATCCCCACCTCCACCTCCCTCCAAGTGAGCTACAAAAATGGAGAAACATAGGGGACATGCACGAAAAGTATTTTTACATTTTTCGTAGAATAATCTGACATGCTTCGAAATTTAGTTTTTATTCCAGAAACTCCACTTTCTGGTCCGAACGCTACTGTTCGTGCTTCCTTCATCCACAACTTCCGCATCAACAGCGTCCGATGTACGCTCAGTTCCGATCGTAGAATCTTCGGGTTCACATGGAAAAACCTTGCAGTCAGTAGTCAAAACCACTTTCGATTCATGTTTTGGCAAACATTCACCTTGCTGTCCCTCAAATGACTCTAGTTCGTCATTGTCAAGAGACTCGGTGGAGCAAGAGTTCAAGCCCGTACATCCTAAGACGTCATCACTTTCTTCCTGTTGATGTGTGACTATTTCATCACCTTCTTGAGGGTCATCAATCGAAGTGCTGAGAGTAGTCGATTCCGATGGTGCGACCGATTGTGGAGAAGTGCTGTTCCATGAGGAATGAAAAGGAAACCCAAACCATGAGGATGATCTTGCAGGATGTTCTTGCAACCTCCATCGTTCCGGGTCTTCTTTGATGAATTCCCGCATGGTGCTAGTTAGGATATCAATCTTGACTTGATGGAGGTCATTTTGCTCTTCCAACTGACATATGATTCCTTTGTGGCGTTGAAGTTCCAATGCAAGCTCCTCCCGTTGTCGGTCCAAGTCCAATACCAAAAGACGGATTTTCTCTTGCACTTCTTTCATGATTTCCATCTCATAGGACCAGGGGGACACTCTGGAAAACGTTTGCAAATCGTCCTCCCTGTCTTCAACACTGTATTCATTCAACAGGGCGGGTGTCTGCACAGTGTCGCTGGGAGTAACAACAACGTTGTCAGTTTCGATTTCACAGGGGGTCGATTGAGTTTGACACTGTTGGAACTCCGCAGAATGAATTGCGTCTGAACTTTCGATTGGATACGTCGTTTCATTTTCATGTTGCTTTATGAAACAACTGTCGGCATCTAGACCTTCGGATATCTCCAATTTTGCGTCGGACTCTGAAGATGATGTTTCTTGTCTTCGCTCAGGCATCATGCTTTTGTTGTCTGGTGTAAGTAATTTGGTCAAGAACGAGAAGAATGCAGTGTATTGCTCGGTTGCGAACACCTAGTAGAGCGCAAATTGATGAACAACTGCAACCTGGTTCTCTTGAAAACAATGGCAAAATTGAGACCACGAAAAGTTTCAGTTCTGAGGCTTGGATCTGCCAAAGTTTTTGTCTTTCTGGTGATGATTAGTTGAATGTATTGAGATGAGGTTGATTTTCTGTGAGCAGCGATGGAATCGAAGAACGTTTTATTCTAGCTACCGGTAGTAGTATTATGAAATATATTATTAGTAAAATATATACATTATTTTTGCGCGAACCGCGAACCGCCGTGAAGTTAGTCGTCTTGTCATATTTTTTACAGTTAATTAGTCACTTATATCTGTGAAGCGTTTTTACTTCTTACCATTAGTACAACCGTGAACTACGTATTATCGTCAATCCTTATCAAAAACAGAGAGAGAAAAAGGAATAATAATACTGCTTCTACTACTTTTTTAAGAAGCTGCCACCGATTCCGCATCCGAGAAGATTCAAAGATGATACGCGAGCTCTTGATTGCTGACCGTGGGTACGGAAAGAACATGTTTTACAGTTAGTTATACCGTGGCTTGGTGGCTTTGATCAAACGTGTCGAATTTTTACATTTTCAAAGTGCCATGCCAAGGCACTTCTATGAGGCTGTTTGCGATTTAACTATTGTTGCGCCCCATACCTATCTACGGATGGGTCATTGGCCAATTCACGCCCTATTTTTATTTAACTACTAAGTGACTAGCAACCCCCAAATAATGACCGTGACACTTATGGTGTCATGACCCTTCGGTTCCGTGATTTGTTTACCGTATACCGTCGAAAAACAGCCAAAAGAGGAAGAGGAGCGACACCCAACATGATCATGTCGAATTCTTCCATTCCGTCGGTACAAGTTTGTATGCATGGCACATCATCCGGTTTGCTGGCTGTGAATTCATCCCTGTCCGTACACTTTGCGTTGTTATAGTGCCACCGTCAAAGGAAACCAGCAGAATCACCAAACATGTTTTTATGGATACCCCTTTCCCAAGGAACCTGTTTCGATGTGCGGCATCGATTCCGTTCTGACGGAATCATCATCAGTGACGACAGAGTCGGAAGCGTCGCCGTCCCGTAGAACGTTACTGTTGGATAGATTACGCAAGTCATTACCATCTGCATGTGTCACGAATGAGTTTGCGAATGTCTCTGACTTTCACGCCAAACGTTTCAATATTCCATTGCTGGTTGAACGATCCTGGCATCTTCCGGACGAAAACGATACACCCGCCCACATTGTCCGCATTCCCAACCACCCATCGACTTGTTAGTCAATTTCCACGGTTTGTCTCATGTATCAACGTCACATATACATGACTTCAAATCAATTGTCAACCGGTAACCGCCTCATCTACGTTTCCGTGTATCACATGCTTTGGTACTTGCATTGAGTCACCCGCGTACTTGCATCTTGCTCCTTCCAATATATGGAAGTTCTGTCTCCCGGAAGGACGCGACAGACTCGACAATTCTGTTCCAAGATTTTTCCGTTCCCTGAAAGGATAATTGAACGGAAACAACAAAGATTAACGTCAGATAACCGATAGCATGCATTCTTCAAGCTGTGTATACCTATCTCTTTACCCCTCTCACCGTTTTACCATTGTGGCTATTTGTCTTCCAAGTGTTTGTCTTCCAAGTGAATGTGACTGCGAATGGCAAAGTCAATGTTACAATGCTAAGAAGTGTCGTACTCATCACACGCCCGTTTTTGCCCAGCCACCGCTTGCCAGCCCTTTCCCCCCGTTCAAATTGAATTTGAAATTCTTCCAACCGATGGTAACCTAAAGCAAAGAAACGGCCAGCTCCCTTTTTCGAAATCTATCCCATGAAATCGATTGCAACAGACGCATGGCCTTCTTGACTTTCTATTTGTTTAAAAGAATGTTGTATTCGTTTCTATAGATAGGTGGTGGTGGATCGTGAGACAGTATCATCTTTGTCCAATGACGGTATATACGCCACGTGAAATATTCCTAAGCAATAGTAGACTGCCTTCCAATGACTACGACGTTGTACGCGCACGGCCATGTTGTTCCCGCCACAAAACTTCATTCCACCTGTCAACTGCCTGAATCGTTGTGGTGGCTGTTGTTGAAATGTTTCTTTCGTGCGAGTTGCCGTCTTACATCGGTTGAACATTTGCTCCAGTAACAACCATATCACGAGGCGACATCATCTACCGACTATCGAGGTATTTGCAACGATCATGGACTATTTTGGAAAGGAGGCAGCGGATCGTCCGGACGTGCGAAACGACGGTAAAGGAGAGGAGGGTAACGGTCGTCCTCAAGTCCCTCGAAAAGACGATCCATCCCCGGAAGTGGCTCTTCGGAATGTATCGCAAATGGACTGTAAAGGAAAGGAGGGTAACGGCTGTCAACAAAATGATCGAAACGACATTCCATCCCGAAAAGACATTCCATCCCTGGAAACGGTTCTTCGGAATGTAATGCAGATGGAGTTCCTCACTGACGAAGTGAAGAACAGTTTCGTCGCTGCGTCTATTACTCATAGTAAAGCCTCACCAAAGGCGCAGCAGCTGAAATATTTCATCGACAACATAAATGTCGCTGATCCGGACAGGCAGCATTCCCTCATAAAAGCAGCAGTGACGTGTTATCTGAATGATAAGAAATTGGAGGAAACGAATGGAGGTACTGTGGCAAAACAGAAACAATGTATGGCTACATTGTCCATGATTGGGGACACTGTGTCGAGCCGGGTAAATAGCAACCCTAGTCCCCCTTTCGATCCTCGTGATAGCGATAGTGATGATTCACATGAGTATGATGTTGAGACAGGTAACGGCGAGACCTGCAACAAGCGGGGTGATGCATCCCGCCATGGTGTAGCATTCCGTCCACAGGATGGAATGGAAACCCGTCATTCGAACGTTGCAGATGCGATGGATAGTCTTGGACCTGCCGTAATTGCGAAACGTACGCAGAGTGCACCTCAAGGATCGTCCATTCCACAAGGATGGTACGTTCGAGAGTTCCAGTGCTACGACAACACATGCCAAACAAAGATTCTTGTCTGGTCGCCGACGAAAGATCTTTGGTCTACACCAGCTTTTTCCCTTGTCTACGACAATTCAAAGCATCGAGCCCACAATCCCATTGATTGGGAAGGCTGGTACAGGTACAAAACTGGGAGGGATCCATCTAGCCCAGATTGGGATGTAACAACATATCCACAGAGACCTGGTCTTCCTCACTCTGTTCTGTTGGCGGTAGCCGAACAGCTCCGTATAAACCCCAATATTAAGCCCGTCGAAGCCGCGATTGCTGTACGCGAAAGGTTCAGCAATCCACCTCATCCGCTCTTTGGGAGACCTGGGATATTAGACGGGATGATCATGAAGCAAACCCAAGACCATGTAAGAAAGGAAAAGAATCGCTTGAAACAATTGAAAAGCTCTCCAACAGTGGGGAGGGTTGAGTATTTTGATGACATTTCTCGCTACATAGCTCACCACCGAATCAATTACGACCGACTACAGCAGATTGGTTGGGAAGCAACTCTCAGGAGTGGCCCAGAATGGATCCATGAAATGGCGAGAACACTACAGCGAGAAAAGGTCGTTGCTGCGTTGGGATGCAATGAACATCGACCCGAGACACATCTTGTTGTGCTGGATAGCGATGAAGTGTTTTCCAACGAAAGATGGCAGACACTCCATCAAGCGAGCGACAAAGTTCACATGACGGGACCGGATACAAGGAGAAGAACAGTTGTGTTCAGCAGCATCGCCCTTCTGGCCATTTCTGTTTGGTGTGAAAATATGAGTTGGGAGGTATGCGGAAGTGTCGATGGGACACATGGAATCTCGGACTCTTCCTACAAACTAATAACTCTCGGCGTGAATGCCTTCCGCAAGGAGACAATGCGACGATCCTTTCATCCTCTCGTGTACATTTGGGGGGAAGGGGAGAGAGAGATCGTCGCACTGCACGGGTTCCTGAACTGGAAAATCGCTGTCCGTCATCTCTTTGGTATCAACAGCGTTTGCTTCAAAAGGGGCGTCGTCTCCGATTCCACTTCGGTGTTTTCAAACTCCGTAAGAGCTGCATTCCCTGGCAGTCCTCCTTTATCATGCTACCCACACATTATCAGGAAGTTCAAAATTGGCGATCGCTCGGGAAATGGATCCTATGCTGCAAAGGTCAAGAATGGTGGTCCTATGTGGCTAAAAACTGAGGCCGAGGAAGCTATCAGACGGTGTTCATTTTGTAAAACTGAGCAACAGATGCTCAAAATGTGGGAGTTAACCCAAAAAAAATGGGTCATGGATGGACAGGAGGCTTTGGCGGAGACCTTTGCCAAGACGTACATCAACAATAACGACTTCAACAAATGGTATTACACTGCCAGCGGGCAGCATGGTTGTGTTCCCTGCAACAACGCCATGGAAAGTCATCACCTCCAGATGAAGGGGTCAAAGTATTTCTACGGATTCATGGAACATGGCGCAGATATGCGCACCTGTCTAACAATCTCCTTTGTTAGACTTGTCTATAACGCAAGCGTCAGTCTTTCATCTCCCAGTTGGGGGCTGCCAGTTCTTGACTACGGTAGAGCATCCCAAAACGACGATTTCATGAAGTTCCAGTCGCTGTTGGATCCAAAGGTGGACATCAAGGAATATAATGATGGGTGGCTCATTAACGATGCGACGTACCTCGCAACACCAATTACAGAGGATGACATTGCCAAGATGGAAATGGCCTTGAGCGGAAAAATGGAGGAGGATGCAGAAGCTCATGTTGGCGATAGGGACATACGTGACATACTTCTGTCCCGGACAACAAGATTCCATCACGTGAAAAGGTCAGTTTGGACCTTTGAAAAGAACAACGATGTATACTTTCACTGCGACTGCAGGGACTATTACTACACTCAATGGTGTTTCCAGTCTGCGTACATGCAACACAGGGAAGAGCTCCAGCTGTTGGGAAAAAAGATCACCAGCAAACGGTCTAAGACGTCCAACTCGAGTAAAAGAAGAAAGATAATTAAGGATGCCTTGAAAGCAGCTGAGGAGAGGATCGATGCACAGAACATAAAAAATGGAAACTGATGGACCAGTGGGTTCGCGTCCATAGGCGGCACATTGCAGTAGCACATCCTGTGGCAGCATCATCCAACTCCGTCCTTCCCCATTCTCTAGCATCTTGAGAAATATTAGCGTTGGCATCTCGGGAAACATTAACTCTTGGCAGCATTTATTTGGAGGCGGCTGGCAATCCAAAAGATGTCGCATCGAAAAAGGTACACATGAAACTACCTGCCAAAGTGCTGCAATCACATACAACGCAAGGAATAACTGTCAATGATATCGTTCACATGAAACAAGAATCGGTTTGTAAAACAACGATGGAATGGACTTGCAGCTACATCTCCTTCCTTGAATATGGAACAACAGCCATCAACGACGGCAGCTTGCAATCCAAAAGATGTCGCATCGAAAAGGTACACATGAAACTACCTGCCAAAGTACGGCAATCACATACAACGCAAGGAACAACTGTCAATGATATCGTTCACATGAAACAAGAATCGGTTTGTAAAACAACGATGGAATGGACTTGCAGCTACATCTCCTTCCTTGAATATGGAACAACAACCATCAACGACGGCAGCTGGCAATCCAAAAGATGTCGCATCGAAAAAGGTACACATGAAACTACCTGCCAAAGTGCCGCAATACAACGCAAGGAACAACTGTCAGTGATATCGTTCACATAAAACAAGAGTCGGTTTGGAAAACAACGATGGAATGGACTTGCATAAACATTTCCTTCATTGAAAAATGTTTCCTTTTTCGACGAGAAACTAGGAACATCCCGCCTGGACATTACGATACAGTCCAGCCTGTCGTTGTATCGGGATGTTCCGGTCAACGCAACGATCTATCGGGATGTTCCAGTCAACGCAACGAACGAGTCCATGGTGTGCACTCACTGTACAAGGATGATGTGTGATGTGTTGATGAAGAGATGAAAGATACACAAAACATCATTACATGTGGCGTTGTACCTACCGAGGATACGTACCAATCATCGACGATGGTACGTACCAATCGTAACAAGCAGACATTATGGGACATTTTAGGTGGCGAATAAAGAAGGTCATAATGGGCATGAACATTGAATTTCTTCGGGAACCTAGATTTTCAATGTAGATTTACTTATGGTGCGGCCTATCCACGCCCCGTAGATTGGAAATAGCCGCACTATTGTTACGTACTGCAAAGGCGAAGTACATACCGTGCATCCAAAGTCGATGAACAAGTCGCTGGTCAGAGTGTAGATCTCCTCTACTGTATAATGTGCCAAGCGCCGGTTATGTTCTTACAGAAATGCTTGATAGGTGCTGCAGAGTTCGTTCCGCGACGTCTGGGTGTTTCAGTCTTTTTTATTTGGCTACGAGATGGTGGTTGTGTTGGTCGGTTCTGTTTCCGCCGTTCTAAGCTGTGATGCCACACGCTTGGCTTGGTGTTTGGATTGGAGATTGGTGTCTCTTCCAGCTATCTTGGCTTCCTTCTTCTGGCGCTTATTATGCTGGTAGATCTCATGTTTCTGGTCTTTAGGGCCATCCGGACAATCCTGCATGTTATGATAATGTCAAAACCCCCAATAATTTTCTGCGTTGAACTTCTTGCTCTGATGATTGATTAGATTATCGTGGCCGGATGACTTTTCGTTGGCTTTTACGTAGTGAGATTTCGATTGTCATGCAGGCCGAACCTTGTTGTATGAGTGTCGCATTCTGTTACTGACATGGATTAATTATTAGGCCTAAGTACTGCAACTGGTGCGCAGTTTGCTGTAAGTTGAATGCCGATTCATTGGCAGCGGTGACGACCGTCAAATGGCGCGAAGCTGGCATTGGAACTGCAACAAACACCCCATAATCAAAAGCTTGAGAGGTTCTACTGGAGCTTGATACCTTTCACGTTGTGAAGAAACGTGAAGTGAGGAAACAAGGACGAGATGCCTAGAAGTATTGAGAATGATGATGAGTAAACCAAAACAAAGAATAAAAAATCATTCGAAGTGTTCTCGGTTAGATATGAGTTGCAACAACCATTGATGCAGGGGACTGCCATGCCCCCAAGAGCAAGAGGAAGGGCTCCTGCCAGAAGGTCGACCCTTCCTTCAAAAGTTCAAGAAATACAAATCGAGACGACTTGATCGTGGTAGTGGAACTTTGTACTCGGGAATCGATTGTTCACAGTCAGTGCAGTGAGAAATTTATTCTAGCAGGACCACGTACGAGGTACTGCCTCTTTCCAGTTCTTGAAAACGATGGTCGCGGGTTCGTAGACTGACTGTGAGTAAACAGGTGAATTTTGTTGTAGGAGAAGTTCCAGAAAGTTGTTGTTTATGAGTATTTATGGTGGCCGATTGCTTTTATTTGACTGACGGTGGACGGGGACTCCCGGTGTATTTCGTTGACTGATTGTTTAGTTAAGGTTCCCATTTTATAAATTCTCTACACGAGTTTCAACTACCGGTAGTTACACAAGATAACGTGCGTGCCTTTGGTGCAATTGCCCCAATCGAATGTCAATGGCTGTGTGAACAGTACTCCGTAGAACAGTAGAACCACCCCAGTGATTGTGAATAATAATAATAATAATAATAATATGTAGTCTACCTACTACTACGGTAGCTCCAGATAGAGAGTGTGAAGTAATTAACTGAAAAAAAAAAGTCTCTCTCATTCACCGTCCAATCCATCGGCGATATATGACAATGATAGGCTTTCTGACTGCATGCGTGATTTCTGTGCAGCGACGACCTGTTCTATGCCAGAATACGCGAGTGATCGACCTTCGGTTGTTTTTATGCAGAATAATAGTGAAATGTACTCCGTATTGTCGTATTGTGTATTGTGGTTTTCGCGTCTGCAACCCACGAGCGTTTCGAATCTACACTAAGATGGAATACTACTGAACTTTGAATAACAACAGCAGACTGCATTGCAACATCCTTGCACTGTTGTCAAGTGATTTATTTCGTGATTACTGCAGTGTATAAGTTCTAACATCTTTTGGTTGCGTCGTGTGGAATCACGTTTTATTGGAATACCGTACATCGTCCCATTAAACAAAGCCATTGGCCCGCACTTCATTCCAGTATGTCTCGTCGTCGGGGAGAATTCGAGCATCGTACGTCCCTCTTTGAGGGAGCCTACCGCGCTTGGTCGCATCTTGGGGGCTTGGATCCAGTGGATCTGTTTTCCAAGTCACCGGAAGAGCTGGATCCCTTGAATATGAGCACGGAGCCTGTTACCGCATCATTCAAGACGGAGTCAACAAAAGATGATGCTTCCACAGATGCTGCAGAAACTCAGAGTGGAGCGGGAACCCCTACAGGAGAGGGTGACAGGGCGTATGCGGTCAGTGAGGCAGACGAAGAATCATTGTCGAAGAAAGGCAAGGGGGATCCAGCCAAAAAGTCTTCAACAAGTACACCCACAAATCCTAACAGACGAGACTGGAGGTACGAGCCCCTCCCACGCTCCGGTCTTGAACACCCCTATGTACGTAGCATCATCACTCCTTGGCTGGGACCTGACAGTGAAGATCCCGATGAAGTGGAGCAAGGTCTGGCCACCTTGCGGAACTGGTGGCAGCATCGGCGTAAAGGTGAGAGCAGATCTGCTATTAGCGCCTTGGGCACGGTAAAGATGAGAGCCTTAGTCGATGGATATACTCGGCATTTCTTCAGGTTGGCCTTGGATCTTGTTAGAAGAGACAAAGCACATCCACCTAAAACGCTTCTCGCCAACATGGGCTGTCCAAAATCAGAACGGAACCGCAGAAACAAACCCAAACACAAGAATGGCCATTCCGAGGACGAAGAAGAAGTTGGAGAAATTATGACCTCTTTGGCAGGAGCTCGAAGCTTGGAAGGCGGCTCTGGAGCCAGCTCATCACTTCTGTCTGGACTTCCTTTGCTAGGTGGCCTTGACGTTCTTGCTGGGGTGGGGGGTAGTTTCCCAGGCTCTGCCGCTTCACTGAACAACCTTAAGCTTTCATTTTCGGCTGGCCTTGGAACCCCCGGTGGACTGTCGGTTGATCATTCTAAACAAACTCTTGACTTGCTGCTTCAACAGCATAGACAAACTGCGTTGGACCAAATCGAACTCACTCAACTGGCACGTTCGCGACAATTGATGGCAGCGACATCAATTTTGTCGCCCCTTGAACAACTGCATCTGTTACAAAGAGAACGTCAGTTGGCTCTTTTAGGTACAGCATACAGTGTGCCTAATGCAACCAACTCTCTTTCCCAAGGCTTTGGTGACTTGAGACACTACTCCCCGCCAAATTGGTTGCTAGAACCTCTAGAAAGGAAACCCAATGACACAACGTCCGAAGAAACTGCTTAATCGAAATCTCCACTACCAGAAGAAGATAAGGTATCTTATTACATCAAAAGAGGGATTTCTCTGAAGGAGTCGACGTTACCATAGTTGAAATCAGAAACATGACAAAACACTAATAATACGAAGTGTTTGTGCTTTTTTAGCATCGCTGATCTCTCGTTCGGAAATCTCTGAAGGAATAAACGTTACCATTGTTCCACAATAATAACAGAAACCATAAACATGACAAAATACTAATAATACGTACTAGAAGTTCGGGCTTTCAGAAATAGCCTTGTTGACCTATGGTTCTGAGAGAACGCAAAGATTTTTTGTTCGATTCCGTTTTGATAGGCGTTCCGCTCATGACAGAGTTTTCCTTGTCCGTTATACAGTCTCCTCCCCAGTCACTACCAAGATCCGGCTCTTCATCGCTTTCCAAAATCGGTTCCACTCTGATTTTCCTTCTTCTCCCTTCACCCTTAGACTTGATCGCCTTTGCCTTTGCTTTCGCGGCCTTTTCACCCGCTAATTGATTTTCCTTCCCAAGCTCTGACTCCTCATTCAATTTGGTTTCAAACTCCTCCAAGGCTTGTTTGAGTTCCGGTTTGACAAACTTTTTAGCCTTCGAGATGATGGAGAAAAAGTGCTTCTTCACATCTTCATCATATAATGAGTCTTTGTACAGCTTGAAATTATCTACCAACGACTTGATTGAACGTTCGTTCACTTTCAACTGTGCCATACAATAGGCAATGTCGGCCTTTTGGGAAATGCTGTGACATTTCGGAATTCGTTGGCATAGTTTTTCCATAAGCATTTCATTTTGCTTGTCCTTCTTAATATATCCCAAAAGAAATGACAGAATGCTTCGGAAATCTTCCTTCAAAATATCAATTTTGCTAAGTTGACTGACAATATCGGGAAGAAGATTGTAAACGGGATTGTTGCTTCTCTTGCTCAGTTCGTGAAACAAATGCCGTGAAGTGTCCCGAATTCGTTGGTCTAAATCCCTCAAACAGAGAGCTATTTCGCAAACTTGCCCTTTCACCTTCACCATGTCGTTAAGAATGAGGTGAGTCAAAACCATTAGTGTGTGTCGCCGAACTTTGGTAGAGGAATCTCTAAGACAGGCATACATTCTGGGTGTGTACGGTTCAACTTCATTCGGAAAGCGAAAAGCTAGGTCTCCCAAAGCGATCACAGTGTTTGCACGAAGTGTCACATCATCTGCCGGAGCATTTGCGAGAGCAGTGAAAACGACAGGTAGATGCTGCTCACAAAATGAGCTGGAAACGCACATGAACTTACAGAGAGCCAACGTGGATGTTTGTCGCAAAACTTCAGAATCAAATTTTCCACCTTCATTCGCTACAACTCGGGCTAAAATGGGGCTAAACATGCTCAGCAGCCCGCGGCCAACAATCTCTTTCTCCGCAATCTCGGCCACTTTTCTCTCATCTTCAGCCTCCAGCTCTGCAGCCATTCCTAACTCGTCTTCAAGATTATCAATCTTGTCATTCAAGGCACGAGACTTGGATCGGTTGGCTTTATCGGTCTCCTCTTGCATTTTCAAGTTTTTTTTTGCGGTAGCACGGCGAACAGAACCAGACAGAGCCTCTGTGTAAACGAGCAATTTTAAAGCAATGTGTCCTAACACGTGAAAAAATCTTGCTAAACGCATCGGATGACACTTTTCCAGACCAGTTGTCGAGGAGGCAATGGTGCGACTGTGCATTCCACGAACGATTTCTGCGCACGACTTTTCTGGTTCCGGAGAAATTACAAATAAAGCTCCGATGGCTTGTTCTGCAGCAGCAAACCACTCCAACGTGTCTTTTTCAACAGAATCAATGCACCAATCCCCCCGTGCCACGGCACATAATTGGTCAATGATCACTTCCAAAACAAGAAATTTGGCACAAGAAGGATTCACTTGTGCTCGTTCTATGCGCTGCAGGGCAAGTGAGGCGGAATGAGCGAGTTTCCAATGTCGCTTTTCCTCTGTGTAGTCCCCAAGGGCAAAGTCAAGGATAATTTTGAGACGAGACTTGCTGTCAACGATTCCTTTATCGGCATTCGCTGCCATGCTGAGCACTTGCAGTGCTGTCGCTCTAGCATCACCTGATACCGACGAAATCGAAGACCATAAGCTTGAAAATACCTCAGCAGGGATTCTTCCGTCCTTGACTAGTAGACTAATAGCTTCTTCAATCGATGCAAGTTCGCTTACTGTAGCTTCCTCCGTCAACGTGAGCAAATTGTTAGCAATTTGTGGGCTGGGCAGGTATTCTCCTTCGTCCGTTCCAGGAACGGCAATAAAAACGTCAACGAATGCTTTCAACACTTCGTCCTTGATGCTTTGGTCCGTCGACCACATCAAAGTGAGAGCTTGTCTCATTCCAGTGACTGCACATGGTAATCTGAAATGTCGAGCTTTGACAAAAAATCTGAGAGCTTCCGTGACATCGCTTCCGTTTGCTGAGAGCAATAAGCCGTTGAGGTTTACACTAGCGTTTTCAAATTGATCGATGAATTCGAGTGCTGATTGCGCAAATTTTAATGCGCGAACCTTTGACCGGAACTGATTCTCCTTTTCATCTACCTGGTCCATACTATCCATTGCTTCTGCTTCCGCAATAGCGGCGGCGAGTGTTGCTTGTTCCAACTCGAAAAGAGCTTCCACAGAGTCCCCGTTTTCTTTCGCATTGGCAAGAGAAGTTTGGTATGCTTCGTTAATGTTGACAGGCAAGTTTGCTTTGACGAAGTCATACATTTCTGACAATTTGACCCGATACGGAGTTGGATCAAGATCTCCCATGAAGGGGTTATTCTCGAGCAGTGTTGTTAGCAACTAATAGATGGAATTGAAGGTGTGAGAATATCGAATCGGTTATTCTCAATGAGTGGATGACACAGATTGATTGTCTAACTCACCTGAAGCGATTGCTTTCGTACAATAACTGTTTTGTCTTGGAGGCGGTCAACGGCCATACGTGTGACACGAAGAATGCGGTCAACAGGAATGCTTCCGGCTTGTGCGAGACGAATCCAAGCTTTCAGAACAGCGGATCTCGTGTAAGAGCTTACGTCATGTGCTCTCGCTTGGAGAATGTCTAGTAAGGCTGACCGAGACTTTTCAAGGTTGACAGGAGATGTTTCCAGTTCTCCGCTTGAATCAATCCCATCACCACTCTCACCAGAATTTGGCTTGAGAGCCTTTCCAATATATTCCACAATGTAGCCAAGGGCTGTCAGGATGGCAGATCGTAAAAAGTACGGTTCGGACTCCAAGTGAGGAAGCAAATGCGAAAAATTTGCTAGTACGAGTTGCGGACGATGAAGAGCAAGCTCACAAACAAAGGGTGCAACGAATTTTATCCCGCTCGCTTTTCCAGTATCATTGCTCCCATTAGTGTCTAAACGTCCCACCTCTCGGATAAGTTCCATTGCGAGCCGGTTCGTGGAGACAATTGTGCACAATTCAGCACACAGGGCAGCCATGTGTTCGAATGAGTGCATCAGGTCCATCAAGGCTGCTAAGACTGTACCCATCATACTTTCAGTCGAATCGATAGTTGCCGCAATCATGGCCAATGCAGCATCACTAGATGCTGCTTTCCGTGCAAAGACTCCAGTGGCACTTTCCAACATTTGATAGGCGATTCGACAAGGCAAGCCAACTACCGATTCGTCAGGAACGCCCCGTTGCCATAACTTGAATCTGTTTTGACTCATGCTTCTGGCCGCACTTAACATGGCATCGGCACATGCAGATCGCATCTGCACTGTGTCTTCTCCTTCAACTCCTAAGTTAGAGTCGATCGATTTACCACCCCCTCGAGATTTTACCATCCCACTTGAAATTTTGGCTTCTGACTCCATGATGAACATGACTGAGAAGAGCATGTACAAATGACAAGCATAGGCGTCACGAAATTCCTGACTAACGACCATGTGGCGGCCGGATGATCCCGACTGAGCCGCTGTTCCATGCGTTTCTTCGATTTCACGGTCTGCTTCATCCGTTTCGTCCGACAGAATAGAAGAAAGTGTCTTGACCGCTTGGCATAGAGCTTGGATCAATAACCATCTAGTGGATGGGGCCAGGGACGTGGATTTACTAAACGACAAGGACAATAATGTTCCAAGCCAAGATTTGAGATAAATTCATCAAGGAAATCTACCGTCGGCATTTTGTGAACTTACCGGACCAAAGTATACATGGCTTGCACACGTTCCCCGTCCATCCAAGGATCATATCCATCATCGTCCTTCTGGAAAAGATAGATACCTCCGGATAGCAATGCCTGGTTCCCTCGTTCCAACAAAGTGACCAATTGGAGGAAAGAATCGGCACGAACTGCATCATCATCATCATCAAAGTCGTTCGGGTAAGGCAGGAGATTGTAGGGCTCTCGCTCCAACTCTTGGAGCGATGTAGGAATTGGAAATCTCGAGGTATCCTCGGGCATGTTTGAAGCGGTCTGTGTTGGAGTTTATCACCAGCTAAGAAGCACGGAAGCTTGCTCGAAGAACAAAGCGCCCCTATTGTCGTCCGTATTCCAGCTGCTCTTCTTGCTGAAGCAAGGCGATGCCCTATCTGTTATTGTTGTTTACTCTTCATCATGGACTTCTTGTCACAGGATTGGTCGCTATGTCGCCATGACAATTTGAATTTCATTTTTCCGTTGTTTGGAGCGAGCCGGCATTAATCATACCGTACTTGCTCACAGTCTCAGTGTACGGTACTGAAAAAGGTTGGGTACAGTACCCTTATTGCTGTAGTACTACTTACGTACCGCAGTTTTGGCGGAATAGGTACTGCCGTACGGTACGACGCATCTTCAGTATGATGCATGGCTATGGCAAGTACCCTGGCGTACTGGCTACCGCCTACCGGTACCGTAGTTCCGCATCCACTGTAGTGTATGTTCATACGGTAATAACAGCATCATAGAAGTTGAACTGCTCACAGTCAGTATGATACGACTTGCCTGGAAGTCACACTGTCGTAGTGCATTGCAGTGGTGCGTAGTACATCACCAAGAACTGTCGTTACGGTGCTGTTTTCAAAGTTTTCTTCAAGTGCGGAGATGAAATAAACATCAAAACAACAAAACTACGACACACTGTTTCCACTCAGACGTCGGTAGCACAAGAAAGCTGTACATCGCTCTGCCTGAGGGACGATCTCTTCCGCTACGATCAGGGCATGCACTGATTCTTGGATGTTGCGAAGTAGGTCCGAGGCACTGGCGAATTGGTTCCAGGCTCTAGGGACCGCAAAGTGGCAAACTTCAGGGTGTTCAGTAGGACAGACAACTAGTGCTGAATGGAGGACTGGAATCAATGTAAATTCTTTGTAACTCTTTCCTAGGAAATAATAATCAGATGGTGAATCTAGCAAGCAACATCTGCTTCTTTTCTTCAAGCAGCATTTGAGCCATTTCCTCCTGGGTTGGAATGCCTTGGAAGTAATCCTCGGCAAGGAGACTATCCACATCTATTACCGAACATTTTCGTCGCTTCCTCTCTTGTTGGAACGCAGCCTCTTCCAACTCCAACAACACCCCATCCTCTTCGTCCCTCCAGCCGAAATACGCTGGCGTGACTTTTCGGTCCATTGATTGCTTGTGTATGTTAGTTTCCAATTTAGTCCTTTGTTTTTCTAGAATTTCTGCCACTCCTGGTAACTCTTTGGCAGCCCCAAAGTATCTATATCCTCCCGGTCCTGCTGCGGACTGTGTGTCGCCCTCTTCGATCTGTTTCTTCCTTTCAATAGCGTTGTAGTCGACGCCACCAAGTTCCACGATTCTCCGGTTCCAGTGATACTTTTCTCGAAGTTTTCGATTGATTTCGTCGTTCAAATCTCGAATGGTATGCTCTCCGAGAGCAGGATTCTGGATTTTGGCAATGCCTCCGCTAATTTCGCGCAAAATTTGGTTGCGATAGAACTCAGCATCGCTCAAGTGGTTGCATTCCGAAGCCAGCTTGGGCCGTCGGCCTCGAACTGGTGCAGTGGCGTTGCTCTCCTCTCGCATGGCCACCCACTTGTTCAACATGGCTCGTGCTTTCTCAGCTGGACGAGCCATTTTTTGGAGGTAGATTTGATGCGTTGAAGAACTGTGGCTACTAGATTCGGAAACTAAAACAAAGAAAAGTGCCCGTCTCGACGGGATGGAAGCAAATCCAACGATGTGCGAAAGTGGTTGATAGACAGAGTGGGTATAAAGCAGATAGAAAGAACAATACACGAAGTAACAATTTAAATCGTTGCTTTATCCGGGCTACGCCGTAGATATTATTTGGTGTGTCGTGAGATTAACTGTAAGGCAACATCTCTTCAATCTACCGGTAGGGTAACTACCGTATGTACGGTACTGCGTCCTCTCGTATGATACGAAATACCGTACTGGTGTAACCGAGGAACTATCGTTTTGGTCAATCAAGTCAACAACCAAGGATAGTGCTTTTCTCCTTTACAGTTAACGTCCTTTCTTCGTGCAGTTTCACGTCGAAAACACTGCTCGACTCCGACAGTTCGACTCGATCTGTCGAGAGGAAGATGATGTTCGCCACCGACTGACCGTATCGGTTTCTCTCGTTTCCTTTTTCGACAACAACCAAAGGAAGAAGCTATCATTTGGGAAAAACAGTCTCACAATCTTCTCATTCACAGTCAACGACCAGGTGTTTCTTCGGCACTATCATCTTCACCCACAAAACTCACCTTTACCAAAATCACTCTCACAGCCATTGTAACAATGAAGCTTTCTGTTCATTTCCTTGTGGCCGTCGCTGTCATCCCTTCGGCCTCTTGCTTTGTTCCGACAGCAGCCTCCAGGTCAACTTCGTCGTTGAAAGTGTCGGTCGGGGGAACCTCACAATTGACACCTCCCAAGAAGGTGGAGGATCTTTCCGATTCCTCGGAAGACTTGTACAACCAAAATGTTCAGACAACCTACGGGTATGTATATGAATTGATGAGACATTGGATTGTCTTGCTACAACAATACATCGTGATTGTGAGGCTTTTCTTTACCGTTGTCGAAACTATCGAATAATTATTGGACGACGGACAACAGAGACATCTCGCCAGTGAAAACTGCTTACTCATCCTTTTGTTTTACCTCTTTCTATTTATCAGTCGCTACAAGTTGACCATTGATTCCGGCAAAGGCTGCTTCTTGAAGACGACCGACGGGAAAAACTATTTGGATTGCGTCAGTGGAATTGCTACTTGCGCTTTGGGACACAACAATGAATTCCTTACTAAAGCTATCGAAAATCAAATGAAGAAAGTTCATCACGTGTCCAACTTGTATTTCATTCCCGAACAGGCCGCTTTGGCCAATTGGCTGTGTACCAATTCCGGTGCCGACAAGGCCTTTTTTTGCAACAGTGGAGCCGAAGCCAACGAAGCGGCAATCAAGGTCGCTCGTCGATATGCCTACAATAGGGGCATTGAGGTGAGTCTAATTATGGTTCTGATGTGGTTTCGACAAGAGGTCGTCTGTTGCTAACGTCACTAACCTGCATTCCACTTTTGTACTTGCTCGAAAAGAAACCTGTCATTATTTCGGCTGAAAAATCCTTCCATGGACGCACCTTAGCCGCTCTGTCGGCAACCCAACAACCAAAGTATCACAAGGGATTTGGATTTGGAGGAGAAATGGTTCCTGGATTTGATTCTTGCGTGTACAATGACATTGCGTCATTGGAGGCCGCCGTCGAACGGGCCACATCGGATGGGAAAGGTTTGGCAGCAATCATGCTCGAACCGTTGCAAGGAGAAGGTGGCATCATTCCTGGAAACCCTGAATTTTTTGCCAAGGCACGAGAATTGTGCGACAAGCATGGAGCGTTGTTGATGATTGACGAGGTCCAAGCTGGCATGGGACGAACAGGAACACTCTGGGGTCATGAAAATTTGAATGTCATCCCCGACGTTTTTACTTCTGCCAAGGCTTTGGGTGGCGGTGTTCCAAGTAAGTACGACGTATAACCTGTCTTGAGAACATTCTGGTAGAAAAAAAAGGCAAATCCCTCATCTTTCCTACCACTCTCTCTCTCTCTCTCTCTCTCTCTCTCTCTCTCTCTCTCTTCAATTTTGCCAAAACCCAGTCGGAGCCATGATGGCTAGAGGCGAAGCCGCTACCACCTTCGGACCGGGTGACCACGCAAGTACCTACGGAGGTAATCCATTGGCTTGTGCTGCAGGTCTTGCTGTTGCTCAATACCTCTATGACAACAACGTTCTAGAAAATGTTCAAGCTCGTGGAGAACAACTCAGCCAGGGTTTGGAAAAGTTGGCTGAAAAATACCCTACGGTGTTGGGTCAGGTCCGCGGATGGGGTCTTCTAAAAGGTGTCGAATGCATTGCAGAAGACATCACTGCGGGAGAGTTGGTAGCTGCTGCCATGAACGAAGGACTTTTGCTGGTACCTGCCGGTGCTAATGTTGTCCGATTCGTCCCTCCACTCATCATTTCGGAAGAAGAAATGAACATGGCCTTGGAGCGATTCGAGGCAGCCGTCAAATCAAAGGCCAACTAAGATATACTTATTTATATGAATAAACAATAGATTTTCATTTTAGTGTACATGTTTTACTTTGGGTTCTCTACTCTAGAGAGTAGCTCCTGTCCGGTCGTGTCGCTTCCTCACAGTCATGGCGTAGCAAAACATTGTTCCAATACTACGCTACGCAGTCGTATTACACGTACTCCGGTACCTACGTAGTCATACTGTAGTACCTGGTACTATTGCTTGGCAGCTCTCTCAGGCCTTCAGGCCTCAGTGCACCTTCTCGTCATCTCTATGATACTGACTGTGAATGATGTTAACTGTAAACACGTGGAACAGCGTAACGGTTCTGTTGATCGGTCCGTTCGTCCAAAAAAAGTGAAAAACCGCGGGAAGGGGCAGCACGAGCAGTTTTTGCGCGGTTGTGGTGCAATAGGTATGGTAATAATAAAAAGAAACGCGAATTCGTTGCGCGTGCGCTTTGATGACCTCTCGTGGTTGGGCTTGGTAGGAGAGTTATTGCAGTTATAATTCGAATGGGAAATTATTCGTATTGGAGTAATTCATTACTCTACTCTAACAGTAAAAACAATTTTTTCAGAATTTCAATTGTATTTTTTTCGAAGTCTTTCGCAGCAACAACAACCATTCATCGGGTTAACTGTAAACAAAATAATTTATCGCACTACAATTCCAACACCTCTTTATTTCATCAGCTCAAATAATCGCAGCAGCAACAACAACAACAGCAACAACAACAACTGGAGCTTCAACAGAATTTCCATCATGAGCTCTCTTCGATTAGCAATGAAAAAATCTCTCGAAGAGGCGGGGCCTGCCTTGCCAGAGAGGGACAAGAAACGTCGGATAAAAAAACTACGAAAAGATTCTGTATTGAAAAGAGGAGCTCGTCCGGGGGAACCGCCCAAGATCAAACGCAAACGAGGCCGTCCGAGAAAGCACCCTCGTCCCGAAGACATGTTGGAAAAAGGGGAGTTGAGAGACGCGGGAACGGAAGTAGAAGTTTCTGAGGAGGGGCATCCAGTGGCTAGGGGACTCAAACACGATCGAACGTACGGCGATGAAAATGATGACGATTTGAGCAGTGAGAATGAGTTCTCGTACGATGAAGAAGAAGACGATGATAATGATGATTCTGAGGGGGGAGATGATGAAGAGGGGGAGGTTCGCGATGATGGTCATGACGAGAATCCAGAAGATGAAAACGACGATGACATTCAGAGCACGGAAGAGGCTGATGGCTCTGAAAGCCATCTCTCGAGTGTAGGTCCTCAACCAATCCTCACTCACACGACTCTCACGAATCCTCGACCCGCTCATCATGGTGGGGGACTTTCATCCCAAACGAAAGATGGTGCAACGCAAGAGGACGAATTTGGAATGGAGCGCAAATTGCTCAAGGAGAAGTCAGACAAATCAAAAGCAGCTAACGCAATTCAAAATCAATGGAAAAAGAAAAAAGGCGCACCCAAAGCTTTATCAACTGCGATTGTCGATCCATCTCAGAAGTCAAATTTAGACGCTGAAAGTGGTGGTGCCTTAGTGACACGAGATCCGAGCAATGTAACAGACCTTAGTGCTGATTCTGTTTCTGCCCAGAATCACGCAATTTCACAAGATCCAAAAGGAGAAGGCGACGACGATGCCGAGACATCGGTCGGAAAGAAAAAGAAGAAAAATAGGACCGGCGTCGTTCCACCTCCTACTGCGGAAGTTATGGATAGGGCACTTAACTTGACTGACAAGGAGTGCCGAAAGCACATTGATGTTGGGTTGAGAGTCAAGGTCCGGTTCGCAACGAAAGTCAAGAAGGAAGGAAAACCAATAGTTAAAAAAATTTGGTATGGGGGCCGGGTGGCAGTAGTCTCGAAAAGGGGCACCAAAATCAAAATCAAGTACGATGACGGAACCTCTGAAATTGCGAAGTTTCCGGATGATGACATTGTAGTCGATGCAGTCATGAATGGCGAACACGCAAAACCAGCGGATTTCTTCTTGCCCATTGCCAAGGAAGGTTCAGAGGTAGAATCAGTAGAGGAAGGTGAGGTGGAAGAGCCGTCCAATTCCATTCCATGTCCTCCCAAGGAGGATGAATCCAGCTCCGAATTGAAGATGCGGGAGGTAGTAACTTCACCGGTGGAGCTGGTTGAGGCCAACGCTTCAAATTCAGAACCTTCTGAAATGGACAAGGAGTACAAAATAGAAGTCGATCCGACAACAGCTACAGTGGAACAAAAAACTCCTAGCAACACCATATCTAGAATCGCATCCGAAGATATAGCATCACCAGACAATCGCAGCGCTGTTGACTTACTGACATCGCCTGAAGAAGGGGAACTATCGCCAGGAATCACAACACATCGCATGCCAATTACAGATGTGGCAGAGACACAGACGACCCACCCTCCTGAAGAAGCACCCCCTGAAGAAGCAATGTCGACATCTATTGATGACGGCTTTTCTGAGGCAGATGCGCATGCACCCCAACAAACTTCTTCAGAGGCGACCACCGAAAATACTATCTTGGTCCCTCCAAAAGTGAAACCAGTCATTCGAATTCCAGCGCAGAAGGCAAACACCTCATCCAAGGCAATTGATGTTCAGCCGCCGTTGGAAGAGGAAATGTCGATAGATAACATTCTTGTGGATACACCGATGAACGACAATACAGCAAAGCAAAAGTTTGAGGAGACAAAATCTGCAGAAGAAGAACCACCGAGAAGCAAAATAAAGGTTGTGAAGGAGGATGCGGATGATATCTCGCTGGAGGAATCGAATAGCAAGGCAGAGGAGGACCAAAATGTAAATGGAGGTAGCGAAGAAAAAATTGTCGAACATACCAAACCAAAGTCTATCAAGCTCAGGTTATCATCAAATCTAATTAAAACAGCAGAGATAGAGCTGGCGCCACCACAGCAGATTACAGGGAAAAAGAAAAAGAAGAAATCTGAACGCTCTAAGAGTCCAAGGCCACATTCTCTCCTCCCCAAAAGTGATGCGTCGCCAACTAAGATGGAAGAGGAAGAAGTGGAAGAACCCACACTAGCGGATGAAGAGAAAGAATTGGCAGTCTTTGACTCTAGGTCTGCGAAGTCACCGAAAGGAGATGCTGATGGTGGAATTATACAACCCGCACTCAAGAGCGTCACTTCTTTGGATTCCTTTGAAGGAAATTTTCGCGGTGGTAGAAAGGCAGCACAGCAGGCGAAGGAAAAGTTGACCACAAAAGACAAGGAAAGAGATGCAACAGTGCAGGAATCATTGAAAAAGAAAAAGAAGAAACGCAGAATAGAAGAAATGGAAGCTGGAGGTGATAGTACGGAAATTTTGTCAAAAGGACCAGAATGGGTGCAATGCGACTCCTGCGCCAAGTGGCGTATTCTTCCTGATGACGTCAAGGTGTCGTCTTTACCAAATCTTTGGTACTGCCACATGAATGTATACGACCCAAAGAGATGTAGCTGCGATGCTCCAGAGCAAACACAAAAGGAAGCATTGAAAGAGCGCAGGAAAGCATTGAAAAAAGCCAAACGATTGGAGGCCGAAGCTGTGCAGCTTGAGGCCAAGAAGGAGGGACTTGAACAAATGATCATCCCGGTCAGTCCTAAAGCAACAAAAGGATTGAAGTCTGGTGGGAAAGTCAAAGAGCAGCCTGATCCAAGAAAGAAAGGTCACTCTGCCACTGAAGATGATCAACCCCGACAATCAGATTTAGGATCTGAATCACAAATAGAGGAGAAAAAGAAAGCAGAAAAATTGAAAACAAAGGAAGAGACAGAAGATATCATAAATATGCCTATCGAACCAAAGAAGCCTGGTCGAAAACGTGGCAGGCCTGCACGGAATCCAACTCCCTCCACACCTCAGCCACATGTTAAAGATACCCAAGACGAAGACAACGTTGAATGGGTTCAGTGCGAAAAGTGTGAAAAATGGAGAAAGCTTCCTCCTGATATTTCGGCAGATGAGCTACCAGATACTTGGTATTGTTCCATGAATACGTGGAATCCATCATCAGCTAGCTGTAATGCTGACGAAGACAAGACTGACGCCCAGCACCACGAAGTTGGCAGTTCTGAATGGCAGTTACGTCAAACCCACGCCGGCAAGTACTCGTACCGGCAAATGATTTTTGGAACAGGGGCAAGAAAACAAAATCGACCTTTGTCCGAACGCTCTCGTGCTGCTGAGTCACTGTTCGTTAAACCTGTAGAAGATGACGATGAGAATCCCATTCCAACTACTCAGTATTCCAAGAGTAGCGCATTTCTTCCAAGGACTTCAAATTTCAACAAGACTGCAAATGCTATGAGCGAGGAAAGTATTGGAATATTTGATGTATTGAGCAATTCCAAACTTTGGGCACAACTTCGGGCTATGGAACAAGCTAAGCCAATGACAGTCGAGTCGAGTTTTTCTCCCAATTTGACATTTCCCAAATTTGTAACGTATGAAAACCTTCCTAACGAGATCAAGATTGGAATGCAAGATGTAGTGTTGCAGATCCTCGGGAATAGTGCCCTTCTTGGCGACGAAGTCATTTATGAAACTCAGCGGTACCCTTGGGAAAACAAGACGATGATTGGATACTGCAATGCCGACGTGGTCATAAACACTCTTTTGGCCTTGGTGAGGGATGGCATTATTGAAATGGCTACTTCGAGGAATCCGAATATTCCCATAGAACAGTGGATTCCAAAGTACCGACGTGTAAGATCAAAGCGTGCATTAGCTGCTGAGGAGGCTATCAAGTCGTCGAAGTGCATGAAAATTGCAAAGCCTTGGAAGCAACGAGAGGAAACGAAGACAGAGTGGATAAGCGGCCAACGAGCCTTCCACTGATTCTGATAAGTGTTTTTGTTGCCTTGTGAATAAAATTAGAAGATATCAACGAGTGGTTCCGTCATGCTCTGCTTCTAGCGGAAGAAGGGCCATAAATGTCTGATACCTCAGGAAATATGAATACATTATTTTACAATCGGAGGACAGAGACCCATGTCTGCAGTCCTCCTCTTGACCTTTACTACGCACACAAATGAAGCTTACATCATTCTCTCCTATTGTTAATAAATTGTCTTTTATGGTGAGGTTAGAACCACGTAGAATGTCTGTCGATCAAACCAGATATCCGACCAAGTCTACCCCTGCCTTTACCCCCCGCCTTTTCCTTGGAGAGGAGTGAGTCCATCATCTCTAAGATTTCTCCAAAGGTTGGGCGGCTCTCAACATCAACATTCCAACAACTTTTTATGATCTGACAGAGTTCCGCTGGCCACTTTTTGTTGAGAGGAGGGCGTTCTCCTCCATGGACAATTCGCTCATAGAACGACTCCCTATTCAAACCTACAAAAGGCTTCTTGCCAGCATTAAGCTCCCATAAAATGATGCCAAATGAGTATACATCTGCTTTATGGTTGTAAGGAAGACCTTCGGCGACCTCTGAGAGCAAAGGAAGCGTAGCTGTATGAGACAGAGGGATCCCAACAAAATGAAATAAGAAGACAGTTGACGTACCAGGTGCCATGTATCGCAGAGAACCAGTCTCTCCACTCATAGCATAAAGTTCGTTTGACTTTGCATCCGCATTTTCAACGATTCTAGCCAAGCCGAAATCAAGGAGCTTTAAAGTACCGTCGATCGTAAATCCAAGATTATCAGGTTTCTAGATCCGAATTGACCGGTGAAATGAAACAATCTATTAGCGCAATCAAACGTATCATGCACGAACTGATCATCACTTCAATTGACAGAAGTACTCACCAGATCTCGATGCAACACCATGCTCCCTGGGATAGCTTCTTCATGGCAATAATGCATGGCATTAGCCAAGGAGCGTGCGCATCGCAGTACTTCCAGGTATGCAAGTTGCTTTTTCCTCCAGAAGCGTCGGCGCCGGTCTCTTATACGAGTGTCGTAGCCCAACATTTGTGTTAATGTTCCTCCATCTAGTCGTTCTAGGACGATAAATCTCACGCCTTTACTAGTCAGGCCTGCTCCAATGAGTGAAACGACGTTGGGATGATTCAATCTCGAATGAACGTCTGTCAGCAAGAGAAACAAGTGTGAGATTTGGGAGCGTGCAGATAACCAGCCTACACTGCCAAGGTAACGTACTTAGTTCGGCCTCAATCTCATTGATGGCTAGTGCGACATCTTGACATTCGGGTTTGAGTGTCTTGACGACGACAGGTTTTCCATTGAAGACTGCCGTATGGATCCAGGAATTGCCGCCGTCCGTCAAATATTCGACATTTTGCAACTGTCGCCACTGCAAGTCCAGTTTGGCTCCAGTGATGGAAGTGCGATCGGCCCGGTGATAGTGAATTGTCGCGGCTTGATCAGCATCGTTGGCTCCCACGTGCTCCGAACGAGACAGTGTTGTAGAGGTACTGTTTGGACTAGGGCTACTGGTCATTCCTTTTCCGATTGAACCCAAGGGACGGTCAATCAAACCATCTTCAGCTAGCGAGTTGACCGAGGCAACGGCAGCGCACAACGACATATGGACCAAGAACTCCACCGCAGCGGGTGTCATGACAATTCTACGAAACAAAAGAAGAAGAAGAAAAAAGATTGGGACTTCGAAAGATGAAACAAAACCACTTTTTGGAAATTTGTTTTCGCAAACGTACCTTCGAATGGAAAAGTAAATGATGGTAATGTTGGTGTTGGATAATTCATGACAGACAGGGACAGCAACTGCTGTCCGCACATTGCTAATACTCATACGCAACGCCTCGGCGCCGTGTTGAGTGTACGCCGTGACCCAGACAACGTCGTTGGCATCCTTGGCCCGTTTGCATAAGGCGGGCGATAATCGATGAGTCCGTTCGTTGGATTTTTCGCCGTAATACACTTCGACCAAGTCCTTTCGAACGGAATCTTCCAATGCTGTAGGTCTAAGGTGCGAATTTGTGAGTTGATGCGTTTTGGGTCCAGTGCGGAGCCACATTTCAGCAATGTCAAATCCCATGACGTCGCAGCAAGAGGTTAAGATTGATTCAACCGAAGAGGAGGACTGATGAAAAAGTCTATCATGATACAATGATCGGCCAGCTTGAATGGTGGCCAATGCGGCCAGAGAATTGTCGTTGCTCGAAGAGGAGGATGGGTTGTGGTTGCCATGGAGGTGGTTGGCCTCGCCCGCTGCTCCGATGGTAACTCCACCTGCTCCATTTTTTGTATCGCCGCTACTACTACGATTTCCTTCCTGCTGCTGTTGTCTTTGTTGTTGCTGCTGCTGTTGCATGATTGTCATGGTCGCAAAGGACCCATCAGTAGTCCCTACCGTCCACGGAAGAGACGTAGCAGTTGCAGTACTACCACGGCTGAAACCGTCATCAATGATTCCATTGGCTCCTCCATGCAACGGTCCTGGAGGTATCCGAGGCGGAGGACTCAAATGAAGATGTTGCTGTAAGGGTGGAGGTGGACGAATATGCTGATGTTGTATTTGTTGTGACTGTATTTGTCTGCTGGAATATTCAGGAGGAGGGGGCGATGAAGATGATGTTGTTGTCGAAGGGACACTCCGTATCAGTCGAGGGTCTTCTACGACTGGTTGTCCTCCTGACTGGTTGGCCTGAGCACCACCATGATGCGCAGCTCCATGGTGTCCTGCTGAATGAGACTGCGACGGAACATAATCGCCTGCTGCGACAGGTGTGATGAGATTCATTCCTTGATTCATGACGGGGACGGGGTTTTCAGAGAAACCAAAAAAAACTACGTAGTAGTAATGATGAATGCCAAAACGGGCAGTCCTTTCAAACAAGTTTGAATATAGGATGATAATATAGCGCTCTACTAGCAGTAAAAGAGTGTATGTTTATTCCCAATCAAAAGGTTATTAACAGCCAGGCCTTTACAGGTCAAAGTGTTGTTGTTTTGGATGGGTATGGAACGGATGTTGGTGACGCGATAAAAAGGCTTCTTCCTCTCCCAAAAGATGGTGGCGGTGACATCAGTGTTCCTCTCAGTAGACTAGTCACTCTATGATAGAGAAAAGCAACACCAAGAGATAGATTGAAAAAAGAAGACATTCGAAGGCAGGCGCGGAGAAGTACATTCTGTATGGTCTGTCTTTGATTATTGCCTCAACTGAAACGCTGGACGTGCAGATGTCAAAAAGGGAGAACTTTCGTTCCCTTTAACCAATGGTCGGAGATGGCGCTTACAGTCAAAGGAGTTTACTTCAGGTAGAAATGAAATTACACCTAAATGGAATCTTCTCATTAGCCGTCGCTGGACAGGGTTGAGGATTGTTTCTATGATCTCTTGTTTGTTTTCTTCTTCACTGTCATCACATGTCACAAGTTTTCAAACTTCTGTCACAACAAGTTCGCCGAAAGGCGACTCTCACTTGCCTCATATCATTAAAAAAAGGGGAAATTGCTATGTCGACACCGAAGCCTTATCTCGACACGGGCATTACTATCTCGACACGGGCATTATTATCTCGACACCGTGCCACTATTATCTCGACACGGGCATCATTAGCTCCACACCGTGACACTATTATCTCGACACCATAAATTCCCCTTTGTTATTTCGACACCGTGTACGTCATTATTTCGACACCGAAAAAACCCCTCTTGTTATTTCGACACCGAAAAAACCCTCTCTTGTTATTTCGACACCGTAAAAACCCCACTTTTTTATTTCGACACCGTGGCCACTGTTATCTCGACACCATCCTTTTTACCTTTTTACTATATCGACACCGTAGCACTACTACTGTTTCTACGTTTCTACCACAGAGTAGTTACCGAAACTGTTACTGCCACTACAACTGTTACTGCTACTACCACCAATCCATAGGTAATACTGAAATCTTATTATAGTAATGACAGTTATATATTGTTCAAGAAACGTCAAGCTCAGCTGGTTGTTGTTTCTCAAGTTGCTCTCTTGCAACACATGTTTTAACGTTGTGTCCTCTCTTCTTGCATCTGCTACAAACAATGGGTGATTTGTCTGGATCATGGGCGAAACGAGATCGTTTCCTGATCCTTTTTTCCTTGGTCGTCCACTTGACCTTTTTGTGCGATTTGGTGGCAATGTAACTCCATCCTGGTCCAATATATCCAAAGAAACAGGAACAATGTTTTCCTTCAAAAGTTCGTTAACTGTTTCGTATTTGTAGTGTTCACTGACATGATTGTCCATTATGTATTGTAGTGTTTGCGTCTCAAACAACCTGTAGTAGGCAACTGCATCAATGCAGGGAACTCCATGCTCCTGCCACTTTCCACACTCACATGTCTGCTCCCTCACATCCAACAATCGATTTGTCTCGGGCTGAGACGCTCCCCTCGATGGATGGAAAACATCGAACTGGCTACCACCCTTCACAACCTCCCTCACTTGGAAGTTAGAACAATTTTTCCATCTACTTTCAAGGATTTCTGCAACCTTGTCCACAACACCCTCCCTTCCGTAGTTCTCCTCACGAAGGCTGCAGATCCTGTTCATCATTTTTCTGACAATGTCGTTGGTACATTCTAGCCAGCTTCCATCTCTTGCATCTCCAACCATTGAGTTTACAGACTCTGACATGTTTGTTGTCACAATGCCGAACCTGGGTGGAAGGGTTGGGTCGTCCACCCAAGCGGTGCTCCTCCACTGATTGGCGCTAATGCCCTCCAAATACTTCTTTCCGCGGGCGGAAATTGCATTAATTTTCGCCATCAATTCGTCCGATTCACGTTTGGAGAATGTGGCAGACAGAGCATGGACAAGCTTTGCTACCTTTTTTCCAACCTCCTTTTCAACATTCCTTGCTATGTGGACAGAGCAAAAACAATGATGATTGTCTGGAAACACCTGCTGCAATGCCTGGATGAGTCCCTTTTGCCTGTCAGAAATGACAGTGAAGTAGCAGAACCTGCAACGATTATATGGGTGCTGCATTTTCAGCAAAGGGATGGCCTCAACCAGCAGCTCCAGGAACCACTTCCATCCCTCCGCATCCTCGCCGTCCTTCATAATGGCAAAGGAAACAGGATAGATGTTACTGCACGCGGTCTGCACCGAAGCAATGTACAGGGTTCCCTTCCATTTTGACAAGAGGTACGCCCCATTGAGAGACAGGACAGGCCTCACATGCTGCAAAGAGCGCCGCATGATCCCAGGACAGATGCCTAGGCGCCGCAATGAATTGGGTTGTGAAATAGTTGTCCCTGTGTCTTGTTGGTTCGGGTTGTGGATCAGCCCCTAGTCGTGGATGGAGGGGCACAACCTCTAGTTCGATGGGGGGGCCCTTGTCAGGAACATCTGGTGCAGCATCAATGTCATTATCATTAGTTGGAAGGTCTTGAAGCAGCCGAAGGAAAACATCGTCATGACAGTCGTTTTCAGACTGGAGGGGAAAAAAGGAAGACAGGAACGAAGAGGAAAGAAGTTCCCGTGGATTGGGAACATCTGATCCAATGTCAGTGACGGTAAACACTGCATGGAGAGACTCCCTGAGCTTGGAAATGTGCTGCTGGTTGAAAATGTCAGCTGACACATCCAACCCCTTGAGCAGGTGGAGGACACATCCAAATGCAAACAAATCACAGTCAGATCCGTTCTGTTGCATGGGACACGATCTGTAGACAGCCTTCTCCACAATGTGGTCAGGGTTGGCAAGCAGCACTTCACACTTGGGGTTGCCAAACAAACAAAAGTTCGCAATGAATAGCTGAAATGGTCGGAGGTACTTGGCAGGAGGAGAATTACGGTGTACCGAATTGTTGCGGCGGCCACCTTTGATCAAGGAGTCGTATACAGAAACCTCGTGAAAGATGTCGGGTGATCGAAGATCGAAGACAATCTTCACGGCAACAAAATGGTGGTAAATGCAGAAGGGAGAGAGGAACTCAAATTTGTTGTCCTTGTAATGGGAACACCTCTGCCGAATATTCTCTACACTCTTTGCGACGTTGGGATCAGAAGGAGCAGTAGCTATCTTCGCGTTGACTTGATGAAAGAAATGTAGGGAGTTGGCAGAACCTACGAGTGTGGTGTCTTGCAAGTCAGTTGGCTGTAGTGACCGTTGTAGGAGATAATCCACCAAAGCAGTGGACAGCTGGTTGTCACCTGATAAGGGTGCAACTGCGTCATCATCCACAAGAAGAGCCCGATCATCACCAAAAAGATCTTCTGCAATCCAGAGCGGGCCATTAGGCTTAGCAGCAACCAAAGGTTTTGTACGGCGTCTCAACGTTGTCGACAGACGGCTGGCAGCGGCGATGGAGTGTTACAGTGCCTGTAGTCGGTAGCAGTGGCTGAAATTCTCCTGTAAACACCGGCGGTAACTCCAACACGACGGGAGAGTAGTTGCAACACGATAGAAGCGGTGTTTTGGTGTCGAAATAGTTAAGAGGTACTCCAGTAAGAGGTTTTTACGGTGTCGAAACAAAAAATAGGTTTTTTTACGGTGTCGAAGTAACAAGCGACGGTGTCGAAGTAACATGAGAGGGGTTTTTTCGGTGTCGAGATAACAAGAGGGGTTTTTTCGGTGTCGAGGAGTTTTTTCGGTGTCGAGATAATAGTGGCTCGGTGTCGAGACAACATTTGGCACCGTTATGTGGAGAAACCCACATATAAGGAGAAGTGCCCATGTCGAGATAAGGCTTCGGTGTCGACATAGCAATTTCCCCTTAAAAAAATCTCACTACTCTACCGTACTCCACTGTAATCGTAAACAAGATTGAAGATGACGTACCTTGCGCGCGCCAGTGTTACTGGAACTCTGTCGGTTCCAGTACGAGAGAGGAATGACAGTGAGTCGTACAACGGAGTAGGGTCTCTACTCTACGGTAGGTAGAGTTTACGTACTACGTAGTAATACTACTACGGTACCATTAATTGCAACGTTAGAACTGTAAGTACAGTTCTCCGTTCATGGTATCATACCCGCACTCTAAGGCCTAATTCTTAATACTTGTAAGAGTATGTATTAACTGTATTAACTGTAAGTCGTAATCGGGACATACTATCTACGTAGAACCGTACTAACGGTACGACTAGTAGTACTTGCTACCAAGAAGTACCGCTATCGGTATTGTTAAAGTACCGTAATACTCAAAGCAATAACTGTGTAAATTATCCTCACTGTTATTTCATCAAACATCAAATTCTGATGATCTTCTCCTCTCACCCAGTAGCACGTCCTGACAGTGAATCCAAATTGTGCAAATCTACCTCTCAATCTCTCCCACAACGTGGGATAGACAGCTAGCTGACCTCACAGTCATTTGGGAGATCACAGGGAACAACAAGCTTGAATATCCGCACGGACCAAGACGTCACATTCCAACCGCCATCCGCCATCCTCCTTTGATGTTGTTGATTAACCCAACAACATCATACTATTATTGCCACCATTACTTTTCGAAGAATTAACCAGGCGGGTGAATTCCAGGAGTCTTCTTCCCGAGAACCACCAAATCGCACCATGGGAGACCGACGCCCTTCTTTGATCGATCAAATGGCCATGGCTGCAGCCCTAGAGGGATTGGTCGACGATAGCGAACATGATGACGATGACGATATGCATGTCTTGGACGAAGCAGAGTTGGAAGACGACGAGGATTCTCATTCATCCTTGGGAAACGATGTATCTGAAGATTTCGTGGTTCGAGGCGGTCGGACCAGCGGAAGTCGAATCAGTGGTGCTAGCTACAGCAGCTTGAGTTCTACCAGTTCTGGCATGCGTCAAGCGGCTGCTGCCGCTGTTGAAGCTGCTAGGGTGTCCTATCTGGGGCACCGATATTCGAGAACCAGTATGGATCCCATGATTTACGAATACGGTGAAGAGGAGGACGAAGGCGAGTACTACGATGATTCTTTCAATCGAGAAGAGATTGCGGCGGAGGATTCGCAAATCCAAGTCGGCCGGTACGGATCTTCGAACGAGTTCATTTTAGATGCAGACATTGTCGCTGGATCCAAAGATGAATACGAAAGCGAAGTTGTCGGTGCAATGCTGAAAAAATATTCAGTTCCCGGGTTACATCGAGCTTCAAACGACGGTCACAATCACAATGAACATTCCATGTACGAGTCGTATGATCAACCTGTCCAAAGTGGAGAGTATCTGGGTTATGACCAGCCTGGTGTACGAAGAGGCTTGAACAACTATACGAAACCGGCAATTCACTCGAACCGCACTGGTAATGACAGCAGTCTCAGTGACATTGGCTCTGCTCCATCGCGGGTTGACTCAGAAACGTTCGATCATTTCGACGACGAGCAACTTCTGGATGAGCGATTGAGCAAAGTTGCAGTGTTATCACCCGGAGCATCTAGCGACTCAAAACCGACAGCAAGAACTTCTAGCTCGGCTTTTGACGCCCGTCGTCGCCTCTCCTTCAATCAGAAGCGAAGAACGTCGTACAACTCTGTCAACTCGGACCATTCTTTTCACTCAGCACCGTCTCCATACGGATACGAGCAAGCTGAGGGAGGAGCAAAATCAGCAGAAAGAAGGCGTCCCTTGTCGATTGCTGTTCCAAATGCTGAAGGAGCCGGATATGCTCGGCGAGTCAGTAACAGATCATCAATCCGGCGCCAACCACTTGCCAGCATCGGGACAACCAGTTCTACTTCCGAATCATTTGAGGGTAACCAACGTCGCGCAAGTTACAACGCCACGTACGAAGGCGAAAGTGGCAATGGTCAATCGCCTGGAAATTCCGGGTCCATCAGTTCAGCAGTCAGCCGATTGACCTTTCGAAACCGTCGGTCACGGCAAACACGATTATCAATGTCCATCGCAGGACGACAGGGACCTATTGGTAGTTTGGACAGCGCTATTGATACACTGCGAAACCAAGATTCGAACAGTGAATGGGAAAATGTGGCTGCTGCTGTGACTGTCGTTGCCGCCAGCGAAAGCGGAGCTTCTGCTTCCAATTCTCGACACATCAAGTTCGCAGTCAATGACACTGTCCTTGTGTTTCTAACGTTATTGAATGTGACTAACATGGAAGATCCAAAAGACACATTCACCGTCGCTCCTGTGAACAGGTATGGCTTCCCTGCTGGAGAAGGAAGGACGGAAGCCGAAAAGACGGGGCCGTATACTTTTGTTATATGTACGGTGAGTCACGTTCATTTCGACGAGGACGATCGATACTATACTGTGGAGCGAGCTGATACAGCCACGCAACAACGGGCTGATTCTGGTTGGATAGAACCACTGACCGACCCAGAAGGTATTGCGGCAGCTTTCATGGCTGCGAGGAAGACTGTTCGATCAACACAAGACAAACCTGAAGAAGTAATGGAAGAAACCGGGCTCTTTCAGGGATGTATGGACATATGTCTAGATATTCTATCTTGGCCGAGTGACTTTGTTGCATCGACCTTGTTGCCATTCTACCGTCGACTGCGTCTAGCTACAAAGTTGCTCGTAACGCAGCTTCTACTGGGCGAAGCTCCGTTTTCATGCAAAATACGTATCACGGGTATCAACGTTCTTGTGCTATGCAGCATCATTTTCCTATTTTTAGAAGTGATCAAGCTGGCCTTTTTACCCGCTGAATTTGACGACGAGATTGCAATTGTGGGAACGTAAGTGCCATTGAAACGTAAATTTGGCGCAACGCTCCAGAGAGTCTGACGTTTTCATTTTTCAGGGTTGTATGGATTGTTTTAGCTTTGGAATTGATGTTTGAAATTATGATTCGCCCGAGCAATTATTACCAATTGATCAGATCCGATAAGGCTTTTGCGCCTTCCACAGCAAGATATATCAGCAATTTCCACCTTGTCTTTGAATCCCTGGCTCTTCTCACATTCATACCTGAATTTGCTTGCATCGGGGATCCTGAATCTTGCACCCGTAAAGCATTCTTTTCACGAGTGAAGGCATCGGCTGATGCCATCCTTGGCCCAACCCATGGAGACGCCGCATGGGGTCGCTTGATTCTTGGTCTTACGTCTCTTCGTTTTTTTGGAGTCATTCGGCATTGGAAACAAATGTGGATCAACAATACTTTTCACCCCACAAAACGAGAGGGGATAGAAAAGTGGCTTTTTCCGCGAGAAAAAGACTATCACGAGTCTGCAAGTCCACACGCTATCCGAAGTCGCCTACTATCGAAGAAGCGAGATGTAAGTGAATCCTTCGACAGGATATTTATACTCCCTGTTCCTTGCTCACTCTCCTCCTCTTTGTGACAAGGATGATGACACAACATACGACGATGACACAACAACAATAGTAACTTATTCAAGCAAAACTACAAGGTCGGAGGATGATCAACGCCTAAAGAATGCTGCTACAGTCGGAACTGCTCTCATGGTAGTGAACTCTCAACGAGCACTGATATTGATGGTACTTGTGGTGACTGTTTTGCCACTCCTTAATGCCATCAACCAACAAAATCTTGTTGCAGATTCGGTCACGAAATTGTTACAGGCAAACAATCTTGCAGCACTTTCTGGAATTTCAGATTGTGAATACATGGAATTCGCAATTGAATCATGGTTGAACATGGCAGTTGTTCCGCAGCCACCTTCAAAGATAAGAGAGATCGATCACTCCTTTGTGCTTTGGGCGCAGGTTCTTCCAGTTAGGTGCCCTTTCCAGAACATAACAGGCGTGATAACGTCCTGTCGAGGGCCACTATCAAAGTATCGCGAGATGCCCGAAAACAAACCCACTTGTGACATTTGGGATACATTTTCCCCAGCCACATCGGAGGAAGCAAGCGTGGAATACTTCGCAGAAGCATTGAAACTGCGAGAGGGTGGCATAGTGAAGAAGACTGCCGAATCCAGTGGAGATACGCTCTCTGGCTTTAATGTGACGGTTGTGTACAATGAAAACCCCACCATCTCCCTCGCCAATATGGGTCTTTTTTACTTACTCCTTTCAATTTTGGTTCTTGGGCTATACTTTCTTCAAGCGTTGAGAGGAGACGCAATTAGACTCGTCTTGGACCCCCTACAGCGCATGTTGAAGATTGTGTTACGTTACGCAGAAAACCCTTTGTCACAAGATGTCAACAAGAAGAGTCAACAGGAAAAGATGGAGGATGAATCTGCCTTTGAGAACGAAGGAGAGGAGATAGGAAATTTCGAGACCGAGCAACTCATCAATGCCATTACCAAGATCGCTGACTTGTTGCGCAAGTGTTGGGGAGTCGCAGGAGCTGGAATCATTTCGTCGAATCTTGCCCGAACAAAAGACGGTAAAACCGTGGTGTTCAATCCCACAGTTCCAGGAAAACGTGTTTATGCCTTGTTTGGCTTTGTGGCAATCAATGGTTTCAGTGAAATCCTGCGTGCTTTGGATCGCGATATCATGATCTTGATCAATGACGTCGCAAAGGTTGTGCACGATGAAGTCTACAGATGGGCTCTTGGAGAGCATGGGCAATGCAATAAGAACCTTGGCCCAGCATTTTTGATGGTGTGGCGGATCGGTGACTTTTCCGAGGTTCACAAGAAAAAACAGGTGGCTACAGAGAAATTGTTCCGGGACAACGCAACAAAGCACCACAAAAAGTCCACACTTAGGCGACGCTACAGAGGTGTTGGACGAGGACAGTATGGACGAAGAAGCAGGAATGAACCTTCAAACAGAGAGATTCAGTTGGAATCACTGCCTGGTATCCAAGCTTTCACAGATCGCGCCTTGCTTGGAATGCTCAAGTCTTTTGCAGGTATTCACCGTGACAAGCGTCTCACCAATTGGAAAAGCGACTTTCGGCTGAGTGCTGGAGTCGGGGCCTATCATGCGGATATCATGTACGGTATGGACGCTGGCTGGGCGGTTGAAGGAGCCGTGGGAAGTGAATACAAGATCGATGCAACGTACCTTTCCCCACATGTTAACATGGCATCGAGAATGATGTCTGCCACCAAGCAGTATGGAGTCACAATTCTTCTCAGCAAAGCTGTAGAAAAGCTCCTTTCGAAGAACTGCCGTAAAAAGCTACGGCATTTAGATACCGTGTATGTGAAAGGCAGCAAGGTGAAACAAAGCATTTTTACGTACGATGCTAGATTTCAAGGTGTTGATTTCTTCTTGTTGGAACGGACTCCTGAGCAAGCAGACCTTGAATCAGAGCTCTATACTCCTAACATTTGGGACCAAGATCAAGATTTGCGTGCCATGCGACAGCACGTGAGTGAAGCATTCATGGAAACTTATCACCTTGCAGTCAAACAATATCTCGGAGGAAATTGGCAAGAGGCGTACAACAATTTCCAGGCCGCTGATAGTATCATGATTGAAAAGGTATTGGAGGATGGATATCTAGAAATCGATATAGATGAAATGGAAGGTCGGATCTTTGACAGAGAAGATGTAGAAGAAGATGTCGTCCGCCTTAGAAACAAGCTAGGCGATGGCGCTTGTCGAACGTTGATGAACTTCATGAGAAGACGAAGGTTGACACCCCCTAGTGATTGGGATTCGGTTCGACAACTCTTCAGCAAGTAATAGGACGTAAAGTGCTGATGTTTGTACTTCGCAGGTTTAACAGTAGAAATGGTATGGTTCGGTAACTTCCAGGAGATTTTCCACCGTATTGCATGCTTTAAGTTGGCAAAGACAACACTGATTGCTGGCCATGGGTGCGGACATGAAGGGGCGTTCTGTTTCACGTTCAGAGCTTCTCAAATAAATAATTTCCATGCCTGGAAGTGCGACATGAGACGATAATGAACATTTTATTCATGTCTCACAAATAGACGACGGAACCGGCGAATAAACCAATTGCATTCATCGTTCGTCCTTTGGCAGATGATGGCTAGGCAGCAGAAGCAGCTGCCCCTCCACTTGCGAGCGACACAGGCAACTTGGATTCGCTTCATGCTGTTGAGACTCTGCATTAACAGAATTGGATGCTGTTCGAACTTCAGGAGGAAACTTCCGTTTACGAGATGATACGAACTTTTGAATGAATGGATTTGGTAACGGCTTATATTTCTGTGTGCGTCGGTCTCGCCTTTTTAGATGTCGATTGGCGCATGGTGTATCCATAATTGGAAATGGCAATTTGTGATTCTGATTTCCTCTTAAAAGTAGGCAAGGTACCGTTACGTCCAGAGAAAGTTGGTGGTTTCGCTTCCTGCCCGCAGGAATGTAAGGAAAGATGCCATCCGTGCTCGTCATTGGGAGGAGGTGGGATTTCGGACCCACAGCGACGAAGTTTTTCGGCTTCTTCGAAACTATGCATATTGTCAGCCGTCTGCTCGCACTCATCGCCATCCGTAAATTGGACTCTGTATGTTACTCTACCGTTTGATTCCTCACGCTGCTTTATAATTGTCCCCCAATAATAACCTGAGACCGAAATAAATGGCAAATGAAGGCAAGGCTATTAGGCTCATGATTTGAACAAAGAACCGACATAAGAAGTCAACTTACCGCACGGGATCGATTGTTCATCAACATACTCGGCGTAGACATGTGTACCAACCCCAAATTGTGATTCCTTCTCATTCACAGTCGCTAAAACATTTTCAGGGGCAAGCTTGCTCTTTTTCATTTCCATTAACCACGAAGCCGGGGGTTGCTTCTCATCCCTGATTTCATTACTTTCGATAAACATCATCATCTCGTGCATCCCTCGCATCATCATGCAATCTACAGAACCAGTGGTGTTATCTGCATATCTGACCTTGAATACTAGCTTGCCCAAATCGTTACGTTTTCCTCGTGATATTATCTGTGCCCAATCATACTCCAAACAGTCTATAGAGAAATCATTATCGTAAGTGACGTGGCTAGTTACAGCCGTTGTTGGGACAAAGTTCGCAACGAATAGTAAAAAGAAAGACAATGATATTTACCTGGTTTACTCCCACGTTGTTGTCGACGGGCAGCATACACATACTGCCAAAGTTTTATCAATTCTTCCTTTTCTTCAGTTGTCATAAAAGGGGGGACCCAACTAGTTGGCAATCTGGCTATGCCTGAATTTGGATTCATCTGTTGGATGCGAATGGTTTCTTCCATGCTATACATATCTTCGACAGGCAGGTTTGTTGCCGTGTCGCCATCGTGGTAAGTCACATTATATAGCCATCTACAACGCTCATCGTCCCACCATCGCTTCGTGATTTTTGCCCAGTAGTATACTGTGGAGGAACAATGTCGATGAGTCAGCCAAGAAAGTATTACAAACCTTGCAAGATAACAACTTACATCCATCACCGGAAAATAGAGCATAGACTACGGTGCCCTTCCGAAAGTCTAATTCTTTTAATTCGTTGGGATCAACAGGTTTTTCCTTCTTTGTATCGACAGCTTTCGCTTGTTTGCCCAGCTTCTTCTTTGTTTCTTCATTATTGTTGGTCCACTCTTTCGTCGTTTCGTCTGATTGCTGGCTCAGTTTCGCATTCTGCGCTTCCATCTTCGCTCTTCTCTCTTCCTCCACTGCTTGTTCTTCCCGTTCCAGCTTTCTCAGTACCCTCTTGAGCCCTGGCCAGGTCGAAATGTTGTTCTTCCTGTTGGGTACTACCAATAGCGGCGAATCTTCAGTGAAACTCGGCGGTTCCTCCTGATCTGAGAAAAGTCCATTAGGATGCTTCATGTTGCGTTTGGCTTCCTCATAGGAAAACACAACATCCGCAGCCCGTTCCACGCGATATCCACTTTCTTGTAATGAAATCTGATAAACATTTTCAGCGGTGCCAAACTTACTGCTATCCGCAATTCGTCCCCAAATGCCCCAGTCTTTTGTCGGTCGAAAGTCAGCTCCTACTCCATAAGAGGGTATATACACTCGGTCCCCCAATTTCAATCGTGGAGTTAGACCTTCCTGCTGATCTTTGGGAGGCACTTGTCTGTTGCAAGGAACAGTGGTACAGAACGAAATGGGCTGCTTGTTTCTCGGGTTGGTCCTGGCCGAAAGGATGGATGTTCTTCTGTCTGATGAAACCCTTGTCGAAAGCATCGCATCTTCCCATTTTCTGTCTGCCACTATGTCATCCACAGCATCAGATGGCAAAGGATGCGATACTATCACATCATCTTCTACCATTGCCTTGGATTCATCGCCCAATCCATTTTTAATCCCTCTGGCCTGTCTCGTCGTTTTCATGGTGAGTTTTTCAAAAGTAGACTTGACATGTGGGGTGGGTCTAGTCCCTTCTTTCAAAGCAGCAGTATCTGCTGAACTGACAGATAGTCTGATGGTAGAACAAGTGCCAATCCTCCTTGTCTGGAAGAGACCATTGGGAACTACCCCTTCTGTAGTTGTTGCAGCTGCTTTGATGAAACCATGGTCCTTTGGCAGCCTTGGTATGGTTTCAACTCTGGCATGATATCCTTTAGGATGACGTCGCCATGCCAAAGTGGGATCATATGCTCCTTTCTTTAAATACTGCACACCATCTTTGTCTTGCCAGTATCGGTATCCTTTGTCATGGACCAACTTGGTGACTTGCAAAATCCGCTCTCGTTCTCGTTGTAGATCGTTGGTATATTTTTCTGACATAATTGGGACAACTGCCTCCTGAAACATGGGATCCATGTCGTGAATGATCACATCACTATTGTCTTCATTCTCTTCCAAATACATAGGATGGGTGGGATGAAAATACTCATTCCTCCAATCGAGTGGCGTCCAGTTGGGATCCTGTTTCCATCGCTGAATGGCAGCCAGTTTTTTTGGGTCCACATAGTGAGCCGTTTTGGGTGGTTTTTCAATCTTAATTGCTACCGACACTAGTTCATTACGGTTGGGCGCTGGCTTTCTCTTACGTTTGGGCCTGCTTTGTATGGACGAAGGGGGATCCAAATAATCAGCTCTAGTGATTATGCGTGCAACAGCCGTGGTATTGTTGGCCTTGCCATGGTCCGGGGATGTAGTCTGTGTTAATGTCATGGTGCTCGGCGAAGCTCCCAGAGTTTTCTTCAGCTGCGAGCCCATTGTTTCTTTGGCCATCAGATTCCTTGCTGAGCTCTCTTCGATGTTCTAATAACTCTTTCTTGCTCCAATAATTATTAAGTTGTGGTTGTTGTATTCATGGTCAATACTACTACGCACTACGCAGTACGTAATCATTAATTGCACGGTGGATTTGGAAAGTGAGCATAGAAATAAAAATAAAAATGAGGGCGGTTTTGGGCGTATGTTCAGAATGTTGTTTGTTGTCATCTCGGTAATTGTCATTACTTCAACGATGGAGGTCTGCCGCACGCGCACACGCCTGCCATAATTATAATCACACTTCATGACTTTGGGAATGCTACGTACTACCTTGTATAATACTCCAATGCTAGCATAATCGCTATTCGTAATACAATGGCTTCTATAGAGACCATCTCTTGCTCAATCCGACCTTTACTCCATTTGTGAATAGTGGTCTTGGGGATGGAAAATTGCAAACAAAGCCCGAAGAAATAGTATCCGCATCCTGACTGCGTAGCCGACCCATGAACACCATAGCAGAACGTCCATACCCCCCCCCAATGAACACTATCGATTGATGCCCACTCGACTGGCATCGATCATGATAGCAATGCGGCCGAAAATCATTTCATATCCGATTTGACATCCTACACGACAGTCCGCTGCTTGCGAGGACAGCTTCAAATCAATACAGCTTTTTTTGGCACCCTTTTCCTGGTGGGCACCTTCCACTTGCGTTTGAGTTTGCCCTTGTTGTAGTTTCGGTACCAACGGACACACTTTAGTAGACGAACCCACACCTTTGTCCACCTGGCAGCTTCCTTTGCGTACAATTCTTGGAAGTTGTTTGTAACGCTGTTTGCCGCAAATTGCGGTACTTCGGTCCAAGAACCCAGTGTGGCAGTTTGGATCATTGCAGCCGATGGTACTTACTTCAATTGTCAAAGGACGACAAAACCAAAAAAATCCACCAGACTCGTCATTTCTCATGCCAAACGGTCAAGTAACATACAAATAGGAAACTTAAAATGTGAGTCAACTTGATGTTGTGTTTGGTACACCCATCGCTCTCAATTGAAAAATCCACTGTCAATGCAGCATTTCATCCAAAATAACGAGAAAGCCGTCTGCCAAATAATCATTATTTGTTGCGGAAGCAAACTTGGATGGCGATTGAGGGCTTTTCCAACAGAAACACCATAGATCCATTTGCAATGTTACTTTGCGTTGTAGCAAAGAATTTAAGACCGTAACTCATACCTGTTTGTTTCCTTCCTTCTCCGTACCTGTTACAGTGCCAGCTACAATAATGATGATGTCATCGTAGACCATAATAGAAATACAGCTTCATTTTCCTACGTTATTTTTCTGATTTTACTTGCTCTTTTTTGATCCCGAGACAATGTCGTCGATACGAAGAATCATGCAAGCGTTTTCAATGGCAGTCTTGATCGTTTGCACCTTGACTGCGTAGGGCTCCCAAATGCCAAGATCATTCATATCCACCAGTTCGCCAGTCACCCCATTCACTCCGATGTAGCACTTTTCTCCACTCTCAGCGGACGAATGTCTTGCTCGCAATTCAGTGATGGTACGAATGACCGACACACCACAATTCTGTGCTAACGTTCTAGGAATCACTTCCATGGCATCGCCGACTGCCATAAAAGGTGCCTGTTGGATTCCTTGCAAGGACTGTCCCTCCTTTCGAATTGCAACTGCCAAAGCCATTTCGGTGCAGCCACCGCCCGGCAATAATTTGGGATTGTACACAACGTTCCTCACGACTTGCATGGCATCTTGCAAGTTGCGTTCGATTTCATTCAAAACATCTTTGGAACCACCACGTAACACAATCGTACAAGCTTTTGGATCGACACAATCCTCAAGAAAGCAGAACCAATCATCGCCCAATTTCCGCATTTCGAACATGCCGCAACCCGTTCCAATATCGGATTCTTGAATTTCATCCGTTCGTGACACGATGGTCGCTCCCACTGCCTTGGCAACGCGATTGTTGTCCGTCTTGCGCAAACGACGGAAGGCCGTTATGTTGGCTTTTTGCAAATAGTGTTGCGCCAAATCCGATACACCCTTTTCGGTAATTACAATGTCGGGCTTGTGAGCAATGATTTCCTTGCACATGTTTTCGACATACTCTTCTTCGAGTCTCAGCATAGCGTTCCAATCCTGTTCTTCCGTAATCTCCATAGTGGTTTGGGACTCTCCTTTCTTGTATTCCAGTGGACTGTCCAATAGAAGGATGCGGGGATTCTCGATCTTGCGTCTCATCTTGGAGTGGGTGACATCTTTTTGGAACATGACACCTTTGAGGACGATTGCATCGTCCAGTTCTCCTCCTGGGATCTTCTCCACTTTGGCGTATCGTTTAATATCCACCGTAGGCATACCACCAGGTGTCGTTTCGACGACGGTCAACACGGCTTGAATGGCCATGTCCACCAACTTTTCATTCCAGCGGCTAGAGAAATTGGTCCCGATACTGCTCATTACTAGTTTGGAAATCCATTCATGATCCTTTTCCACATCCACCGTCACTGCCAGATCATCGCAGACTTTCAAAGCATATGCCAAGGCCTTGGTGTAGGCTTGCACCAATACGGTTGGATGATACTTGTTCATCAAAAAGGGTTCGGCTGCTGCCAATACTTGGGCACTCAATACAATGACTGAGGTAGTACCATCCCCCACTTCCTCATCCTGCGCTCGACTTAGTTCAATCATGGATTTGGCAGTAGGGTGCGACACATCAATTTCTCGAAGGATACAGTTCCCGTCATTGGTCATGACAATTCCGCCCATTGGATCGAGTAACATTTTCAACATGGATTGCGGTCCCAGGGTGGTACGAATGATATCCGCCACCGCTTTGGCAGCGCGAATGTTTCCTAGCTGTGCTTCACGACCTGTCTGGCGTTGTGTTCTCTGGTCTGTGAAAGGTAGTAGGAGATGATGATAATATAAGGGACGCAAGAAGGAGAAGCAGGATGTTGAGAGATTGACACATTTTTCTGGAAAAGCTAACAGTGTATTATTGTTCCATTGGTTTTCGTGTATGATATCGTGGACTTACTGAGCACCATGACTGGCCCCATTCCGGGAGGAGGACCCATCATCTTTGCTGATTACAATATACGGATGGAAGTAAAAAGTGGAACGTTATATGAAACGTTGTCAGCAACGATTGGATATTATTGGATGATCAATCGCGAGTTGATCCTTGTTGTGGATCGCAAAAAGTACGTTGAAAAAGTTCCAAGATTCGCACGCAAATCGTCACTATTCGGTTGTCGTATTCGATTGTTGCGGTTGGATGGGTTTGATCCGTTGCTGTGGCAAAAGGATAGTGTGAAAGTGGTTATAGAGTTGCTGTTGCTGCTGCAAGACGACGAACAAGATTGATGTGAGAGATTCTGTTGGATGTGGATCATCACGTAAAAAACCACGAATTTATTGTTTTTCACTCACGGCATTCTTCCGTGCTGTGCCGCTGTCCGCTCCTCCGCATTGGTAGCCGTACGTACGAGGACAGACATCACCGTGGGGAATTCGAAAAGAAGCCATGCGAATGCGCGCCAGACAGCTACGGATTTATTTTCTTATAAAATAAGACGTAATGGTGTATTGGTGTAAAACAACCAGTGTGGGACGGAGTATGAAAGATCCTGAAGAATCCGTGACACATAAAAAATAAATCCGAAGAAACATGGCTGGATGCATCTCGATGTCATTGCCGCACTTTACTAACTGGTGGAAGTCGTAACCAACTTGCAACATCCATCCAACTACTACGAAGCATTTTTCTTAAAATATTTAAAAATCTTTCACTCGCAATACATCTATCTCACTAGTACCAAGAAGAAGAAGAAGAAGAAGAAGAAGAAGAAGAAGAAGAAGAAGAAGAAAATAACACATTGTTCTTATTCGTCTTGAGCCTTCTCGTCCCGTCCAGCCAGAAACTACCGCAACGCCCGATAGAGTCGATAGTGCTTCTCTTTCTTGTCTCGGCTTCCTGCAGTCATTGCTTTATCGAACGATCTTGGATGCGACTAGTATTTGTGGGGTCACTGCGCCGATGCAGCACGTCGTGACAATATTTCTCAAGTCAGTCATGAACAGGCAGACTCCTGGTGACTCTCGGTCTGTTTGCGCATGCCAGTCGACTGCGATGATACGCACCCCCAGTTTTTATCTGGCGGACACTACTCTAGAGAGCTAGTAAAGAGCGGATCAAAATGATGATAGTCCAATCTGTTAAAATAAATGTCCAAACTCTGATTTTCGAAATCGCAGCCAGGCAACTAGTCGACTACTAAACACCAAAAATGACAATGCTTTCGTACACGACTTCTTGTATCAATCCTTTACACCTATATACTAAGTAGCATCATTCTTGCTTGTTGAACGAACGTTGAAGCTTCGAAGAACTGTTGAGGGATATGTTCGAGAACAAAGATGTTCGTCATCATCGTCATCATCCACAACTCAGAGCAAGTGTACTTATCACTATGAGTGGCAACAAGACCAGTCAGAACGAGATCTTTATTCTGCAGTCTTTTGGAACCGACCCATTACAGTCGGTCTCTTCAAGGTCGATGATTCTATCGTCAAGAAAAAGAACCCCCCTGAGTGGATCACCTTGTCGTGGTAGGGGGGCTTAACCCAGGTTTGTCAGAGCCTGGGGAACTAAGAATCCACAGACGATCTATGAGTGCAACGGAAGAGATCGTCCCAGCGGTAGTACAAACTACTGCTGTCTTGTGCATGGCATCATGCAGTACCGGTGGCCGACCGGAAAGATTGTGTTTCTCTTATTTAGTCGGAAGGGGGCTAAGGGAGAGGAGGAAGAGTGCTAAATGCATGATTCCTGATAGAGTTGTGATGGGCACTGACATTTCTGTGGAAGAAATGGCATCATAACTCAGCCGAGTGTCAAGTGCAGAGGGACGGTACTATTTCATTGGAAATATTACTGGTGCTTGGCATGGAAGGCTTCTTTTACACGTACAATCCGCCCTATTGGGTTGCAACAAGTAAAAGATATCAACACACCCAACACAATTTATGTGGTTAATTGCTGCCTTCCCAGCATTGTTTTTGGAAGACCACGCCATATCTGACAATCACTGGTTTGGACTTTTCCTCATTCGTGAGGTTTTTTGCCTTTCCAGTACTGAGTGGTGGGCAACAGGGTACTGAGTGGAGGGAAAGCTGTTGCATAATTTGCCCCGCCCCCCTTGGGGGCCAGGCGGGTGAGTCAACTTCTTAGATACGGAACTGCCGGTAGCTAGTAGTTGGCATAGCCATAAAATAGATTTCATTATCGGTATCGTCAAGAAAAAGATAAATTGGTACGAAACATTAAATTCCGTAACGAGTGCAACAAACATTACACGGGCAGACTGGAGATTCGAAGCCAAACTGTACGGAAATCAGGGATATTACTTTGGCGACAACCCAGCTAGACCACATGTAGGGGATACACGTGTGACTTTCCAAGTAGTCCGGGAACAAACCATCAGTATTGTTGCAGTGCAGCTCGGCGACACCTTGACTGAGTTGAACGGAGAATCTGGAGGGGACATTCGCTCTTGTACTACCCGGCAGCCATGAATCCGATGCAATGATTGCGAAAGCTGATCGTAATTTGAAGCTGCGAACTTGGGGATTGAGATTCTTGAGTTGTTTTCTTTTCTTTATTGCCAGTCTGGCGGCCGTGGAGCCGTTGTCGGAGACGTTCGGTGGCTGTATCCTTGATCCTCTCAAAAAAGACTTCTGCAGGATCGTACTCTTTGCGACTTTGTCAGCAGCTGTCTTGACGATCCTGGTTGCGATCTTTGCTCTATTCCCTTTCTCACTATTGGGAGTTGTGGGGTTAGTGGCAATTGGAGGAGCGGCCTATTGGGCGCGTCAGTGCAGCATTTCACGCGCTCCAATCACGCAACCTTCCCTACCGAACACGAAGCCGGACGGTCTGACCACAGTAGCTAACAGTCAAGAAGAAAGTAAACCCATAGAAGACACCGTGGAAGTAGACCAATCATCGACGTCGGATATAAATCCACATGACAGTGATCCTGAAGCATCCGCCAGCTCCCATCCCAATCCATATGTCACGACGACCCATTGGACAACTTCGGAACAATTCGTCCCAGCATCGACTGCTACATCCATATGCACCGGGGACACAACGGAAGATGTCGATATAGACCTTTCTTCTATCCCAAAGACAACGATTCTTCAACAATAATATGATTATAGTCGCATGCTCCAGTGAAGAAAGTAAAGCAACAGTCACGCAGTCCACTGATCGACTCATGGAAATGTAAAAATGTAAATGTCAGGTGCAGTGTGACTGTCACTGGAGCTTTTTCAATTCATGCACACTAGCATCACATCTGTATCTGTCATTTTACAAGCTCCCTGGACAGTAGTAACGAACCCATTTTGTTTTGACTGAGTGACGTCCATTGATGCGTCGGTGGCCGCCATTGTCTTGTGCCCCGGATTTCGGGTATCGTCTTGGTAATGAATTCTTCCATTCGCGCCTCTTCATCATAGCTATTCCACCAAATGTTGAAGAGATTCTGTATGTTGCGCCAGTTCCAGTAGTCTCCGACCCTTTCATTCGCACCAGCACCAACGTGGGAATCTCCGAAATCAATAATGTACAACATTCCGGTGACTTCATCAATGACAAAGTTGGGATACGTCAAGTCTCGATGGACGATGGAATAGTGTCGCAGAATACATAAAATCCGTCGCAATTGTTGATCAAAGTCGACTGGAATGGGCGAGTTGCGCATGGTCAAGAAACCCTTGTCCTCCTCGACCAACGTCAAAGTTGCGTCGTCGCTGTACAAGAGTCGTGGCGCAATCCCTGTGCCATTCAATAGGGTCAAGCACCGCTTGACATGTCGATAAACGGCTGAGGATTGGTACTGTTTCATAATCCCACGACAAGATTTCATCAAGGGATCATTTTCGATGGTTCGAATGCGTCCGTTCGGATCGACACGCGATCGAAAATGCGACGGACACAACAAGATGCTGTCGCCCATGGTACCCATTCGATCTCTCTTTCGAAGTTTCATTTGTTGCTGGACGTCCTGCTGTGTCAAAGGAAAAAGTGGCGGTGACAACAAATCTGCATGGTGATGCAGCAAGCGGTCGGGAAGAGCGGGACACGATGCCATTGTCGATGACAATGAATGACTTGTCGTCAAGGAAGTGGAATTGGTGGAAAACCCAGTATTGGTACGTAGAGACGGCGTCGATAGTTGGTGTTGCAGCTCAAGTCCGAGATTCTTTTTCATGAGAGATTGAAAATTCCAATAGGATTGGATAATGCACCACACTATCAAAAGAAGGAGGGGAAGCGGCGGGGCATATGGATTTCTGTCACGTCGTTGAGGTTTTCTTGTTGTGTCATCGTCTTTCTGCAACGCCTTGTAATTATTGTCGTCACCCCATTCGGTTGGAGATTCTCCTCTTATCCTTCCCAAGTTTGGAGTGGTTCGCAGCCGCAGCATTGAGAGAAACAATGTTAGTCTATAAGGATTGCTTTGTTTCAAACTTTCAATGACGAGGAAGGAGCATAGAGAGAGATGCCGTAAAGGTCATCATGTAGAATCAGATGACTCAAAGGAGTTGTGGAGGTGGCTCGAACTTTAAAAAGAGAGCACAGTCAATGTGACTGTCATTATTAGGTCATTTTATACTTAACGTAGACCACCTGGTATGATACCGTACTTACAGTTAGGCCTTCCAGTTAGGTTTTTATTATTATTCCGGGTAACAATGACGCAACTTCGCTACTGGTAGCTACCGGTAGTACGACAGTACGTGTGAAAAGAGTATTACTACATTACTACGGAGTAAAATTATTATTAATAGAGTACGGTTTTTCTCTACCGGTAGGTAGCTAGAGTAGAGAGCGTGGTCAGGCAGATGATAGCATCCAAGACAACTCCAATGGTTCATATATCTGACAGATTTACCATGTGAATGCTAAACACACAACATTCTATTACGTACGACGTACACACTAAGTAGCTACTGACTATCGGAGATTGATACTCTCCAATTCACGACGAAGCAAACCAGCCAAGTAAGCCGTCTTGTTGCGCATGGAGTTTTTGTCAAGCCCTTGAAAGCGTTGCAGAGCTTGTAACGCCAATGGCTCCGGCAAATCTTTGATCATGCCTAGCATTCCTGGATCCAATGGGCCATCAATACAACGAGAAGCCTGGAGATTGTTGATTGCATATTGAACGCTGGGTGACAACTCTTGCATGGTGGCTGTCGAGTGACGCTTTGGGCCCTGACCACGTTGCTGCTGATTTTGCTGACGATGATTTTGAGGTTGAAACGGCTGTTGTTGACGTGGGTCCGAATGGTATCCCGCGTTGTGGTGCTGCGATTGATTGTACGGTTGTTGGTGCATGGGAGGAGAGGCCGAATAAGGAGGTTGCGAAGAAGCAGAAAGCGGACCAGGATAATTGCCATATTGCCCTGGAGCTTGTTGCTGCGGAGATTGCATTTGGTTTTGCTGCTGGAATTGCTGCTGTGGTTGGTAAGCTTGGGCTTGCTGAGGAGCACCCTGATAAGGACCTTGAAAGCTGCCCTGCTGTTGGCTTTGAAGAGCTTGGACAGCAGATGCAGCCTTATCCGCGATACCCAAGATGTCAACGATAGCGGCGCCGTCCCCTGAAGGATTTTGCATGCCGGACGAATTATTCCACCCTTGCTGTTGTGGAGGATAACCAATCGAATACGAATGCTGCGAAGCTGGCTGTTGCATCATTCCTTGATTGTTTGGAAAGGACGAGGGTGCAGAAGAAGGAGCCCCACCATATGGTTGCTCCTGCGGCTGACCATAGTACGAGTTGGATGAAGGAGCAGAGGACCCCATCGTTTGCTGAACGAAAGAGTGCTGCTGACCTGGAGGTGGCTGCTGTTGTCCAAAAGCATTGGGAGGACCTTGCAGTTGCATCCCGGGCATTTGGGGATACATATTCGGGCCACCCTGGGGATGCATACCATGCAAACCACTTGGAGGACGCGGTGGCGGAGGAGGAGGTGGAGGAGGGGGGCCACCTCCTGGGCCATACATTCCGGGAGGACCATACTGTGGATCATTACGACCGAAATTCCAATCATTCGAGCCCTTGCGATGTCCTTGTGGTTCATAACGATTTTGATCACGATTTCTGTCACGACGATACGACTCGTTGTGGTCATGACGATTCATTGAACGACGATCGCCATCTTTATTGGAGTTGCTGAAACGATCGAAATCTCTCTTGTTGTTTTTCTGAAAATGCATACGTAAAGACGAAAAATTGAGGTCATGTGAAACAAATATCTCAATTACCATGTAGCAGCACGTACCTTGTTGTTGTTTTGTTGTTGTTGCTGCTGCTGTACCTTGCTAGGTTCACCTCTCATGTACCGATTCAGGATACCCATAAAGTAGCTTCCGAAGTTCCTAATTTGACTTCGTGGGACACTAGCGAGTTCGTCAATGGCGAACATTGCATCTTTTTCACTTAGCATCCGGATCTTCAACTTTACTTTTTCATTCATTTCTTCTTCTGAGCAAAATCCAGATGCGACCAGGTTTTGTAGACGTTGCTGGACACTCGGAGTCAAGTCTTGGCCCATAGGAAGAATACCGTCATCTTCTCCACCCTGGTTGGCCCGTTCTTGGACGGAAACGTATCGTTTGATTACCCCGAAGAGATAAGCACTATGATTGCGGATGGAATTGCCTTTTGTTTGGACGGCGTCGTCGTATTCTTGGAGGGCATCATTGATGAGTTGCAAAGGAAGACTTTGCAACGTTTCCAACAGACGACCGCTCAGAGCGTCATCTTTTACAGTTTTCGGTAGGGTAACACCTTTTGGAAGACCATATTTCGTCGCCCGTGGATCTTCAGCTAACGCCTTGGACGGACTGGAATTATTCGACACATTAGCGGCAGTACTTTTTCTAGGAATGGCTCCTTTCAAGACATCCGACTTGATTGGTGAATCTTCTACCTTTTGCGGTTCGGGTTCTGTGAATGCCGTCGCTGCGTTATTATTTTCCCCTGGCGAAGCCGAAACGCTATTCTTTCTCGGTATGGCAGCAGTCAAATCTGTCTTTGTCGAAGAGTCTTCTTTTTTTACTCCCGGTTGGATCTCACCCATTGGCTCGGGTTGCTCTTTCACGTCCGATTGGGAGGGTGACGATGCTGCTGCAGCAGCAGCAGGTGTTTCTGTTTCGTCAGCACCTGGCTCCTCATCCACTTGTTTCGTATCTTTAGAGGAATCAGGCTCGTCTTCATTTTCGGTACCAAACAAATCTTCATCATCGTCTTCATCACTGCGGTTCGCTTCAGGATCTTCCTGCTGTTGTTGCTCACTCGACGATGGATTTTCTTCTGGTTCAGACGCTTCGGTTCCAGGAGTTTCTTGGGCAGTAGGTGTCGACATTGTTATGCTGGACTATTGGTCAGTCACAATGTTACACCTTCAACGATGGAGCTGTGATAATGTTGCGGCGGTCGCAGGAGCTTTACTGGTAGTAGAAATGTTTCAGTAGTAATGCTTTGACATGGCTTTACTGTTAGTCCGCGATCCGCGATCCGTAGTCTGCCCTACATGGTTGGTTCAACCGAGCGAGCGTGACGATGACGGGCCATGTGGCCGTGTCCCATTCACAGTCAATGTATTACGGTATGATAGTAGGAAAAGTACTGCGCTACTACATGAACGGAGTACCTACGTTTAGTACAGTACTGGCGGAACTCCACAGCATTTGCGATCTTGGGTCACTGGCCTGGCTCGCGCACAGCAAGTACTTTCAGTTTTTTTTGGACTACACATACGAATCCTGTTGGGATCAACGTGGGAACAGAGAACACAACATCATCACTACTTTTTTCTTTTGCAGTGACTTTGGACTTTCTGCTCCTTAACGGCAGTTGTCCTCTTTTTATCCGCATACGGAACCCTGAAAAAGGAACCATCGAAATGGCAATCACATTGAGAGCTTCCTCCTACTTTCTTTGTAAAGGGTTTCGCCCTCATCAAGCCCACACTTTTCGTGGTCCCTCATCTTCCATGAACGTTGCCTCACCAAAATGTTCTCGGATGGTCCGATGGTGTTCCACCGGCACACCACCATCTGTCACACCGCCCTCGAATCCGATTCCTAGTCCCACTTTGCAACAACTTCGAGTGGTTGCTTTTCGTGCAGCAATTCCGGTGGGTTTACACATGATACATGATAGAAAAATATATATCTACACAATTTTTCTGTTCTTCAACATTTGACACTTTCTCTGACAGAGTACTTTCCCATTCCTCTCGACGAAAAGATGGTTGGATTTGGACTCATGGACAACTTCGGTACGTCATTAGAAATAAAACATGAAAAAACCGCAATCAAATACATTCACCTACCTTGCCTCGTCACACAAAAAAGTCATGATCACAGCAGGAGAAGCCATCGACCAAACTTTTGGAGTCGCCTTGGGCATTTCCACCATGGCAGCGGCTGGATTTGGACAGTGTGTCAGTGATGTCGCAGGAATCACTTCGGGTGGACTGGTAGATGCCGCTGTTTCAAAATTGAACCTGCCACAGCATGGACTTTCTCAAGAGCAGCTCGGTCTACGATTGTCACGTATATACAGCACATTTGGAGCTTGCATCGGTGTGTTGACAGGATGCCTCTTAGGAATGTCAGTACTGCTCTTCATGGACACAGATCGTGCTGACAGAGCCAAGAAAGCCAAGGAGCTGAATTCTATTTTCGCTACCGTCATGGATCAAGGCCACTCGTTGCTAGGCGCAGACAGGGCGACGTTGTTCATGCTGGACGAAAAAAAGAAGGAATTGTGGTCACGTGTAGGAACTGGTATTGAGGGCGTCATCAAAATCCCTGCTGACCAAGGGATTGTAGGACATTGTTACACATCCGGAAAAGTAGTTTATGTTGCTGATGCGTACAAAGACCCGCATTTCAACCAAGATGTCGACAAAAGGACAGGATTCCACACTGGAAGTGTGCTAGTTGTCCCTGTCAAATCTGAGGAGGGAGGAGCGATCCTTGGAGCTATCCAAATGATCAATAAGAGAAGTGCTGATGGATCAATCGGAGAATTCTCGAAGAGAGACGAGGAAATTGTCAAGGTACTGGCTAATCACGTTGCAGCCTTCATTCGAGTCGTTGAATCTTAAATGGATTGGCATTATCATCATGTATCGCAATTTTATGCTACAAATTTGTTGTTTTCAAAACGACCACGAAAGATTCCGCGACTTTTAGTGTACAATGCGCCTTTTCCTGACATCTTTCCGCCATACATTTCACCAAGGTATGTATCGCCATTCGTAAATCGGATAGTACCGACACCATGTGGAAGACCATCCTTGACCGGGCCGGTATAGATCCCTTCTAAACCTGCTTTTCGAAAGCAAATTTTCAAATTTTTCATCTGTCCTCCGGGTCGATGGGTTGATTCCACCGAATTATTTGTCGCAGGTGACGCGACGCTCGATTCATTCTCCTTGCCACCAAACGAGCGTCGCAATCTTTCCCCAATCTTTCGAGAAGGGACAGACACAGACATTTCGTATCCCACCGTTGTTTCTCGAGCTATAGGTACTGTGGTGACGTGCGCTGCTTCTTCAGAGCGGTTTTGATTTAGTTCACGGAACAACTCTTCCAGCATTTCGATCTTGACAATGTTCACTTCGTTGTCCTTCTGAAGAAGAAAAGCCTTCTTCTTGCATTCTTTATATTGCGCTGCTTTTGCCTGAAGAGCATCTTCCAAGACTTCTATGTGCGCCTTCATATTGCCCAACGTCATGTCTAATGCCTTTTCCGCCGTAAGTACGATCTCTTCCTCTTCTTCCTCATCGCCTGGTTCGAATGCTTCGTCCTCAGCATAGACAGACGTCTGCAAAGATCGTACCACGACAGAGAGATCTTCCAGCTCCTTATGAGCACAGTCTCGCTGCCGTTGAAATCTGACATTTTCCTGTAATATGTCCTCCTTTTCCTTCTTGAGTTTTTGGATTTCGATCTTCAGATCAGCCACTTGCATTACTTTCTTCACTAGTGCCGCATTCGCTCCATCCGTCTTGATGGTATTGATCAAACTAGTCAGTTCACTGGCCTTGGTCGCATGGAAATTTCTTTCCTCTTCCAACTCTTCTACTCGAGTTCGCAGTGCACAAGTTTCTTCACGCAAGCGACTAGCCTCGTCTCTGGCACGGTTGCACATTTCTTGAAACCCTTGACCGCTGGCATCTACACGAAGCAACTCCTGAGAGCCGGCATGATCGACAAGCTTAGAAGGAGGCATTTTGATTTGTATTTCGTATGACGTGAAAGTGAAGGATGGACTACTGTTTCGGAATATGAATTGTGGATTGCGTTGCTTCATTTCACTAATAAGAGTACGTAGTAGTACGAATTTTCGATCGCGTTTTTCTGCATCGTGATCGTGGTTCGGCAATAATACAACTATGCCTAATTTGGTCGCGATGACTCACGGAGGAGCTAAATGAACCACCGAAAAATCAGTTGTCCGTGTCGCCCATGTCCGTCAAAGGTTGTAAAATCAACTGACTGTGAACTGCTGAATAAGCCTTCTTTCGGTTAGCTCGCATGTCAAAAACCATTCCTTTCACCTTGTTTTGAATCGAATCATCACAGCTGTGCTTCAACCCGAAACACAGTTTCCCGGTCTGATGATGAAGTCACCATCATTGAACGAGCCATTCGAGGTATTGCTGTCACGACCGGATACAGGTTTTCACATGATCGGCGCCGCTTGTTGTTAGGGCCTGTCCATAATAGTACCCATGTCTGCCCAAACGAAGATCTGCACTTTTCTCCATGAATTGGATCACCTTTCCGTAGTAGGGGGCTTCATCCAGTTTTACCAGAGCCTGAGGAACTAATAATCCATAGACAATCTGTCCGTGCAACGGAAGAGATCGCCTTTTCCATTTGTGAGTGGTGGTGGTAGGCTATCGATTTTTGAGTTGATGGAAAGATGATGCATGATTTGCCCCATCTTCTTGCATGCAAAATCGGTGGCAACTGGTGTAGAATTGGTATACTCTTTAAAATAATAAGTTTTGTTGTAGCAATATATTTTTGTTGCTGCACAAGTCGGGATTTTTTGCTCCACAAGGAGGGACCTCTTTTCCCTTCTACTTTAGCTAGTCGTATCTTCTTCCGCTCTCTTTGGACAACATCTCCCTCGAAGGTCCACAAAAATGAATGGCGCTTCGTTAATAATTATTTATAGAAGGAAAACGTTGGAAAATTGTTGGAGGAACGAAAACTTTTAACCCTAACATTAACCTCTCACCATATCAGTGCATCTATCTGCATTACTCGTATTCGATTCTCTAAAATGAAAAAGTAAACAACCCATCGGCATTCATTCGATTTGCTCTCATTTTTAGACAATTTTTTACTGTCTCACTTCACTCGATTACTCTCACTTCGCTGCAACCCTCTGCCTTCTACCATGCTTGATCACGAAGACCAAGACTCAAACTTTGATGCTGAAGAGGCTGTCCGTGTACTTCGGACAAACACAATCTCACCTAAGTCACGGGATGTATACGACGGTTCGATCGCTCAAATGCTAAAATGGTTTTACGACAACAAAAGGCAGCTCCTTACAGAGCAGTTTGTTCAATACGGAATAACTGATGGGTTCTCCAAGGCTTCCATTCGTCGATTCCTAGCAGATGCACCCAGCAATGCCCCTGTCAAGTTCAAGGACTTCAACGTTCAAGACTTCATGGAGTGGATTGTCTCCATAAGAAAAGAAGATGGCAGTACACCAACTTATTCGACATATAACTGTCATCGTGCTTTTAGCGTCTGTTGTGTGGCACGCGGAATTTTTGGAACAAACTCTGCCATCAAACCACCGACTGTTCTTCACGCCACTTTTTCGTGACCGAGATCAACTGATGGATTTGAAAAACTTGGTGACTTGTCGGCTAAATTCTCCAGGTGACTCTATTGTAGCAACAGGAGTGCCTCCGCACATTTCAATCTTGCAGCACATGCATTCATTGGCAAAAAATGTGAATGATGTGGTGCCCCAAATTCAAAAAGTGGCTCCGGATGTAATTCGGGGAGTGATTGACGAGATCGAGAAACGAGCGATGACGGCTGGAACAGTTACCAGAGATGGCTTGGAAGCTTTGATTAACGGTTGCTTGGAGAAATCGGGGCTCTATCAATTAGTTCAGAAGCTTGAGGACTCTCCAACTTCCGGGATTCAACAGGAAGAAACTTTGACAGGTGATGAAGCAGTAACGATGACTCATATGGTGGGTATGCATTCGTGGGGTGGACGCTTGCATCTCGTACCGCAAGATTTTGCCTTTCCGAATAGTTGGTCTCAAATAGCCTGGCAATATTGGATGTGTGGGGATCGCCAAAAGCAGTATCCTCCATTGCGAATTTTGTCAAAGAACGATATGTCAAATACAAATATGCAGAAGCGTTTATCAGATTTCCGATACTTGATGCAATTGGTCGAGAAGAGGGTTGAAGAAAAAGGAAAGTGGATAGCGCACCCTTCAATTGAACAGGCTAATGAAATGTTCGAGGCAGGAAAAGATGTACTAGATATTTCAGAGGTTTCTGAGAAAGGCAGAAAGAGGCGAGGGGAACAAATGAAATGGAGTACCATGGTTAACCGGGTTCGAAATAAAAGGAAAACCCAGAGATTTTCGTAAATAATTGACTCTTTGTTTTGACTCTTTGTTTTGTTTACAAAATTATCATGTCAAAGGACAAAAAATCTAGAAGATTCACCATTCTTTGACGACACAACATGTTCCACTACCTCTACCGGTATCTACCGTAGTAGCTAGAGGTAACCATTACTATCACGTTACTAGGAGTACCGGGTAGTACTGCCGTACGTACTACGTACGTCGTAGCAGTATCAAACAGTTTCGACCGTGATTGAAGTACGAATCCCCCGTTGGAAAGCATCCCAACGAAATCTTGCTAACGTAATTGGCGCTCGAAAATAGCGCTTGAATACGAGCTCCTTGGTGAAAAAATCTTTATTGAAATCGTTGGAAAGGACCCCAACGGTCGCGCGCATCAGAGTGTGCGCGTTCCAACGAGTTACAGAGAATTACAGTTAGTTACAGTTACGACGTAATGAATAAGTGACCACAATGAACAATGAGAATGCGGTAGTTCGACGGTTCGCTCATCCGTAGTGCCTTTTACTAGTAGGTAGTCGGTAGTCATACTGTCGTAGTTCGAAGAGATATGAAAGATGGATTAACTGTGAATATATATTAGTAACATATGTAAATATCCATCCTGCGGTAGAACTACATAGGTACTCCCAGGACGTATTATTGAACGTACTGACTGTGATTCCGCCGCCTGAAAAAGATCTTGACAACGCAGTCACGGAACTGTGTGACCTTTTGTCGAAACTTTCATCGAATCATCACCAGCAAGACAAAAACTTTGACCCATCTCTAGCCCTCAGACCTGTGGCGTATGACGCAGACTCGACTTATGCTGCAGTTGTTCATCTACTTGACTCTTGTTCGCAAATCTAGCAATTCATTCCGCCCTTATCTTTTTGAGTACTGACTGTGAGTATCTAGTACAATTTTTGCAGTCGACGGCAGCATGAGGTGACGCCAACTTTAAGATGATCGAACTCAAGAGGAGGACATTTTTTGTGACATAAAGTTACATGAAAATGAAAAGATGTCTGCAATTGAAACTGCAGAAGCGATCAACTCTGTGGAGTTCCAGCAAGGTCAAATTCAATCGACCACCTGTGACTTCAAAACTGAAAACATCGACGATTGTTCCAACGATACTGCTAAGACGCCCGCCCGGGTGAATGCGTACAGTATTGAAGACATGGAGGAGGATTTGCAAACGTTGTCGAGAGTGAGCCACTGGTCCGATGAGATGGAAATCATGAGAGAAGTACAAGAGAAAATACGTTTGTTGGTGTGGGACTTAGACCGACAACGGGAGGAGCTCAAATTGGAACTTCATCGTCACAAAGAAATTATATGTCAGTTGGAAGAGCAAAACGGCCTCAATCAAGTCAAGATAGATATCCTAACTAGCACCATGCGGGAATTCATTAAAGAAGATCCGGAACGATGGAAGATGCAAGAACATCCTTTAAGGTCATCCTCGTGGTTTGGGTTTCCTTTTCATTCCTCATGGAACAGCACCTCTCCACCATCGATTGTACCAACGGAATCGACTACTCTTAGCACCTCGATTGGTGACCCTCAAGAAGGCGATGAAATATTCGCACAGCAACGGGAAAGAAGTGACGAAGTCACGGTATCTTCGGGCTTGGATTCATGTTCGACAGAGGTTGATAACAAAGACGGACCCGATCCCCCAGAGGGACAGCAAGGCGAGTGTTTGCCAAAACATGATGATGAAACCAGACAAGTTTCTACTACTGAATGTAAGGGCGATCCAGGTGAACCCGAAGATTCTACGATCGGAACTGAGCGTAGATCGGACGATATTGATGCGACGCTCAAAAATGACCCTTCATGGGAGGTTCTGAATGAAGCAGGATCAGACTGTAGTCTTTCGATCTGGAAGTGGAGTTTGTGGAATAAAGAATAACTTTGAAAGTATGAAAGACCATTTTTAAAGAAGTCAAAATTATTTGTGGTTTATATCCGCTATGTCTCGCCAATTCTTTTGTAGCTCACCGCGAGGGTGGTGGGGGCGGCGGCGGTGGAGGAGGAGGAGGAGGAGGGGCACCCATTGATGTCATGTTCAAAGGAGGAGGAGGTGGAGGAGGCATGCCAGGAGGTCCTCCAGGTAGCATTGGCGGTAGCGGAGGAGGCGGTGGCATGGTTATAAACCCCGCACCTCCAGGTGGGAGCGGCGGAGGAGGTGGAGGAGGCATTACCGGTGGCAAGGGAGCCATTCCCGGAGGTAAGGGCGGAGGTGGTGGTTGCGGGGGGAAAATTGCCGAAGGTGGCCCCGTGAACGATCTAGCTCCGAATTGCTGCTGTTGCTGAAGTGATTTTCGCTGTGCTGCCAACATGCGTTCCGCTCTAGAGCCGTGTCGTTCTTGTGGACCGCGTTGTGGCCCATCCCCACCTTCTCCACCTGATGTATCCTTTTTGAAGGCATATTGCACCATAATCGATCGATTGCCAAGAAATTGTCCATTCATGCATTCAATGGCAGCATCTGACGCTTCAAACGAGTCGAAATGGACAAAGCCGTACCCTTTGGATTCCCCGTTTTCGTCCCGTCGTATTTGTGGCGGTTGAATGAGTGTCCCGAAGGCAGAAAAGGTGTCCCACAACAACTGCTCGTCCACGGATGTTGGATCCAAATTTCCCACGAACAAGTTCGCGCCAACATCTCTTGATTGCTCCGCTTTGTTATTGAGTGCACTTTTGGAAACTTTTAAGGGTCGTCCGTACACCTTGATCATGTTAAGAATGGAAATGGCATATTCGGCGTCGACCACGTCCAAGAATTCGACAAATCCATAGCCATTGTGGGCTTGTGTGAGTTTGTCTTTGGGCATGTAAACGGATTGAACCCGTCCCACTTGGACAAAGAGTTCTAACAGAAGGGATTCGGTACACGATGGATCCAAATTTCCCACATAGACCGTGGCATCTTGATTGCGATGTTCGACTTGCGCCAAGCTAGCCATGGTAATGAAGGTTGGTGCGACAACACGTCCGAGGGTATTGTACGCAAATAAATGGATTCTCTGTAGCTACCAAGCAAACACTGTAATACTACTACGTAGTAGATGGGAGGGGTATTGTCAGGTGTGGTCAGAGCCAGTAGACTACCGGTAGCGGTGATCGTGCTGGACGCCGTAGATGGCCTGATATGATGGCCGCACCAACCTACCGTACTACGGTAGTCGTACAACACGACGTTTTCAAGTTTCCCTATTCATCATTCAAAGATGTCTGTCTGTCTGTCTGTCTATACGTTGATCTGTCTGCGTTGACCAAGGCGCTGGAACTCTTTTTTTAGGGTTATCCTACTACCGGTACTACCGGTACGGTACCTACGGTAGAGCTCCGGTACCGTACTCTATTGTATTCTGCGATCAAGCAACGTATCATACGACTGGAACAGTACCCTCTGCTAACCGTAAAAAGGAGTACGGTACCGGTACTAACGGTATGAAGTTGTATCGTAGTTTCATTGTTTCGTTGTACTACCGGTAATACAGTACTTACAGTTACCTACCAGTATTACCGTACTACGGTATAATAAGAGTCACTCTCACACACAATTGCTTTTCACAGTCAGTGAGTGAAGACTCACCATCATCATCGTTAGCTCCTTGTCAAAGCAACGCCTGGCCTTCTTTATCTACTCTCAGGAAGGGATTAACTGTAAAAGTCGCCAGTACTTCAGCACTCGATATTCTGGTTCCAAACCTTGGGTTGAAGACGACGGGTCGATAGCTTACAAGTAACGCTCATCAGAAAACATTGAATCTATTATCAACTTCATTGGTGTCGTTCCATTCTATAGGCAGCCTTTTTTGTGCCTACGACAGCATCCTTCAAACATAAACTGACTGAACCCAAACAGTATACCACTTGAAAGTTTTGTTCAAAAATGCCCAAAGCAGAAAAAGGGTCCGTCAAGGACATTGCCAACCGTATGAAGGCCAAGGGTCTACAGAAATTGAAGTTTTACTGTCAAATGTGTCAAAAGCAATGTCGTGACGCAAATGGGTTCAAGTGCCACTTGACTAGCGAAAACCACCTTCGCCAAATGAAGATATTCAGTGACAATGCCGGTGGAATTTTAGACAAGTACAGCAAAGAATTCGAGCAATCCTATTTGGCAACCTTACGTATGCGCCATGGGACCAAGCAAGTCAATGCCAACAATGTATACCAAGAACTGATTGCTGATAAGCAACACATTCATATGAATGCAACCCATTGGACGACGTTGACGGAGTTTGTACAATATTTGGGCAAAACGGGAAAGTGTGTGGTGGAAGAGAATGAGCGGGGCTGGTTTGTGACATATATCCAACGAGATGCAAGTATCTTGGCAAGACAAGAAGCACATCAACGAAGAGAGGCCGCGGATCGTGCGGCCGAAGAGGCACAAGCACAGCGTATGGAATTGCAGCGAGTGGAAGCGGCAAAGGCTATGGACCGGATCGGCGCTACTGTCAATGTTGAAGCGACAACCATAGAGCGACAGGACGATGACCATCCCATCAAGGTTTCTCTCGGAACGATTTCCACAAGTGGCCCAAAAGGTCCAAAAACGGGCATCAAAGGAAGTAGCGAGGTTCTAGTTGAAGGCTTTGGAGATGCGGAAGATGAGGAAGGAGAAGAAACAGTGGAAGATGCAAAGGGGTCATCATCCAAAGGCATCCCACTTTTGCGAGGACCGCAGCCCTCGACGTCATATGTTCCAATCTCTACAACTAAGAAACGATCCAGAGACGATACAGTCAACGAAAACAAAGCAAAAAAAACAAAGAAGAAAGATCCTGATGCTCGAAAGGACTATTGGCTCTACGAGGGTATCGTGGTGCGAGTCATTACCAAGAATCTTGCCGACGGCAAGTATTTTCGGCGAAAAGCCATAGTGGATCGACTCGTTGATAAGTACACGGCCGAAGTGGAAGTATTGAATTCAAATCCAGGTGCGCATGACGGTGGGGATGTGCTACGTCTCGATCAGCATGATTTGGAAACAGTCATCCCCAAACAGGGTGATCGTAAGCAAAAGGTCCGCATACTTAATGGCAAGTACCGCGGGTCAAAGGCCAAGATCGAATATCTTGACAAGAAGAATTACCAAGCAGATTTAAGGCTGTCAGGGGAAGATGGGAAATTTTTGAAGAATGTTCCGTTCGAAGATTTCTCTCAAATTGGATGTGAATCATAGAAACAGAAACGAAGATGAATAAATATCTACTCTAGCTAGTAGGGTTTCTCGCTGCAGCATAGATTTTCTCGCAACCAAGAACTGTTTTTACTCTTCACCTACGGTACTCTAGCTACGGTACGGTAGTACCTATCATAGCTAGGTAGCCAGCTGCACAAAACCACCATTGAGTACGACTTAGTACTACGTAATACAGTATACTGTGCACACTCTTCGAAGTTCATGACAGAACACTTCAGGACTACTTTTAACGTACCCCTTCACTACTGCAGTTCGTATTACGTACCGGTACTTTCGTAATATGACACTCGAAAGTATGAATTACAGTTAGTACAAGTTGTGGATTTCCCCAGAATGGAAAAAACTTATTGGGGTTCACATCTCCCGAATGTCGTCGCCATAAATTGTACTACGTAGCACTATTACACAGTCACATCATGATCATCAGCCGCCAAAAAACATTCATCCTGGAAGTTGCCCGCGCGAACACAAAATAATAATTACTGACTGTGCTCTAACTGTTTTCTTGGAAATGCATTCCGAGGTGTATGTAATTTTGCCGAATCGGCGCTCGGAAGCTTCTCTATACGGGTTTCCATCGAATCCTCGTATTGACTGTGAAAGAGAAATGAATCTTTGGGCCTCCTCGGAAATGGATTGGATGAACTTGGCCACAATTACTTAACATCGGCGCCCAATGGGGGAGTGTTTTCAATTTTCCTTAGTATTTTTGGCAAAATCTCACATTTCGAAGTTGCATGTCGGAAGCTGTCGATTGTTGCAAGTTCACGGCAGACCAAACAAACAATAGCAAGCCACAATACTGTATCATATTTTTTTTGAAACAAAAGACCAGATCAACCATGATTCCTATCAAGTTTTCCCTATTTGCTGCGTTTTTAGCGGCAACTTCTATGGCTGAGACTGCCAATGATTCAAACCTTCGGAGAAAGGTGAAGAAGACTTCTTTTTGCAAGCCTGTCGCCGTAACAATTGATGCATTTACAGGACTTCCAAATTATGATACCGATGTTTACTTTGCTGCAGTTACGAACGGAGCCCCTCTTGACGCATTTGCTCTCCAAGCTGTCATGCCAGCATCCTATAACGGCATCGTTGACTGCAGTTACTTGATTGGATCCATTCGTGAACTTCTAGAGTGTGAAGTTGTTGAAGGAGCCGAATCTGATGACCCAAACGCGGTTTTGGTCAAATGCACATACATGACCAACACTAAGGATGGAGACACTGTCATAGAACCAGTTCAAGATGTAGCCGTTTCCAAATGCGCCTGCACATGCGGTGGAGACCAAGCGCTTGTAGGACTCATGCTCGGAAGTGAGTGCAACTGCTTCTGCGAGCCTCAGAAGAACGACTGCGAATGCATGGCCCCCGACTCGACTGAATTTATCACCGCCATCAACGGTGCTTACTCTAACAGTACCATGGGCGAGACTGTCGACGCCAGAGTAACACGAATATACGAGGTAGAACTGCTAGACTTCGAAAACTGTGGATCGCAGAATACAACCACATTCAATATCACTTCGGTTTGCCCAGGCTTGGAAAGTAGCGCTTTCTCCAGTCTCTTCACAGCGCCACCTACTACTTACCCAACCGAAGCCCCATCCGAATCTCCCACTGTCTCTCCCTCGGAATCTCCAACCGAGAGCCCTACAGACTCTCCCACAGAAAGTCCGACGGGCAGCCCAATCGCAACCCCGGAAACGGACAGCCCAACCAAAAGTCCAAAAACGGACAGCCCAACCACCAGCCCTGAAACACCAAGCCCGACAGCAAGTCTCACTGAAGGACGTCCGATTGTGGACGACGGCGAAAAGGACGGTGATGAAACCGTTGATGAAGAGGAGCCAGAAGAGGATGAGGAGGTTCCGAAAGAAGAGCCGGAAGAAGAGCAAAAGGATGAACCTATTGATGAACCAGCTGAAGAGGTGCCAGAAGAGGTTGAAGAGGAGCCGGAAGAAGAGCAAAAGGATGAACCTATTGATGAACCAGCTGAAGAGGCGCCAGAAGAGGTTGAAGAGGAGCCGGAAGAAGAGCAAAAGGATGAACCTATTGATGAACCAGCTGACGAGCCGGGTGTGAGAGGCAACTAAAGAAGGCGATACCAGGAAGAAGCCTAAGAAAACAACATGCTGAGTGCGGCTGTGATATCATAGAATGACGGCACACTGTATAACTTTTTGTGATGAGTTTGATATAAACTACTACTAACTGTAAGTAATGGGCATCATGGATCGTCGTAAAATGTCACCATCATCATTCACAGCACGTAGTATAGTCCTATCGATCTCTATTACTTCGTACTACGGTAGCTAGCTACCTCTAGGTAGTCGTAAAAGTACTGTGTATGAAAGTCAATGGAGGCGTACCGTTTCTCCGAGTACGTACTACCAGTAGTTCCGGTAGGTAGGTACTGTACGGTACGGTACGGTAGTACTGCCGTGCGGCACAGTTCGTGCCAGTATGATAGACCGGAAGACTACCGGTACCATCAAAGTCAGAATGAGGAATGAGGAATGTTGCATTTCACAGTCAGACGGGCGATCCTCGAGTTTTACCCAGCCGTAGAAACTGCACGGACATTCATCACACTCTTCTTTGAAGAGATGGACACTGTGCTACTTGGAAACAGGCTCACAACTCACAACTCACAACACCGGCACTTCACCCACTTCGTCAACCCCAAGTCAACTTTCCGATATCAGTTTTCTAGGATTGACGAGAGCGAAGACAAGATCTGCTGGAACACCAATCAATTGTTCCAGTCATTTTACAAACCTGTCTGACGATTCCGCCGACCAAGTAAAGATGTCTGAAGCTGCTGCTGCTCCCATGGATCAAGGCCGTCGTGCCAAAGAATCGACGGGTCCTCTGATGGATGCCGATAAGGGTAAATTAATTGGCGGCGATTCCTTCGTCGAACGTACCCAAAATCCAGAATGGCTGAAGAAACGCGAAGAAGTCTATTCGAAGATCAAGGAGGCCCGTGAGGAAGAACTCGCCACCAAGATTCCAGTGGATATCACCGTTACCATGCCTGATGGCAATGTCTTGTCAGCCAACAAGGATGGTCAGAACTACCAGGCGTGGAAGACCACTCCCTACGATGTTGCGGCTACCATCAGTCAAGGCTTGGCGGACGCTGCGACTGTGGCACGTGTGACGTACCAAAAATATGTCGACGATTACAGCCCGGCTGAGGATGGCATGGAAGGACAGGACACTTTGGCCGACGCCATGGAAGATTTGAGAATTGATGACGAAGAGAGAGCGGGAGAAGGAAATTTAAAACCCATCCTCTGGGATTTGATGCGTCCCTTGGTTGGTCCCGTTGCCAAGCTGGAATTTCTGAAGTTTGATGACGATCAAGATGCCAAGACAGTCTTTTGGCACTCGTCGGCTCATATGATGGGGGAAGCTCTGGAACACCTGTATGGTGTCAAGCTCACCATCGGTCCACCTCTAAAAGGCGGATTCTATTATGATTCCTATATGGGAACAGAATCCTACAGGGAGGATGACTGTAAGTTGCCATTTTTGTTATGACTCCTTCATTATTTCTTTCTCGTCACTCACACCCAGCTTAAATGTTCCATGCTACAGACAAGCCTGTGGAACAAGAAGTCAACAAAATCATCAAGCAAAAGCAAAAGTTTGAGCGCATGGTTGTTACCAAGGAGGAAGCCCTGGAGCTGTTTGCTGATAATCCCTTCAAGGTGGAGATTTTGTCCACCAAAGTTCCCGATGGTACTCGTACCACTGTCTACAAGTGTGGGGATTTGATTGATTTGTGCCGTGGCCCTCATGTCACCAACACCGGAAAGGTCAAGGCCTTTGCCACCACCCGCCACTCCGCCACTTATTGGTTGGGAGATGCCGAAAACGATTCCCTCCAACGTATGTATGGTATCTCTTTTCCTGACAAGAAGCAACTGAAAGTATGGCAGGAAAATATGGAAAAGGTGCGTTATCTACACTACCACAAGATTCTGTGGGTTGCAAAAACAGGACAAGGATGAAAACAATATTTTGAATCTCATTCTCGGAAAGATACATGACCGACAAACATATCCATTCCGCTGATTCTTCTGAGATCCGTTGACAATACAGACATTGCTTTGGAGCTTGAATTTTTCTTTGGCTCATCGTTTTTGTTTTCTTTGCTTCACCTCACTTAGGCAAAAGAACGAGATCATAGACGTGTGGCAGCGAAACAAGAACTCATCATGTTCCATGACTTGTCGGCTGGTTCTGCCTTTTGGCTACCCCATGGTTGCCGTATCTACAACAAGCTAATTGAATTCATTCGAAAGCAATATTGGGACCGTGGATACGATGAAATCATCACACCCAACATTTACAATCTTGATTTGTGGCACAAGTCTGGCCATGCAATGCATTACAAGGACGCGATGTTTTGTTTTGAGGTGGAAGGACAAGAGTGGGCAATGAAGCCGATGAATTGTCCAGGACATTGCTTGATGTTTGGCTCTCAGATTCGATCATACCGTGATTTGCCGATTCGATACGCCGACTTTGGAGTATTGCATCGCAACGAACTCTCTGGTGCCCTCACTGGTTTGACTCGAGTACGACGTTTTCAGCAAGACGATGCCCACATTTACTGCCGAGAGGATCAGATCACCGACGAAGTTGTTGGAGCTTTGAACTTCATGAAATATGTATATGATATCTTTGGTATGACCTACAAATTGGAGCTGTCGACTCGTCCAAAGAAGGCTTTGGGTGAAACTGAGCTGTGGGAACGGGCGGAAGCAGCCCTCGCCGATGCCATGGACTCTTTCATTGGCAAAGGAAACTGTAGAGTCAACCCCGGTGACGGTGCTTTCTACGGACCCAAAATTGATATCAAGGTTATGGATGCCATGGATCGCGTCCACCAGTGTGCCACTATTCAACTTGACTTCCAGCTTCCAATTCGATTCGATTTGAAGTACACTACTGACAGCAAGGAGGAGGGAAAACAGTTTGCCCGCCCAGTAATGGTACACAGAGCAATGCTTGGAAGTGTTGAGCGAATGTTCGCTGTCCTTTGCGAACATTGGGGTGGAAAATGGCCCTTGTGGATCAGCCCCCGCCAGGTGATGTTGATTCCCGTCCATGCACAGTTTACGGAATACGTCGAGGGAGTACGCCAGAAGCTCCATGACGAGGGATTCTATGCAGATGTCGATCTCTCTAAGAATACTTTCCAAAAGAAAGTGCGCAATGCGCAAATTGCACAGTACAATTTCCAGCTGGTAGTCGGCGAGGCAGAGGTCACCAATGGAAGTGTCAACATTCGTACCAGAGAGAACCAGGTCGAAGGCGAAAAGAAAGTGGACGATTTTATTGAAATGCTGAAGAAGCTGCGGGACGATTATAAGTAAAAGTGTTTGGAGCCCCGCTGTGGCATTATCCTAGTGACTGACAATCTTATATTAGTTGGCACAAGAGTGAAACTTACTTTTTATGCTTCGATAGATCGAACTAGTAAGCTCAAGTCTGAACTCGTCTTCTTCCTGTTGTTTCTATTTCTTCTGCCACTTCTTTTGCTCGCAACGACCAAATTTGAGCTGTCTTGCCTCGCATCCAACGACGGCCTTCTGGCTCCTGCCACCATCGTTAGCCCAGCAGGGTTGGAATATGTCAAGGGATTCCAAGCTTGTCGTTTCTGATCGAAAAGCTTCGAAGCATGGAGCACAGACAGACGGAATTCCTGTCGCTTCCGGTATGCTTCCGAATCGGGATGTGACGAATTATCTTTTACACGTAATTCTGCACCATTCAGAGACGGAAGATCGTAGTCATCATCCCCGTCGGATACCATGGAACCGGAACCTGGTAGGACCACAGATATTGCTCGATCTGCCATCAACCTTGGCGGCATTTTTTTCAATGCATCCGGTAACCCCATGATCATTTTCTCATCATCCAAAGTAAGTGCGGCCGTGGCTAAACATTCTGGAACTGGATGCAGTGCAAAGATAGGACTGATCAGTGGTCTTGAAGAATTTCTTTTAACAGCATCGCCACTGCGAATATTCGCCAGCATTGCCTCTTTTGGCACTTGCCCCTTCAGAAATCTTTTGAACTCTTCAAATGTAATCTTGTCGTTCGCTTTACATCGAATTTCCTTCAAACCATCATGCCACATTTTCAAAACAGTTTCATCCATCTTTCCATCACTAGTACACAGCATTTCGCACATGTTGCTATGGGTGATGTATCTTGGTAGGAGCACCACGTGAGAGATTTTGAAAACATAGGTCAATCATCTTCCTTTGAACGCTTACCCTTTACGGTCGTAATCTAGCCGATCGAATGCCAATTTCAGATTTCGATCGTCAAAGTCACTTTTCGAGAGGCCAGCTGCGATGAACTCATGCCATCGAATTGTTGTTTCCGAATCTTTTATTCGAAGAGCATTGAAGATGTCTACAACCTCTTCTTCCTGTAGAGATCCTAGAGATCCAGCTCCAGCCCGATTCAACAAGACCTCCTTGAGCTCTTCAAGCGTAATTTCTCCGTCGCCGTCAGGATTCATTTTTTGGAACTCCGACTTTAACTTGTGAATTTGTTCCGGTAGAAGAGCAAAACTCAGGACATCCAGTAACACTCGGTGCATATCTGAATAGTCCTTGAATTTCAAGAGGTTGCCAACAAGATCGGGACTCAGCGCTTTACTTCCTTCCACATCCATGTTACTAAATTTTTGCAGCCACTCATCTTGTTGGGCTTCTCGTGCAGTTGGACGACAAGTAGGATTATCAGTCAGCAGGCGCCGAACAAATCTTTTGGCCTCGCAACTGACTTCATCCCAAAGCTCTTTTGGCTCAAAAGGCAAACGACAATGAAGGATGTTGTCTCTGACACATTCCATTTTATCACTGTCGTAGATTCCTCCAAAGGGCGATTCACCAGAAAGAAGTAGATACGTGATGACTCCTATGCTCCAGATATCGGCTTTGCTGTTGTAGGATCCTCTAATGATCTCTGGTGCGACTGTGTAAGGAGTTCCCACTGCGTCATGAAGCACCGCCTCGTCACTTTTGAAGTGTTTGGACAATCCAAAATCGATCTAACCAAACGCTCGGTGTCAGAAAAGCAATTATGCCCAAATATGCACGTGAGATACGACTGTAGTTACAAGTACTCACCATTTTCAAATCATCGGATTCTTTGTTTTCGAAAAGAAAGTTCTCCTGCCCTTGAATGTGTGAGAATAAAATCTTCATAGGGACAAAACAAGCAAGCTAGGGCTGATCGGAACGTACCAACTTCAAATCCCTGTGAACAATCTTCCTAGAATGTAGATATCGGACGGCTGACAACATTTGTTTTACCAACTTGGCACATTGTACTTCCGAATAGTGATAAGGTTGATCTTCTGGCTTCTCATCTAGTCGGTCGAATAGATCGCCGCCCTCGCATAGCTCTTGAATCAGGAAAATCTGCGTCTCGCTTTCATACACTTCCTCTAGCCTAAGAATGTTGGGATGGTCCAACTGGCACATTATGAAAATCTCTTCTCGTAGGCTGTCTAATACAGCATCACAGACGAGTAATCCTAGATTCAAGACCTTGACTGCAAAATAGATACCTGTCTCTTTGTGTTTTACTTTCCGGACCACACCAGCCACGCCTTCTCCAAGGATCACTCCGTCGTGAACTCCTTCGTAGACGTCTTCGATGTCCCGTCCAAAGTCGGTCTAAACAGGCAAAATGATATTTGTTAGTAGATTGTAGAATTTGTGCAAGAGACAAACAACCACAAAGAGAAAAATCGCACCTCAATTCGAACCATTTTGGCGGTCCAGTCTCCATTACTGGCCAATTCTTGTTTCCATTCACATAATTTGTCATGACGAGTGCTGTTGGTACGGATAGCGGTATTTTCTTCGTCCGAAGACTCGATGAAGCTGGATCCACCAGAAGAGTACCCTGGTCGATCCTTCAACTGATCCGACTTCCTTTCGATGTCATGGTCTTTAAGGGCTTCAGTTTGGAGTATTGACGACGGTATCTCTTTTGTTGGAATCGCTTCTACCCTGTGTGTTACGGACTTGTGAGCCTGAGGTTGAGGGGTGTGAGAGTCGATGTCGGAACCAGAACTTCCACCTCCCATACAATTGACGGTCCGACCCGTTCCAACGGTCTGGAGGGACTTGCTGGCGCTATCCACAGCTGCTGACGAACTTTGACAAGCGCCCATGGTGACTTAGATGGATACAAAAATAGTATACAAGGAGTATACAAGGAGTATACAATGTTATATGCAGGACTAGTTGTCTGAAATGAATGTTCCACAGTATTTGAATCGATTTTCGGTTCAACTACTGGAGCGACAAATTCGATTCGTACAACATATATAACGTTTTCTTACTTTACTTTTGGTGGTCTGCGTTCTCCTTTTGTGCCTGTTGGTGATGCAGTGTCCTCCAACCTGGAAGAAGAAACAACAGCTGGAACGTAACAATGGGCTTCTTGTTGCTAATTTGGAACCAAGATGATCCTTCTTTCTTTCGTGGGAGAACAAAAAGAGAAGCGTGTAAACAAAAAATCGCATTCCTTTTTACTGTTAATTTCGACTTAACAGTTAGTATTATCGAAGTATTAATAATAAAATATACACTGTATTTTATTTTATTTTATTTTATTATTTATATAACAACTAACTGTAAAGTGAAAAATGGGATAAGAAGTCTTTCTCGTTTATTATGGAGAACACCCGGATGGCCTACGCGCGCCAACAAACAGATTTGACCCTGCAGAAGTGTTTGATTTCACTGTCAGTTGCGGCGTCTGGGAATATTCGAAGAAGCGGAAGCAGCTTATCTTTCCCGACTAGTCTCGAGGTTTCGGTGCAAAAAGTCTTCTCTTGTCCTGTGCCACCGAGCTAGGTTGTCGCCCCGAGTAGTACGAGTAACCCCTAGTAGCAAGTTAATTTCATGAACAGCGATTTCACAGCACTCAAGCCATGTTTTTCTATTCATTTCCAAGGTAGCAATCTGGTATGCCTTTAAAATTAGCCTTGACTTTTGACGAATGACTAGTTTGTCATAGTTCGTACAAACATTATCTGGATCTCGTCCATGGACCAAATCCCGCCAGCCTTCACGCTGTTGTACTCTCTGAAGTAGTTTGATGCGTCTTTCAATGGCCGAAAGACAAGTTGAATCAGACGGTCTTAGCTAGAAAAGCTTCCGGACACTAATTGCTGCCGTGGCATAGAAACATAATCATAATCGGATTGACTTTCATGGCCATAACTTTTGGTGTCACGGGGGATGACACTATAAGTAGCCCAACATTGAACAGATGATCCTTTTTTCCCCTTGTCCGGCAGCTGTTCGACTGATGGAATGTCGTTTGATTTCAGCGACCGAAATGAAATCGAACTTTCCACTTATTCTCTCCACTGCTCATCAAATAACGGGTATTCGGCTTCCTCTACCCGGTGGCAATATGATATAATATGATGATTGCTTTGCATATTTTCCTCGGAAGAAACCAGACAAATTGCTTGAGTCAAAGCGATCGATCGACTCATACTTCGGAATCTTCGAGAGGAGAGTGTTCAACAATCGGGCATTCATCACCATGGAAGTATCGATGACATAAAGCAGCGCGAATGGCTTCGATGATGGAACCCACTGTGATCCATTTGTTGCAAATCTTGGGACCAATTGTCGGGTGGTGGATAGTCAGTTCCAACGTTCCAAGGCGTGCCCCACAATTTCATTGCTGACCTTTGGTGCGTCAACTGTCAATGGCAAAACCATCGCGCCTTAAGGCCCCGCCAACATATATCCTTCCAAAGGGTGTTTGAAGCAGTTTAAAAGATTCGAGGCCTTCTGATCACATGGTGGCTATAGAGAAAACCTGGTCTCAATGATAGTAAGAAAATAATGTTTTTGTCATCAATTTTATCGTAGATGCGCTACTGAATCGTTCTGTCCGGCCAGACACTGCTTTACAGTTATTACGGTAGTACCTAACAGTAATAAAGTGTACTGAGAGTATTGACTGTGAAAAAATGAGAAACGATAAGGACAAGGTTCAGTCGATCCAACCGGTCAAATTTCTCATTTTTGGTGATCCGTTGGAAAATCTAATGTCCCGATCTCCCCTGGCCTGCTACGTTCCTTTATTAGGTGATCTTGCTCTGTGTACAACGAAACGAAACCATCCAAGGCGCTAAGCTGGCATTTCAAGGTGTCTCAGCTTACAAGAGTTCATCATCTAAGCGACGTCAAGATGGGATTTTTCAAAAAATCACGCGTCAAGCAAGCCGCGCCCCCTTGCCAAGAACAAAATCCATCTTCCGTCAAATGTCTTTCGAGGCGACAATATAAAACACAGAAAAAGAACGACCGCAAGGAGAATACAATTCAATATTCAACAAAGAAACAAGAGAGATCAAGCAGGATTGAGGCACTTCTTGAACAACGAAACGCACATCGTCAGGGAAACACCGTTTATACAAAGACGACTAACTACACCCCCCATGTCTCTCCTACACAATCCATAAAGAAAACATCAGACGTAGGATTGGCCACTGCTTCCATTGCAACAAAGAAATTCATCTTTCGATCATTTTGGAGTTGAGAGCATCGTCATCTCATTCTTACAGTATTGTCTTGATTTCGTGATAAAGGAAAAGTTTTCATTCTGTGGAAGCAGGCACTTCTTCCGCTTCTACATCCATAATCTCCTTATCATCATTAGTTGATTTTGTCAACGTTGGATCAAATATTGCGTTGAATGTAGCTGTAAATTGTAGGTCATCCCCCAGTTTGTATTCATTGGCGACCGCCGGAATATCCTCTAGAACGTCGACACTTCCATCTGTCCCACTCAAGCTCTTGAGACCATAAGCATCCACAGCAGATTGGCACGTTCGAACAATGCTTTCTTCTACAGCAAAGCCTCGAATTTGAGGCATGGCATAGGGGGGCTGCATCGTTTAGAGAAAAATGGAACGAAGCATTACAAAGTTTAGCAACATGCGAATTTTCAAGAGAGTTTCAAGTTTCAAAGCTCAGTTGATTACTCATTTTTCATTCACGTACAACTTGTCCCTTTCGGAATCCTGGGAAATTTGCCTTTTTGGCACTCTGTTTTAACACTTCACCGTGGATTTCCTTCACTAGACTCCCCTCCACCTTTGCGGTCAGCCAAAATTTGTAAACTTGACCATCTTTACTGGTAATCTCCGGATTCTCCCCCATGTTCTTCATTTTCGACCCCTCCATCGTCTTGATGGCGGTCAGTACTGTACCACCATCGGGCTCGGGCACCAATTCGGTAGAAAAGAGGCATGTCGGCGATTTTGTTGGTCTGCATACATCGCCCGATGCTTTGTTGATGAATGCTGTTGACAGCTGAAGATGCAGTATCAAGACAAGAGTAGCGACAGGGAAGTAGAACGATCTCATGGTTCTGGAAACTATTGGGTACTATCAGAGGTGTTGCTGGGTATGGTAGTGCCGGTCAACACAAACTTCTTTTGTCGAATTATGTTGTGATGAGGTGTACGAGATAAGTCGTAGATGAGTTGGATGGAAATCCGTGTCGGTTGATTGATTTGGATTTTTTGCCGATGAGGACGTGTATCATACGTCGTAATTACAGTCACTGTCAGTCCTCTCATCAATCAGGATGACGTTTGTCACGGTCAGTATGATACGACGTTGATCTGGAGCTCTGGAGTACGAAAATTATGTTTTACACCTGTACGACGTACCGTACACGACCAGTACGAAATGTCGCATCGTAAAACGAAGGGTAATACAGTACGTACGGTAGGTAGTACTACGTAGTAGTACTACTTTTAAAGCTCCGGTGTCATATTTTCGCTGTCAGTTATTACTCCTACCTACTAGAGTAGCAATGTAGTCGCAATTTGCCTGGTTTGTGCTGGCGTAGCGTCAGCACTACTAACTCTATTAACTCAAGGTCAGGAACAAATACTACTCCGAGTATGTACTAGACTACAACTTACAATTAGTAGTAAGTATGATTCATGATCGACTACGCGGGCATGTGTCGAAACTCTAGTATTTTGGTTCCATTTGCCGATAAGGTGTCTTGGACGGTTTTGCTAGAGAGGTGTAAAACTCTACAGACACGGTCAATTTCCTTTTCTGCATCCTTATCCAAAGCAAAGGATTGTGAAAGCAGAAACCGACCTGCCAAAGTACCACATGTATTCTTCACCATGGCCATTTTGACAGTTTCCAGCAGTGGCTCTATCACATCAACGGAATACATCAAATCACTGCCAAGAACAAGATCAAACGTAACCCCGGAATCAGTTTTGAGGATAGAATGGTCAAGCTGAAGACGTTTCGTTAATTCTTTCCATTGTCGCTCGTGATGTTCCCACGTTAGTGGCAAGAAATCGACCAGAATGGAAGAAATCTCATTGACGACCGACTCTTGTCCTTCGTCAGTCCCGGCATTTTCATAAAGTTCCATCATGGTTGTTTCGTAATTATCACGGGCCCGCTCCAGAGTGCCGTAATCTCGATCCGTCACCACCAGATATTCCAAAGTTTCTTGAAACAGTTGTACAGCACACAAGGATGGAAGAGCTGTCCCGGCACCCAACTCCAAGATGGACCTTACGCTTCCACTGAATGGTTTATCATTCTTTTCTCCACTAGCCCTCATCAAGTACTCGCAGAGACTCTCTGCAGCTGGCCATAGGTAATGACCCGACTGCACCGTTCCAGGGTTGTCATCGATGCAAGAGATCGCTACATGAATTTGGGACCTCCTTCCGGCTTTTGTAGTGGAATCGCCCAACATTTTGTCCCATGAAAAGTGTTTCCATATCATCGCATGTGACCCTTCAAAGAGCAACCCCAGTTCTTCGCACAAAGAGTCAATGTCTCCGTCACTGTCTGCTGCACAATGTTGAACATCTCGCTCACAATCTTGTCCTTCGTCGCCTTCTTCACTGCTATTCCACGTCACGGAGTTGCTGGTGAGTGTACCGGTGAGATCATCGGCTTCGTCTTGTTCCATTTTACTCATCTTCCTAAATTTGTGTTTTTGTTTTTGTTACTACTGCCGTTGAGGATTGAGGGTGGTGTCTTACAGCTACGGTAACTTCAACAATACACCGGTATAAAATACTGTACTGTAGTAGTAAGAAGAAAAGTGCCCACACAATGAGAACACCAGTACGTTCAACGTTCTACTACTCTACTCTACTAGAGAGAGGTAGCGTTTCCAGTACGAAACTGCTCCATGACTGGTACCTTCGAACCTACCGTAGGTCTACGACATACCGTATGACAATAAGATCCTACTGTAGTCAGTCTACGTAAAGGAATCCGAGTGTTCTACTACCGGTAGCAACTCCTCCACATACGACTGCACTCCAATACCACAAGTCCTTGAGAGTAGGAAAAGGTACTACTGGGATCATGTACCCTGCCGACTATCCGAGATTTGATAAAGAAATAGTATTTAAGGCTATACCAACTAACAGCTGTCATCTGCCAGTTAGGCTCATCAGCCTGCCCCTAAAGGGGACCCACCACAGGCAATCATGCAACAGCTTTTCGTCATCCGCTCAGTACCCTGTTTCCCACCAATCAGAACTTGAAAGACAAAAAACCTCACGGATGAGGAAAAGTCCGAACCAGCAAGTGTCAGATATGGCGTGGTCTTCCAAAAACAATGCTGGGAAGGCAACAATAACCACATTCATATGTTGGGTGTGATAGGATGGATTGTACCCAATAGGATGGATTGGGCCCATCAAGTGAAGCTTCTGTAGCTGAGGACGACATCTGTCTTTGGTCTATTGACTGACGTTACAACCTTTTTCTTCTTCTGTATTTTACCACAGAGAGACACAGAGGAGGGAACTCATCAGTAGTCTAGGTAGTTTTTGTGATGAATGAAGCATCATCACGTCAGTTAGGCAAATGCAATAAATGTTTTGCTACTACAATGAGATTTTGTGACAATGAATAATAAGGCATGGTCCGAATTTGACATCGTTGCCTTCAGTGATCGTGAGCATGTCATAATTTGTCTTGGAATATAATTACATTATTTTTTCCTTTTCCTTGATTTTTACGCATTGTTTTTGAATCCCACTTACATTTTCTGGCCTGCGCGAGTCAGAGTGCTCCTCGATTTTTGTCGTAGTAAAAGTGATGACCACACGATTGGCGGCAATTTCCGAATACTACTACGGTAGTCGTGTCATTCTGCTGAGAAAGAGATCGTCAGCCTGCGACATCACCAAACTTCCAGATAATCTCATGTCAGTATTCAATCTACAGAAAAACAGTAGGAGTGGGAGTCAAAGCCCTGCCGATTTTTGGAGGATTTGCATCTCGGGCCGATCACAACCAATTCCAAAACACTCACTGCTATAGGTAGCCCAGTTCTTCTTCTCACAATCTTTAGTTTGCACAAACCCAAACGCCAATCAACGATTCCCAGCAAAACTCTTTCGTTTTCGTTCCAACTTCTTAACCGTGAAGCTCTTCTTTGCCACCGTTATTTCCACCATTGTGACTTCGGTCTCAGCCACCAACTACCAATGCGACGTCTCTGTCCCATTCCAGGCAAAGAACGTAAGTATCTTCAATTATTCTTCTCTGTCGCACAGGCTTGTTTTGAAAGCGTCGCACTCATTGTATGCGTGCTGCCTCATCAAGAATAACTGTTGTTTTCTTTCATCGTTCTTTTACTTTTGTAGAACGTCATCCCTACCACCCCCGACACGCTTGGGCTTCCAACATCGCCACCAATGATGGGTTCAACATCAAGTTGGATGGAAACTCCTTCAAGAAGTTCATCGTCCAATATGCAAGTGCTAGTATCCGTGGAGGAAAATCGTCAACTCAGCTCCTTCTTCGACTACAACGCCCAAGGGGTGGCAGGCATTGTCTGCCGTTGGTGCGGACACCCTGATGACGATAGACGCCTGTCTGAATCTGTCTCCCTTTCCCAGGAACTTATTCAAACTGAGGAGTTCAAACAGTTCGAGGAAGCCTTCTGTGCCTCCATCATCAACAAGGGAGAGTACAAGGGAGCCTCTGGATGTCGTGTTGCCATTGACAACTGCGAGGAAGGATCTGCTGTCACCACCTCTGCCACCCAAAACTACTTGGTTAAGGACATGCGTGCTGCTCCTCAAGATGGTGTTGTCTTCGTGTTGGAAAACGGCAACTAAGTTGATTGCTTTTGGAGTCGAATAGACACTCACACGTACCAAGAACGGAACCGTGAAATCAGATGAAGTGGCTTGGTAGAAGTTCAGTCTAGGTCCCTTGGTCGAGTTATGATAACAAGCAATAAAGCCACCCATACATCAAGAACGCTGTTGCGTCTCAGAGTCAATGATGTTGTAATTTTGTTCTGCATACTCCTGGTAGACAGCAGATCAGACAAGCCCCGTCTCTCGTCGCATTCTTACGACCCTTTCCGCACAGTAATCTTCATTTTCCCTCCCATTTTGAATTTGGCTCGAATTCAACTTGATAGTTATCATGATACCTCTACGGGACTCCAGACTCCAATACTGGTAGTACCGAATATCGTCGTGCGGAGTACGAGAGACTTGATTCTCGTAAACTCTCTTAAAGCATTGCGGCCGAAGCGCATAGGATGTGAAACGTGATGCATCGAACCTGTGTCTTGGTAAGTTTAGTAGCATTTGATCTGCGAGCTGCTAGAAAACCTGATAACGTTGTGTCTAGGTAAATCAACATCGAGCAGAAATTACTTTACAAAAAGTTCTACTGCTTCAATGTTCTTCATCGTTGTTGTTGTATGATGCACTGTACAACTCAACATCCAACGAATATGCGAATGCAGAAAAGGTCTTGTCCAACAATTTGGTAGAGTATCCTTGATTTCTGCAAGTTCCTTTCTGTATGGGGATTCCTTTGGCATGAACAACCTGCTTAAAAACGGGGGTCACCATGTGTGGGATGCAAAAGGAGGCACACTGGTAGTTGCCCCTATCTTGATCGTCGCCTTGCAACCATCGCACAAAGTCCGAAGACACAGCCATGATGCGGCGTCCAGCGCCGCCTTTTTCTTCCTCTTTCTCGTCATCATTTGACACAAAGGAGGAAGACGAAAGACCATCAATGTCCGTCGTGTAATAAAGTTTGCATCCCGTATAAAAGGGCTGTGAGTATACTTTGTTAGGCGAGGCCACCACATTGATGAAAAGGGGCACTATAAGCAAGACGAAGAGTGCCAAACCAACGCAAAAAATGGTACGAGTGATGAACTTCCGTCTCCGAGATCGTGTCCCATCAGGGGTGGAAGCAACCCTCTCGTCCATTGTTTCGTAACTCACTTCTTCATCATCGTCTACAGCACCTTGATCGCCACCATTTGATCGTAGTTCTGATTGGTCGAATGTGGATGCGTTTTTCATATTTTTTTCGACGTCCATCGGACCAGGGAGCCAAGAATCGAATCGGCGCGAGATCCTGGCCAGGATTGGGCCGGCAACAAGAGCTGTCAACATCATGACCCAGCTATTGAAGGGGAAGAAAATTAAGATGAGCACGAAATCCAAAAGGATAGCAGCAATAGAAAGGAACGGCCTAACAAACGAGTTCCAGTATATTGTCAAATGACATGCATGCAGCCCCATAAGAAGTGGTATAGCAGTAGCGCTGGCCCCTTGCTGTGAAGGAAACAGACAGTAGAATGCATTAATGACTGTCGCCAGCACAACGGCAAGGGTCACAAACAGCCAAGGAGAATTGAATTCATTCAGCATTCGTCGTTCCAAGTGTCGCACACGAAACCACAGGTAAAAGTTTGCGTAGAAAAAGGTCAGCGCACCGGTCACAAGAAAGTTGCTGGTGAGTAGACGAAACCATTGATGTTGGTAAACGATGAGTGAAGGATTGTTGATGCCGAAATTGGAAAGGCCTACCGCATTGGGACCCAACGACGGATTGTTTACTGGATGACAAAAACCTTCCTCAATGATCATGAACCAAAAATAAAGACATATGCATAGAGCATAGCCGGTCACTACGGGGTGATCTTCGTAGGTTGTAAGAAGAGTCGTTGTTCGCTTTTTCCAGTGCGACTTCCATGACACCCTAGTAGTAAATCCACTGTCATCGTTTTGATCTCCGAAAAGGTCATTGTCGACTTCTCTACCTTCTCGCAACGTCCTTCGACGCTTGTTGAAGATGAGAAACCCAATCAGACCCAAACCCAAACAACTAGCCAAGAGAAAGGCGTTAAAAGCTGGCCGTGCTGTACCGATCAGAGGGTCTTCCTTGACAATGTTAGATGCAAATGCTTCAAAGTTAGAATCCTGGAGCGCGTAATACATGCCTAAGGTGCAATGCCCCTCTCCGTCCATCCAAAAGGATTTCACATTGTGATGCTTGTTTTCAATGAACGAAATGGAATTGGTCAATTCTGTATACCATTGATTGTCGATGTTGTTGTTGTCATCTAGTCGTCGGTTATTGTTGTCTCCACCGTTTCCACTCATGTATTGATAGTAAATCAAGCTGACAGGATCGTAGGTATGCGATACAAATCCCCATCGATTGCGATTGTCGCCCTTGCGTAGAATAAAGTCCCACAGTTGAGTGGGATAGTCTTCTGAATCCTTGTACTTATTGTAGGGTACACCGATTTTGTTCAGTAACTGCTGTGGATTCCAGTTGGACAATCCATTTTGTAAAAAATAGGAAGGTGTCAAAAAGACGGGAGAATCGGCTATGGCGGCAAGTTGAGTGTTGCGATTGCCAAAATGATTGTAATGTTGATGGAGGAGTTGCTGCACTACGGGAACGGCCGTTCCGCCAGCGGAGCACCCCGTCACGGTGATATGTCGCAAATTGGGAAAGTTCTTGTAGATCCATTCGAGCACCGATTGGACGTTGTTGGCGCCGGTGTGGTGTACTGTTAGGTAATTATCATTGTCGTTGTTGTTGTATGTGTCATCGTCGTTTGCGTTGTCGTTGCTGTCGGTATAGGTCACGGTGTTGGAGCCTACATGGACGTCTTGCGTGCAATATGGTATTATCACAGTGTTATAGGTGGAAAAGTCAGTTTCTCCAAGACTTCCACTACACAGTATATTGACCTCCTTTTCCTGCAGGCCATACTGTACCTCTTGACAGGATCGTCCCAAAGTAATGTCCAACAGATCGGAATTGACATACAGATAATCAGCTTGTTTTTTACATGTATCAGCATCCCAACAGGCTCCACCACCCATAAGTTCAATCAATAATCGTTCGTTGTTGGCTGCTCTTTGTGAGGGTTTAGAAACGTAAAAACAAAAAGGTGACCCATCGCCACAAATGGGAGCATTGCTGTTGGCACCGTTCGTCTTTGGACATACTTTGTAAAACTGATTGGGATGAAACTGTCGCAGAGGCTTGCTGTCATCCACAATGAAGGACTCGCTATTGCCGTTACTGTCGTACCAAGAGGAAGACATGATGACGTTGATGCTGCCGAATGCACCAATCCAGAACAAGTGCGGTAGCAACCGCCAGGTTGGTAGAGAAAGAATAGATAGAGATGATAGATGTGTGTTCGTCCAATCCCTTTTCCCCCCTTCTCGAAAATGATCGTTTTGTCGTCACGGTCTCACTGTCAGTACAGCTCTTGCCAAGGGGATATGTCCAGTGGAAGCGGGAAAAACTATTGGTATGTGGTAGCTAGCTATCATAGCTACCGGTAGGGTGCGTTCGATCTCTATGGAGTAGTTGGAGTATTCTACTACCGGTAGCTAGTCTACTACTACCGTAGGGTACTCTGGAGCTACCGGTAACTACTATTACCGGTAGGTCAGCAATGGCATCATCGCAACCATCTCATTCTCACAGTCAGTTTTTTAACGTCTACCAAGCACAACGATGTTCAATTTTGCCGGTCGGCTAGTTCGCGCAAAGCGCGTTCGGTTTGGTTTTGTACTTACAGTTATTAATATTTATACTACGGTAGTCTACTTTTACAGTTAAAAATGCAATCGCTCGATCAACGGATTGTGAAAGGTTCGAAATATTATCGTCGTTCACGTTTCATTTTATATCTCTATCCCAAATAGTTGTTTTGGCACTTCTCCCTCCAACACGACTCCCACTGATCAGCACAAGATACAAACAATGCAATACCTCTGGAGTACTCTGGAAAATGTTGCTGATGGAAGGATGAAGGACAACAAACGCATAAAAGCAACAATTTTTCAGTAGATTTGGTGGTGAAAGAGGCATGCGTCATCTCGTTCAAACCAAACCGAAAAATCTAAAAATGTGTTTGCACCGGCGAATAATTCTACCACTCCACACTCCACATCCACCGAACCATTCTTGGAGGAGCTAATCAATGAATGACAGAACACCGTTCATCATGTAGACATAATACACTTTGGAACACGATGGGCGGTTGACGAATGCGCCATTCCTCCGTTTCCCCTACAACAACACCACGATCACGATAGCCTTAATTTGCATGCCCTGCATTAAAAATGGACGACAACGACGACTCGTCTTCGATCGTAAGTCTTCCAGAACGCGTATCGCACCAGCATCAACAAATCTTTGATAATGACAGAGAAGCTGTCGGTGATGACGGCGATGTTTCTGTTGCCAGCGCTCCAGTCAGACTCTGTAAAACTACTCCAGATACCAGTTCATCGACTAGCTCAGGCGGATCTACTGAACCTCCACCTTCGCCGCCGCTAACATTCGAATACACCTCGTTTGTCAATGCATCGCCTTCCACTTCACACCATCGTGCCTTGAATCTTTGTTTGACCCACGGCAGCCACGACGATTGTTCCGAGGCATTTTTTCTTCGACCGCTGAATCTCCCGCCCCCTCCCGCAGCTCTGGCCATTCGAGCGATATCATCTGCCATCTCCTCACCAATTCCGGAAGAGCAAGAAAAGGAACAAACTGAACAAGAACTTGATCCTTGTGTAGATTCCTTTGCTTCTGTGAATGATTTGTCCTTGGGAAGTGACCATGACAGCGCCGATGACGATCTTTGGCGAAATCGGCGCAAACTCAACCTATCCCTGTCGCAAAATGATCTTTTGATACAGCCAAATCTGATGATGGATGCCCCAACAGGAATCATGCTGGTGTTTGACCGCCTGTTGGATTGCATTGATCCACCCACAGACAACGTTGGCCTACGAGAAGGGTGCACCAACCGAAACTGGAGAGCTTTCTCCTCCTCGCACGCTTCCATCTTTAACGGAACGACCCGTTTGCTAGATGACGACGATCAATCCATTTCCACTATCGACAGTTTAATGATGGAATTTAGCGCCAGTAGCAGCTTGCCTGGTTCGATCGATGTGGACCCTCCTCCCACTGATTTCATGAATACCCATTCATTGGCAAAAACGGCAACGATACTGGAGGGCGACGATGAGTTGTGTCTTTTCCCTTGCTGGGTCGACGATGACGATAAAAATGATGTCGTCGATGGAACGGAGAAAAAATCTGCTCAGAAATCCCGGCCTCACGGAAGGTCGCGGACGAGACGACCACCTTCGACCCCAGGCGACTTGTCCACAGAAACCGCAACCGTGAATGGTGAAAAGGGAATCGAAGAAGCATTGTTCAGGAAGTGTCAAGGTTGCTACGATGGAAGTCTCAAAAGTCAAAGCAACCGAAAACGCAATCTTAGCGCTATTGAGAATTCTGTTGAAGAAGTCGACAACTACTATGTCTTTGACGACGACAACGACGACGACGACGACGACAGCTTGTCGAAATTGCTGCATGGCCTGGATCTTGAACGGCCATTTGATGAGAATGACGACCTACAAAAAGTTGATCGCACCTTTACAACGGACGGCACAAGTTTAAGCTACAGCAGCAGCTTTAATTATTGAAACCAAAAGAGATCAACGAGTGATCCAAGATGGATTGGAAAACTTGGATGGTTGTCTCTTATTTATTAGTACAGAAAGCAATCCTAGTGTTCCATTTTAGAGAGTCGATATAGTGGCATTTCCTGCAACAGTCATGATGATGATTGTACCACGTACTCCGTAGTACCTACCGTATCATAGTAATAGGTACTACGGTAGCTAGCTACCGTAGTATCTTATTTGTTCTAACAGCAGGAAGATCTATCGGGAACGTACTGTACTCATTAGTAGTACCTCTCTACTACCGTACCTACCTAGAGTAATACGAAGTACGTACCGGTAGTAACTCTGACGAAGAAATACTACTGACTGTGAATACACAGAGCAGTAGACGGTATCGCGCTGTATGATACACCTGTAACCTGTAGTCAATCAGTAAAGGCGGATTGGATATTGGATAGCACTTCTCGCTCGCACGATTTCAGTGGTAATTTCTTCGGATTCTCTGGATTTTGAACATCATTAAAAAATGAGTTCTCGTTCACCCGCCTCGGAACGACTTGCTCGACAGAAATGATAAACATCAACTACGCCTCTTCGGCAAGTTCCCGCCAAATTTATCGTCGCCCTTAAACAACAATGCTTTAAGCAAACCAGCATTCATCTATGGAACGGATTCTTCGTTCGGCACCGATCCGATCAAAAAGCCTTCGCAATCTTGTGAGCGTCTTGAATTTTTGTGGACGGTCGACAAAACAAATCGTCGTTGATGTTCGTCAACCGACGTGTTGTCGCTATCTAAATCTCGAATCACTTTCTAGAGTACTACTACTAGTATGTGTTGTACTGGATGAAGCAAATTGCAGCAGTGACATCTCTGAAAATCGGTAACGGTATTACAGTTGTTTTACACTCGAATCAACATCTTTGCCTGTGAGATCCATTGGAACAGAACCATGGGTGAACTCACAGGTGAATTAGCCGAAGGCTACAAGCGGCTGATGGCCAAGAAAAAGAAGGTAGAGGCAGGAGGAGGAGAAGTTGTGATCGATGCATCCAAGACGGATGGCGCAACGAAGACAGAAACCAGCCAAAATGCAAAAAATGAAGGAATACAAAAATCCAAGTATGGGCTCTCATCGTCTGTCAAGTCTACAGAGGTGCAGCAACAAACACCTTCGTCGACATCGGGAACTCGAAACGGAATTCAACCAGCGCCTTCAATCATTCCTAGGAGACCCTCTCAGCAAAGACCTTTCTCGCAGGAGTCTAGATTTTTCAAGCTGCAGAAGCAACGCTATACCCACAAACAATCTCAAGAAAAGGAAAATGGCAACAACGTGAATGAAAAGAACGAACAAATGGACGAGCAACAACTTATCCATGTCTCCTCGGGTGTCTCAGGTCTCTACGCCCGGACTGCAAGTAGCATTTCCGTCGAGACCCGGCGTGCTGGGAACACTTCCAAGGTCAGTGATCACACCCTGCCAGTAAAGCTCGAAATCAAGACACGAAGCGTTAGTTTGTCGAGCAAACAGCCGCCACGAGAGAAGGCAGTTATCGATCCAACCTCTGTGGAGGCCGTACAGTCTTCTCGAACGCACGCAGTCAGCGACAAAGATTCGGTTGATTCGTTCCCTCCGTTGGACTGGCAGAAAATCGAACACGAAGCCCGATCCTTCAACGACTATAACGAGGAGACCGATCTCGCCCCTGTCGCTATGGGCGACAATCTTGTAGCGGAACCCTTCAACCCTCAAAAAGACGGTATATCTGTGTCGCATACTCGATCTCAACGATCGGAAAAACAATTAAATGATATTCTGGAAGAACAAGCGGAGAGCTTGTTCAGCGAACTGCCTCAGTCGGAACAAGGTACCAGCTGTCTTCACAAAGATCCTCAATCGGCCAATGGACAATGTGCGCAAAACGAAATCAGGGCACCTCGTGACGCCCTTCAATCCAATGTCGATGATACGGCGGTGGAAGTGTCTACGCAAAGTGTTTCTACGCTTTCCTTGGAACAGAGCCCGAAATCCTCTCCTCCTCGTACCGCCCGTGCATATCATCGGCCACACTCAGGAGAAATGGTTGTGATCGACGAGAAAGGAGAAGAAAAGAGAGAAGGGCATTTGGAATCTTCAGGAATGACTGTGTCTACTGACACAAAGCTGGACACAGAGAACAAAGACGATGGGGACAGCAAGAGTGATGCGTCAGGATTGCCATCATGGACATCCATTCATTCGGAAAAGAAGAAGAGAGCATGGAACCACCGTCCAAAGCGAAGGCCTAGAAGAACTCCACCTTCCAGGGTCCAGCGAAAAGATGGGGACCCACTGGGTCGAGCTGTCAGCATGGCGTTTGATCAAATTGCCGGTTACGCCGGATTCCAAGAAGATACACAAAGTCTGACTGCAAATGAAGCTCATGACGATTATGCTTACGACGAAGAATATTTGTCAGATGAATCAGAAAGTATCATGGCTGATATTCATGATGCTCTTTTCTCCACATTCGGTTGTACAGTTCCTCGAACAAGGCTGCGCCAATTGAACGATGACGATACCCTCGAAACAGACGGTGGCAGTAAGGTGTCTGCCAACAAATATATTCGACATGCCCGGTCTGGAAGCGATTCAGTGTATTCGGAACCATCGATGACAATTCCATCCGTTGCTTCGTGTGACAAGACTGATGAAGGCACGCATGATGATGATGCTACTGACGAGATGACTGAGACTACGAAGAAGTCCTTTCAAAGCAAAGAACCGCCAAAACGTCAGGCCTCCGCACCCAAATACAAGGTGCCTGATAAGTTTGCTGAAGAGCCGCCAGAGATTCCGAACGCATTGAGTGCGTCGGATAAGTTGCCTCTCAAAAATACCGCATCATCTGTGTATTCGGACAATACTGATATGTACAGGGCATTTGTGGAGAAGGATCACGAAGCTGTGAACCTTTTGGAAGAGGCCGACAACTTCCTGTTCAAAGAAGCTGCAGGAAAGAACTTTCTCAAAGTCGCTAACGAGAACGTTGATAAATGGGTGACTTCCATTCAGGGTTTTCTCCTGTCTAGTTCTGGTGCAAAGAGAGAAAACAAAGTCGCGCATCGGGAGGTTCCAAAAAGTGTTTCTCCCAGTGATTCGGCCAAGGAAATAGAAAACCCACCCAATATGCAGCTTGGGGAGGAGATTGATTCAAACAAAGAAGTCACGGCTTTCGATTTTGCCGGAGCTGTCGAAGACAACAATCCTATCGATGCTGTACTCCAGAATGAAGCTGTTAAACCAATTCAAGAACATCTTCCCTCCGAAGAACTAGTTGAACGTCAGGAGAGTCTTTTTGCCGCATCTCCAAAAGACTCCCGTCAATTGGAACGCAATAGCGACTCTGGCTCTGACCAAACTCTGGAGGAACTTAAATTGATGCTAATCGAAGAAGCGGGAGCAATGCCTCCCATTGCAACGAATTCAAAGTCTGTCATTTCAAGTGGCCCTGGAGAAGAGAAGAAAGAAGAAGAAAGTACCAATGTGAAGACAAATACTACAGAAGGCTTTGAATTTGAAGAAACATTCTTTTCAACAGCAAACAATGTCTTCTCTGAGGCACTGGAAAAGGAGGAAGAGAATTTCGTGAATGGGCCAAAGGTATCAGTAATCGAACCCCTATCGTTTTCTCATGGGGTAGAACCAAAATTTACCGTGACTGAGTTCGGTGCAGAGTTCGGAGATGTGCTTGATGACACGCTGTCACCTACTGAGTTAGAGAGTCAATCTGGAGTAATCGACGGAGATGGCTTCCCTGATTTTCCTGCCATACTCTCGGCTCCACTTTCTCAAGAGATGACTTCTGTTGCAATTGCGACGGATGAGTTAGAAGTGACGAAGAATCACTGCATTTTAGTCTTTTTAGAAGAATGTGGCGCAATAGAAAGTGCTGTGGCTCCGGCATGTATTACCAAGCTTGAATACGAGGAATCCAAATCCACCAAAGTACCGGAAACCCATTCATTGACATCCGAGGAAGTCGAAAGCGAAAATAGCAAGGTTCTGTCCCAAAAGTTTCCTGCCTTCGACGACGGTGTAAAAAGTGCCGATCCTCCTGCTAGTGTCGCCTCCGAATCTCTGGTTGCACAAAACCACACTGAAACGGATTTTATCAATTCCTCAAAGAAGCTGGTTCTCTCAAAAGCAACGACACCCGGTAGCATGAAGAACAAAGGGGGCGTCATGAAAGGCTTGTTCAGATCTTTCAAAAAGAAAGGTCCGAAATCGAGCCCTGTCGCTTCCACGGCTCGGAGCCAAACTAACCATCTACCTAGAAAGACAAAGCAACCGGAATACTGGGACAAGATACAATCAAGTGTTGCAGACAAGCGCATCGCGAACCAACATGTCCAGGCTTCAAGGCAAACTCCAATGAAAGCAGCCACATCCATGACGGCGCGACAAATTAATTCTGACGTCAACTACGTCATGGAAGATTACCTGAGCAAAAAATTCGAAAAAGTCGCTGGGCAGCTCGGGTCGTCAAATTCATCAGAAAGACTCGAGGCAAAATCTGCAAGTGCTGTGCCGAAGCAGCAAAATGATTCCATTTCCACTATTTTTGGAGACCCGTCCACAATAGACATGGCATTCCCTACGCCAAAGCAAGCATCGGCACAGGATAAAAATAGCCCGTTTACCTTTGACATTTCGCCGATCCGGGAGACGGATGTTTCGATAGATTTTTCACAGGGCTGGGAAAAGCCACATGTTGACAAGAATTCGCAAATGTCATCCGTTTTCCGCCGGGAAACTAACTCGAATTCCTTGAATAGCCCCACTACCAATGGCACCTCCGCTGTGGAGACCCCAGAAAGGAAAAACGGCGAAACCAGAATACCTAACACACCGGTGAAATGGCGGCATGTGCAAGATCATTCGAACGAAGGCTGTTAAGGATAACGATATCGAAACTAATCGAATGAGCCAAACAAAGACTGGCCAATCACGAGTGTGCCAGTCCAGTTCTGAGTCACCCGATATAGTTGAAGTTGAAGCTGCACCAATGACGAGAACTGAAGTTGAAGCTGCAGCAACATCGCATCCAGCAAAGATGGCGAGTTTCCGATCATATGCAGATGTAGTCCGCAATAAGGAGAGAAAGTGAATGATCTCACTTTCTCTCAGAAATCTACTAGTGAAAGCGATTTGATATCGTTAGTATGCGTAGTGTACCGATGCGAATTCGTTCCTCTACGGCACGAGTTTAATTCGTAAGGTATTCTCAACATTTCTGAGAGAAAGGATTCATCCAAGATGAATGAGAAAGGAGAGGGCGACGGCTCTCCAAATGAAGCCAAAAACAACATCAGTGCCAACGTTAATGACCAACGCCGCCAACGGTCCAATCGTAGGGACAACGGCATGGCCACTGGAGAAGTTAATGCGTCTCGTTTCACCGGCAGTACCGATGGCCTTGAAAAGTATGTGTACGACATCGGTGACAAGAAGGAAAGCGCCGAAAATTTCAACCGAATCACTATGAAGATCGCCAACTACATCGCCACGAACGTCAAGGATGCGGGAGAGTTTCGCCGTGCACTCAAACCAGACGTCCTTAAGTTCGAGGAGCTTGTCATCCCAACGCTTACGGAGAAACAGAAACAGGACACTACCCTGGTAGACATCTGGAGAATCGACCTGAAAGAATGTCGTGAAAAGATGCGAGCCAGGGAGGAAGCAAAGAAGCAGGCATTCTCCATCATCCTTGGACAATGCTCGATGGCAGTGACCGACAGGTTGGAGTCCAGTGAAGAGTGGGAAAGCATTGACGAGAGTTCTGACGTACTGCAGCTGCTGAAGCTGATTCGCAAGTCGCTCTATACCCGGTCGACATCCAAGCAACACACCCACAGTCTGCAGGAAGCTCAGGACCGTTTCATGCTCTTCCGCCAGGCAGGGCACATGAACGTCAATACCTACTTCGAGACCTTCAAGAGCCTCTATGAAGCATATGAGCATCTCGGCGGTGGCACGGGCCACAGCCTTGCGGGGCTTCAACCATTCCTCAAGCCCAAGGATCCGACCAACGTGACATACCAGGAACTAAAGGACGCAGAGAAGGCGGCAAGGGAGGAGTTCTTAGGCATCCGGCTTATTCGATGCAGCGACCCAAATCGCTATGCTTGGCTGCTCGCGGACGTCGAGAACTCCTACACTCGAGGTGTTGACGGATACCCGAAGACTCTTACGAAAGCCTATGAAATGCTCGTTAATTATGTTGATGCCACTACCGTGCAGCGCAACAGACATCCACACAACAGGACCCGTCAGGGGATGTCGTTTGCGCAGAATGGCAGGAGTGAAGCAGGACGAGGAGGAAACGGTGGCAGAGGTCGCGGCGGCCGTGGGCGAGGAGATGGCGACGCTTCAAGGACTAATGCTGATGCAGATAATAACAATAATAAGTCGTCTTCTGAGGAGTACCCGGCCGCTCACCCTAGTAGTACCACCGCAGTTCCTTCCACCATCACTCGTTCCTCAAAGCGTGATCGACTCCCGGTGCGCACTAGGCTAGCACAAGTTTTCACTCAGCGTTACGGCAGACTTCCGAAATCGTGGATGCTGGCCGACAGCTGCTCGTCAGTGGACATCGTCTCGAACCCCGACCTCCTCCATGACATACATGAAGCGAAAACTCCCCTTGTCTTACACTGCAACGCGGGTTCCGTCACCCTCACACATCAGGGCTACCTAGAAGGATACCCAGACCCGGTATGGTACTACCCGGACGGAATTGCGAACATACTGAGCCTACGGAATCTTACGAGACACTACCGCATCAGCATGGACAGTAGTTTACACAATGGTCTACGCCTTCACAAATGCGATGGGACAACAATCGATTTTCTTCCGTCGGATACTGGCCTATATTACACAGACGCCGATAACTTCGCTGCGACACCTGCTACATGGGCCCTTGTGACCACCGTTAAAGAACAAGCAAGCCGTTACACTAAACGTCAACTCGCTGAAGCTACAACAGCGCGCCGTATGCAAAACATCATCATGCATCCAAGCGATCGACAGTTGTCAGATGTTGCCATACATCACCTACGCGGGTGCCCCGTCACCAAGCGCTCGATCCAGATTGCGTCCGACGTTTTTGGACCAAACCTTGGGAGTCTGAAGGGTAAGACAGTCCATCGCCCGTCCCCTCACGTACAGACTAATACCGATCCCGTTCCCCCAGAGATCCTTGAACGTCATCGTGATGTCACCCTGGCTACCGATATACTGTTCGTCAACAAGATACCATTTCTTCTTACCGTTTCTCGTGACCTTCGTTTTGTCACCGTCTGTGACCTCCCAAACCGGCAGCTTCCCACCGTTGAACAGGAGTTACTGAAAGTCGTTCGCCTTTATGAACATCGCGGCTTCAACGTCACCAGCCTACTATGCGATCCAGAGTTCGAGGACCTTCGACCCACCTTTCCTTACCTGAACCCGTGCAGCGCCGATGAACACGTTCCTGAAGTTGAACGCATGATCCGTACAATCAAGGACCGGATCCGCAGCGTCTACGTTACCCTGCCATACAGACACCTTCCACGACTGATGGTCAAACGTCTGGTAGCCAATGCGGTGCTTTGGTGGAATGCCCTCCCGGCGCCTGATAGCGTGTCCGACGTCCATTCCCCCCGCTACCTTCTCGTCGGCAGGGAACTTACCTACGATAAACACGTTCGACTTGAATTTGGGTCCTATGTCCAAACACATGAGGACCATACTAATGACATGCGCCAACGCACTCTCGGTGCTATCTGCCTGGGGCCCACGGGTAACTCGCAGGGAGGACACTACTTCATGAGCCTCACGTCCGGTGAACGTATCATCCGACACCGCTGGACCCCACTTCCCATGCCAGAGGAGGCAATTGCTCGGGTGTCTCAAATCGGCAGGCGACAAGGCATGCCGTCCACCCTTGCGTTCTCCAACCGTCACGGCGCTGAAATTATGGACCAAGTTGCAGATGTGGTCGAGGACCCTCACCCTGATATCTCCGATGACGACAGCACCTATTCTTATCATTCCTCTGCCTCCGAATCTCGTGATGACATTTCCTTCGCAGCTTCCGACTACCATGATGATCCACCCGCCCTGACGGCAGATCCCGCCATCGACGCCACTATGCCTCCCCCGTTCCCTGCCGCCACAGGAGTGACGGACATAGGTCAAGACCTACTAAACGCGGATGACATGTCCGACGAAAGCTCAGGAGTGGATGACGATAATGAAAGCTCAGGAGTGGATGACGTATCCGATGATGATGAAAGCTCAGGAGTGGATGACGTACCCGATGAAAGATCAGGACTGGATGAGAATGACGCGGAAATGGACGTGAACAATGACAAAAGCACAGGAGTGGACAGAAACGTGAACCTGGACGAGGTTGAGAACGCGGGTGCAGAGAGCACGGACGAGGATATTCCGGATGGATACACGATGAGCGATGACTTCCAAAGGGCCGAGGAGCGGGGCCGAAGGGCAGCATTTGAACCAGGAAATACAAGCCCAAACACACGGTCACGAACTCAACGACGGCGTGGACAGGCTCCCCGAAGTGAACATGCATTATTGACTGCAATTGTCGACACATTCAAACCGGAGACACACCAAACTCTCTTCTGTCTTGTCACTGCACAGATGACAGCCAACAAAGGAGTAAAAATCTTCGGAAAAGCAGGAGAGGAAGCCATCGAGAAGGAGCTACGTCAACTACTGACACGAAATGTGATGCACGGGGTACACAGTCAGGAGCTCACACAAGAACAACGCCGAGCGGCACTACGGTACCTCATGTTCCTGAAAGAGAAAAGGTGCGGAACGATCAAGGGGCGAGGTTGCGCTGATGGACGCAAACAGCGCCTTTACAAATCGAAAGAAGAGACCAGTTCGCCAGCACTAAGCATTGAGGCACTTCTCTTAAGCTGTGTTATCGATGCATATGAGAGACGATGCGTACTCACTTGTGACATTCCTGGAGCATTCATGCAAGCAGACATGGATGAACTTCTACATTTGAAATTGGACGGTACGATATTGGAGATCCTGCTTCGCATGGAACCATCCTATCATCAGTTTGTCACCTATGAGAACGGAAAAAAGGTGCTATATGCACAACTGGACAAGGCTCTTTACGGGGCCGTGCAGAGTGCACTATTGTTCTGGAAGAAGTTAAGTGCGTTCGTAGTCGAGAAACTTGGCTTCGAGATCAACCCGTACGATGCGTGCGTGGCTAACAAAATCATTAACGGTAAGCAGTTCACGATAGCTTGGTATGTCGATGACCTAAAACTGTCACACGTGGACCCTGAAGTGGTAGAGGAGATTTTTGCTAAGCTTCAAGAAGAGTTTGGGAAGGAGGCACCTCTTTCCGTAACGCGAGGGAAGGTGCACAACTACCTAGGAATGAGGATCGATTTCTCAGTAGACGGCAAAGTACAGTTTACAATGCCATCTTTGGTGGATGAGATCGTTGCGCAGCTACCTCCAACCATGGCGACAGGGCCGAGCACAACACCAGCGGCAAACCATCTATTCGAGGTAAACAACAAAGCTGCAAAGCTATCCATGCAAGATTCTGATCTATTGCATCGCTTGACGACACAACTACTGTATCTATGTAAAAGAGCACGCCCGGATCTGCAGACCGCAGTGGCATTCTTGACTACCAGGGTGGCCTCTCCTGACACGGATGACATGAAGAAACTAGGACGGTGTGTGCGATATCTCCGCCGCACTGCACATTTTCCACTGGTGCTCGAAGCGAACTGCATCCGAAACATCCGTTGGTGGGTAGACGCTTCATATGCGGTACATCCAGATATGAGGAGTCACACTGGTGCAACAATGACTCTTGGGAAAGGGTCTGTGTACTCAATGTCGACACGACAAAAACTGAACACTCGTAGTTCAACTGAGGCCGAGCTGGTAGGGGTCAACGACGCGATGTCCCTCATACTTTGGACAAGACACTTCCTAGAGGCACAAGGATACATCGTTGAGAAGAATGTCGTATACCAAGACAATGAGAGTGCAATTCTATTGGAGAAGAACGGACGGCATTCGTCCACTAAACGCACTCGTCATCTTAATGTCCGATATTTCTTCGTCACAGATAACGTTAACCAGGGACGGCTATCCATCGAATATTGTCCCACGGGTGATATGATTGCTGACTACTTCACGAAGCCCCTTCAGGGATCACCCTTCCGAAAGATGTTGAAGCAGATACTGAACATCGACGACGATATGATCAACTCATCGCCACAGGAGTGTGTTAAGGATAACGATATCGAAACTAATCGAATGAGCCAAACAAAGACTGGCCAATCACGAGTGTGCCAGTCCAGTTCTGAGTCACCCGATATCGTTTGGTCAGGGCTGCGCGCAACGTGCATCCTCAGGAAGCACTATTCTAAATCCTATTTCGAAATAATAAAAGTGCACCCTCAGTGTGCAGGTTTTCTCGCTAGTAGGAAATTGTGTAGATTTTATGTACATACCCTGGCGGGACGTCCCCTCTTCCGAATAATCATGTAGACATTTTGCTTCCAGCCGTCTCTTACAAAGTACTCCGAGTAGTATTAAAAGAGATTCAACTGTAGTGTTGGTGCCTTGTCAGTGTTCATACTTCTGTCACGTTGTTTACTTCCGTCGAATCGGAGGAAGAGGCTGCGTTCGATCGTGAAGGCAAAGATCGTCCCCTACTTCTTGTTGTCGAAGTTGTTGCAGTTGATGCTCCTCCTGACCCTGTTGTTTGTGTCAACGACGATAGACTACCGGCGCTTGGAGGTGGCAGTGTCCTTGATCTTGTTGGCGGTGCACCGGATACCATTCTCCTGTAGTGGTCGATACTCGATTTCCTTTCGCTATCCGTTGGCATTGACCACTGATTCTTCTTCCTTCCAAAGAATGCTGCATCACTCCGACACAAACCAAACATACACTCATCATGATAATCCATATAACAACTCCTTCCTTTGACAGTCCCTTGGTCGACGTGCCCGTGTAGTGCGACGCTGCACATACCACAACGAGTCCTCGTCTTCTCCCCACAAACAAAACAGTTGTTTCTTGTGTTCGTCGTTTCTTTTGAAGCAAGATGTTGTTTGTATTTAGTCAAGTCACCACAAAACCGACTAGTTACCGCCTTCCTCTTCTTCTTCATCATAGAAAACTGTTCATCGTTTAACATACCGGCCGTTGCTGTTGGTATCGCCTCTGTTGTGGCACGCCGTTTCCTAGCGTTCCTTCTTTCAATCGACATCTCCGTGACCTCTCGAAAGTTACGATCTCCAGGGTAGAATACGTTTGAAGGAGTGTAGGTTAACATCTGTATCGACAACTTGTCTTTGAACTCGTGGAACTTTAGTGGTCCTTTCGATAGCTTCAGTCTTGTTGTGTCGTCAAGTTGAAAGAACTCGTGGCATGGGGTCTCTGTTGTACACTCAAGATACATGTCATACGCCATCACGACAGCCATAGCCAACGCATGATTCTTCGATGAGTGCCAATACTTGAATGATTTGTTGTAGATCCTGCACCTGCGCAACATCGAGTCGACAGTATCGATCTGCCCGTACGTCTTCAAGTAGAGTTGTCTTGCTGTATTCATCTCGATTCCCCATACTCGTTTTGTTTGGTTTATCGCTCTTCCGCGATCCTTCTTTGCGATCCACTTCTTGTTCTCGTTCATTGCATTGACTGTACTGAAGTTGGTGCTGCTTGTTGATTGCATTGAAACATGGACCCGTGTGTAATATTTTTTGTTGTCGTTTGCGTCGCTGGCGTCGATTTCATACACCTTGACAGCTGTCACCGGCTGACTGAACCGTGCGCACTTTGCCGGTTTACTTCCAGGATCAGTCTTCTCATGGTGTAGGAAGTGTCTTGGAATATCAGATGGCAATCGATCTCTCCTACATGTCATCGTCGCTGAGTATCCGTTCGTTCCAAGCCAGTTCATCACTTCGTCTCCGCTGAAATGATTGTCCCATGTTGTGTGTGGCTTGGACGTCCACAACACCGGCAAAGCGGCTCCTCCATCGACGTACGCACTGATTGTTTCCATCAACGAACGTACTTCAGTTGGACCCTGCTTCTTGCTCCATTCAGGCCATCCTTTGTGCATCTTGTGTCGATGGTGATACGCATAAATTCTGAAACGATACGCATCACAAAGAAGGACTGTTTGCATCCCTTTCGTGATACCAGGCTTGTTCATGATCCTCTCCAACACACCAGATCCTTTCTCCCCGTATCCTTGATGACCCCAGGTAGTTTCGTCTCCACATAGATCCAACGACGCCCGTTCCGAGATGACACGAACGTTGTGTATCATTGCTTGGAAGATGAAATCGTATTTGTACGCAGGATCGTATCCTTCTTCTCCTCTCTTCTTTGCTAATTGATTATCATTTAGCTTCCACACTCTCTTCAACTGTAGAAAGCGGGTGTGTGTCAAACTCGCTCCAATGTATTGATCGTATGCTGCATCGTCAGGCTTCCAGCGTCGATAGATTGCTCCATCAGTTGCTCCACCAAGAAGACCATCTCGTATCAAGGCGCCGTCGAAACGAACGAGTTCTGGTATCATTACTTCCTTGAACTTGTGTCCATACGATCCACCAAGACCAAGCTTGGTGGCGTACGACTGTGACCATGTCATTACATTCGAATAGTACGGAAGACGTGGATCTTGTTCGATGTCAGAAGCGTCGGGTCGACAGATCGGAAGAAGCAGTTGCAGAAAGAAGAGTGGATCGTGTCGTTTCAGTCTGCTCTTTGACAAGCCCATTCGGCGCAATAGATTGTAATTCAGACAACCTTTCCTACTAGAAGGCAATGGGTCGGATGGTGTCGAACCAATTCGGTAAACAGGAACAGGAGCGTCCTCCGGTAGGAAAGAAAACGACGACTGCTTCCAAGAGTCGACTAGCTTCCAATCTTGGTAGTAGAAGACCCATCCGTTACAAGTTCGTAGCCCGTCCCTTTCTGGGTCAGGGGGGCACGGACGGCACTTCGTTGGTGTTGAATGATGTTGGTAGAGACCGGTCTTCTTGTCGAAACGTGGCACGAAGTAGTATCGATCCCATCCTCCTGGATTGTCGACTGTTTCGAACGGTCGTTCATTCTTATCTTCCTTCAGAGCAGGGGGGGACCAATCATCAGGAGGTTTTGGGATCTTTTCCTCTAGGTCAACGGCGTCAGGGTCAAGACCACGGATGGCGTTGCCATCTGTAAACTGAACGTCGTCATCTTCATTGCCAACAAGATCGCGATCACGTTGGAGTACAGCCTCTGTCAATACACTCGCTTCAAACGCATCCTCCACTGAATCGTCATCCACACCATCGATCCCTTCATCCTCATTTTCCTCCTCGACATCATTGAGGGAGAGGGGGACCGCTGTACGGTCAACAAAGTGACGCAAATAGAGAGGAAGCATGGGTAAATGGGGATTGGGGAAAAGCTGGCGCATTTGGATTGGTGTGGCTTCATATGCAACAGTAGGCTCCAATTCATGCTGTTCCGCGGACTGGAAGGTATCCGCGGACTCAGCGGAAGGTGGGACGTTGTCCACGGCTGTTGGGGTGGGCGTCGCCATGGTTAAATGCCTCCAAAAGAGTCGAGTTTAGTGGATGCTGTAGCGTCTTTTTTCATCTAATTCGAAATCGTGGCGAAGTGCGCGAAATTTTGTGCTTCCAGAGGATGCACTTTTGCCTCGTTTTACAAAACACGTCATCAAATTTTAACAAATAACTCGGTGTAAGAACTGAGGTGCCAGCTTAGTAGAGAACTCTATGAGGAATCTAACGATACATCGTACTTTAGAGGCACTCCAGTAGTTAAGAAGATATGGCTACGGTAAGTTGGAAAGTGCATCCTGACGATTCACATTGCGCGCAAGCCGCCACCAAACGATAGTTGAAGTTGAAGCTGCACCAATGACGAGAACTGAAGTTGAAGCTGCAGCAACATCGCATCCAGCAAAGATGGCGAGTTTCCGATCATATGCAGATGTAGTCCGCAATAAGGAGAGAAAGTGAATGATCTCACTTTCTCTCAGAAATCTACTAGTGAAAGCGATTTGATATCGTTAGTATGCGTAGTGTACCGATGCGAATTCGTTCCTCTACGGCACGAGTTTAATTCGTAAGGTATTCTCAACAAAGGCATTGATCTAAGGGCGTCAAGCAGATCGACAAGTTCCGGTGGATGTTCCGAACCACCATCAATTAACTGGCAATCTGTGCTTGATCGAGCTGGGAAGGCTGCCAAGGAAAATCAGTCCTCATCATCGAACAACTCACCACAGAAAGTGGCAGACTTTCCCTTCTTGTCAGATGTTTCAAGTCAGGCCAGTTTCTGAACATCCCGATTGATGATGACAAAAAACTGACAACAATCCTCTTCTGTTGTATGAGTAATTACTTGAATTTAACTTTATAGGTACGACTAATGCACGTTTATTATAATCCCAATCGAATTAATTTTGCAACTTCTGGGTGCCCCCTCTTTTCCGCCCACTGATCGGCCGTCATCCCCTCAAAACCGGGAGGTGCAATAGCTTTCGAGTAGTGTTGTGTTCCCCTTACTCCTCGATCTGCTCCTTTCTGGAGGAAGAATCTCACCAACATGCGATCACCTCCCCATGCAGCGTTGAGCAGTGGAGTAAAGTTGCCTCGGTCAAAGGTCTCAATGTCCGCTCCCTTGACATCCACCAACCAACGGGTGACTTTATGACGTTTGTGAATCACAGCTAAATTCAAGAGGCTGTTCCGTTCGCATACAACGCCACTGACATAGTCGACGTCGAATCCAAAACTGCTCTGGGCTTGTTCAATCAACTTTTCGATCTTGCACAAGGCATCGCTTACATCCAAGATCGCAGCGCATCTGACAAGCAAGTCGTCCCATCTCTTCTGATGTTGTTCGTACTCGCTCTTCAATCGGCAACAATATAATTCGTGCCATGGCTTTCTTGGCCGCCGTGGAAGTATCCAGTTGGCAGGACAAAGCGACTTCCAAACGTTTTCTCGGGCCTGTAACGACTTTGAAGTGCCCCTGTCGATGCTGAGTACCCGAACATGCTCCTTACGCTCCAGATACTCGAAGCATTTGACGATGATGTCATCAGGTATTCCATTCGCCGAGTCAAAGAATCTCGCAATATCTATGGGTACGCTTTTTATGCGAGCCCGTTTCTGTCTTTGGGCTTCTTCCGCCTCGATGATTTCATCCAAGATTGCCATTTCCTTGTCTTCGGAGGAAAATTTTCTCGTCGTGCAAGATTTTTTAGAAGTGATGGGAGTCGACTCGGGAATGCTAGATGCAGCGGTGGAAGAAAATGCGAGCACGGAATCATTCTCCACCGGGACAAATTCGCCTGAGCTCGTCTCGACTTTTCTTCGCTGACGCTTTCTTCGCTGTAATCTCCACTGTCTCCTTCGAACATTGAGCCAGTGGGTAAACTGGCAAGTTTCAGTAGAAATGTGAACAACCTCTTCGCAATCTTCTTGGATGCGTTTGCGTTTCCGCTTGTTCCAACTATATGACATTTTCCATTGCCTAACTCTTGAAGTCATCCAGTCACTGAACGACGTAAATCCCTGCTGACTCCAAAAGTCTGTGGCGACTGTGCAACAAATTTCAACATCACGTTTCTCCAAAGTACTGGTGCTGATTCGTCTCTTCTCGCATCCTTCGTGACTGTGCTTGAAGACAGTGTACTTCCGCCTCCATGTTTCCTTCCTTCGTTTCAGCCAATGTTGAAAGTCGTCAATGGGCAGCAAGAACATTTTTGCACTGGTACCGTCATCAGGGATGTAGAGCATGTCATTGTCATCGTACGGAAGATCTTGGCCATCTTCACCTTGAAATAGAGGGTTTCGCAGGACCACTGGAGGCGGACGAGAAGGTTTTGTAAACAAGTGTCTATGAACCGGAGACGTTTGAGTTCGATGAGATAGCTGGGTGGGTGAGGGTGAAATTTTGTTCCATGCCTTGATGGCCATGGTGACAATTTCGGAAGGGGAATCTTTGAAGCATGCTGCGGCAGCTTTGAACTCGGTACAACGCGCCACCATGATGGTGGTCATGTGGACCGACTTGAGATGATCAACCACTGATACCAGGGAACCAAACGAAGGCATGGAGTGTCCATCGATTGCCAGCACCAAATCCCCAGGATACAACTGGCGGTCGCCGTCAAAACAATCGGAACATTCCTTTGGAATAGACATGGCTGACAAAAGTCTAGATGCGTACATGGAATCGTTTCTGCATTCGATTAAGGGCTTTGTAGTATAAATACTCATGGGGTCGAAGGAAATATCCCGACACCCCTTGGCCCGTATTTTTGCCCCACGACACCAGTGACAAGTCACGTGATGATTCCACTTTGCATTGGAAATGATGAGTCGATCGTCCCCGACATTGACAAAGCCCAGGCCCCATGGCTGGTCAAGTGACGGACGTTCGATATGGATAGCAGACAAATATACATCATGGCGAATATCTTGAGGTAGCTCCATAAGCATTTCGACCATAGAAATTTCGTTAGAGAAGGCTCTCCAAGCTAAATTGGACGGCGCAGAAGGTGCAGTGGAGGAGGGAGAAGGAGTTCTTTTCACTGGAGTCACAACAGCGGCTTTTTTAGAAAGTTGATTTCTCGAGGCTTGGATCATCAAGGGGCCGGATGGACCTGTCGTCGGCTCTGATGGAATGGAAACTGGAGCTTTCATGGGTTGATTCGCGGGTCCAGGCATCCCATCCAAGATTGGGCTCTCTTGGAAAGTATAGTGCCCCGTCACGGTGGATGATTGGCACGTCCGGTTATGATAATTCAGAAGAGATTGATATTGTCCCTGACACCAACCAAGAGGAGGCACCGTTGTCATGGGGTTCAATGGACAATCAGAAAAAAGTCCATAACGTGGCAGCCCACCAAACGCATCATGGCGATAGAAAAGCAAATTGTCAATGATCCTCTTTCGTTCCTCTTCGGTTAATCGAACCGACATTCTTCCACATTCATACAGAACGGAAAACAAAGAAAGCTCTGTCAGGTAGGTGGTCGAATTGTTTCCAGACGGCACGGCAAAACCACCGATAAAGCTACTACCGAAAGATAGGCAGTAATAAATAATCGACGGTTTTCTTTTTGTGTCGTATCCGTCGCTAACGTCAATACGCGTGCTACCTACTACGTCGTACGTCGTATTACCGCACGGAGTGCTACTACGAGTAAAGGTAACGGTAGAACTACCGGTACGTACCGTAGTGAAAATAATTAGAGGAAAATGCGGTTTTAGCCTATCGCCAAAACTGGATTTCCCGCGCGATGGCTACCTATCCATTCGCCAAAAAAGGTTTACACGCCTTAACCGTTCGCCAAAAAAAGATACTCCCGCTAAAATTCCGCGTTAGCCAGCACTACTACGGGTAAGTTCGCGCTAAAAATTCGTATTAGCCACAACTGTAGCTACGTAAAGTTGCCGCCATCTCCATGTACGAAAATTTCTCCATCCCTCCAACGGCGACACTGACTGTGAATGCCAAATGAATTTTTTCAACATTCGATAGCAAAACAAAAGTAAATTGAAAACCATCGCATCTTCAGATCATTCATCGCAGATAATTCACGATTTCGTTCCTGTTACAACAACAGCAACTGCTGAGCATGAATCCAATACCGTTTGCCGACGACCCCGTTCGCGGAAAACCCATTTCCCTGGCCACTGGAGACGTCGAAGGTCTCGACCCTGGCCAATGGTTGTCCACCTCTCTCGTTGACTATGTCCTGCAGACATCACTGGCTGGTAAGCTCCCTGACCATGTACTCATTGGATCTTCCAACTGTTCGACGTACTTCCATACGTACAATTCGAAACTTCGCAACGAAGATGATACCCATTGTGTGCAGCAAATGCGTGATGGACTGCAACCCTACGCCGAGAGTCGGTACAGATTCATTTCCGCAGCTTGCTACGATTCGCATTTTTTTGTCGTCGACATCACATGAAGTCTGAATGGAAAGGTACGCTGTACATAGCGACCGTAAAATCAGCCATGGACAAGATATATCCAATTGCGTTTGCGATCACGGCAGACAACGAAAACGGCCAAGGATGGGATTGGGTCTTACGGAACCTAGATGCCGGTTTACCAAATCTCACCATCGCGCACTACAGAGTGGGATGCGCATACAAGTTATTTCTCCTCCAGTCGGACCGACAAAAAGGTCTCGACGAGGCCTGTAAGGCATGTTTCCCTGCCAACCACCACTGTTACTGTGCCGTCCACATTCGGCGGAACGTTGAAGGCAGGCATGGGAAGAAAATTGGTGCGTTGATACCGGGGTTGGCGAAAACAACTTCCCTACCGGACAGGGATGCTAAGTTGGCACAACTCCGCCGGCAATCCCCCCCCCCCCCCCCGCCTATGATTTCGTCAAGGGCATCGACCCAAAGCAATGGATGGACTCTGCCTGGCTGTAGGACGACACATTGCCTCCCCGGTACGGGGTTCGGAGCTCCAACATTTCTGAATCCGCCAATTCCATGTTCGAGCGTGAGCGGAGCGGAAATTGGTTGGAAGCAATTGATGGGATATTGAAGAAAATGTCCCTTCGCATCCAAGCGTCACGCGAGGAGTACGAAAGAAAGACTGGTGTGGTGGAGTCGGTTTACCCACAAATCCTTGACCGTTGGGAGAAAGGTATCGGATATAGGGTGGTGGACTCCGGAGGCGATGGTCAAAAGTATTCCGTCCACCGGATCATTGAAGGGAACACAGGTTCTAACCAAAGCTTCACGCTTAATTGGGTGGATGGAGTGTGCGAGTGTGGTGTGTGGCAGATGCACGGCATACCGTGCATGCATGGGATGGCATACTTCAGGTGGCGAAATGATTGGACATTGCAACAGGTGGTGGAACAATTCGTAGAAAAGTGTCACACGTACGATTATGAACAGAAACTTTATAGTGGAAGCTTCGTTCCCGTTTGCATGGACATGTTACAACCGGACCAAACGACGTTGCCGCCAGATGTTGAAGGAAAGAGAATGGCTGGTAGACCAAAAACAGTGAGACTGCGATTGAGATCCCGCTACTCCCATCGGCCAGAGAAATCACCCATCGTGTGCAGCCGTTGCCACCAGCGCGGTCACAACGCAAGAACGTGCCAACGGAGAGCGGCACTTGCGAAAAATACCGGAAATGCAGATACGGCACAAAATAGCAACAGTGTTTTGTAAATAAATGGTAACAGTAACTATTCTTAACCCTTTTTGTAAAAAATTCCGTCGCAGTAGCCATTTGATATTTGTCATCGGCTATTTTCGTCTTAAAAATTTTGGTGCGGGAATGTCTTTTTCGGCGAACGGTTAAGTTCGCAATATCTTTTTTTGGCGAACGGTTAAGGCGTGAAAACCTTTTTTGGCGAATGGATAGGTAGCCATCGCGCGGAAATCCAGTTTTGGCGATAGGCTAAAACCGCATTTTCCTCAAATAATTATTACTACTTCGAAGTACGACTCTTAACAGTTATTCGTACGGTACTGTAGGTACGGTAAATGAACAGTAAGGCCTAAAGCAGTCCACGACAAGAGGGGACAATTCTTTCCCTTCGAAAGACTCTCTGCCTATGAAGATCATTGGTTAAGACGTTACGACTATCGTACGACTACGGTAGTGCCGTACGTAAAAGTAAGGTACCGTGTTACTGGTACTGTCGTAGTGTTCTCTGCGAATATTTACAGTTAGTTTAAAGTAAATGAAGGCAAACTCATTATTTATTCATTTGCATTTGCTGATTGACTGTGAATGAATTGTAGAGCATAAAAGTATGTATTCTAGCTAGAGAGAATTGTCATATTCTTCTTCTGTTGCTTGTGGACTTATTCTCGATCGATCGTGTATCCACTAAATTTGTCCTCCACTACATAATCTTGACAACGTTGAGTCTCCTCTCCGTGCTTGCAAAGGGGAGAATTTTAGTCATCGGTGCGCTCATTTTTGAGAAAGTCAGCCTGGTACACCCGGTATTCCTCCCGCTTCTTTAGAGCATACTGGATTACAGCGTCATCTCCAACGCCCCACACTTCCAGGCATTCAATTTCAAACCGCTGCAAGTGTTCATCTGGCAACACACACCCCACTTGGTGGGTAAGATCCATGAACCCGACCGCGCAATGCTCAAGCGTATCAGGAATGAAGAGAAGCGGCTTGGAGGTGATACTGCCACCGATTCCGATTCCGTGCGGCAATTCCTTTGGCATCGATTGAAGCAAAGGAGTGCGATCACCACTACGCAAATACATGAAGCGACCATCTTCACAGACAGCCGGAAGGAGCCTGAACCTGGGCTGGAGTTGAAATATGAAGTAATCGGAGGAACTGTTGTAGTGAATCGAATCTCTCCAACTTCCATGAGCAAAGGCGCCAATGACTTCCTTCGTTTGCGTCTTGATGACCAGCAAGTTGGGTCCATCATACCCGAGGAGTGAATACTCTAAACAGCTGAAAGACATACCGTCAGAATCAGAGGAATAAAGGCAATGCATCTGGAAAGAAGGACACAAAAGTGAGAATTCTCTTCTACACTTTCCTACCAAATTGTCAACTCACTGTTTACCTACCTTTCCGTGGAAGGTTCGTGAAGTCAACGAAAGTGAGAAGAGCGAGGGACAGTCAAATGCTGTAAAGATGGCACTTTCATGATCCAATTCAGGGTGTCTATATGGCACCCGCGCGACGGGATAAGGAGAATCGCGAAAAACCAAACGATGGATGAATGTCGAGAGAGGAGCCGAAAGCAGGGGAACGTTGCTTTCCGCCCACTGAATAAATACCTTTCTGGAGAGAATATTCCATTTCCGATGCAGGCAGTAGTCCTTTAGAGACCGCACCAATGGATTGATCTTTGCGTTAACGTTGTTCAGTCTTGTGAGCACCATTGAATGATCTAGGTTGGGAACGACAAAAGCATCCGAAGCCACGGAAAGACGGAAAACCAAATCCATCAGTGCATGAGCAGCAGTGTCAATTTGATCATCTCCAATGATTTCATACATTACCCGCAGCGCCTCCTTGGGCCCGCGACGGCCTGTGTCGGCAATGCCCTCCAAAAATCGTTCAAGATTTCGATCTTGCCCTTCATTGGCATATGTAACAAAGGCATCTTCCGAAATTGCCGCACGCAACTTGTTGGGAAATCCCTCGGGCAAGATATGATCTTCCAACCATGTCACTCTTTGTCGCATTTCATCTCCCGGCAAGAAAAAGTAGGTATAGGGTGACGAAAAGGCGAGCTTTTCCAAGAAGTCTCCATCCTCCCTCTCTGCTTGTGTCGATTCAGAAATAATATGATCGTGACAACGAATAAGAATCTCCAATTCTTCCTCATTAAAGGGGTATCGCTCTTCCAATCTGTGGATTTGGGATAGTGTCGTTAGGTGTACCATTTTGTCGCTGGTGGAAGGAATTCTACTGGAATGTAAATATTATGATGATAATACGACTGTATTTTTTCAAGGATTTAGGCACTTAATAAGTAGAGTGATGGGAATGTTTGTGTTGGTGATTTCCGCGTCTAAAGGACTCTGTCTGTCACAACGGTGTGCAATCGTAGAGAAATCTAACTGGTACGTCAAACTTGACATGATGGTTCTCATCCTCGAGTGAGTCGAGTTGACAATCGAAACAAGAAGTCCAAAAGATAGAGAGAATTGTGAGGTGTATGTTCAATATCAGCTATCAACTGGCGCGAGCACGCCAAGAATTGATGATGCATGCAATGCTTCCTTGATAATTTTAATTCACAGATTTATAATCTTAAAAATCGTTCCTCCATAACGGGAACGACCATACCATCATGACAGCACCGCTTTCCGTCCGCTCAGCCAAATTAAGCACGTTCGGGCCTGGTTAGTACTACGGTGGGGGACCACGTTGGAATCACAGGTGTTGTTCTCTTTTTGTAGATTTTTTTTTTGAATACATCCAGAAAGTTATGAACTCTCTTACCATACACAAACAAGCAACACATGCAGCGGGAACGACCATACCAACATGACAGCACCGCTTCCCGTCCGCTCAGCGAAGTTAAGCATGTTCGGGCCTGGTTAGTACTACGGTGGGGGACCACGTTGGAATCCCAGGCGTTGTTCTCTTTTGGGCTTTTGCCTTTTCCCAACCTAAAGACTCTCTGCAACACTCTCGCCACAGTTCCCGATGCCGATCAATGTTGAAAAACTTTCTCGTCTGCCATATTTTCGGACAGTTTCAATTGCACCTCAATTGCAAATGACGGTACTCATAGAAAAAGAATTGCTCCTCTCGGCATTATCCAGTCCTTGATGGATTCCGAACGTCCCATGGAGAATCATTTCCGAATCGAGTTAACTGTAAATAATATTATTATTTTCTTTCTCTATTCAATGTCAACGTAAGGGTTCGACCATGATATGCAAAGAGAACTTGGTACGACGTGTGTGTATAAAACAATTCCGCCGAGCCCTATCGATGACGGCCAAACATTCCCATCATTCCTCATTATTTGTTTTATGATTACTATTTTTGTTCGATACGGTTTTCGTTTCGATAGGACGCACCAGTTCGCGGTCGTATAGGGCCGTCTGTCCGACTCGTTTCTTACCATCATAGACATTCCACAACAAGACATTGAGCATTTCAAACAAGTCGCCATGTTTGGTTTGTCGAATCACTGACTTGAGTTCCTTCAAATCTTGTTGTATCGCTTGTTCCACATCGATCTGTCGGGAGGTACGATCGGCCCCATCCGGTGCCGAATATCGACTCGGGAGGCTATAAATTTCGTTTTCGGTCCATTGAAATTGTTGCAGTGCAGCCTTGTTGAAGTAACAATATATGGGGTCATCTTGGGTGCCATGCGATAGAACGGCATAACGCTCGTTGTCATGAACTTGGTCGGGTCTCGTAACACCTTCCATGTAATCAAAGAGGGACTTCCCGGTAATTTTTTTTAGCGAATCTGACGAGAGTTGAATCCAGGCGTCCATGTCTTCGACACGTCCCTTGGGAGTGACGTGACGTACTGTTGTATTTGGCAATCGGACAACAGCTGTGTGATGGGCCGTTTGAAGAGGGGCAAAGCAAACTACGAACGGCCATAGCAGCGTAAAAATGATAGATAGTTTCATCATCGTAGCTAAAAGAGTAAAGTAAGAAGGGTTGGGTGGATTACGTCATTACGTCATGCAATAGTATTTTCAGCGCAACTAACAGTAAAGTCGAGACGACAAGATGACATGTGAAACATGATGTAGTCGGTAGTCGGTAGTAGTCTAAATGAGTGATGATGATGTAGTTGGCCTTAAGGAAATTGATGAAAAAGATTGCCGGCGCGAGGCTGTATCCCTTACAAGGTTACTTTCCGAAAAAATCAAAAACAAGATACTAATAAAATACGTAGTTACTGTTTAAAAAAAATAATGTTGGCGATCGTCGAATGTGAAGTATCATCATACAAGGTTCGAATGTGTTTAAAAAATGATGTTTGTGAGCGGTGGTGAATGGCGTTATTATAATCCTCTTTTCACATCTTAAAATATCCCTCTAGAGGAAAACACATTCACAGTCAGCACCATAGCTGTTACAAGTTAACATTTCTCTCGCCTATCCAAGAAACAAGATGAATCGTCGTTTCTCTTTTCTTCTATTCGAATATGCGGCCATCGCATTGTCTTGTCAGCTAGTGTTGTTCGACCATTTCTCCGCCGCAACACCCCCCAATAATTCCGACGATGTAGACGAAATGAAGAATGTCTTTGAGAAGGATGGGTATTTGTTATTACGAAAAATCTTTGAAAAGCAAGAATTGTCGAAATGGGAAAGTTTTGCGTCACAGCAATTTGATTCACTCTTTCAACGACTTTACGAAAACGGAGTCACCAAATTCCCGGAACATGCACGCATGTCATCCAGTACTGGCAAGATTGTCTATGCTATGGAGGAAGGAAGTAATAATGGATACAGTGAAATCGTCATGAGAAGTCCCGGTCGGTATGAACTATCGATACGCAATACAACCTCTAGAGACACACCAATGGCTCTTTTTGATACATTTGTCGAACAACTCTCGCCATTCCTTCCCAAGTTTCTCCACCGAAACGATATGTCAGACATTAATATGTCTTATTCCTTGATTGTTTCAACGCCTGGAGCATCACATCAATCGTGGCATACCGACTCGGAACATCTCAGTATGGAGGAACATTTGCCTTGCCACTGTCTTAACGTGTTTATTCCGCTTGTCAACGTTTCCCCACGACTGGGACCTACCGAAATCATCCCCGGATCTCATTTTATGACACGACAACCGACACCGTACCAAATTCCCGTCGACCCTGCAAATCCAGCTCGGGCACCCACCTTAAAGCTGGGCGATGCTATTGTTTTTGACTGTCGTCTGATGCATCACGACAAGTCCAATGTGTCCGACCAGAATCGACCCGTGCTAGCCTTGACCTTTTCCCAACCAACCTATCATGATACTAAAAGTTGGCCGGAACGATCGATCTTCCCGAGTTGTGACGAAACGGAACCAACTTGTGCAGCAGTTTTGTAAAATGTCAGTGACGAGATTGAGAGAAAATAGAAAATTAAATAAAAAAAACCGTACTATTTTGTATTCAGGAGGCTTTGGCACGTTTTCTCATTCTCAGTCGCAACTGTTTTTTTTTCTCTGTGACGTTTTTCTTCTCCTCCACAGCTTTTGCTTCGTTGGCTTCCAACTCCCGTTGTTCCGCTTCTGCCTCGTCTTGGCATCGAGCACACAACCGAGACTTCCGCTTGTCGTTTCTGTCCTCATAGCACAAGCCATCGGGTTTGTTGAGTTGAGGAGGAGGCTGTTCTGGCGGAGGTGGTGACCACCATTTAGGAGCGTCTATTTGTCGTCTAGCAATGTGTTTGGTCACCATTTCCACGTAATCTAATAGTCCTGATCGCGCGACGTACTTTTCATAAAACTTCATACAGTTGGCAGCAATTTCTCGACACTTTTCGTCATTTTGTCGGCACCAACGAATCTTTTCTTCCAAATCCGACAGATCCGCCTTGACTGGAACATGGTCCACATAGGGTTGAAGAAGTGGAAAGTACCACATTCTATCTGCAACCTGGCGAGGTGCCACTTTCAAAATTACCGAACCCAACCTCATCATGAATCCGTAACGACAAGCAGCACTGCGCAAAAAGGAATGAGATGGGGTACTATTGAGATCAAGATGATTCAGGGACGATCATTACAAGGGAGAGACTTACCAATGTCCATCAACGTATACCAAATACTTGTACATGGACTGTTCGTAGATGGGCGTGAAATGGTGCTTTCCGGCAGTGAATTCGAAATTTCCGGGCCTCAAGAAGGTCATAGGTCCCTCGGCAACCTTCTTGTCTCGCAAGTTCCAACCAACAATAGCCGCATTTAAAAAAGGCTCGTCCCCACCCTTCTCTGGGTCATCTTTCCAAATATGTGACAGATGTGCCACTTTCAGCCGTTGATTGTTCTCTATCGTGGTGCCACCCCCAGTTGCCGTACCACGAAAAAATGCGGTAGCTACTCGACCATCGTCCCATCCTCGTTCAAATTTCCTAAAGTTCGCTTCTGTAAACAAATCGCGAGGATTTTTGAAAAGGGGGTATCCCTCCTCGTCCAACTCGCTGCAGATGAAGGTTTGTGGAAACACCAATCCACACGCTCCCTCCCAATCTTCGGACGATGGCCAAGGAATGTCAGTAAAACGATCCTCGGCGGCTGCATAAAAGGAAACAATGGGTGCATACGTCTTGAATTTGTGTTCGTCCACCAAATCGATATCTTGAGCGGGATCACGATCGTCCTTGTCGAAAATGAATCCGTACGGCTCCACGGGCACTCCCCGCTCGACATTGACCTTGAGTTGGGGGTAATCACGCTTGTTCAAGAAGAATTCACAGTCCGGTATTTGTCGCTGCCGGCACGCCTCCTCCAACATATCCCGCAAGGGACACAGAAACTGGTCACCCCAAACTTGAATGTCGTACTTTGTTTCCTTGACATTCTGTGTAATTTCATTACAAATACTGCCAGTAAAAAAGAAGAGAGACCACAAGCAAGAATCAGCCTGACCTTTTAGGGGTGATGCGCACATGATACCATAAAACAGAAGCAACTTACATGTTGCCATTGGCCCACCATACGGACATGTCCGGGACAATGTTTTCCTTTCGACAAATCCCTTCCTTGCGACTGTAGTAATCTTCTAACGATCCATCTCCTTCTAATTTCAGTTTATCGCTCCAAGTATTGGAATAGTCACGATTGGCAAAGGGACAAAAGATGCGTAATTTGCCGTCATGAATCATGACATAAATGCCACATTTCATGTGGAAAAAGAGGTACTTGAGTGTATTGGTGACACTGCAGGGCGTAGTACATTGATGAAAGGGCTGGTCTAAACGAAAGTTAATGGCATCCACCGCATCTTTCGCTTCGGATCTCTCGTATACGTTGTTGGTTTTATCATCCGGTTGACGTCCGTAGGATTGCGGAATCTTGGCACTTTTGGAGGGTTCCCTTCTCGCTTTTTCCATAGCTGGTAGTAGGATCCGTTCAATTTGTTCCCATGTGATGAGTGTGGTGAAGATATGTTGCAAATGCTCAAAGTCTGGGTTGGATCCTCCATGATTCTTGACGTATTGTCGCATAAACTGGAGACAGTCGTCTTTGGATTCGAAACGGGGAACTCTGTTTGGAAATTTCGCAGTGGCCTTCAACCATTCTTCGGAATCTCCATGTTCTCCAAAGATGCCTCGAAACTCGGGCGGGTGATCATTCACCTTGAGCTTCCCCATGTTGTCTATGTTTTTTTTTTTTGCTTTGTCTCAGTGACTACTGTTCATCAGAGTGAATATCAATCTGAGCAAAGTTTTTGGTTGATGTTGAAAGTTTTTACCGTTAGTGTAGGTGCACTGGTTCATTCATCGGTCACCTATGTGCGGGGGGGGGATGATTTCATTAAGGGGAAATTCTCCTATTCATCCCCATCTTTCACAACAAACCATCTCGTTCCATTTTCTTCATCAATTCTGGACGGCCTCTACCCATCTCCAACATCACACACATTACTATAGCTACACTGTCACATCTATTCCGGTAACACGTCACATTGAATCATGGAGAGTAGGATAGGATCCAAGACAGAGAATGATGGCCGGGTAGCCCGAAGAACACTTCAGTATCGACAGAAGCTGGTGCAACAGTTGGCCTGCCAATCCAACACACACGTTGCCTGGATGGCCTCACAGTATGTTCTTGACAAGTTATGGGATTTGCAGCAAATTCAGCACGAACAAAAATTTCGTACAAGTGGCAGCAGCAACAACAACAACAACTATGACGATAATAACGCCATTGTCGTGTATGGATGCCAACAGTGCGGTGCCATCATCCATCCCGGATGGAGGGGCTGTCGTCTTCGTGCACAGCGACAAAAAGTGAAATCATCGTCGTCGTCGTCGTCCGACGCAGCAACTAGTCGCAAGACGTTGCGACGTCGGCAACAGCGAAAAATTCAACGAGCATCCCAAGCAAAGTCAGGAAAACAGCAGCAGCATCAGCATCAGCAGCACCAGAGATTGTCGGCAACGAGTGGACCTGCAACGTCCTCTGATCGTGAGACGCATCTAGTGCTGTTGGAAGATGATGACAAAGTCATTGACCAACAAAGAAGGAATCGACTGGTAGTGACATGCGGGAGGTGTTGTGGAAAGGTCATTTTGAGTGGGGTCAAAAGACAACCTAGGACGGACGACCAAACTGCTCAAGCCGACCGAACAACAACACCTGCTGCGGCGACGGAATACCCACCAAGACATGATGCCGCTATGGACAACCGACAGTCAAAGAAACGGCTTTCACCACCAATATCCGCCTCCTTGGAACGCAACTTTGAGCCTCTTCCTCCGGACAACAGCCGCAAGAGAACCACCACGAGGTTCGAGGAAAAAAGTTCAACTACACCGTTATCATTGATTGAACAACGGCTCGGATCCAAAAAGAAAAAGAAACGAACAGAACCACAAAAGAGCAAACTCATGAACTTTTTGTCATCCTTGAATGATCCCTAATAAACGTTATTCACTGGTCTGTAGCTCTGAAAGTAGACCCGATGTTGGTCCTTTCAGTAGCCCATACAACTAGGTAGTACCGGTAGGTAACTACCGTACTACTACTGGTACTGCCTGTACCTACCGTCCTACCGTGGAGTACATACGACTTAGGTAAGTTAGGTACGATACAATCCGAGCAGGTACGATACAATCCGAGCACTTACCAGTACGTCCAAGCAGCAATGTTCATTTTCTGTTTCTTCTTCAACGTCAGCGCTAATATATGACTGCGGCGCTCTCTATGATGATGATTATTATTTACAGTTAACAATTCTTTAGTGCTAAATTTCATTTATTGAAAAAGAATTTTTTTTTGTTTATCATTATCATCGATCCTTTGGGACTCTGTGGCACTCTCCATGTGCCAGTATGACCGCGCGGGGATGGTATTGTTTTATTACTTCGCAGTAGTAGCAGTGCTACCTCTAGCTATCGTAGTAAAATCCGGATGACGGCGGAGGATTGAACACATCACCATCAAAACACAGTGTGGCTCTAACTACCGTACTTTTCTATTGAAAACAAACTTCTGCTACCCATCGCCTAATACAATTATTTTCCCGAACGCATCGATGTTGTTGTTGTTTCAAGTGTAAAAGTAACGCCACTTCCGACGACTCCCAACAATTTTCTCCCCGTCGTTCTTGTTTATATTATGAACTCTGAACGAGTGACGTCTTCCCATAGGCCTTCTGCAAAATCGCCTCCACCGGTATCGATGCTACCGGACGCGAAGAAGATTGAGAGCGCATACAACAGTGCAACATCGTCCTCATCCTTTACCACTGCTCCAGCGTCGTCGTTACCTTTCATGATGGACAGAACAATAACTTCACGGCAGAATCATTCCGACATGCCTTTTGATTACGAAGGAGAGGAAGTCGACAGGAGAGGAAGTCGACACGACGAACAGCAGCAGCAGCAGCAACAACAACAACAACCATTTTTTGCATCACATCCAACATCGTCTTCCACCTTTTCCACTTCCCTACAACAACGTACACAAAAGGCAAACCATCAATGTGAGGTTGTTTATGAAAGCAATCCCACGTGGCCCAGAAGTAAACGGCGTTCGCGATCAAACGATAAATCTTCTTTGCATCATCATCATCATGGAAACAGTTTAAGCCTCAACAATGAGCAAACTTATCAAGACGACTTTAAAATTGGGTCTTCCAGTGATTATAATACTATGGAGAAACGGTCCCTTTATTCAGGAGATGACCATATTATAGAAGAGCACGACGACGACATGAAATTTTCGACACAGCAACAGCAAGCCAATACATCGCCACTTTCTCGTGGAAAGTTTGGCCAAGACAAACAAAAACAGGAGTCGAAGCAAGTTGCAGATGAACACAACGATAACGACAGGGCGGACCAAGTCGAAACGTCTCACGATGACAAGGGCACGGAAGATGCAGAAGATTCCGCACTCTGGAAGTCACGATTGTTTGTTGGAAAGCTCGTCAACCATGAATATGTCCAAATCGCTGTTATTGTGTTGATCCTTATCAACGCCATCATGATGGGCTTGGCTACCATGGATTGGGTGACAGACGACCCCAGAATAGGAAATATTTTTTTTCGAATCGATCAAAGTTTCCTGTGCATTTTCACGATTGAAGTCATCATGCAACTGTACTACCTTGGTATCTCCTTGTTTCGAGACGCCTGGTTGGTTTTCGATTTGGCGATCGTGGTCTCATCTTGGTCCTTTGAAAGTCTACAAATTGTTCGTGCCTTTCGTATTTTTCGAGCCTTTCGACTCGTTACCAGGCTCAAGCCACTGCGAGACTTGGTACTTGCCATCGGTGCAGTGCTGCCGAGAATGTATGCCATTGCGGCGCTATTGTTGATTATTTTCTACGTTTTTGCGGTCTTATTCACGGAGCTCTTCTCGGATCTGCCCCTGTCAGAAAATTACTTCGGCACGTTGGATGCGTCCTTATTCACCTGCATGGAAATGATGACACTCGAATGGTCGGAGATTGCCAGGGAAGTAATCGAATACGAATCGTGGGCATGGGCACCTTTTACATTCTTTATTATGATTTCTGGCTTCATTGTCTACAACTTGATTGTTGCCGTTGTTGTCGAGGCTGTGGCTGTCACGGAACAAACCGTTCGTGCACTGGATGGGATCGAGCCAAATTCTCCAACGGCCAAGGTGGAAGAAGCCGAGCAACGCATCGATCTGTTACGATACCACATCCAAGACATGATGAAAACGCAGGAGCAAATTCAGTCCATGCTGGAAATAATGGCTAGTGAGATGTTGGATTTGGAGACAAAACGGATGAAATCTGAAGAACGAGAGACGTTACTTCGAACCGAAATCAACCGTCGAATCGAGTATCAACGGAAAATGGAAACCGACCCACAAGTTGTGTCATTGGATCGGAGTTTTGCCCTCGAACGAGAAAAGAGGGAATCTCAGCGCCAGGAACGAATGATACTTCGACAAGAACACGGTAAAGAAATGCTGAATTCAATGGAGAGCGTATCTTTGGAAGATTTACAGCGGTCGATGGACAGTGACGAGCTTTCGTCATCTGTTATGCGAAATCGACGACATGCCCGACGTGCATCCAACCCTTCCAATATGTTGCGAGAAAGAGGGATGGGTCACGACTCCAACCAAAGTATCAATGGAAGGAGTGTGTCCTCGATGGATGAGAGGGGCAATGGCGAGAAAGGCTGGAAACGATTCCTCGCCTTCCACGTACAAGATGCTTAGAGCAGCACCGTCCCGTTGTTATTCTTTTATGTTTACGTCATCGTCGGAAACGCTTGACCCAAAATGAACTATGCTTTTGAAGCTTTGTTAATTTTTGAGTATGTTTTTTCTTCTTCTTTTCTTGCAAAACAAGGTTGGTGATATTTTGTTCTATCATCGTTCTATCATTGCGACGAGAATGCCTCTATGACACATTAACATAAGGATGGTGATCCAGAAGTGAGATCTTGGGTAGAGACTCCCTCCTTTGCACCCTTATAACTCTGAATGACGAAGCCAACTTTTCGGATCAAATAGAATAGGCAGCGACTGAAAGTTGTTGGTATACCACTAGCCTTTCAAAATTCCTACTACAGTTCAACTTGAGTACTTACTAACTGTAAAGGAGCACACTACGACTAGTACGAGTATTTCTGACAACTACGACGTACAGTAGCACGCACGTCGTTATAGTTTATCGACTACAGGTAGGTAGGTAGGTAGGTAGGTAGGTAGGTAGGTAGGTAGGTAGGTAGTTGCGGTAGTTACGGTAGTTTACGTCGTTTTAAATTTTTGTGAGAAATCGATGTTCCCCCTACTCGTCGAGCGATCCACTTCCCTTGGTGCATTCTTTCCCGTCTAAGTCTTGCGAACGTTGAGGTGGCACGCTCCATTCGCCAATACTCATGCCAATAATTTCTTTAAACCGAGGTTGGATGGTGCGCCCAAGCGAATGAAATGAGAGTGAAAAAATCCAACCAACGTTCAGAAAGTATCTGATAAATTGGCCACAACACACGACTCCTCCTTTTTTAACTGTAAGTTCGGTTTTCACGACGTATCCCTCCACCAATACACATCCGTCATAATGACACCTTTTTCTACCACGACCACACTGCTGCTGCTCTCATCATCCGCAACAACAAAGCTAGATACAACAACAATAACAACAACAATAGAAACAACCTCGAAGGAACAAGTTCAAGGCAGCAGATCTCTTTCAATCTCTCTTTCTCTCTCTGTTTCTGCTTATCAGTCTTTTTGATCTTACAGACTGTGCTAGTCGTAGAACGGACAATCTATTTCCATCATGGCGGACGAAGAACCACCGTCTCTTGGCAGATCGGCCCCATCCACTCCATCTGCATCTGCCTTTGGAGGTTCGGAAACAGCCCCTCCATCTATGGCCTTCTCCCACAATAATGGTGGCACTAATAATAACAACACACCACCCTCGGATGATCTCAACAGACGCTGGAAGCAATACGAACAAGAAATGGAAACCCGACGTAGCGAATCTGCACTCACCAAGAGCGCCAACGGTGATTCTGGAAACTACAAGCTTCCCGACGCTGCCAAACGTGGTGGCAGTGAAGGAGGCGCCGGCTTTGCAGATTATTCCGTCAAACGGTCGACGTCGTATGACACCAACGAACTCATTCGCAAATATGCCGGTGTCAATGGCATTCCGCCTGCTTTGAGTAGTGGTTTGCCTCGTCCATCGTCTTTTCGTCGAACTTCTTCTTCAATGAGTCAGAGTTCGGTGGCCGTCCGTGAAGAAGCATTGCAAGTGTTGGATTTGGTCGATGAACACCTCAATGCGCCCTTTTCGGTACGACGAACCGAGTCGGGTGGTTTCCGTGCTCACGCCAGCAGCATGGCTGGCGGAAGCGCAAGTACTATTCCTTCCTCCTACTCGGTCCGTCGTACCGAAAGTGGGACAGTCATGGTCGAACATGAAGGAACCGAAGACGAAGAGGGAGCCATTCAACCCTACTATGTCAAACGAACCGCAAGTGGAACAGTCACCTCCGGTCGTGGCCCTCGCCGCACTCCTGCCGCATTGTCGGGCTTGGGATTAAGCGAATCTTCCATTAACAATAGTCGTACTCAATTCAAGTCGGGACGATATTCCTTTTCGGATCCCAAATTCAGAGAAGACGACTATCTGGCAGAGGATGAAGACGATATCATCGGACCCTCTGGGACCTTTGACGAGAACGATCCCAATGTCGAAGTTCCCATTTCTCCTAACCATTCCAAGTACCGAGATGATGTGGGTCCCACAGCCTTTGATGGGGACTTTCCTCGTGGCTCGTCCGCCTGGAGTTCTCGATACACTGATAATCCTGTCAAGACAAAGCTCATGCTGGATGATTGGGATCAAGGCAATTACGGCAATCGAGAACGTCAGAGTGCTCGGAACATGTTCATGAGTACCGCTAGCTCGATGCGCGACGTTGCTCCAACTAATGTTGGCGGAGGCATGACCTCGCAAGGCGGCAAAGTGTTCGGTGCTGGCTTTAGCTTCCGTCAGTCCCACACCTTTGGAAATCAGAAGGATAACTTTAATCTTCGAACCATGTGGAACGACGGAGATGCCGGTGATGTATACGACGATCAAAGCATTCAAGGAACACGTAACCACAAGACTTGGCAACAAGTCATGCTCAACAAGAAACGACGCAGACGCACTGGATGTTCCATTCTCTGTTTCATACTCGCAATCATTGCACTGGCAGTCGGGCTCTCCACTACAAAGGAGCAACGAACAGCTAACAAGAGTACATACCCTGGCCACGATATCGGTTCTCCCGTTACTTTCTACGCTACCTGCGACACGCCCTACAATGCGCATGAAGAAAAGGTGTTGCAAAGCACAATTGCTACACTTCCGGAGGACGGCAATTTCTTTGTCCATTTGGGAAATCTACAGGACGCAGCCGAAAATTCTTGCCCACCCAGCCGCATGTACGAAATGGCTACGCTCTTTCTCAAGTCGCCCATCCCATTCATCAACGTTCCTGGAGATCAAGACTGGGTCAAATGTCCGGATCAAGCCCTCGCTTTCTCCAGATGGTTGAACGCATTCGAAGAAATTGATGAAAATTTCACCAACGACAATGTGATGGTTCGAAGATCCGAAAACAACCCCGAATTGTTTGTCTTCAACCAGAATGGAGTCTTGTTCTTTGGTCTTCATCTAGTCAATGGCCCCATTTTGGATTTGGAACGTCATGACGCCCGAATGAGAGATATGGCGATCTTTTTCCTAGGAATGCTCAACTTCCACAAAGAGGAATTCCGCGCCATTGTCATCTTGGGTAATGCTCGCCCAGGACATCAGCAACATCGGTTCTTCGAAAGTGTCTCGAATGTGCTGGAACGCATTCAAACGCCTGTTGTCTATGTACACGCCGATTCTGGCCTTGGAGATGTTGAATACACTCCAATCGAGAAATATCCGTTCATTCATGGTATCCAGGTGCCAAATGGCGGACAAGAAGGGCCACTCAAAATTTCGGTCGGTTTTGGTAATAATCCATTCGTGGTTGGGTGAAAAAGGTTACTCTCACACGGCAAAAAGGTCGAATTTCAATATTAGGCGCTTTCCACGTTGCGAAGCTCTAGAACTACTTCTACGGGTAAATTGTTTTCTATATCCTTTTTTTATTATCAAAATCTATACGAAGATTCAATAGATCCTCCTCCAGATCTTCCAAGAGTATGAGCATCTACCCCCTACCCTTCCGACGGTGCCCATTTTTTGGTTGTTTGTATGGCTTTTAGAACTGTTTCAATTTGTCGTTCCGTCATGCCTTCTTTTGCCCAATACAACCGCTGCTTTTTCTCTTGTCGACGTCGTAACATTTACCCCAACCGCGGAAGCTAGCGGCATCGGCTCGCATGTCTCGGGGTCATCAGATGCACGCCGCTGGACGGCCGGCGATGGCATCGATCCTCCAAAGAACAAAGCTTTCAATTCTGACTGTAATGCTGCCTTATGCTCCTGAAGCCGATGTTGATTTGCACTTTGGATTTGGTTTGTGGGTTGAGTCGATCATCCAATTTGAGTGCTTCCCGAGCATGAGTTGCTACGGACATGCCTTCTTTGATGTGCTTCATAAACGTATCACGATGGACAGACGTGACAGCCTCACAAACGACCGCAATGACAAGGTTCACAAAGAAGAAACGACGACAAAATCACAGTCAATTACTGGTGCGCAAAGCCCACGAATTTTCCGTCATGAGCTCTTTGCAAATATTGCTCCATTTGTCGAGTGTCATGATTTGGAATAGCGTGAAAAAGGCCAATTAAAAAATACCAAAATAGTCGGCAGATGTGACCCCATTATCGTAGGAATATTTAAAAAGATCCACGAAGAGGACAGCAAAGACAAAAAATAGAATCATTAGCAAGAAGAAAGTTGCGAACATTTTTGGGATAACTTGTACGTAGTAGGAGTGCGCGAACAAGCTGCTTTAGATCCTTGATCCATGAAGCTAGTCTAGAAGAATCGAAGCAGGACAAAAATGTTAGCATATATTGGCTCCAACAAAGCAAAAGGATGAGTCACCTTCGACTCACCGCAAGGTCCGTACAATTCTGAAGGTCCGAATGACCAGGAAGTTGTGAAAGGTCCAAGAGAGTCCGATGGTAATCACGTCAGATATCAACCATCCATCCGTGTACAGACAAGGATCATGAGCCAAAAACTGGAAGGCCAGTTCCGTGGTCATGATCCAAACAAAGATTTCCTTCAGAGTTTCAAAGTGCTTCTCTCTAGGAAGATGTTCGATGACCCAGTCTGTTGTGGATATGGCACAGATAGAGCAATTCATCAAAATCACAAGGATGGACAATCGTTTGAACGCCCTTGATTTTACGATGGAATCTGCCCACTTGGAATGCCAATTAAAAAAAAGTCGCACACTTTGGGAGAAGCCTCCCGCCTCCACGTAGCTTTGATCCGGCAACAGGTGAAGTGCTGAAGATATCCTCGGTGTCTAGGGATGAGCAACTCAGTCTGCTTTGGAAGCTGTGGAGATCAAAGTCTATGTCACAGTGTTCCTAGGTGTTTGCTTCAGAGTTTCGCATATGCAATAAATGCATCGACTGAATTCCCCCCTAAGGATTCTGAAAGATTGCTCGGGTGTCCTTGTATGCTTGAATTCCTTGTGAGGGAGCCACCACATACGTTTTCAGGAACGAAAGGACTTCGGATTTGGCCAGGTCGGCCATACTGGGGCGGAAATGAGTTTAGAAGAGGATTTTCAGAGGAGGAGGACGCAGCTCGATGAAAGTTGCTTTCTTCCTGGTAGTTTCCAAATTCGTCGTTACGACCGCTGGCGGCCCGCAACTCGAATTCCATAGTCTGATCCGCCAAAACGACTGTTCAAATGTTTTTCGTACTATCAATACCTGGATTGGATTCCTACTTCGAAGTTCCATCAACAACTGCGCTGCAGAAAAAGAAATCGACAAGCGCTCAGCGCACAAAGCGTTGTAGCAGCGTTCAAGGCAAAAAAAATCCATCCTCCGCCAAGAATCCCCAGTAGTGTGAACACCTCGTCAGGATGCAAACGCGGAAACACGAGCCGCAGATCCTTCGGGTTTTCCTAGCAGATCCGCGCACGTGCCAATTCAACAGCTCGAATTCGCTCCGCTTTGCCTCTATGTGATTGCTTTTATTTATTTATTTATTTATTTATTTATTTATTTATTTATTTATTTATTTATTTATTTATTTATTTATTTATTTATTTATTTATTTATTTATTTATTTATTTATTTATTTATTTATTTATTTATTTATTTATTTATTTATTTATTTATTTATTTATTTATTTATTTATTTATTTATTTATTTATTTATTTATTTATTTATTTATTTATTTATTTATTTATTTATTTATTTATTTATTTATTTATTTATTTATTTATTTATTTATTTATTTATTTATTTATTTATTTATTTATTTATTTATTTATTTATTTATTTATTTATTTATTTATTTATTTATTTATTTATTTATTTATTTATTTATTTATTTATTTATTTTTTATTTATTTATTTATTTATTTATTTATTTATTTATTTATTTATTTATTTATTTATTTATTTATTTATTTATTTATTTATTTATTTATTTATTTATTTATTTATTTATTTATTTATTTATTTATTTATTTATTTATTTATTTATTTATTTATTTATTTATTTATTTATTTATTTATTTATTTATTTATTTATTTATTTTATTTATTTATTTATTTATTTATTTATTTATTTATTTATTTATTTATTTATTTATTTATTTATTTATTTATTTATTTATTTATTTATTTATTTATTTATTTATTTATTTATTTATTTATTTATTTATTTATTTATTTATTTATTTATTTATTTATTTATTTATTTATTTATTTATTTATTTATTTATTTATTTATTTATTAATACAGTGTTATGTCGTCTTAATACTCCGGACTCCGGACTCCGGAGTAGATAATAATAATATCTTTTATTTTGCATTCAAGTTTACAGGCCGATTTTTAACAACCATACTAGCTAGCTAGTAGAATGGCTGTCGTGTACTGTCGTAGGTGAGAGAATATCAGCCGTGATCTGGAATGGTAGACTGGTAGAGAGATGCAGTGCTAATAACAGGGTACTCGGAGTACTACTTCGTAAAAAAAAATGCGGGTGTGCTCCTAGGCCATCCGCATCGTATCATCGTGGTCTTGCTGGCTAAAATAAGCTTGTAGTCCTCAAAATAAAGCTTGCTGCTGTTCGCTGTGATTGCTGTCTTGTCACTTGGGATGGTACGGTTCTACGTCATGCATCTTGAAGCGATTTCTCTATGGTGTCACATTTCGAGTCGAAAACTCAAAGAAGAGTCTATTTGGTTTTGCAGGTGTGAATGGCAACAATGAGTCTTTCAATTGCGGCAAGGCATTTGTTCCTAACTGTCAGTCTTAGATTTTCTGATAGTGCTTCAAGCATTGCTTGAAAGTTTTTGTGGAATAATGTGTCAGCAGCCGAGTATCTCATTTGGCTTTACGGGTGTGTATAGAAGTATGGTCACCTGAAGTGAGGAGACCGATTGAGAATATGATACGAGTAATGGAAGCATGTTATCTACGTATGGCCATCCCACGTCGTATTTGTGACCCTTTGCAAATCTTCTCTCTGAGGTGTTCACATAGGTGCAGCTCGTACCAACATCTAAATAAGCTTGAATCCAATCTACCCCTTTTATCTTAACCTGTGAGGTCATGTTGTGTGGAAGAGGCAATCATGAAAGAGCCGTGATTGTCCTTTCGACTAGGATCTACGCATTTCGGTAATTCATGGACGTCCGACTGGTAAAGGTTGCGGAAAATATATCCGAAGGAAATTTTTTGAGGAAGTCGAAACGTCTTGACGTCATCTTTTGCTTTGAAAAGCGGATTATTCCTTTTAAAAGCGCCGCTATTCTGCAAAAATACAAAGCGGACGATTCGATCGTCTTTAATTTGACATGTTGTGTTCTACACTGTCCACATCGTCCAACTCCAATAAGCTATCAATGATTTCCATGTTCTTGTCAAAATCGTCTTCCGTACATTCCACAGGAGCCTTGGATATCCAAGCCAACGACATCTTTGTCCCTTCATGGCCCATTCCTACGACGACATCATACATTGCGGCACAGTCAGAGGGTTCCACCAACACAACAGAGCTCCCTTCCTCATCCCCTTCTTGCAGCACAAAATCTTCAATATTTGCTTCAATAGCCGCATCCAATAGTGCCTCTTCGTCCAATACCGCATTTGGGACTTCGATTTTTCCTTTTCGATCATACATGAACAGGACGGAACCTTGTTCGGCAATCTTCCCGTTTCTTCTGTTGACAGTAGACTTGACGTCCGCGGATGCTCGATTGTTGTTGTCGGTCAAGACGTTAATGATCATGGAAGCACCACCCAAACCGTATGCTTCAAATGTCGATTCCGAGAAATCTCCAACAGAGGCTTCACTAGCCTTTTTGATGGCTCGATTGATATTGTCAACCGGAACGTTGGCAGCCTTGGCAGCCTTGATGACATCGGCCAAGCCTCGATTGGCGGCTGGATCAGGAGATCCACCCTGTTTAACAGCCATGATAAGCTTCTTGCCAAATGCAGCGTTAGTTTTGGCCTTTTTCATGTCCGTCTTGGCTTTGGTGGCAGCTCGAACAGCAGCGGCGCGGCCCATAAACAAGGCAAACGACGACAACGATTTTGTGGGAGAAGAAGCATCATTGTTTTGTCGCGATGTGACTGGCGATACTGTTGGCCGAGATCTTGTTATCGTTCCGAACAATGCAGGCGAAAACGCTTCCACGACAACGCTATCAGAGTTCTGCGAGGTCAGCAGACCCACAACAAGCAAAAGAAAAGCTACAACGACAGCTGTCTGATTCATATTTCAGAAAGTTGTTTGGACGGTGAAAATCAAGATATGTTGTTGTGGCTGTATCCGACAGAACGGTTTTGTTTGTGTTGTGGTCACCAGCCAGAGTTGTGGCCTGCTGAAGGTAGGAGTGTTGTTCGTTCAAACCAAGTGACAAGAGGGACAACTTCTGTCGTCGTAGTCGACGATACTTCCTACTAAATGATTCGAGACGATGCTTGTCACACTGCAGACGAGCAGTAGAAAGTTTTTAGTGGTACGTGTAGATGGATGACTCGGAAGAGTACGTCATCGTCGGTTTTTCCGACTCATTCGAATGAACGAATGAGCATGACCAATGCATAAAAGGGATGGAGTTAGTATCTTTTTGTCATCAACCAGGGAACAGAAGATCTCGGTTTGATTGATGATGTGATTGATGGGAAATCTTTCAACTCGGACGTGAAATGAAGGGGAAGGCAACTACTGGTACCCGGTATCCGATGAAATCACAAACAGAGAGACATGCGAACAAACAAGCAAGAGATCCAGAATCTTTCAAATAACCAGCATGAAAAATTACATTTCATTCTCCTTGCTGTGGCTCTGTGCAACTGCGGTGGATTCGTTCCAGCCGACAAGAAACGTGCTTCAAATCTCGAAAGCACTGGCGACGACTACAACCAGTAGTTTGGAAGCTCATGCTTCCAAAAATGACCACGAGAACCCTGACCGTCGTGCCTTTTTGGCTGGTGGATTGCTGGCAGCGGCTTCTTCATTGATGTTTTCTCGTACAGCCTTGGCAGAGAGTAGCACCGTCGACTACAAGGCCGTGGCTAAAGACATCATGGATCTTGTTCAGACGAATCCCGACTGGGGACCGAGTGAGTGTGACTGTGTCATTCGCTACCTCGTAATGCAAGATACTGCAATGTAAAATAGGCTCACCCTTCTGGTTAATACCATCAGCTCTTGTACGCTTGGCATGGCACAGTTCGGGTACCTACGATAAGGAAACTAACACGGGTGGGTCTGGAGGAGGCACCATTCGATTCAAGGAGGAATTGGCACATGGAGGTAATGCCGGGTTGGCTGAAACTGCCGTCAAATGGATGGAACCAATCCATGCCAAATACGAGAAGGATGGTTTAAGCTATGCGGACTTGTATACCCTTGCCGGAGTAGCCTCCATCAAGGCCATGGGAGGGCCCACTATTGGCTGGAGTTCCGGACGAAGAGATCAATTGGAGGATTCTGTGACGCCCGATGGAAGACTTCCAGCAGCTGACAGCGGACCACCATTGGCTGACAAGTCGGACGCAGCTCATTTGCGCAATATCTTCTATCGCATGGGATTCAACGATCAGGAGATTGTGATCTTAAGCGGAGCCCATGCGCTCGGACGATGCCACACAACGGCAAGGTGAGCCATCAAAAAGAGATTGACTACTATATCGATTTCACTTTTCACTGGTCATCTTACAATTATTTTTTTCTTTTCTCTGCGATGGTTCGTAGTGGTTACGATGGACCATGGACTCCTACCCCCACTACCTTTAACAACGCGTATTTCACTTTGCTGACAAGTCTAAACTGGGTGCCAAAGGACTGGAGTGGACCGCCGCAATATGTCGATGCTCCCACAGGAAGGCTAATGATGCTCCCCACCGACTATGTTTTGCTAGATGATAAGTCATTCCTCAAGTGGGTGAAGGTATATGCCAAAGATGGGCAAAAGTTTGACAAGGACTTTGCCAAGACCTTTCAAAAGCTAGAGGAGCTTGGGACCAGCGGGTTGACACCAACCGAATGGGTGTAACTATGTAGCGCAATGACTGCCGTTTGCGCGCCTTCTCCATTCCATCTGTAGAAAGTCTAGATTGAGAATAGTTTAAAAATCAGAAAAAAAATGTGAATTAAAACACACAAAGAGTTTAATTGGGAAGTGTTGGCGAAGATGGGTCGAGCCGGGGCATTCTTCCTCAGTTTTCCATAAGCAAGTGGTAAAGAGCATTCATTGGCCTCTACAATTTGTCTACAGCATGGCGTGGATGATGGGACAGTTTCATGTGAAAGAAGTGTCTCGAGTCTGTGAGCCAAGTTCTAGGCTAGCTGCTTCCTCTATTGAGTGGTCGAATTGGCCAATGGAGAGATGACCAATGCATCCCATCAGCAATCTTCTAATGCCTCTAATGGTTTTGGACATTTCAGTTTGAGTGTAGTTACGCAGTCTTTCGGAATACCGACCCGGAATACTGCGCTTGAGATCCTCAATTCCACAATCTCTCTACTACTGGCAACATTACTCAATCCCCAATGTTGCTTGCCATTACTTGCGAGGAAGAAAATCCGATTCCCTCGAACTAGCGAGAGCAACTGGATTTAGCTTCTCTTCCGATGCTGGGATCAATCGAAAGGACCATGTCGCCCAAGAATTCATCGAGCCGAAATGTTGCACTTTTCCTTCTTCATGTTGACCAAGCGTTCGATCTACCACATTCGCAAACATATCCAAGTCGAACACGCGACCTTTCCTTGCTGCAGAGCCGCAGAGCGGTTTCGCTCCATAAAGAACTGCGCAAACACTTTTGCAACAAAGGGGCAGGCTAGGAGCATCGACAGCAAAGCAAACCAGTTCCTTCCATATCAGAATGAAGAAAACAGTAAGACTGAAATAGAGGAAGCCAATCAATCTACGATGGCACCCTCATGTATCCGTCGTTGGGCGATCAGACCTCATTATGGTTTTCGTGTGTGAAAAACGAAACAATCGATCAGCTGCAAAAAGCTCTTGCATGGACAATGAACTACGCATCGTCATTCAGAGTATCCAACTCTTGCAAATGAAATCGGCCTTTTCATCTAAACCCTGACAAGAACATCGTCGTAGTTCAAGGAATCCTGGAGAAAAACGAAGTCTTTGTTGCAACTGCCCAAAAAAAGCTCGCTTTAAAAGATCTTTCCACGATCTATTAACTGTAAAGTTGTTTCTGCGACTTTTTCGGAAGACGCAGTGAGGATGTTCCTGGAGGTTGGCGTGGTGCCACTAATATCGCGTTGCTTCGGTCCGATTTTATTTCAGTTACGTGGCAGTTTTCCTGTTTGTACGTTGTAGACTGTCGTCGTTTCATCTTTTGAGAAAGGTTACCTTTGATGATCCACTTCATTCGTTTCCGTTCTACGGAGCAGAGCCGATAGAAAGAACATCACAGCATTATTATTATTTCGAAGAGAATTTTGAAACATGGTTGGTCTCGTTTGCTTCCCCGCCAATTGATGACTCTAAATTATTATTTGTCGTGCAACAGTCGTCAACTGATGATGACGCTGAGAGTGACGTGGACTGTTTCGTCTTACAGCTTGGTCGCATTCAGTTAAAGACATTACCTGAGTTCGATCGAGAATCCTTGATCTACTACTATTACTATCTCCTCATTTCACACACGCTTCACAGTCAATTACGACAACATTACGACGTTGGAACAGCAGACTCTGGAACATCCAGAATGATCTCCATCCAACAAGGATCAGAAATAGACATCCCATTCTGTATTCCCACAGCGTTATAATACTGCACATTATTTACAGTTAATCTTTGCAAGTTTAGTTGCCTTCAGCTCTCATCACTGTAATTCGGAACAGAAAAAAGCGATTGATCCAACGCAAGTACGACAAAAAGAACAACGCTGGTTTTGTTTCACAGACCTGCCATGTCATCATCTTCAAAGTCTTGTACCGAAGCGTTTGGAGACACGGTTGAGGGCAACATTTCTGGTTTCTTCGGCCGTGTCGGTCTCTGGGTCGGCCATAACCCTCGAAAAACCATCGGCCTTTCTATTTTGGTTACCGTCTCATGTGGAATTGGTTTTCTTCGTTGGGAAACAGAGAACAGGCCAGAAGAGCTATGGTTGCCCCAAAACACACAAGCCGAAGTCGAAACGGCAGCCTTCACGGAATATTTTGGAGGTGATGCTCGTATCAACACCTTGCTTGTCCAAAGTTCTTCGGCCGGTGAAAATGTCTTGACGAAGGAACTTTTGATCTCGGCAATGCAAATGAGTGAGGTCATTACGACAGAAAAGGCCACTGCTGACACTACCAACTATTCGGGTGACACGTTTGAGGGAGAAGAATACAGCTTCGTTGATCTTTGCGTCCAGGCTGGTGGGTCTTGTGTGGATTTCGCCGCTGGTGGCGTTTGCACCTGCCTAATGGCTGGAATTTTGAAGCAATGGAACTATGATTTGGCCACCCTTGAAGCTGATGATGACATTTTGGAATCCATCAATCAATATGGTACCAAAGAAGATTTGGAAACCGTTCTGGGAAATCCTGTATTTGATGAAAATGGACGAGTTATCAGCGCAGATGCTTTTGTATTATCCTATTTCTTACAAGACCGCTCCTTTGTGGAGGACGGAACCACTAAGGATCCTGTCAACGAAGGCTGGGAGAAGGATGTATTCCTCTCCACTGCTGAGGCTGTTCCACAGGAGTACCCCCTCTTGTCCGTTGACTATTTTTCTTCTCGCTCCTTTGAGGATGAGTTCGGAGGCGCTATATCCGGGGATTTGATCTACGTAAACATATCTTACATCTTGGCCTTCCTTTTCGTTGCCGCCAACTTGGGAAAAATTCGATGCGGGACCGGTTCGCGATGGACCTTGGCTCTCGCTGCCGTCGTGACTGTGGGCCTCTCCACTGCAGCTGGTTTGGGACTTTCGTCTGCCTTCGGACTGTTCTACGGGCCTGTTCACAGTATCTTGCCATTCATCCTACTGGGTGTGGGAGTGGATGACGCGTTCGTCATCGCCAACGCCTTTGACCGTGAGCGCAAAGTTCCACGTTCACAAGAAGTTAATGAATCCTTGGCAAAACGCACTGGCCGTGCTCTTGCCCGAGCTGGATCATCCATTACCGTTACTTCTTTGACAGATTTTGTGGCTTTTGCAATATCTGCATCTTCTGTTCTCCCAGCATTGGCTAGCTTCTGCGCTTACGCAGCCATCTCCATTTTTTTCTTATGGATTTTCGCCGCCACATTCTTCTCCTCTACAATGGTTTTGGACGAGCGTCGCCAACGTGACAACAGAAGAGAATGCCTCTGCTGCTTGACTCGCAGCCGTGACATTCAAGAAGACGAAGTCTTTGAAGAAGGCATTATTTCCAAATATTTCCGAAATTATCATGCCCCAGCCATCCTCTCTCCGGTTGGTAAGATTGTTGTTACCATCTTCTTCAGCGCTCTATTAGGATTTGGCCTGTTTGGTGCTATCAACCTTTCTGTCGAGGACACAGAGCGAGAGTTCATTCCTGCTGACAGTTACTTGAAGGACTTTGTTACTGCCTTTGACGAGTATTTTCCTGCGGAAGGAATCGAATTCTACGTGGTATTCGAAGACGGTTCCAACATTTATGAAAATCGCCAGGAATTGGCAGAGCTGAATACCCGACTAACCGGGCTCTCAGGAGCACCTACTTACATCGCTGAACCCGTAACTGAAAAGGCCTACCGCAACGTTATGACTGGTCTTTCTTTGTTTTTATCTGAGAATGGTTCAGGAGCAATCGGAAATGTTACTTTGGGAGATGACATGTGGCCTACTAGCGAGGAGGATTTCTACCTCACTCTCAGTTCTTATGCCTCCATGACTGGTCCTGGAGCCGTATATGCCCAGGACGTTGTCTTCGACAACTCGACAGCTTTAGAAGTGTTCCGTGTCAAGTGCGAATACGTTCGATTGACAAAGTTGAATCGCAATGATGAAATTATTGACGATGCCGATAGACAAATCGATGCAATGGATGCAACTCGTGCCCTTGTCGAAAGCTGGACAGACTTGCAACCCGCCTTCCCCTATTCGGCCAAGTTTACGACTATTGAAGGATTCAAGGTCATCCAGACCGAACTGTACCGAAACGTTGGGTTGGCTGTTGTGGCTGTCGGAGTCATTGTCTTTGTAACTGTCGCAAGCCCCGTGACTGCCCTTCTGATCACTTTGAATGTGGCATTCTGTCTTTTGGAAATTCTTGGCTTTATGTGGGCTCTCGGATTTGCAATCGACAGTGTCACGGTGATCAATCTTGTTCTTGCGGTTGGACTTTCGGTGGACTATAGTGCTCACGTGGGTCACAGTTTCATGGTGAAGGGCGGAGACAGCAAAGATCGACGTGTCTTGGAAGCACTGGCAGATATGGGTGCTGCGGTACTGGCAGGTGGTACTTCTACTTTTTTGGCTGTTGTGGTATTGCTGTTCTCAGATTCCTACGTTTTCTTTGTGCTGTCACGCCAATTCTGCTTGACAGTTGTGTTGGGACTTGCCCACGGATTGATCTTTCTACCAGTATTGCTTTCTCTCTTCGGACCGAAACCATTTAGCTCGGCCGAAGCCCTTGACGCCGAGGCGAATGTCGGAAAGTTGGCACACAAAGAAACCGTACCAATGGACCAGACAGGACACGATGCTGAAGGTGGTTCCAACTCAGACTCAGACAAGAAGAGATTGTCAGAACTGGAAGAAGTCGGAGAAGAGCCGCAGAAAGTCGTGGGATAATTGTACATCGTGGACAGTTCCCACTAAATGGGGACAATATAGACTGCCGCAGCATGATGTTTTAACAATATATAATATACACACATGTCGTAATTGAAAACCGTTTTATCTAATTGAATTTGAAAGCCATCAATTTCATCATCATCGTCTAGAAATTTGACTGATGGTAGTCTATTCTTAGGTCCTCAGGAGTTGTAGCTAGCTAGTAGTGAACGTTTGAAACAGGTGAAGTCACTCACAGTCAGTCCAGAAACCATTTCATAAGTCATGTCATACGACGTATGCGTTTTCAACCATTGATTTCCCCTCTATGATCATGGTATCATGGTGATGTAGTTGTCTTCACAGTAAAAAAAAAGAATCTTTATCTACTACGAAGTAGATTAGAGTACTACCGTAGCTAGGTAAGTATTGAGACTACCGTACTCCATCGTTTGGTTAAACACGACATACTACTCTAGTCGTACGAAACGCAGACATCATCAGGACATCTGATCATCAAGTATTACGTGTATCGTACGACGTGATCGTCGTACTCACCTCGATAGAAATCCCGACAGAGTCCTTTACACTTCTTCTAATACCTGGCCATATCATGAAAGCATTCTTTTGCATGCCGGCAGCGGTCCTCCAAATATCTGTATTTTTGGAGGTTCTCAAATGTTGCGGCGCAACTACACCTCCAAATTCTAGGAAAGGATTGCTATTGGATACGCTTCGAAAAGCACAAATCGATCCTAACAGACTTGCCGTCGATGAAGACGACGCCTTCTCTAAATCGCTCAATGAACTCATGAAGGACAATGCAGGTGCTCCAATTGATTTGCTGTCTGTGATTCGACTCCAATGTCGAGTTGAACATGACGAATCCAGTGGTTTGAGAAGTGCGTTGGAAATGCAAGGGGAATGTGCAGCAGAGATGTTTGACTTGACGCAACGAGCAAATATTGCTCCTCCGAATGTTACTTTGGCATTTGGAAGTGATCCGTATGCCAAAAATAGAGACTTTATTGCGTGGTGTCTAAGATTGCTAACAAGCAGTTATTTTGAGGACGAAGAAAACTTGGAAAAGTTTCGTCAAGAGATGATTCTTGAAAATCCGTTTTGGAAAGCGGCAGTTAAAGCGACATGTTTGAGTGCGATGGAACAAGACGACGTACAAAACTTTGAGGAGATAATTCAAGAACCCAAACTGTGGGTTGAAGCTGTTCGGAAATTGAAAAGAGCAAACTAGTTGGATAGAAAATGTTTCCAGAATAGAGAAGTTGATGGTCACAGTCAACAGTCTACAATACAGATTGAGATGTGGCTGATAGCGCCGATGGTGATTTTATTCTTTTTGCGTGTCGGCACCGTAAGCACGAGAGTGCCCAAAATGTGAATAGCTGTTAAAAGCTATCCCAGAGTACCTTGTGATGGTCTTTCCTACGGTTGTGATGACTGCGCTTCGTGCTGCGTGTGATGATTCTAAGCAAAACGCTTCCACGATCAGCCACAGATGGTTCGGTCAAAGTAGCCAATCAAGTTAGATTGAATACACTGGTGCTTCATGCTTCTCTAAGGAAAGTGACCAATGGCATTGCGTACTTCAACGGCTGACTAACTGTAAGTACTGGTCTTTGGGTTGGTCCCGATGAGCTCAACGGACATCAGTTCGGGGAGTGTATGGCGTTTGGTTGGCTACCGTCTTTTAAAAAGCAATTATTCGCTTTCTCAGTAAACCAGATCCCGCTCAGAACACTCAGAACGGTGTCGAGAAGTCCTCTCAATTTCAACTGCGCAACAAATGCAGCAGTAACTACAATCAAACACAGAAAGAGGTGCATCTTATACCTATTCTTTAAAAATCCCCCAAGTCTCTCACAGTACAGCAGCGGGTTTTCACCCACACCATAGTCTTCGGCTCCAATTCATCAGGTATGATGGCGCATCTCATTCACGATGGAGAAAGTTATGAATAAACAAGAAGAGCAGAAAGGATCCTGATGCCGGGACTCGCCACAAAACCATGTAAACAAGCAGCAGTAGAGAAGAGCACAACATCTTGAGCAGCATCAAGTCCGCCCTCTCTCCCCATACTACTACCTAGTAATTTCTTTTGACTTCAGTAGGGACTTAGCCTCAAGATATCTTTGCCACCTAATTTCGACAATTACTTTGTTAGTTTTACTCGTAACTGACAGCTTAGAGGTGCGACTTCTACGGTAAGGAAATTACCGTCTGTGAGAGAAAATTCCTCTCTTTCGGGGAGTTCTGACATTCCGACCCACGAAGAGCGCGACCCTACGATACTTTACGTAAATGTTAGTACAGTTTTAATGAAACTTGTCATGGTGTCCATCTTCAAGATATTATACGGAGTATATATAATATAATGTTGATGTGATGTCTTGATTGACGAACATGTGCCACGTCTAGAAGAAGAAATGAATGAATTATTAACAGTAAGTACGTTCGAATCGCGACCAACTTTTGAGAGAGAACGCTCGGACGGTGGGTCGCTGGAGTCTATGCCTCCTGTGACAACCGAGGGACATCGGATTTCACACTCTGCGAGATAAAGTGTAACTTGTTCGAAAAAATACTCCGAGCTATTAACTGTAAATTACGGTACAACGATCGTTCTTTCTCCCAAAACGGAAGACGCAATGAAAATCAACGACCAAAACGAAACACACAAACAGAGAACTGATGATGATGTTTGTTTCGCAACGCACGTGTCATAGTTTTTCTTTTCGGTAGTAGAATATTCTTCCGTATTTCAATTCCGTAGTCCTCCGAAGTTGGTCGTGCTACATCTCTCGATAAAGAGCTATCCTCAATGCAAACAATCATCACTGTCACCATGTTGAAAGTTCCTTTTTTTGACGACGACGCACGGTATCGGACTGCATCAGAAGAGGCCGACGCATCGAAACGACGGTCTCAACAGGTCGCTTCCAAGGGCATGAAAACGTTCGGAGCCCAGCAGATTAAAGACTATGACTGTATGAATCAAGCCAACTTTGTGGCTTTGGCGATGGAACGGAGACGGCGACGACACACAGAAGAGATCATCCATCATGCAGCAAGAAAACTGACAGAGCTGTTCCATCCTTCCACTCTACACACTGACTGTGAGCAAGGACAACTCACTTCTGCCGTCTTGGATTTGATGGAAATGCGACATAATCACGACGACATTTCCTCGGTCGCCAGCACCAGTAGCGACTCCTCCAAACGAACATCCGAAATTGAATTCAAGGACTACGGCACTGCCATCACATCACGGCAATCTTGGCAATCCTTTCAAGATTTTTCGGACGTGTTGAAAAGTGAAGCTTTGCAACGACGGATGCGACGATGACACTCAATTCTTCTTATACTACTGCTGGAATGAGGATCAACTGTATTATTCCGGCGTTCTTTAAAATTTTTCAAAATCTTCTATTTTCACACCGATCGCCCAATAAAGCGGAAGCCAGCAATATTGCACATCAGTTTTGGGACTTGATTCTATACTTGGTCAACATGGCCAACGATCAGCTCTTGTAAATAATTAGTTGTTCAAAGGCCTACCACGAACGTGACACGTTTACTCGATCAATCAGCGTGCCACTTGTAAGGCCTATCCCTTATCTGTGTCCTGTCTTTCCGCAATTTTACTCTTCTATTATTTTGTTGTTCTTCTTACTATTACTACGAAAAGTGTTCGTTGCGTTGCGCTAGTGAGCCACGGAGTTCTCAGATTGCGTGTTGATGTTCGAAAGAAGAGCAGAATTTTGGTCGTCTTGCAATCACTTACTTGGTATTTGAAAGGCTACCGGCTGCCGCCTACCAACATTCCGTATCCAACAAGTTGACGTGCCCCCAAAGTAGTTGGGCAAAGTAAAAAGTATCCGTGCATTCACTCTGTACTTTTGCTTTTCACAACTCAGAACGGGGCACCAGTTAAGACATACGACAACGTAGTAGTTTCAACTTCCAACAACCAGCCATCCATTTGAACTGGCTGTGATTAACAATCGTCTCGCAAGTTGATCCGGGACAAAAGTTTCAGACCTTCTATTGGATATACTTCTTGTTGCCGTCGTCAGAAAATGAAGCATGCGAGGTAGCTTTTACTAAAAAAAATTCAGAGTTTCATTGACTGTGAAATCATGTTCATGTGGTGTCTTGCTCCGAGTAGTTGTACACAGCTCTAACCAAGCAATCGCTGCGACCTTTGTCATTTCCTACTAGCAATATATAATCTACAAATCTACAAGCATCACAGCCTCTACAAAGCATTCACCGTGTATAATATGTATGCAAGCAAACCTTCTATTTACATCGAATACGGTTAATAAATAGTATACGCACAACGTGCCGAAAAACGTGGCTTCCGAAACGTAGGGTATTCCAGTGTGTAATCATTTCTCAAAATAATACAAACTATAACAAAAGAAGGATCCAAATGACTTCTTCTTTGTAGCACAAGTCTCACAATCATGAATAGGAAACCCCATCTTGCACTACCGTGGCTGGGATGGCATCTGACATGGACGATAGAATGGTGGCAGCAACGATCGGGACGGCATCAAAGTCACAAGGAACTTGAGAATCGAAATCGTTCATCTGTCGCTGTTCGTCGTCGTCGTCGTCGTCGTCATGGACGGTCTCGTACGAGCCATCAGAGGTTGAGGAGGCAGAATTGTCTGCGTCCTCATCATCTCTGTGGACGGATCGGGTGTGATGATGAAGACTTGGGTCGTCTCCATTCGATTCTGGTTGTGGATACCCCTCCACAACCACCCCATCTTCAGCGATCACAGTGACGTCTTGGTCTTGATGATGAAGTGGGAGTGTACTGTAGCTACTGCTCAAGGTGCTTGACGTTCGGATCGTCCTGCTCCTCCTGCAAGAACGGGAAGATCGTCTCCTTCGTTTCCGCCGTTCTCTTCGAGCGGCGACCATACTCGCAAGAGGAGTGACGATGAAATGTGAAACAGCGTGTATAAATGCAATAGAAGAGAGGAAGACCAACACCCAATTGAATAATTTCATGCCAATCTCTTCCCTCCTTACTTCTCGATTGTGCTGTCGCTCTTCTCTTGCCCTTGCTTCCACTTCCTCTCGAGCCATCTTCCGGTCGGAGGTACAGTCCACGCTGACATGCGTCGTTCCTGGTGGTAGTTCCCAACGAGGTTGGTGATGATGATGCGAGATTGAATGTAATACAACATCCAAACCGGAGGAATTCTCGTCCGGGGGACATAAAAAGGGATATAGATACTTGCTGTGATGCTCCAGAGAGTAACATCGATCGAAATCTCCCACACATTCATCGGGGAAATTTTCAAGGTACTCCCAAATTTCTACAATCACGTTGCCTTCCCTGCATAGGTTCGATGTACGGTAATCGATAAAGTCGACTTCCTTTTCTTTTTCTTCTCGTTGGAATTGAGTGACAGAATGGAATTTGATGGTACATGGAACATGGGCGGAAGTATAAACCCCCCGTGCATTGGATAAACGGTCCGAACACAGTAATGCTGCCGAGGGAGCATCTGATGGTGCTTCGGATGTTTCTAATAAAACATCTCCTCCATCATCATTATTACTACTATTATTATTGGACTGATTGTGTTGTCCAACAGTGGTAGTTCCGACCAAGGCATCACAATTTAACGGAGGCGCCGCCTCCTCGGAGGGGAGATTGCGAGACGGCATGGAACGCACAAATCTTGGAGTATCGAAAGCTACTAGAGCAACGAAAACCGCCAGGACAAGTTTGCTATTATTTGTATTCCACCAAGTGGGCGACATTGTCGCAGATTTCTTTCTATGTATCTCTCCCGTCGGAGATGAATCCAACAAGGATGATAGAAAAGTGCCCAGTGACACTTTCGAACCTAGAGTATTAGTCTAACTGCAAGTGATGAGTGATGACAACACAGAAAACTGTCGCACAAATTCACTGGCACATACACCACGTTGTGATAACCTGGGGAGAAAGAAGCAATCACCATGAGCAGCAGCAGCATATCATAGGTACTGTCGTAATGAAGTGCCTCTCTCTTTTACTGCAGTACGGTAAACGCGGAGTAGTACTGTACATACATACCTAGTTTTTCTGCACGCTACCACAATTAATGTCATTCCGCGCATGAGCACGCCTCCAGGTTCCGACACTATATAGAGTTAGGGCTCACGACTGATCAACTACGGATTCTGCTTGTACTCTAAAAAATACCGCATACTTGAAGTACTCTATACTTACCGGTACGTCGTACTACGTAATACCTAACTGCGGTAGGTACATAATAATAACTCTCTCTACTAGTAGAGTGCGACATCACCGGGAGAAAAGTCAGCATTAATGATAATAATGATGTCATTATCATTACTACAGTGTATTTGACAGCTGACAATGATTAGAATATCATCAAATAATCCACGCTAAACACGTCGCATTCACTTGCGGGCCAGGGATTCCATGATCCACTACACTGCATAAAAGGTTGCTGGACAGATTATTTTGCAATGTTGAATTTATTACGACTAGTAGTATACAGTTAATGATATAACTGTAATAACTGTAAAACATAATGTTGATATGGCAGAGACTTTTATCCGTTCGTTCCAATCCTGTTGTTTCTCATCCTCGACGGCTGATTTGTGTGCGGTGGATGGCAGTGCTTTGTACTGTGGCCTGCTGGTTGCATGTAGGTGCAGAAGGTTTGGTGTTGAGAGTGATGATGCAGACACATGCAAGAATTCAGACATTACTACTGCAAAATGCACAACCCATTGTTTGGGTGGAAGATGCTGAAGATGGATTTGTCGACCCGGAAGAAAATCTGGAACCTGGCGAAATCTGTTTGAAGAGTGTCAAAGCCTTTGCCACAAATCCTGCAGATGATCCAACAAACAGTATCAACTCAAATGGGGATTACAACAACAATCAACGATTCTTGTGTGCTGGAGCCTTGGTACAACGACCGGCTGATGTCGACAACACAATGCTCATTATTTGCGATGCCTGGATGGCAGATGCCATTTTGAATGAGGGTGGTCCAAACCTGCAGCTGCAGGGTGCCATCCAAGTTTTGGATGAATTGTTTCTGTCTCATCTGGAAGGTCATATTATCAACCAACCTCCTGGATTTTCTCGGAACAGCAGGACCACGGAAGACGATCCTGCTGTGGTGGCAGCGTTACGATCCTTCGTGCTTCATTGTGGCGACAGTGTGGACAACCAATGGACTTGTGCATCGTTCATGGCAGGACAAGCACGTGGCTTTGCACCACTGAAGGACATGGTTCGAACCAGTTCCATCTACAGTTCCAACTTTTACGATCATAACTTGGATGGATTCGTCTTTGATTACTCCAAAGGAATGGAGTTGTATCGATCCGCGGCCACCACCTCGGAAACGGCCGATCGAATTCACCGGTTATTACCCAACAAGGAGACGCTCCAACGGTATACAACCAAACGCTTCACTATTGTTGACGACAACCTGTAGAGACGAAGACAACTTACTGTTAGGATCATTTTGTGGATACGGATAATATATAACTTTTTTGTTTTATTACAATTCATTCATTCACACTCAACAATATGGCACAAGCAACAAGATACGTGTAGCAATGGGAATAATTTTCACTTTTTCTTTTTTGTATACGGTTGGTTCCCCGTGATCTCCGCATGGGATCACACAACCATGAAATAATACACCAGAAACATTTTGTACATCAGCATCGAATCAATACTGATGTTGTGCAGTAAAAGAACATTTTGTTCTGTAAGCAGCCATAGCTACTTCTGGTCGAACGACAAGAGATCATAATATGATTATCACCTGATCCAAATGTTGGACGAAGTCTCTCGAGACGCAGCTGCCTCGTATTGTGTCAGCTTTTTCAGTAGGGGATGGGCGATTGCCGACGATGGCCGGCCATCTTTGCGTTCCAAGACATCTTCGAGTATCGAGATGACACCGGCACGCACCAAGAATCGCATCAATCGTACATCGTCAGCGGAACTGGCCTCATCCATCGCCCGTATCGCAAGTTCAGCGTCTCCGGAAGTCTTGGAATCTACCAGCTCTTGCAATTTCAACAGAAGGTAATCTCGTTGCAAGGTGATTTCAACAATTGCGTTACTGTCACAAAAGTCGTAGTAGTCGCGTTCGTCGTCGGTCTTACAAAAATGTTGAATGCATGATGAGAACATCGCGGACGGTAGCTTCGGAACAGTAACACGACGTATTTGGAAAAGGATAGGATTTGTTTTGTGGGTACTGTAAAAGAATAAAATCGGAAGCTGTACAAGCTAGCTTGAGTAATACTGGTGGGGAATCGTATTATTGGTGATTGAAGATTCATTCATATCAATAGAACCCATTCCTGAAGAAAATAAAAACGATTGGTGCCTCCGACGAACAGAAACATTGTTGAAACGCAATTTAAAGATAACTAACTGTAAATACTTAAGGTGGTACCGGTAGTACAGTCGGGTAGTGCAACTGTAAATTACACGGGTGGGGAAAAAGAAAATGAGGCGACTCCATCCGAAGTTTAAAAAAAAAATGGCTACTGTCGAACACAAGAGTTGGGGATATGACTGGTTTTTTCGAGTCGACTGCAGGTTGTTCTTCTCCAACCGGATGCATGATCTAAAACAGAAAAATTGGTCTAACTAACTACCGGTACTCCGTACTCCGTAGTAACTAATGAGGTAGGTCTCAAGATCAATTACGATTAGGAAAGGAATTTCCCTCCGTTTCCATGATGATCAGCGACAATGCGAAGAAGCTCCTTCAAAAATCGGTTGGGCGTTGACTTGACAACAATAGAAAACTTTACTTGTATTGAAAACTTTTTTACTCGTATTGCAACGCACCCAAAGATGCGGTGCTAGTGACACAAGATTAAGTTCGAGGAAGAATGGTTGGGCTATACTATACTATAATAATGGATGTTTTGAATGCGATGTCTGTGTGTCCTTAAATTGTCAAATACTCTTGTGGCCAATGTACAGGCGTGGAACATTCATCGTCCCCCCTGACGAAATGCCCCGAATATATTATCTTGGTGAAATCAGATACTATGAATGCTTGACCGGCTTACTGGATTTAGATCCCTATCCAAGCTACGAATCTTCCTCGCCTCGGATACTCTTGACAGCATCTTGATAAGCGATGCTACCACCCAAGATCATCCATGGCGGTGGCCGTTCTCGAATTTGTTCCAATGCCTGAAGATTGGCATAAGGTATTTGGGTTTTTGGTTCAGTATATATTCCTTCCATGCCAGTAACGGGACAATACTTGCGAGGTGGCGGCATGATGCAGTTAGATTGGTGTTGTTGTTGGTTCTTTGGTACACGTGCTTCATTGTCGAGCCAAGCATAGGCAACACCGTCGTCTCGATTCACTTCTTCCAATAACACGGAAGCCAAGGATCGTGCCTTCAACCGTTTGGGTATGACCCCTGCAGCTGATGCAGTTTTTGATGGCATTTTTCTGCGTTTCTTGACGCCTCGTTTGTTCTTGCCAGAGTTACCGTCCTCGTTGAGTTCTTCCAATTCATCGTAACTATCATCATCATCTCCTTCTCCAACTCCAGAAGAGGCTGGTACATCTTCCAAGGCATCCATCCATGCCGCCCACAAGAATTCTCTACTCTCGGGATCCCCATGATTGATTGATTTGCGCGCCTTCTCTCGGCGGCTGGCCTTGGAGTTGTTGTTCCGATCCGATCTCCGCTTTTGTTTGGTTGGTTGCAAAGCAGGTGGCAACGCAGCCGTCCCGGCTGCTGTCCGCATGGCCTCATTCCATGCTTTACGCTGTGCTGATGTACTCATGATTCCTCCTGATGCCTTTATTGATACTCAATCAGATCCCGTCTGTACATATGTTTGAGATTGATTTTACATTAATGATAGTGATGCGATCTCCATTCACAGTCACACAGTCAGTCGAAAGTCGCAAACCAGTACGAATGTATCTATTACCGCCGGTAATAGATACATTCGTACCGGTAATAATGAGGGGATACTACAACTACCGTACAAAACTACTAACGTACACCGTATGCGTCCGGATCGTATGGAACGTTCATCAGAGTGTACCGTCATACGCTCATGTTCTACCTATCCAAAGATAACATCATATCCGAAAAGCTCCCCACTTTTCTCTTTTGACTTTGGACCGTCATTCTAGGCCTGAGGATCAGAAAAGCTGTTCCGTTAAACGAAATTGATTGGCAGTAAATAACGTCTATTCAATCAAGACGTTTTTTATTTGTAATTTTCACATGGCCTGAGCAGGCCTATGAGAGAAGTAGTATGTTTGTTCTGTGTAGTAGACTTTTGGGACAACATTTTAGAACTTTTGTTGATTGATCAGCCAGCCGTAGGGAAGTAGCTGGTTCACCTATCCCTTTCTCAAACCTCGAATTTTAGAATTCATAAACTCTGAACAAAGGATTATCACTAAGGACAACGAAAACGAGCACTCTTCTTCCTCGCCAGCACGGCTGCAGCATTTGTTCCTGCCAAACAAGCTTCTACGACCGCCGCAACGTTGAATGTGGACGTGTCCAAGGCCATCGGAGCCCAACCTCCTCTCATAGCCTGAGATCTCTTAAAAATATCGAAATCATCTCAATGTAGACCAAGAAAACCTTGAACGTCTTCCATGTGTCGATTTGAAGAATGGTTGTCGGTCGTGCGATGTTTGGTAGCCTGCGCCGGTGCCCGATTACTATCTGCCAAACACTCCCCTTTACCGCTTTCGACAACCTCGCCGGCATGGTCTGGGCACAACAATTTACGTTTCTAAGGCCATGATATGGGCCGCGATCCAAAATCAGTTCACCGCTCCGTGGAGAAAATATGACGACATCGACTACACCATTTCCAAAAAAGCTGAATGTATGCTACAATCAATCCGGCGAATGGACGTTGAGAAAGCATCCAAATTAGCGGAATCAATGACACTATTGAGCGAGACCAATGATAAGCCGCACAAATGGGTATTCTTGGACTCTAAGTTTACGGTAAACTTGGAATGGAAATTCTACTGACCTTCTTTCATTGCGAATAGAGTCGCCGCCTGAATTAATCACAAAAATCCTACATTGGTACGTCAGTGCTGATCTTTTTTAAACGGTTTTATTCTACCACAAAACATCTGACTGTGAATTAAGCGAAATCTTGCTTGCATCGAAGAGATCGCATAAGATATGCAGTCAGGGAAAATATAAGGTGTGGTTAATACGATGAATTGCAAACCTGAAGCTGTCATAGATCATTGCTTTAATCACATCTTCCTTGTACAGAAGCTTCGTAAAATGATTATGTTTCGTCCTTGACTTCCTTCTCAATGTAGAATTTCTTTTTGTAGCCGCCAGTGGCCTTGCAGAATTCCCAGGTCTCCTTTTTGACAAATGCCACCGAGTTGCTCTGGGCCCACTTTTTACTCAACTCGTCTTTGCGTTGCTCAATGCGACTTTTGCGACCACCAAATTTGCGAATTCCTTGACCCACCGAAGTGTTTCGGGGTTTGGGATTTATCTCGTCCGAAACTTTATTGGGATCAGAGCGTTGGAGAGGAGCCTTCAAGAACGGGAGATCTTCGGGGGTGATTTGCTTGCGTCGAGTAATCACAGCCGGTTCTTTGTAGTTTTTTGGTACCAACGAGTTCTTTAAAAAAGGAAGATCTTTAGGTTGGATCTTTTTGCGGCGGAGCACCAGCACCGGTTCGTGGATCGACGCCGGCTCTTCCTCCTGGATCACTTCGCTGGTATTGAGAAACATGTTAGCCATTCTTGGGGAGAGCGCTCCCGGGACGATCGAAGGAGAATCGCTGTCGTTGCTTTGCAAGGAAGTGACACTATCAATGTCGTCGGACATAGAAACTCCGGAGGAGTGGATACTTGCAGCTTTGGACGAGGTGCAATTCGGAATGGAAGTCTCCTCGTGAATTACCTCAACTTGGCATAAAGTGTCCAAGGTTGACTTGGTGAGTAAAGCTCCTTGGAGCAATGTCGAATTGTGCATGCTTCCCGTAGGAGAGCAACCAAAGGTGTGATCTTCATCTTCTGGAGTATCTTCTACGACAAGGCCCTTGGAATTGATCACGGTTGGAGCTTGCTTCTCCAAAAGATCTATGTGCTCTTTGCCCATGATATATTCTAGCTCAGAGCTGGAGGAGTACTGTGGCGGTGGCGGCAACGTCGAGTCACTTCCTTTGCTTCCATCATCTGAGGAAGAATCAAACGAATAGGACTGGTTCACTGCCTGCTTGTTGAGAAAAGGGCCCAAGAGAATCTTGGTAGAAACCGAAGACGGAGGTGAAAATTCATCTTCGTACGTAGAGCTTGGACTGGTCGATGTCGTCGATGGTTTGGTATTAATTTCAAGATCATCGAGCTCCTTTGCAGCATGATCTTTGATCTTACCATTTGTGGTGTCACTACTTTGAGAGGCTAGCTTCTGAGAGCTCTCAAAATGATGACGATTCTTCTCGCCAAAGTCGGCAAGCTTTTGACGCAATTCTTTCACTCGCATGCTGTTGAATCCTTCTACTGAAAGAAACTAGGATCTGTGTGAGGAAGTGAAGACGACGTGGGTGCAAAAATAGAGAAAGAAAGAATTGTGCTTGGATGATTGACCTATGAACCGATCGGAGATAGGAGGATGAGGATCGTTTTCTACAGTCTCTTCTTCTGTATTGGCGGGTGTAGTCCATTGCTTCCATTTCGAAGCAGGGAAGAGAGGGAGTCGTCTATAGAGGAATTGGGAAGTGGACTGTTTTCGTTGTAGTTTGTTGTTGGAGACGTTTTCATTGTGCCGAGTGATGGCGGCGAGCCCACATGAAAGGAAGCACGAAAAATGCAATGTGACTGTGAGGGCGTCGAAAAAGGTGCATCCCCTTGCGTGCGCATGCCACATTTTTCAGTTTTCTTCCTCACTGCGATTTTCTTCATTTTGTCGCGGATCGGCATGACATCCGATATCACTGGCCAACGCTTTCGAGACAGATATAGATCCATCAATTCATCCAGCTCCTTCAACTCGTTTGGAAAATCGAAGTCTTTTCGACACTACTACCATGGCTCACGTGAATGCCGGCCACTTTAATTTCTACGCACAGACTTCCGTTCTGTGGAACTTTTGGAACTTCGGTGGAGACCATCGGTCCAGTCGAAAGACCCTGTCATGGACCGGCAAAAGCAAGAAGAAAGATCCCATTCAGCACATTCCTTTGCACGATCTAAAATCCGATACTCCAAGGGGACTGGACAAAATTGGTGATCTTCCAGGTTTGCACTTTGATCCTGGATTCGATCAGTACGCTGGCTATATCACTGTCAACAAGGAACACCACCGAAATATGTTCTACTGGTATGTGGAAAGTCAAGGCGATCCAGATACCGATCCAGTGATTTTCTGGACCAACGGTGGACCGGGATGCTCTGGCTTGTACGCCTTTGTCGTTGAGCACGGTCCCTTCCAAATCACCAAGAATGGCAAGCTTTTTGAAAATCCGTTCAGTTGGAACAAACGTGCCAACATGATCTATGTCGAGAGTCCCGTTGGAGTTGGATTCAGTTTCTCCGAATTTTCCGATGATTATAAGACAGGGGATGCTCAAACGGCCATTGACAACTACATTTTCATCAGGCAGTTTTTGGATCGTTTCCCCGAACGACAATCCAATGACTTTTACATCGCATCCGAATCTTATGGTGGCCACTACATGCCACAACGTAAGTGAAAAGTGAAAAATGCTTATTGGTTCCTTGATTCATCCCGAAACTCCCATTTCCTTATTGTTGCAGTAACGAAGGAGATTTTGGCTCGAAATGATGATGGAGCGATTAATTTTAAAGGTATGATGGTTGGCAATCCCTACGTTGACCCCTTTACGAACGACGTGACGCAATTTCAAACATGGTACGATCATGGCCTATTGCCGTGGCCTTTGTACAGGAGCTACGTTAAGTTCTGTCACGACAGGAAGAACCAATATACGACACGATGTCTGGATTACATGGATATGATGTACGATGAAATGGGAAAAGGTATCAATCCATACGGACTCGACTACCCAGTGTGTCTCGAAAAAAAGTTCAAATACGATTCCAAGAAGGATGGAAGCGCCGAGACAGATCCTGTGCCCATGTCTGACTCACCTGCAGATGGAACCTATGTGGCGATTGATGCCAAAACGGGAGAGATTGCGACGGACGCTCAAAATTCTCCCATCAATCCCAAAATTACGCTCTCCAGCCAAGCAACGCAACTCATGAACCAAACGTCCATCAGTTACGGCGACATTGTCAATCGGGCACCTCCCTTTACACCTCCGGGAGATATGTACTTTCCATGTCAATCCAACCATTTGACAGCCTACATGAACCGACCAGACGTTGTGAAAGCAATTCATGCCAACATTGAGACCCTACCATGGAGGGCATGCACGGATCGGATCGAATATTCCTTGAACGATAACCTGACTCCTCAAATTGATTTGTACGCGGAAGTGTTGCAAATGATGAAAGAGACGCCCTTTGATATGATGGTGTATTCCGGCGATGACGATTCTATTTGTTCTTTGGCGGGAACGCAAGGTACGCGTGGTTCTGGGTTTTGAGTGGACGACGTACTTGAAGCGTTGATAATGAGTACCATGATTAATATTGATCCTGTCTCTGTTTTGATTTCGCAGCTTGGATCTGGGATATCGGTGCTACATGGAAGGAGAAAAATGTTTGGAATCCATGGACGGTGGGGAATCAGACTGCTGGATACCTAACTCAGTTTGACGTTCCAAGGAGTACCACGGGCGAGAAAGGCTCCTTCAGCCTTGTCACAGTAAGTTTAATAGTGCGGTGAGCATGTATGTTGCCAGTAGTTTGCTCTGCTTTGCTACCACCTCATACGAATGTTCTCTACTGTCACATTTCCAGATCCATGGAGCAGGACACGAGGTTCCGGCCTACCGACCAATGGAATCATTTGAAATGCTGACGGCTTTCCTTTCAGGGAAATGGAGATTGTAATGGAAAATTTCCGTTAGTCGTTGGGGCGCAGTAATCTAGTCTACCGCAGTTTGACGCCAATCCTCTACAAAATATTATTTGCATCAGGCATTGTGATAGAATAATTGATTGTGTATTGAAGAATGCTAGGTAGCTACCGGTAGCTGGGTAGAGGGAGTGCTACGTAGTAGTGTGTACGGGGGAAATAAATAAGGGGATGAAGTCCCCTTCTAATTTGAAAGTCGGGATTTTACCCAATGAGAATCGGACAATTCATTCAAACCCCATAAAAATCAAAATCACAACATTTACAATTAACGACAGTATTCGTATCACCTTCCAGCAGTTTTTTTTTGGTACTCCAGTAAGACCGTCATTGAATCACCAACCTCCATCCAGACTGTTGGCATCGTTATCAAGGCCAAGTAACTTATTTTCATCTTTAAACCATGGCTAATACAACTTCAACCACTGGTGCAGTGACCTCTGTTACGGGAAAGAAAAAGTTCGAACCCATCTATACGGAGGAAAAGGCCATGAGATTGATTCGGACGTATACGGCGATAGTTTCCATGTCGTTGTTGATTGGTTGGAATCAACTTATGATTCTGCATCCTCTGGAAGAGAGTACCAAAGAAATGGTATATAAAATGGTGTTTTGAAAATGAATGTTTGTGGCACCAACGATGCATTTTTGAAACGCTCACTTTTCCTCGTCTCCATGTTTGTCGATCGATTTGATATCTCTGCGTCTCTGCCATTTCAACAGAAACATATGGATCCAAGCGAAATTTCCGCAATCCCGTTACCATTACTTCAAGTGTCGTCATTCGTTATGTTTCCGGTCGTTGTTCTCTTGGGGTACTGGACCGTCAATGACTCGTCAACGCTCATTTGGAACATGTTGAATCTCGTCAAAATGACGGGCTACGTATATGCGTTGTTTGCTTTGAGTGGAAACTACTTGGTGCAGAATTGGGAGCACTCGTTGGTAGCAGCTTTGTACGTTGCCACGTTACTAGCTAGTACTGCAAAAGAAGTGGGAACGTCGGACATTTTCAAGGTGCTTCCTTTTTACGACATGGACGATGTCATTTCGACATGTCGTTTGAACACTACCCTTCTTTGCACCATTCCGTTCCAAATTTTGTCTGTACTGGATCATGGGATGCAAATCCAACGATGGCCGGTGCCAGTCCTGTTGGGATCTACCTATGGATATGCATTTGGAACGCTCCTCGGAATTTTGACGAGCTATATTAATCGACGAAGAAACGAAAACAAGTTTCATTGAGTTGAAGAAAGCTGTCCAATTGCTTGTATTTGAGGGGAGGCTTTTGCGAGATTTTAAATTTTAAACACCCATTGAATGGGGTGGTCGAGGATATAACTGACAAAGCTTTAAAAGGTGTTGCAGACAGATACGCGATAGTAGTATAGCCATGATCATGGCCAAGTTGGAAGTGTATTTATATACTTCGTATAATAATACGACAGATCATAACTTTGATCGATCGATTCGTCAGACCACAAAATGATTTTTGTACATCTTTTAAAGTTAAGGCTTTTTGACGCTTTTCGCTCACCTCGACGTCCTTCCTTCTCTCGGTCGTTTGGAACGTACAGTTAATGTTACGAACTTTTACGGTTAATCACCAGCTTCAAGCTGCTGTCAGTGATGGTGAGTATTCTTTGTCGTGTACTTAATATTTACAACGCTGTGTCAACATCAGCAAAAATATCCTCCGACCCGAATCGGGAGCTGTCTGTCGTAATAATAAAAAAAAAATTATGCAATCCTCGTACACTGATAGCGTTGCTTCTCAGCATTAGCTCTTCAATCATCATTGAAAATGTCTTTCAGAGCCGTCAAAGTTGTGGGCGGCACTTCTTCAACATACAGTGCTACCGTCTTGAATGGTATTTTCCGTCGCTGCCAAGGTAGTCTGTCATCGGCACGGCCGTTTGGTGAATTCAGACGTCGAAAGTCATCTTTACTCTGCGCATGCGGGCAGTCAATATTCAAGCGGCGGTTGCTGTGGAACGATGGTGTATCGAACAAGCGCTTATCCCCGACTTTTCCCGATACACTTTGGAATGCACACAATCGACAAGTAGGAGCGGCGGCAAGGTGTTTCAGGACGGTGCCTGCTTCCAACAATCCATCTACCCATCACCATCAGACGGGTCTCTTTTCGATTCCAGGCTTGGTATATCCCAGCGACTTTCAACGTCTTACGCGACAAGCTATGTACGATAGTGACGCTTTACGAGCCCAAATTCCTGACGATCCTGATAGTGCCATTCTCACCAAGGAACACGCGGTCGAAACACTGTACATGTTGGACAAGATCTCCCAGATTGTTTGCAATGTTATTGATGCAGCCGAATTATGTCGGTCGGCCCATGCCAGTGCCGAATGGAGGCATGCAGCCGATCAAGCCTTTGGGAGTTTGCAAGACTACATTGTGACACTCAACACCGATCAATCCTTGTACTATGTTCTGGCGACGATCGAAGCAAAGTTCTTTTCGGAATTGACGGAAGAAGAGCAACGATTTTGTTTCTTGTTGAAACGAGAGTTTGAGTTGGATGGAATTCATCTGCAGCACGAAAAACGCCAGGAGGTCAAAGAACTCCATTCTCAAGTGACAACTCTTGAATCTCTGTACATGAGCAACATTACCCATTCGTCCAAACAGTTTGCGGTGGATGCGGAATTGGTCGAATCTGTCATTCCACGGCATGTCTTACTAGATCACGGAGCTATCTATGGTATCAACGACGACGATAACAGCACCACTAAAATCCAGTTGACGGCCGACACTCCCATCACACACTCCATTACTAGCTTTGCACCCTCAGGTGATCTACGGAGACACGTCTATTTGGAATGCATGACAAGTTGTAAGGAGAATATTGAGTGTCTCGAGGCCTTACGAGATGCCCGCCATCGCTTGGCGCTGGCGTTAGGATTTCCCTCCTATTCCCATCGATTTCTACAAGACAAAATGGCACAATCTCCCGAGAATGTATCCACCTTTCTCCAAGACTTGCATCGACGGATACAACCCTTGTATAAGCACGAAATGGAGCTTATTTTACGTGCCAAACAGCAAGTGGAAGGCCCGTCGTCGCAACAAGTGGAACCATGGGACGTCAAATTTTACACCAAACTTATCAAGTCCCAACATGGATTGGATCCCAACCATTTGGCGCCCTATTTGAGTTTGAGCAATACATTGGAGGCGACGCAAATGCTGGTGCAACGATTATTTGGCATTGAAATGCGACCCATGAAGATGGAAGACGAAGAGCGCTGGGATGTTGATGATGGGAGGAATCGCACAGGCCACAGAGAGGAGACAATCCAAAAGTTCGTATTCACCGAAGAAGAGACAGGACGAGAGTTGGGCACCATGTACCTGGACCTACATCCTCGGCCTGGAAAGTACACCCACGCCGCACATTTTACTGTTCGTTGTGGATGCCTGTTGACCAACAACAACGGTGGAGTAAACGACCCTCCGGAGTACCAAAAACCCATTGTCGCTTTGGTATGCAATATGAACACTGGTCATGCCAGCTTTTCTTCCCATCAAGAAGTGGAAACGTTTCTGCACGAGTTCGGTCATGCCTTACATTCGTTATTGAGTCGCACCAACTTTCAACACATGTCTGGTACCAGAGCTGCCATGGATTTTGTTGAAACACCGTCCCATTGGATGGAGAATTTCGCTTGGGATCCAGAATTTTTGCCTCATTTGGCCAAGCTTGACAAAACCGGAGAGCCAATACCTCCAGAGATGATAGCGGCATTGGCCCGGAGTCGCAATCAATTCCGCTTCTTGGAGATGCAAAATCAAATTGTGCTGGCCACCTTCGATCAGGCCGTTTTTGGAGCGCATATGTCAACCGGCATTTCGGGTGCGCATAATCCTATGCGTCTATGGGAGGCGATACATCGTCAATACAACGTCCCATTTGCATCCGGAACGCATTGGTTTACCAATGTTGGTCATCTGGTTACGTACGGGTCAGGATACTATGGATACCTATACGCGCAAATTTTCGCCGATGCCATTTGGAATCAGCTGTTCCGTTCGAAGGGCATGAAACGAGAGGCAGGGGTTCATTTATGGAAAACTTTGCTCCAACATGGTGGAGCAAAAGATCCCAATACAATTTTGGAAGAATTGCTTGGTCAAAAACCTACTGTCGAGACGTATTGGAAAAGCATCCACAAAACTTAATCGGATAAACTTTTGGTTGACTCTTAGAGTTGTAGTATTGTCGTATGTTTTATTTATGTAACAGTAAGTTGCACTGCTTTATACGGGCATTCAAAGCTTCGCAAAAATTCAAAAATTCCCCGAATAACTGAAATAATTTTCTTTCGTCCGAATCGTTGTCAACGTTGTCAACAACAATCTTCAATTTCTCGTTTCATCATTCATAACATCTGCCCAGCTTATCTATCACCCCTCTGATCGTTCCAAAAAAGCTTCTATCTGCCCGACAATGGAAGACGATTCCGAGGAAAAGTTTCATCCACAAAACGAAAAGGAGCTCACTGACAATCAAGATGCCGCCATTTCAGGTGTGGAAAATCAAGCTCCTGAAAGTTACAACGATAAAGTTTCAGCTCTGACCTACAAAGATCATTTCTCATTGCATCAACGCACAAGCGATGTGAGGTATCGAGGAACATCAGTACATGTATACGAGCTTCACTCGTCACAAATACAGCTAGCAACGGCGACTGCAAGCGGAATCAGATTGATCGGGCCAGATGGATCTATCGACAAAAATGAACCACTCAAGGAAGAGCTTCCACTGGCTATAGAAATGAAGGAGGTGCCATCGGATCGGGCATCGGCTCTGAGCCTCCTACGAGCGACATACACCCTGGTAGCGTTATTCTTTGCGGGTATTGTAAGTTTGGTTCTCCCGGAGTCAACGATTCTCCCGAAAGATGCACTCTTTTGAATTTTTCATCTTCTCTGAAGCTGTTCGTTTTTAGTTTTCTGGTTATTTGGTTTTTATTCATGGACATGGTGGCAGATTCGGGTGTAAATGGCGGATCTCCAACATGGGGCAACTTTTTCGGGACGCTTTTGGGCATTCCAGTGATGTTGTTTGGGCTCAGTTCTGTCTTGACCGTTGCTGGTTTTTTTGTACTGGAAATGTGGAATGGGTTTCGCTTTCTGCGAACGATTGGACATTTCAATGACATTCTCGTAGAGTGGGTTACTCTGGTCATGGTATTCGTGGCACCAATATTTTCCATGATTTGCTCACTTTTCGCGAAGTTGGAAAATTGGTGGACGATTGCCTTCTACACTTGGTTTTCTTCCATGGCTGTTTTCTTCACGGTTTTTGCCTTTGTGGTTATTTTCTACGAAACGCATGCGGCATGGTTGTTGGCGAAGGAACTGTCCAGCAATACTCGCAAGGAGGCCCGTGAAGAAGACGTTCGTGACCCTTATGAATCCCTTTGGTCTGGTCTTTTTCACTTCTTGTCAGAGTGCATATTGCGACGACAGGACAGCATTTGGAGTGGCCATCAAAACAAAGTGAGAATTTCAATCAACCAGGACGACCTAGAGCCAAGCCATTATCTTCTTACTCGATGGTACACATCGATAACACTGACACGTGGTTGTGGGTGTTTCTATGAAAAAGTAGACCCACCGGAGAAGATCTATTCGTTCGAAGAGATACTTGAAAAGAGGAGAATCGTAACACGACACAACTGGTCCATTGAAGGAGTCTTATGCAGCAATCGCAAAAATCATAGTGTCGTGGTGATACGTGGTCCAGCGGCCCTAAAAAAGAGCCAAATTATCAGCTCAATCATTTGTGTTGTGGTGGCTACAGTTGGAGTTGTTCTGCTGGTCATTGGATTTATGTTCTGGGCCGAGAGACCAGCTCTCCCAATGATCTTATTCGTTGTCATTGTTTTCCTCTGTTGCTTTCCCAGGTTCCGCAACGCAGCACGATTCTTGAAAGCCTATCGACATGCAAATGACTCTGACACTGTCGGCTTGGATGACGGGGTTTATCAATCCTATGAAACTTATCGCGTGTCGCGTCCAAGAAAGGCATTCCGAATAATGCTATTCTTAACTGGCGCCGGCCTCTTCTTTGTTTGGCCTGTCGCCACTTTAATCAAAATCGGTGAGTTCAGGGTGTGTGGACATCTTGCTGTTCCCTCGGTTTGTTTCTCATCGTGGACGTTTCTCACTATTGGGATTCAGGCAACTTTCACCTTCTAGGTTTGTTTATCTTGTTGGGGATTTGGAGTTTCTTTCGCTATTACCTAGACCCGTGCTGTCTTCTGCAGGATCTTGGAACATTCGACGTCAGTACAACATTGAAGGAGAAAGAATCATGGAGAGTCAAGGCTCGGGTCAGTACGATAATGTTGAATGTTACCCGCTCCCCTGGCACTAGGATTTGGATGTGGTCGTTCTTCTTTTTCATTGTAGTTGCACTGATTTTCTCCATCGGTTCAATTTCGTACCAAAGTTCATACACTACCACAACCACTGAGCTCACTGACGACAACTTCTACATCCAAGAGGGTTTGGAACATTTGTTTTGGGCTCCAATGACTCTCACTCCTTTGGGAAACTTCCAATACCAACCTCAACCGAATCTGCAGTACCCAACTTGTCAGTTGATTCAAGATCTTGAAATCGCTAATGGTACCTCAGCTCTATTGGAAGACTACGCGTTTTTGGCTACAATGATCTACCAGGCCCCTGAAACACTCCAAACTACATTGGACGATTGGTTTGGACCAGGACTGGCAGCCGTTCAAACAGAATTGGTCGAGGATTTTCGCAAAACAGTCCCAGGAGGCTCTGCTGCGGTTGACTATAACGTCGTCTATTTCCTCCAAAGCAACACTGCTGTTGTCGTTGTAAGAGGATCGACGACTGCGTGGGTAAGCGCCACTAACGACTGAATTTCTTGCCGATAGCTGTGCTATCTGACCGCTGCTTATGCTTCGTAGGAGTGGATGACGAATGCTCAGCTATGGTCTTCCGTCGCCCTTACTCAAGTGCTCCAATTTTTTCTGCCGGCAGGAGAGATTTTCAACCCCATTTTGCATGGTCTCCTAAAGGCTTTGGTCTGGGTTGAGTCTGAAAATCTCATTGAAATTGCGCTATATTCTCAAACGACACAACTGGTTGAATATATTCGCAGTAGACCTGATTTCAATGGATCTATTCGCATTACGGGACAAAGCTTGGGTGGTGGTATCTCCCTCATTACGGTGGGTTTCCAAATTGGGCCGACGGACTTCAGCGCGACATTCTGACTGACCTCCTATTCTTCCATTGTTTTTAGGGTGCACAAACAAACATCCCGGCAATCGCAATATCAGGTAAGTGGTTGGCGTTTGGCAGGGGTGGCACTGACCCTTCCCCCATGGTATAATTCTCACACTCGTCCCCACAAACAGGCCCAAATAACGTCTTTTCGCGGCAGACTTTTGTTCCACCCCTGGACTTAGATACAATTGATTCGATGTTGTTCAACGTTATCCCTCAACGAGATATTGTTCCCATGGTAGGTGTTGCAGTGCTGCGATGTCTTTCTTTCGTTGACTCTTTGATGGAATGCACTCATTTTGTTTGACATTGGACGGACATTCTTGGAGTGTAGACCGATCAAGCTGGTTTATTGACGCAGAGTATTGAATGTCGAGCTAAGGTGAATGATCTATTCGGTTGCCACACTGCAACTCGAAGCTTGTGCGAAATCATGCACAGGTGTGGGTCCTACAGCCGACCTCCTCCTTGTGAATGCGCCGTCAAATACGGCTATCCTGTGCCGGAACAAATTGGGGGGAATCAAACCTTTTCCGACGTATGCGGTACCTTGAGGAGCAATGACGGTTGGTACGCCTAGAAAAGTGAATGTGAGGCAGTTCGAAAATATTATGTCAGCGTAAGTTTTTTTAGATAGCACTTAGTTTTTAGTAAGTACTCAAGACACCATCGGGTGCTACACATGTCTCAACTTTCACATCAATTTCTTCTTCCTTTTTTATGGTAGTAACAACTTTGTGTGTGATTTTGTACTGTCCCGAAGCAATGGAATTCAAATGTACCATCGGACAGGCTATCTTGGTTCCATCCTTGGGAGGAAATTGTGGTTTTCCTCTTGCTGCACACCGATGACATTCCCGTCCATGTTGCACTAGCAAACAGTGCAAATCCATCTTGTACTCATTGGGTATGACAGAATTCAAATACTCGTAGGCATCATCTCGTGAAAAGTGGGATGGGATCCAGGAATGTTGCTTGGAAATGCGATGGACGTGAGTATCGACTGGAAATTCGTTCCTACGTCCGAGGGTGAACATCAATACGCACGACACGGTTTTGACGCCCAGACCCGGAAATCGTAGCAATTCGGCCTGAATCTCAGCATTGGTATGAGGTTTATCTCGCAAGTATTCGAGTGACGCATCTCCCCGTTCTTCCACCAAGGTCTTGCAAATGTTCCAAATGTTTTGAGCTCGTTTCTGCGCCAATCCAGCGACACGAATGGCATCTATCAACTTGTCCAACGATACAAGTGCTGCGACTTGATTCCAATCTTGATACAATGCTTTGAGATTGGCAAAAGCACGTGTGCTGTTGGCCGAAGTCGTGTTTTGGGACAACATTGTCGCCACAACACCGTCTAGAACACTCGACTGCGCGCCACAAGAGTTGGCCGACAAGGAGGAGACACGATCCGGCTTGGTGGCGTTTGATGCAGCATCAGTAGCACCCTTGGATGTTGATGTTGCTGTACGATTGCGAATATCACTTGTCTTTTCCAATACGTTGGGATGCAGCTTTCCTAGTTCTACCACTGCAAACGCACATTCTTCTGGTGTGGGACGCTGACAAGAGATCTTGTTTGATGCGGTCAAAACAGCGGCTTTCATGGTTTGTCTTTTATTACTCTTGACAAATGCTGCAGTGGAGCTTGGGATGACCCGTCGTTTTTTCTGGACTTCTTGTTCACTCCTGACAGAGTCGGGTGACACAAAAATATGATGCTCTCGCTTGGTTTTTCGTGATGATACTGTGGCTGTCAAAGGACTTTCAAGGCCCAATGGCTTTCCATCGCCTGCCGTAACATGCTGTTTGACGACACACTTTCGGGTAGATCTTCGGAAAAGGCGTTCACTCATGCTGGGAGTGATTTGTTGTTGTTGATCATGACGCTATGACTAGTCTGATCGGAGAAGAAAAAGATCATTCTTCGACAGAGTTATCATGAATTGATAGTCAGGAGAAGGGTGTTGCGTCTAATCGTCTTTTTTCTTGATCATCACCGAAGAGCCGTCCAGCTCATTCTGATTCGGCACGAAATTGAAAATCTAGTAGTCTACCCCTTCATCATTTATTTGTGGTTGCGGTACTTCCTTCTACTCGGTGTACGAACTGTGGTACAGCAAGGGAAGTCTACGGTACCGCAGTGTAGCACCGTAGCAGCAACGATTTTATACGCGATCATTTTTCGGCATGTATGATACACGTTTGTGCGGTACACGTGCCGAGTGCCGATACTCGACGGACTTTTACGTTCAACGGTCGGGGACAATCGGCAAGTTTTCGGGCGATGGTTGTTGCCGTCAGAATTCACACTGGAGCACCAGCGAAACTGGTCACTGAAGGAGGAGCCAGCGACAACGAGAACCTCGGAGCTGTTTCTGTTGCTACTACTTAAAACCGAGTAGCACCCACATCTGCGGCTACCTTTTGCTGGCCGACACTCTGGTGTCTGTGTGATGAAAAAAGACTTTTCCAAGCTGACAGTCCACCAATAACTCTGTTTTTCGCATTGGCGATTTCTTGGAACAATGTCGTCTATAGCGGCAGCAAATCCTACGGATCCGGAAACGGGAAGAGCGGAATTTTCTTATCACGCTACCGACAGCAATCCTCATGATGCTGCTACTACAAATGCTCTCATTACAACTTCAGACCAGCAACAATTGCATACCTCATCGACGACTGGCGTTGGTGAGACAGACCCGAGACCATCAGCTCCGGATACCTATCACTCCATTCCAGAGTCGGGAGACGCTTACCTCGGAATCTTTCAAAAGACCATCAATAGCGCTCCATTTTCTGGTATTTTTTCCTTGGAACAAAGTCGCCAGCATGGACACGACCAAGAAATCCATTCCACACCCTTTTCCTTTTTTCGTTGTGATGCCGCCCACCGCAAAACGTTTGTCCAAGCCTGTTACTTGGGTGTTGCCGCCATGATTGGCACACTTGTCCGACTGATTATGGCACAACTGTTTGGACAGGCGTGTTCCAATCCAGGGACGATTGGATGGATTGCCGATGATGCCGCTCTTTGTGTTACCAGCAATGGAGCCGGACAACAAATGGGTGGCATAATCTTTGCCGATTTGCCAGCCAACATTTTGGGATGTTTCATCATGGGACTCCTACAAGATGGCGCCGCTCTGGATTTGGCGATTCACGTGCCATTGGCATTTTTGGCACCCAACCATGCGTTGCAGGCCTACGAGATTTTGCATCTGGCCTTGAAAACTGGATTTTGTGGTTCGCTCACCACATTTAGTGGCTGGAACTCCGAAATGGTCATCATGTTGGCTGGAAGAGAGGCAACGAACCGTCCCAGTCAAGTTTGGAAAGCCCTGTTGGGATATATTGTTGGTATTGAAACTTCCTTGGGTTCCTACGTCTTTGGACGAACCTTGGCGTGGTGGTTGTATCAATGGCAGAATCCAGATTTGGCCTTGGAACAGGAAGCGATGAAAATTCGCAAATACCAGCATGGGATTGCTATCAATCACTCACTACCAACTTTGGAACGACGATACTTACATAGGCTCTTTGAATTGCCGGAAACAACAGACACCACATTGGTCCCCACAGACATTGCTAGGCGATTGTCGCCAGCGGATACCTTGACATCGGATGAACTGGCACCTTTGATGCGATGGAGGGATTCGACCAAAGAGGCTCGACGGGCGGAACATGAACTTTCCGGATCACTCATGGACTTGGAAACAACGTTGATTGCCCAGAAGCAACCCGTGACGCCAGAAATTCGAAGCAACGCCATGAAAAACGGATGGGACATCGCCGCACTGGAAGTCTGGATGGCCAAACGATACAACCCACTACAAGACGAAGATCAACTTGACAATGTTAAAGGAGATCTGAACAATGTCGGTATTTTAAAGCCATTGACTGAAGATACGACCCTGTGGTATTCCTCTGCTGTCGCGGCGCTGTGCTGGCTCGTCTTTATTGGCATTTTGATTCTATTGATCTTCCATTGGACTGCTGAAACGGCGTACGACATTACTTACCGTACCATGGCGTATTCTATGATATATGCTACACCTGGTGCACTGTTGCGCTGGAAGCTTTCCAGTTGGAATGGCCAACTCAACTCCTTTGACTGGAAATGGCTCCCTGTGGGGACATTAGCGGCAAATATCTTGGGCGCCATGGTCAGCATCAGCATGATTGGATGGGAATACAACATGCAAATGGTCAATGAAAACGGTTTTTGGGGCATTGCAACTTTGCGTGCCATCAAGATTGGATTCTCTGGGTGTTTGACGACCGTATCCACCTTTATTTCGGAGGTTCACAAGCTGACACTGATGCGACAAGACCGAGGATACAAGTACATCCTGATCACCTTGATAGTATCTTGTGTGGTGGGTGTGATTCTATTTGTTGTTATTGTTTAGCATCGACCTGACGACGATGCAAATGTTGTAGTAGTGTTGGACAATTGATTGTGCACTTCCAGGATATGAAACGGGGAGTGTTTCGATTCTCCTCACAACAATTTGACTTATCCAACCAAGTTTCAGAGCAACGATGTAGTACCAAACTAAGAAATGTCATTTGAAATTTTTTAATTTATATTCTTAGTTTTGTTATTGCAGTTAGTTCTTCAAGTATGGCCTGTCCTACATGCTACTGATTAATTAGGCTGTAGCGGTATATATCCATCGTAGGTGATAGCCCAAGCATCATCTTCCGATGTACAACTGTCGGTGACGATAGAATTAACAGGTTTCCTTCGATGTTCCAGAATATCAGGACGGGGAATGATGGTATTGGACTTTTTGGACACACGGACCTTTTCTCCCGATTCCAAATATTTCTTGAAAATTCGTGTTGGAACTCCGAGCGCAGGGTCCACCAAACTCACATTGGAATAATGCATGGTTCGTTCCGTCATGATGATCTTGCCTGGAATACCTCGATCCTTGTCGCCCTTGATATTTCTCTTTCCCATGTTAACGCCTTCTACAATAACTCGATCTTTGTCACGAAGAACTTTCAAAACGACGCCTTGCTTTCCTTTCTCTGGATGATTACCAATCACTTGGACCTTATCGCCTCTCAATATATTCCATGATGTTTTTTTGGCTGCTTCTTTGAGCTGCGGTTTCGGCTTATGGAATTTACCAGCTGTTTGGGCTATCTTCTGTAGCCGGTTTCGGGCAAGCGATGCCATTATTAAGCGTATTCTAATAATTGAACGGTGACGTGAAAATTCGTCAGCGGCTCAGAACACGAAACTACCGTAGCTAGAATCGTCTTATTAGAGAGGCTCTCTAGTAGAAATAAGCACGGTGGTGTTAAGCGACGATGATTTGGGGGAGAGTGTGATAAAGAATGGCTCTACCGATAGCTCTAGCTTCGTAGGTAGTAGAATGGAGTAGATCGACACCAAGAACTACTCCGAGTAAGAGGATAGTGTGAGCGAGCAGCACTATCATCTTTTCATTTACAACGCGATGCACGTTCAAAAGTCGTTTGACAGAACACACTGCTAATAAGCACGTCGTACGTCTTTCGTCCACAACACTTGAGACGAAGACATAATTCCACGTGGAGGATCGTGAACAATCTCGGGCAACGGTCTGAAGCAGTACGGTAGGAACCATTACTTCTACTCCGAGTAAGTATTACTGCTACGATTAATACTGGTAGATATTGACAGTGAGTGACGAGTGAGAGTCTCTTTTGATTCACACCCGTAATTGCCTTCCACACTAGGTGCTCTACTAGTAGCTCTCTAGCTAGGCGTCAATGTCGTATTCTTTCACTTCAACCGTGTTCGAACATAGTTTGATATCTCTCAAGTAACATGGGTAGTGCAGCGTAGTACAGTATTGTTCCGTTGTTAAGAAACGCACCATTTTCAAGAACTTGCCATGGAAACGATTTTCAATCGCCAACTTTGTATCCGAGATTGGAAACGGCACTTTTGATTGCTTCTTCGTTCAAGGTCCCATGTTTTCCTTCCACAACAACCAACCCCGATTTGTGGTCAACAATGGCATTCTGTACACCGTTGATCTGTTCAATGGCAGTTCGAATCTTGTTGGCACATCCTCCGCAATGCATTCCCTCGACAAGCAGTCTAAGAGACGTGGGTGAAGTAGTTGACACGACATTGTTCTTTGCAGCGGCACCCAAATCGACAGAAGATACTTTTGGAACAAATCTGCTACTACTACTAGTAGAAAAGGGAGCCAACCCAAGTCGGGGCATGGAAATACGACCGTATGAAGCCCCTGCCACTGCCACCCCCAAACTGGCCCAAGCAACCATCCGGCTGATGCGAAGACTTCTGGCATGTCGGGCCTTATCGTCGGAACTTTTGCAGCAGGCGTGTTCTTGTTGACTGGGTGGACCGTAGACTTTGTAAAAGCTGTAGCTGATCATGCAAGCCGACACAGCCAAGAGATGTGGCCGGAACTTGGACACTTGTGCCAACAGGGAAGAAGAGGAACTTCCCGCGGCACCAAATAAACTCAAAACAGCCGGTCCCCAACAGCAAGCCGTACTTGCGACAGCCGGAGCCACGGATGAAATAGCACCGAATAGTTCAATATTATTGTCGCGATTCTGTAACGATTTTGTCGTCACGGCAAGAGGAGGTTGTGGTTGCATATTGCGTAGTATCGATGGAATAGGATGAACGTTTGTTGCGGTTTTGTTGTTGTATTATTCTCAAACTGTTTCCATCTTGTGATTTGAAGTGCTTGAAAGATTCTTTCGCTATTGAGTAATACGGCGACAAAAGAGAAAAATAGAGGGTAGTACTACGTAGTAGTAAACGAGACTCACTGTCGCAAAATGTTGAAGTGATGTTCCCATCGTGTCTCTTTGAAAGAAGAGAAAAAAGCGTAAAAGAGTACGGAGTAGTACTTACGTAGGATTGGTACGTTGAAAGAGACCGTTTCTATTTTCTGATGTTGTCATCATCGTGATTGGAGAGTCTTGACTGACGCAACTAGCTTACAGTTAATTAACTGTAAATCGCACCACCGATCATTCTTTTACAGTCATCAACATCTTCTATCTCTCTCAGAAAAGAAAAAATATCTTCGCTTCACTGTCAGTTGGTACGTTTTTTGTGCTATTACCGTACCTCTATTGTCTGCTGAAGATCAGCTGCTTCGTCCCATACCTTTTTGTCGATCGTCCAGTGAGTCCTTTGCCGCTCAAAGAATTTTGACTTCTGAACAGTTCGAACTAGAAGGCTGTCGATCGAAAGATTTCAAACTAGCACGAATCGAACCCTTTTATTGCACGATCCAGCAGAGGGCAGAAAGAAAGAAGAAAAAATGGAGTCCAATACACCTACTACTACGAGTAATCCCGCCCCGGCAGTTGATGCTCCTGATAATGCCAACGCCGAATGTGTGGGGCCGTCATCCGAAAAGGCTGGAAAGTCTTCCGCCTGCGCAGGTTGCCCCAACCAACAAGCCTGCAGCAGCGGTGTCTTCAATTCGCCCGAAGCCAAGGCGAAGGCTCAAGAAGAAGCGGAGCGATTGCAAAGTTCTTTCCATAACGTTTCACACACCATTTTGGTGCTATCTGGCAAGGGTGGTGTGGGAAAATCTACCGTAGCCGCACAACTGGCCCACACCCTAGCTTCGGAGGGATATGCGGTGGGATTGTTGGATGTGGATTTGTGCGGACCGTCCGCACCACGAATGGTGTTGGGGGACCACCATCGAACAGCACAAATCACGCAATCTGCTAGTGGAGGGTGGATTCCTGTCTACAATCCTGACCATCCCAATCTGGCCTGTATGTCGATTAGTTTCTTGTTGCAGGATCACGATTCCGCCGTTGTGTGGAGAGGTGAGAAAATGGAACTGATCCAATGTTGCTATACTTAGCAATGCTTTGGTCATGCTAGATGCCTCACCAAAATCCCATCTTTTCTTATTGTATCAGGACCTCGAAAGAATGGACTGATTCAACAATTCTTAACCCAGGTGGATTGGATGGGGGAAACGGACGGGTTGGATTATATGATCGTCGATACGCCACCAGGAACCTCGGATGAACACATATCGACAGTCCAGTATCTCCAGAAGGCAGGTCCCTCCACCATTAGTGGAGCCATTCTTGTCACCACACCGGAAGAAGTCAGCATGGCAGATGGTGAGTTTTGACGATAATTGTGCACGGTTTGATTTGATTGGAAACGCCCTATCACTCAACTTCTGATTCCTTCACGATTCAGTCCGAAAAGAGCTCAATTTTTGCCAAAAGACGAATGTCCCCATTCTTGGAGTTGTCGAGAATATGGGACAATACATTACCACGCTGCCCAAACTAAGATTTCTATCCCCGGATGGCAAAACGGATTGTACCGATGACATTCTAAAGCAATTGCAAGAATCATGCCCACAAATTCTGAGCACTCTTGTCACTGCAACAATTTATCCTCCCACTGGAGGCGGGCCGAAAGCCATGGCTGAACAATATCAAGTACCGTATTGGGGAGTGTTACCAATGGACCCCGACTTGCTGCAAGCTTGTGAATCGGGCAAAGCATTTGTAGAAGCGTGCCCGGACAGCATGGCTGCCAAAGCATTGCAAGGCTTTTGCAAGAATATTACTACCAAACTTCCAGTGGAGGAAATAGAGTAGAATGCACTTGTGATGGATCAAGTGAAACTTATTAGCTGCCACGTATGAACTCCGAGTATGGTATTATGAATACTATGTACGTAGTACGGAGTATTACAGTATGTACCGGTATACCTAATATAATAGGGGTACCGGTGTACCGGTACCGTAGTCGTACGATGTACCAGATATATGCAATACACACGTACGACAACTTCCTCTTTGATGAATGATGTCACTGTCAGCAACGTGATTGGAAAAAGGTGCGGCAAACATACCGGCAGTTAAACTGTGAAGGACTGTACTCACGTTTCGAAGTGCGACGAAATTTTTGCGCCTGTAGTAGAGTAGGTAGCTACCGGTAGCTAGAGGTAGCTACTACGTAGTGGCTAGCTAGCTAGCGCCTTAACAATAAGAAAATACTTACAGTTAACATTATTATATTGCAATGTTTACTGATATACGTAGTACGTAGTATGTCTTCCGGTAGAGTAAATGATCAATGATGATGGGAAGCGGTCGGAATTGCTTCTTGTAACAGTCAACAACAACAACAACAACAACAACAACAACAACAACAACAACAAAAATCGTCACAATCAGAGAGCTAACAGTAAAGAAGAGTCCTTACTGTATAGACTCTTCCCAACAACATAAAAAAGTGTGATACATCCAATCACCGTTGATTCGATTCGAGGCTTTTTGAACTGTGCGGCGCGTTTTGGTTCGAGATACGACTATGTTGATGATGCAGCTTAGATTTGTGCAATGCCCTTTTCCAAGGATCTCTAGCAGAATCTCAGGGTACAGATTTTCCAGTAATGCCTATCTTTGCTCCGCGCTTTCCACTACTCAAAAGAACCGTAGTGACCATCAAAGACACAGATACTCTTCACTGAGGAGTTCAGATAATATATCCAACGAGCTTCAACGGCATTCATTGTCAAATGAATACCGTCGATATTTTCAATCCGAATCGGCGTATCATAGAGTCGCTGACGAAACGCTGGAAGATATCCAAGACGCCGTGGAAAAGGCGCTGGAGGAACATTCCCCAACGGAAGAGTACGAAGTGGTCCTAGCATCTGGCGTCTTGACGATGACTTTGCCACCACATGGGACGTGGGTGCTCAACAAACAAACGCCCAACAAACAAATCTGGTGGTCGTCTCCCCTTAGTGGTCCTCGACGCTATGAATACGAAGATGGCGAATGGGTGTTTACACGAGACGAATCGCATTCATTGACCTTGGCAAAGTCGATGATGGAAGAGTTTCAACAGATCTACAACATTGAGTTAGATTTAGAATGAAATCCTACTACCATACTAGGAGAGGAACGGAACGGTGTTTCTACCGGTAGTCACAAAAGCGCAGACAGAACGTTGTATTACAATTTTATTTCACTTTTCGGTTTTTCCAAGGATTTCGTTCCCGGCCGCAATACGAAAGGCCTTGCTATCCCCTTTTCTTCTCGTGACCTTTCGTGTTCGTCGATCCAGTTCGGCAATCGCATCGTCAATGCTAACTCCAGCCTTGATAGCTCGTACCATGGCAAAGTATAATACATCCGCCAGCTCCCCTGCCACATCGTTGGGCTCCGTAGCTTCCGATAACTCTTGAGCCTCCTCGACTAATTTGTCCCGCAACAGTTCTTCATCGTCAAAAAGACGTTTGGTGTAGGATCCTTCTGGTGCAGATTGCAGTCGTTCTCGTAATGTTCCCTCCAAATGCCGAAGTCCACATGGTTCACCCCAACAAGTGAGAGTATTGAGGTGACAAAAGGCTGCAGTGTCATCTCCACGTTGCGTTACAGTGAAGCGTAGGGCATCACCGTCACAATCTACATCGAGACGGTGAAGTGTTTGGTAATGTCCACTGGTATCTCCCTTTCTCCATAGGCCGTTGCGTGATCTGGAGTAGTATACGCCTCTGCCACATTCCAAGGCTGCAACAATGGATTCTTTAGAGGAATAGACCAGTCCAAGGGCTTCACCAGCTCTTGTACAAACCACAGTGGTGTATAATCCATCCTCCCGATCAGTCTTCATGCAAGCAGCATAACTCATGCCCAGCTCGAAGGCAGTTGGATCAATTAACGCAATACTTCCTTTGCCATCCTTGCACTTTTTAGATATTTCCGCAACAAGATCTGTCAGTTCTTCTATTGGAGCAGATGAGGTTGGATGGAGGAGCTCAAAAATCACCTTATCGCTTTTGCTGGGGACAAACGTCAAAACTTGGTTGACAATCTCCATCAATTTTTCCTTTTCTAGCCCAGTTGGTAGTCTTACACTGACTGTACTGGCAAAGCCAAGAGCTGCTTCAATAGCACTCGAGTCAAGGTCCGACCCGTCAAATGTTGCCACCACTCGTTCTTTTGGAATCTTCGCCGCGTCCAAGGCCTCCAAATTGGAACCATCAATGACGATGGAAGCACATCCTGCATCCAAGAAGCAAGCACAAACGCAACCATCCGTTTGAATGATTTGCGCCGGTTCTATCACCACTTGCACATCAACGATGCTGACATCCAACTTCGACGTTTCTTGCAAATACTTCGATGCCATGGCCATTCCTTGTTTCATGTACTTTTTCTTGAGCTTTTTGGCCTCGTCTTTGGCGGCCTTGTCTTCGATGGAGTCATCGACCAACGCTTGTTCCTTGTTTTTCGCACAAATGGCAAGGTAGTCGTCGGTGAACGCCGAGGAACAAGTTTGAGGTGAGATACGACAACAGCCCGACGCCGACAAATGTTGACTCGATCCGTCGGTCGGCGAGCTGTTGGCAAAGGAGGGAAAGGGGAGAGATGTCATTGTGTACTATACAAGATTTGACAAGGAAGCAAGTTGATGTGTAATTTACAGTTAGCGTGTGTGAACTGCTTGGCTTTTAAAAGAACTCTTCGAACGTACTCTGTATCATAGTGTATTCATAGAAGGATGATCGAAAAGACAAACTGTAAGAGCTGTAAGTCAAAATCGTTGAAAGGAAGTCACACATTCCACGTGGAATCGACATCACTGTCACGACAGAATGTGTGTTATGTAGTACCGGAATAGGTATGATAGGTATGTACTTTCCTTCGTACTCCGCATTCGGTAAGACGTACCAGGTACGAACCTATGATAGTATTATACGACTGCGGTAGGTACCCACGTAGCACTACGGTAGCTACCGTACTACTACAGTACCTAGCACCTACCGTAGATAGCTACGTTAGTACGGTACTCCGTAGTACTTACAGTTGTGGAAGCCATTTTCTTGTATCCGAAAATAGTTGAGGTCGGCTACACGACAGGTCACTCTGGGACATAGGCCCGCGATGGGTCGCAAGCCAGCTTATAACGTCTTCATCACAGTCAGTACCGTTCATTGATTCTTCGAGTTTAGTAGCTAATAGACTACGGTACTACTAGCTAGCTAGAGAAGTCTACTAAGGCTATCTCCAGACCGACGCCGCTAAACCGTTTTTACCGGATAGCGGTCTTTACCCATCTCCAGACACAGAGATTTCGGATCGTTTTACCGGCCTGACCGGTAAAGGCCAAAAATCCCGCTAAAACAGGTACCGTATAGAGGAAAAAAAACGCTTTACCGGAGCACATTGTGATCGCGCCGGTAAACCCACTTTCATTAAATATCATCCCCACGCATTAATTAATTTTTTCAAGTAGATGTCCAAAAGACCCAACAGACGATTTCCAACACTCTTTTGTCTTCCCTCGCTGTCGTCTCTCTCTCTTTACACGTTTCCTCTTTCCGTGTTTCCCTCCTTGTGTTCAAACCGATCTCCATGGCTCCCAAGCTGTTGGTCGATCGTTTGACAGTGTTTAATGTTTGATGAATCCATGGATGCGCAACTGCCGAGGCTGTCGATTCCCGCCCTTTTCTGGTTGATTTAGCCGCTTTTCCATTCTTTCCTCGATTCGTTTGTGGTGGTCTCCTATGTTGACAACATGCCATCAGCGATTACTCATTTTTCAGAAGTGCACTTGCTGTTCGGAGGAGCGACTTCTGTATAGCAAGAATGCCTCACGGGAAGAAATGGACGGCAGACGAATGCACCGTTGCTGCAAAAGCCTATGTTGCAGCAACTCAGGACGAAATCAATGGTGCTGATCAAACGGCCGCTGATTTCAGCAAGCGTCTGAACAGTTTCATGAAGAGTTTCTCCCCCCCTGCATGTGCAGGTACTGGCACGTACTGGGATCGTGATCCCGACGGAAGACGTGGTGTCATCTGGCAATTTCTTCGAGATACTGTCACCAAGGAGTGTCAAAAGTTCAATGTTAGCCTCAATCGAGTTCGAAATGCTAATCTTTCAGGGTTAACAGAAGAGGAAAAAGTCAATGTTGCCGTTGCGTCTCACCTCCGAAAGATTTCGGTAGGAGAGACCTTGTACAGTTACAAAAATTTGACAAAATATCTTGGAGATTCTACGGTGCTTGGCACGTTCTAAAGGACACGGAAAAGGTCAGGGCCCCCCAACAGTCACGTCTCCCCTCGGAGGAGGTTGCCAGTGCTGTCGATGCATTCGACGACAACAGCACCCTTTCGGATTCACCTGTCGAGTCACCTGTGGACGATGTGCCAGTTTTATCTGTTTCCTCGAAGTCGTCTCGTCGTGGCAGAGACAAAGCCAAGAATGATGCTTTCTTTAACAATATCCTTGCTAAGAAAACAAAAATCTTGGCTGAAATCCGCACAGAGGAGAGAAGAAAGGCCGATGCAATGCGGATGAACAACTGGCTTGCAATGTTGCGAGATCCCAACATCCCTGACCGTCTGAAGGAAATCGCATTTGAAAACGTCGAGGAGGAGGTTCAAAAGTCCAGACGTGAAAGGGAGGGTGCGCCTGGACTCATTCCCCTCCCACCACCCACCGCTGCGGAGGCACATGAGAACGACGACATCTCTGCGGATTCACACGGATACGAGGGCACCGCAGCATTGTGAAGTTTCCTGAACGTTGGCAAGTTAAATCAAACTTGGAGGATGTTATTGCAATTGGACATAGAAGGAATCTACCGAAAAGAAAGGACACAGAACTTGACTAAAAACGTTATTCTAATTGGGATGTTATTCTATTTCTCCGCTTGTCGTCCGGAGAGATGGGCGACGAGGTCTGTACGTAGTTGTAAGTGCTTTTCCGGATCACTAAGATGGTTGTACAAGGCATTCACTCTATGGAACCTCTCCGTCATCAGCGTCTCCATGTCGTTGGCTGCATCGGAAGTAGGCACGGGCACGCGGTTGAAGATGAACTGTTCCCCTCCGTCTGCAGTTGTGAGATTTACTTCCTCGTCAGTGTAGTCATCGTGATACTCTGTTTCAACAACGTCTTGTCCGGTCACTTCCAATCTCTCTGCACAGCACATGTTGTGTAAAATTATGCAAGCGTATAGAATGTTTCTCATGTCATCCTCTCTCCACGTCCTAATCGGCCGGGCGAGCACGTGAAACTTCTTCACCAGAATTCCGAAGGCACGTTCAATGTCCTTTCTCACTCCCTCTTGTCTGCTTGCGTAGAAGTCAAGATGGGGTGTAGCCTCCCTGGCTTCCTTGGCAATGGTCTTAACAAAGATTGCCCAATTTGGATAAATACCATCAACAAGAAAGTACATCCAGTCTCTGATTGTTCCGTTGATTTCGTAAGGCTCTGTCTTTAGGTCAAGTTGTCCGGAAAGAAGCGCCCCAACGATGGACGACTTGTCAAGGACGTTGATGTCGTTGCATGATCCAGGTGCTCCAAAATGGACGAACCAAATGTAACATGAGCCATCCGCAATGGCCTCAAGTATCTTTGTATACTTACCACCCGCGTGGTGGCCTTTGTGCTGTCCTTGTAGTGCAACAGGGCAGTTGTCCCATACAAAGTGCTTGCAGTCCCATGATGCAAACAATCCAGGAAACCCTCTAGTTTTGTTGTGCTTGAGAATTCGGTTTCTTTCAGCTACTGTCGGTGTCCGGTTGAGGTATTCATCACCAAACTCCTGTATTAACAATTTGCAAAAAGATTTCACTGCATCATGGACAGTGGATTCACCGATCGACAAGTTTTCGTCCTCCCTGTCTGCACCACATCCATAAGCAAGTACCCTGAAAGCGGCGGTCATTCGAACCAGTGGATGGATTCCTTTGCGCCCGCAGGCATCCAGCTTATCGGGTCTCCTGAAGACACCCTTGCCAAGAAGTTGTTGATAAACCTTCTCAAAGATCGATGGAGAAACTCGATATCGACGCTTGAATTGTTGTGCCGTATACAACGATTCATCTCCATTAAAGTATTGCTCACACAGCCTCTTGTATGCTGCTTCAAAGTCTCGCTTGATGACAATCCGTCCAGAGACGGATCCACCATGTTGTCCATGCCCGTGATAATGGGCGATTTCGTTACTGTCATCTACTAAATCATCTAGTAATTCGTAACGATTACCCATCGTATCTCTGTCCACCATGCTCCACAAAGAAAAAAGACGCTCATCAGTCGCATCAATTGGTCGAACCTGGCGCTGTTGACCAACATCGAGTGGTGTTTCGTCTTGTCCCAGTTGCATCTTGGAGCTCAGTGAGAAGTGAGTTCAAACCCTTCTACTGGCCGTCGAGGGAGAATGTGTGGTTGTTGTTGTTGTTGTTGTTGTTGTTGTTGTTGTTGTTGTTGTTGTTGTTGTTGTTGTTGTTGTTGTTGTTGTTGTTGTTTTATGCTTCACGCTTCTGCAATAGGAAGAAGAGGAAACATGATGTGCTTCAAGCGTCAACACTCTACTGACTGTGAAGACATTCCGATTATGTATGATATGTACTTCATTGGCGCGCCAATGACCATGTGGCTTAAGTATTGGACAGTTTACAGGCCGCCCAACTCCAAACGTTTACAGGCCGGCATATTCCAACTTTTAAAGTTGTTTTTTCAGCCAATCAGAAGGTCTCATTTTAAAAGTTCAGGCGCTCTAGGCTTGGAGATAGCCTAAGGCCTAAGTAATTTCGCGGTAGGGTTCTACGTGAGGTCTACAGTACTCTCCGTAGTTCACAATCATCTTTGTTTTGGCTACTTCGGACGATTTGGAATTTTATACAGTTAATAGAGAGAAAAATGTGTAATGGTAGTAACACTTTCAAGGAAGTTTCTATTGTCGATGCGACTTACTTCTAGTAGTAAGAAGTCGTGTGATCAAGACAAAAAATCACTACATTTCCACTATGACAACTCTTTGAAGTAGATTGAGGTAAGAAAATTGCTTGCACAGTAGGTGACGAGCGGCTCGAATATAATGTAGTATATAACAGGAATTCTAAGTCAGTGTCCGTTCATGTCGATTCTCTCAATCGTTTCCAAGTCGCCAACCACCATCTAATAAAGCAACCACGGCCTTTTCATTGTTCTATGGTTTGTTTGGGCCGCCGCAGTTTCATTCACATTGAATTAAGGACCATCCTACATTTCATCGACTTTTAGCTGGCGCGTGTTACCACTTCTTTGTCGCCGCATTTCTGCTCGATCGGTCTCACGGGCAATGAGCCGTTCGATTTCCTGCAGAGATTAGGAGAACAGAAACGATCCCCGTGTCAGCCAAAAGTTCGCTGCGGAATGTGACTTGAGCCATTCTCTAAGCCATTATCTTCGTGACAATGTTGCTCCTTTCTCCCAACATTTCAAAAAAAACTACTCACCCAATCTTCTAAATCCTCTTTCATTGTATCCAGCTTTCGTTGAAAGATGTCCATTTGATTTTCCAAAGCCTTCTTCTTTTCCGCTGTCAAGGTTATCTCTCCCGCGGCATGGTCGGCCAATTTCTTTCGAGCATCCAGGACCATGATCTTCAATTGTCGCCTTCGTCTCGCTCGTGTTTCCATGATTTGTTCTCGAGTAGTGTCGCCATAGGTCCCTTCTCGGTCCCGTCTTCGGAACAGATCCGCCACAGCCTCTTTGGAAGAGACTTCGGTTATGAAGGAGCTCAATATAGCCACCTCAAGCAGCAGAATCAAAAGAAAGCCCAGCAGCTTCGACGAAGATATCATGTCAGAAAAGAAAGGACACGTTGAGAGCCGAGGATTGGAACTACGTTTTCGATTGACAAGAGTGATGTCGCAGTATCGATGGAAGGCGAGGGGGCAGTCTGTTGCTACGGGCGGAGTTTCGAAGAGACCTGCTTAATAAAGTACGTCGTACTCGAGTGCTTTTTAACAGTAAATGAAGCGTTATCAATGTTGACGTGAAAGAAACACTTCGAACACTTTGGCGATACATCTCATACCCGCGAGGGAGGACTTCGATTGGTGCGCCATGGGAAGAAATACTACGTAGCAACACAACATCGTAGTACGGTTTGTAGCGTAGTGTACTGCGACGGTACTCGTGTTGCTGAACCAAGTTAACGGCTAAGGTTAAAATTCAAATAGGAGCGGCGGCCGCGCGCATGCACAAGAATGTGATGTCTTCGATTTTGCCGCTGAAACAGTTTTGATACACAACACCCTTACGTCGTATGATAGATGCATCAGAGTTGAACATACAAGAATATCATATCTAATCAATCGAACAAATACTTCTCCATACACTACTCTCTCAGCAATGATCAGCAAATATAATGTCAGCAAAAGTCATCGAGGCACCAAATGACAATGCGTCGTATGTTTGCGAGAGGCGCGAAGAATTTGTGGAACTTTCTTTCCCAGAAGGCCAAGAAAGTTCCAAGTTACCAAGGAAAATTCGGATTCAAATCGTCCAAACAACTCAACGGAGCTATTATTTTGAATTTTACCTAACGGTTAGGTTGTCAATCGAAGAGAATCATGTCAATGCTATTCGTTTTGTTCTTTACTAGTCGTAGAACGCTTTCAATTTTTCACTATCAAAGATCAGCATGTCAAAGTATATATAGTGTATAGTGTCAATCTCTAAGGGTATTGTGAAATTATAACGTATTTGACTCTATGTTTTTCTGAAGGGATACAGATTAGGAATTGATCCCGCTTCTTGCGGATTCTCTATTAGATTTCTTGGTAGTGTTCATTGTTCATTTCCTTCCGACACAGGCGTTTCCGTCGCAAGTCGCTGCGTATGCCTCCTGGAGTTCTTCTGGCAAACTCGCAACAATTCCCTCGTCTAGTGGAAACGTTCCGCATTTGCCTCCCGTCACGTGATCTCCGTAGAATCGGGGGATGGATTGGGCGGTGACGCAAACCGTTTTGTTATCAACACAATAGTAAGCACCCGGTTCGCTCTTGTGCTTGATGGAACATTGTTGTGTCACCACCAAATGGTCCGCGCCTCTCCAACTCTTCGTAAAAGCGACGTATTCATGACTGCGTAACAGGGTACTCATGTTATCGATGGAATAATCCAGAACATCTCCAGCGGCGTAAATACCTTGGTAGTCATCGCGGACATCACTACCTAAGGTGAAGATGCCATCGTCATAGGACGTTTGTACTTTTCTTGTTTGCTGCTGTTGCTGTTGCTGTTGCAGCCTTCGTTCAACGTCTCGTTTCGGAGCAATGTAGAAAGTGCCGTCTTGTTCCTCGTCCTGAATGTGTTCTGCGTATCCAGGTGAATGGAATTTGTTCCATTCGAATTCACCTTCAAGGGATGAAAAGCCAAATTCTGTTTCAGCTTCTTCTTCGTCAAGTATTACGTACTCTTCTTCATTTTGCTTTACCGATTTCCGGAGATTGTAATTGGATTTCCTTGATCCTCTCACATTTTCGGAAGAGGGTGTTCGAGCGGCATTGTTCCATCCTCGTCGAGCGTGAACAATGGCGGAACAAGCAAAAATGGCAACAATTGCTCCGACGATGATCTTGGATTGCAATTGCATGATTGGGAGTCTATTCAAGGGGTTCTATATTACTTTATGTTGTTCAGTGCAGTAATGCGTTATAGATTCAAAGAAGGAACAGCAGGGACCATTAGCTTCCTTTGTGTTTGATCGATTGGATGATAAATATTATATGGAAAAATAAAATGTCTTGGAAGAAAAGAAAACGACACGACCACTCTTCTCTTCTCTAAAAAAATGAAGGATTTCGTGAGAAGCGATGATGTTTATACCCGAAGCACGGCCAGCGTGATAGGCAACCGTTACACATGCCGGCTTTGTAATGTCGACTATCGGTTCGGATTGATTCCCGGTACATGAATAAGTGTATGCCTCTTATGTAGGAAGCAAACATCAACCATTGTGACATCATCGATCCGACTGGATCTTCTTCCACGCGTACAAACCGCCGAAGCAATCGCCACAGCACAAAGCAGCATCAGAACACAGCGACGATACAGGCGACAGCAGCCATCCCGTCCCCCCTTTCCACTCGTCGCTTTCTCAAATAGATCTAGCTGCTAGTACAATTGAACACCAGCGTGGCATCGGAAGAATAAGTTTCTTGACGATCTCTTTCTGCCCATAAGTCGCTGCAAGAGTCCTATTTAAAATACGACAACACGGGTCAATCATCATGAAACTTCATTCAGCAGTGGTGTGTTTGTTTGCCGCTCTCGGCAGCACTTCGGCATTTTCACCCCGAAGTTTGGTTCCCAATAAGTCTGGGTTGATGGTTCCTAGCACTGGAAATGGTTCAGATCAACAATCACCTCTTTGGAGACCTCCCATGAATATGGTCGCTGGTGGAGCTGAAAGAGCCTATGGACAAGAATACTATGAGGGTGCGTGCGGGACGAGCAGCTGATGGTGGAGACGATGAAAATGAGAGTCTGGATATGGATGGGCCGAAAGTAACATTATTTTCATGGCAGCTACTAACAGTTTTCTTTCTTTCTTTTTCGATTTGTTTTTATAGGTGCTCCCATTGGTCCGCCTCCGGATCTTCCCTCTCTCTTGTTGCATAACCGCATCGTTTACATTGGAATGCCTCTTGTCCCAGCCGTGACAGAACTTGTGATTGCTGAATTGTTGTACTTGAATTACGAATCGACATCCGACCCCATTACCATGTACATTAACTCGTCTGGTACAACCACCGCTAACGGACAAGCTGTTGGATTCGAAACAGAAGCCTTTGCTATTGCCGATGTTATGAAGTACGTCCGCCCTCCAGTCCACACGGTTGCCTTGGGACAAGCCTTTGGAGCGGCAGCTATGCTCTTGTCACAGGGAAAGAGAGGGTACCGCTTTGCCTTGCCAAATGCAACCATTTTGTTGAATCAACCACGATCGCAAGCACGTGGACAAGCTAGTGATATTGCGATCAAGGCCAAGGAGGTAGCCAACAACCGAAGGACAATGTGCGAATTGATTGCTTCTGCTAGTGGAAAGCCTGTTGAGACCGTTATGCAAGATTGCTCCCGCGTCAAGTATTTGCAACCACACGAGGCTGTCGAATATGGATTAATTGATCAAGTTATCGAGAATGGACAGAAGAACTTGCCAGTACAACCAGCATTCATGTCACAGCTTGGAAATTAATGGATGTAGGGACGAGAACACCAGTAATAATTACGACTTTTCGATTTCGACTGCCGTACCATATTAGCATGTACTTTCAAGTAGGATGCTGAAGTCGGAATTAGAGCTTCGATACACACTGACGGTGAGTACGCCGGATCATCTGTGATCTAAGTCGTATGATATGTTGACGCGATCGTTGCTTACTAAGGTTTGAGGTCAATCTGGTTAGATAAAACTGGAAGGTCTGATACGTCATACTGATGTTTTACTCCGAGTATGTCGTAAATGATGTCGTGTTATTACTGTTATTTCGCGGTCGTCGATGGCAACTTCAAACCGAGTGATCGATCTATCGACTCGTTTCTGTTTCTCTATGGAATCAACTATTCTTTTCTCTGGTTTGCAGCTAGAACCGATATTTGTTTTGATCATGGAAACCCGTAAAAGGAAAAATGCACTTCTGACACTCTTACTGATGGTAATGGTGGCTTCGGCCTTGGTACCAGTGGGAGAATCCTTTCTCCTTGTTAGGAGGCCTGACGGGTCCAAGAGACAGATTACAGGGGTCAAGCAAACTCAAGAAATCCTATCAGCTTTACAATCGTCCTCGTCGTCCACAGGATCTTTCAAGGAAGCGACTGTAGAATGGTTATCTCGGCTGGGTAGGGAACTCAAGGAAGTGTCGGATTGTGCATCGATTGTTGCTTCTGCAGTTATGCTGAAACCGGATAAGGTCAAAGCCGAAGATATTGTTACTCTTTGCGATGCCATTGATGATTTGGAAAATGAAAAGGAGAAAACCCAGCAAACAGACGATGTCTTGTTTGTGTCACAAGAACCTTTGGACTTGCGTATTCGAGCGATGAAATCCAAACGTTACGAGTATCTCGTCAAATTGATGCAATCCAATTACGATGCGTACGTTGCCACTGCCAGTTTCCTAAGTCCCAGTCGAATCGCTCGTCGAGAATTGCCTAATATCCAAGATGTACCTGTGGATAAGAATTCCATTCCAAGTACCACCACAATCACGGCAGAAGATGGAAAGACGCCGTTAGTGGCGGACTGTGAGTTGGAAGATATGAAGTACAGGGACAGTCTACTGGACAAAATCCTCCTTTCAATTTTTCGCAATCTTGTTACGAAAAACACGGGTGGGGTGACATCCGATAAGCCAGGTATCGAAGGGTTGCTGGAACAAGGACGAACATACATGTTGCAACCCAATCAAACTCCGGAAGCACAGCACGAAATGGTCTACAAGACGCTCGGTGGACTAATGACACCTGCGCTGCCGCCGTTTTATCGCATTTTCATGTCCGGTATTATTCCCAAGTCTATCGATGGAGAAGGCAAACAATTGGGACCATGGTTCTATGCTCCGTTCTTGACATCCTTTGTCACACCCACCTTTTTTGGGTTTCTGGTTGGACCATCTTATCCCAACCGACGAAAAGATGGTCAATTAGGTGGTCTCGTTGTGGAGAAATGCAAATTCCTGGTACGTATTGGCAGGAGCTGATCTTTTTCTTGCTTTTGTGTGTTCTGTGCTGGTGGTCTTACACAATGAGTGTAACTCGTTCCTCACCGGTGGGATCATTTATGTATTATCTTTCAAACTTCGTTTTGCAGCAAGAAAGTGGATGCAAAGGTCTTTGCCTTCACCAGTGCAAACTGCCAGCACAGCAGTTCTTTCAAGAAGAGTTGGGATTACCATTGACAGTGAGTCCTAATTTTGTGACACAGGAATGCCAATGGAGCTTCGGAGAGACTCCTCTTCCACCGAATGAAGATCCAGCTTTTCCGAAAGGTTGTTTGGTTGGATGTGAATCAAGAAAAGCCATTGCCGCGTCAGGGTCCAAGGCGGATATTTGCAATTGATGATTATTTGTATGTATCGTCCAATCAATAAAGCTAGCTAGCTACTCTGCAAACTTTCAAACTGATATGCTTCTATGCTTTCCAATAGAATACAATGCATGTCGTAGTGTGTAGTGTGTGTATGAGAAGCATTTTACGTATTACACTGGCGCACCATAGAAGGTAGAAACTGACTGGTTCGACTAAACGTTTCGGCCATATTACGTAGTATTATCATAAAATAATAGTCGTTGGAAGTTTTGCTACTATTTCACCGACGAACGAATGGTGGTGATGTGGTGATCAGTGGCATAGAGAGAATACGACAGACATCCTTCTTCACTGTCAATCCAAGAAGGCATCAACAAAAAAAATTTTAAAATAATTGACACAGTGAAATCATACTACTACTGGATAAAAGGCCCAATATTCCACGAAGTGCACACAAACGACAACACCCTCATTCATTCTACTCTGTCGTAAACTCTTTCGTAGGAAGAGATCTTTCCCTACGCTTCCAGATTTTACAGGGCTCTTATCTCCATTCCTGAATATAACATCGTACGGAACAAAAGAAATATGAGCAACGTCCGTAGCTGCCACGAATCGCCGTCCAACGGCGACTTCGGCAATCGTCTGGCATCCCAATCACCTATCACATGTCTTCCTGCTTGGCGTTATCGCCCTCCCCATCCCAACGAAAAACCAAAGTTTGATCCTTTGGCACCTCCAAATATTGAACAAATAGACTTGGGAGACTATACTCGACCCAACGTTACCAATTTAGACCCCAACGACAAAAAAGGCTGGGATTACTTCAACGCGGGTTTACGATTGATGTTGAGTTATCAACACGAATTGGCGGCTCGGTGCTTTATAGCGTGCTTGGAAACTTCGAAATATTGCGCTCTGGCGCATGGATTTGTGGCCTTGTGCCATGCTCCCAACTACAATTTCAAGGGAGAGGCGTACTACGAGTCTGCACATCATCCGGAAGAGGAAGACTACGACGATCTGTTGTGTGTCTTTCCCTCTCAACAGGTGGCCGAACGCCATTCCAAAAAAGGCGTCGATTTGATTGAAGAAATTCGAAAAATGAATGGAGGTATTGGGAAGAGTGGAAAGAAGGGAAAGAACAAAAAGAAAGGATCCAAAGGCAACAAGAACAAGAACGGCAACAATCAGTCGAATGGAATCGCTGATAGTACAGGGTCGAAACCCACGGAAGAATCTGATACAGTGCCTACACCGATATCGGACGTTGAAGTTCAACTCCTGCTAGCGATTCGAATCTTAACATGCCATCCAGGTTTGGAACACACCCTGTCAGACGACATCGTCGGTGAGATAGTTGATGTCGTTTTGGCTTTCTCCAAAGTACACACTAGTGACGATTCGCACTCTTCTTACCACTACAAATAATTTATTCTCTGTTTTCCTAGGACGACCATACGCGGATGCTATGCGAAAAGTTTACGAAAAGTATCCAGATGATCCCGAGGTGGCCTACTGCTTTGCGGAGTCGTTGATGGTGTTGAATGCTTGGCATTTGTATGAATATCCGACTGGTACAGCAGTCAGTCCAGACGTCGACGAAACACGAACGGTTTTGGAACGATCTCTGGCTCTTCACAAGGATCATGCGGGACTGTGCCATATGTATGTCCACCTGTCCGAAATGTCGGCCCATCCCGAATTGGCGCTCACCGCTTGTGAGCCACTGCGAAATAACTTTCCACAAGCTGGCCATCTGATACACATGCCTACACACATTGATGTGCTGGTGGGCGACTACGAAAAATGTGTTCTATACAATTGCAAGGCCATTGAAGCGGATGAACGATCCATGTTGATCAGCCCCGGAACAGCGGGAAGAGAATCGTTTTACTTTGGATATATTGTACACAATTTTCACATGAGTGTTTACGGAGCAATTCTGGGAGGATTTGAGGCCAAGGCAATGGCATTGAGCGAAAGGTTGAATCAAGCTCTGACGGAGGAAATGTTTGAAGAAAATCCCGACTTGACTGCGTATCTAGAAGCCTACTCTGCTCTGGACGTTCACGTGTTGATACGATTTGGAAGGTGGCAGAAGATATTAGAACTCGCGTCTCCCAAGAACCAGAGTCTAATGCTGTTTCGAGCAGCGTCTATCAGATTTGGAAGGGCTCTTGCCTATGCCAACATGGGAAATATTCAAGAAGCCAAACGGGAAGTCCACAAATTCGATAGTTTACGCGGAGATCCAGATGCCGCTTTTCGAATTCTGCACAACAACTCTGTAGAGCGCTTGTTGGCCGTAGACAGTGTTATGGCTCATGGAGAGATTGCGTACCGAGAAGGGAAGCATGAAGAAGCATTTGAGTTGTTGCGGAAGGCTGTCAACATGCAAGACAATTTGAAGTATGACGAGCCATGGGGTAAGATGCAACCGATTCGGCATGCTTTGGGTGGTCTGCTATTGGAACAAGGTCACCTTGACGAATCGGAGAAGGTGTTTCGACAAGATCTCAAGTTGCACCCTCGGAATCCATGGGCGTTGGTCGGTCTCATGGCAGTGTTGCGAAAAAAAGCAACCAAAGGCAAAGGGTGCTGTTCCGAGTCTTCATCAGCGTCTGATTACGCACAGGAGATTGCTCAACTCGACGAGACGCTAAAGGAACAAAGGCGTCAGAAGTTCGCTGACGTGGATATCAAAGTCGCTTGCGCCTGTTGCGAAGAGGAAACGACTGAATAGACCTGAACCAAGGATGAGGTCGTTAAGGGGCGGTGAAAAGAAATCATCGACTATCTATCTCTAGGACCGCTGATCGGTTTGGTTCTAGTTCAATGTCAACTAAACAAACGATATTATAATATTACATAAACGACAGTAATAAGTAAAAGGAAACGGGTCGCTCGACTAATACGTAGCACTCTCTCTACCGATAGCTACGTAGGTGCTGTAGTAGATTGAAGATAACAGTACGGTAAGTACGCTCAGATACTGTACTGAAATACCGGTAGGTACCATTCTGTACTGTGTTCATCCAACTTGATGTGAAGGGCACGAGCCAGGTCGGCAAAAGCGGTGGTTTTGCATAGCAAATTATAGCGCCCAAGCGGTTCACTACAAGTTTATAGGAACCCCACCACTGCCTATCTCAACTGCGGTGGTGAACCGCTTGGGCGCTATAACTTGCTATGCAAAACCACCGCTTTTGCCGACCTGGCTCGTGCCCTTCACATCAAGTTGGCCGAGACATACCATACCTTTGTCCAGCAAATCGCCACTCCTCAGTTAGAAACAACCCACGCAGAGGAAGTGCGTGTAGTCTCTCGTTTCCCAACACCAAGTACCCCTGGTTCACAAGCCACTCTTACTACCCGGCATTCCTATATCACCTGCTCACATAGTGTGTTGACAGAGCAGGAATTCACGACTGACACTATTCCACGGGAGAGTTGGTCCGTCCAGACCAAACCGAACCCACCAGTTCCCACCATCATCCACGCCCCTTCTACGAACACCACTCCCCAGGGCCATGCACAGTTAGAAGCACCACAGGCAGCACCACAGACTCTCACCCCAGCAACTCCAAGACATACCTCTTGGGCAGCAGTAGCGGCAGAAACTATCACCGCACTACAACCCACCCAACCAGAAACCGCAGCCAACACATCATACACAGAGGCACGAATACAGGCCCTCCTAGCATCACAAGAACAGCGACTGGAGCAGCGACTAGAGCAGAGACTGGAGGAAAGATTGGCACGCTATGAGGCCAACAACTCAATCAAATGATCACCATGCTGCAAGAACTTATAATTTCAATGTGCTCCACACCCCAAGATCCCCTCCAACCTCCCTCCCAGACCGTCCCCTCTTCTATGCGAAAGAAACGACGTACCGAGCCAACTGTCACCCTTCGTCAAGGTGACAACATGTCTGATGCACACATAGCAAAAGAAGATCAAAGCCAAAATAGGACATGCCATTATATGTCCCAGCGTCTCCACCCTTCTAAAGAACCACTTCATCCAACGGTGAAAGCAGCTCCTGGCACCGAGTTATCACAACCACCCCCACCCCCATAACTGGCCACACAAACACAAAAACATCGGTATTCCACCTTCTCATCTGATCTTCTACTCCACCAGAAGAATTTTCCTCCTCCCGTAGGAGGTTTAATACCATTATTATCTCCCTGGAGTATCCTCATGGTACTCCCTGCATTGCCTCGCCCCTGGAGGGGCCCGGCGGGTGATCCAACTACTTAGAGACGGCACAAGGCCGTAGATAGTAGAGTACGGTAGTTTGGATAGCCTAAAAATAGAAGATTTTTATTTTATCATGTATGAAAATACAGTGTTCATCCATATCGCGTAAAGTACGGCAGTCGGATACCGTTATATTTAACTCTATCGTACGTGCTCAGAGGTACAACAAGTACTACTACGTACGTATTAGTAGTACAACGTACCTAGTCTACTGAAGAGTGGTTTCGGAGTTCGGAGTTGTTCTTCCGGGTTCCACCATTTGATTCTACGGAGGACTCCGTTTAAGTGAGGGTACGACTACCGTTCGTGTGTCATACGGTAGGTAAGTTTACCACGGTAGATTCTAGTAGTAGTAGTCGTACCTTAAAAATTCCCTTCGAATTCACAGTCATGCAACATACGAGGACTACGATTGTTGTTCGACTTGTATGAACTCCAAACTCCAGAAATAAAACATTATTGTCATATCAACATCAAAACACCCACTAAATAAAGTACGGTAGGTGGAACTTTGGAGGCCGACGTAGTATAATATCATGTTTCGCAAGCCCAAACGATCAGCCAACAAGGCTGGATTGCGAAAAAAACCGCGTGATGACGACGATGACAAGGATAACGGTGCTACGGGCGTTGGAATGATGCAAAAACAAGACGACGACGAACACGACGGTGGTTCCTCCACAGACGACAACGATGATCAAGCAACATCCTCGGGATTACAAGAGGCTCGGAAACGTGTCAAGCTGAGTGGCTCTTCGAAAAAACAACACAATATCATCTTTAAGAAAAAAGATGATTCGACAAAACTACATCCGAACCAAGTGGCTCCCATGGAAGCCTTGTCACAAAAAGAAAAGGCAACAGCTACGAACGAATATCATCCCGAAGACATGGGCAAGCCCGATCCGAATCGCAACAAATTTTTGGCCCAGCCCATTCGGGCACCTACCAACGTTCGTGTTACTTGTCGCTTTGACTACCAACCCGACATTTGTAAGGATTACAAGGACACGGGATTTTGTGGGTTTGGGGATACGTGTATTTATCTGCACGACAGAGGTGATACAATGACAGGATGGCAACTGGATCAAAAATGGGAACAAGAACAAGCTAAGAAGAAACAAGAAAAGGATAGACAAATCGAGGCATTTTTGGGAGAAGGCGACGGTAAAGATGATGACGACGATAATGCCGGAGTTGATGACGATCTCCCGTTTGCCTGTTTCATCTGTCGCAAGGCCTTTGACGATCCTATAGTCACACCCTGTGGTCATTACTTTTGCCAGTCCTGTCTACATCAACACAACCAACAAAATAACAACCAATGTCCCATTTGCAAGAAAGATACCCATGGTGTCATGAATCAACCCACCAAGCTCATCAAACACAAACGAAAGGTTGTGGGCCGCAAAGCGACTTGGCAAGAATTCATGGACCATGCCAAGCAGAAAAGGGAGCAGCCTTCTGTGTCAGAGCAATAATAACCATACAAAATTATTGAAGACTTTGAAATATGTGATATAGTAGTTGAGCTACTTGGATCAAACCTGTGAGTTGTGCCACTAGCAGGGTAAACTGGAGATTCTACAGCTCCCCTAATCAAATGTTGGAGGAACAAGGACGAGTTTACGTCCAGAACCATTCATGCTTTCCCCATGACTGTTTGGCTTCAATCAACGTACCAACAACGAGGAAAAAAAACGTTACAACATCTGTACCAGGTTTTTCATAAATAAATACGATCAACCAATTCTGCTAGTAGATTTTTCTTCTTCTTTAAGCACCTAGTTCTGCCATTTTCTTGGCAATGATCTCTGCCTTTTGCTTCTTGGCAACCATTACCTTGAATCGGTCGAAGTCACCCAAACTAGCTCTCTTCTTCTTGGATGCCAACTTTTTGGCCCAGCTTGTCGCTTCCCACTTGGCCATGGTATCGGCCTCTGTCCATGCCTTCTTCAGAGTCTTTTGGCGAGCATTGCGTTGGATTTTGACTGTGAGATCTGTCAGGGCGATTCGAGTGAACGAAATGACTTGTCGCGACACTCCGGTGATGTCTTCGGGTCCGTCGATCAAGCACTTGTTTTGATCGACGATATCAATAATGGTCGCCAATTTGCCAGTCTCTGGTCCATAATTGATGAGGACAATACGTCCTACTTCCACATGTCTCTTGAATACCATGATGTGATGTTTGTTTGTTGTGTGTATAGAATGGATGAGACTACAAGCTGTAGCAAGAAAACGGACGAGGAACGATGGATTCGTTAGACGGAGTCAACAACCGACAATTTCAGCAACAGAAAACTATCAGCAGGACAACAATGTGTTATGTACTATCTGTTGATGGTATCCAACACTTGAAATATGTATGAGCAGATGACAGTCAAACCTCCAGAGCAGGCAAGAGACGTACCAGTCGATAGCTGTAGGGTGCTCAAGAGAGAAATCCCCGAGACGATATCGCTACATCAAAGTGTAGGATTCCAAACAACAAACTCACGAGTGTTGTCCCTCCGTCGAAAGTTTTTAGTAAGCGGTAGGTTGTAGTCGAGGAGGTCGATGGTCATGACTGAAAATTTGATTTAGTCATGGTTATGACGTCAATATTTACGTCACATTCCAACGCATCCTTTTTGGTTCAATGATGAGTAGGGTGCGATTGAAGTCGTCTTCTTTCTTCTTTCCCATCATCATCATCACTACGACAGTATTTTCAGCCAGAGAAAGATACAGCATACCACCACACTGATAGTTTTATAGTTGTACAAGATATCTTTGGCTTGCCACCCCACTATTAGTTCCCGATAGCTGACCTTCACGTTCACCATGAAGTTCTCATCGCCTGCGTTACTACTGGCAGCATTCTTGGTGACGCGTCAGGATTCTGTTTCGGCGTTCCTTCCTTTCACGCGACAACATCATCGGTCGAGAACACAACACCCGTCATGCATCAGCACAACCAATTTGTACAGTACCGCCGTGAATAATGTGGTCCTTCGTCCGACACGGTCGTCCGACACGGACGATAGCGACGTCGACGACGACCATGTTTTTGACTCGTTAAAGATTGGAGGATGTCGTGTTCATCGATACAGTGGCGGTGCGGATTCCATTGAAGACGCTGACGTCCATTACGTGATGTGGTATCATGGACGATCCGTCAAACAGGATCAAGACAAGTCGTTGCCACCGCTATCGACTGGTCGTATCGGTCGTGCCACATCCAAGAACGGTCTTGTCTTTGTCAAAGATCGCAAGGGTAGTTCGTCGGAAGATGTCGAAGGTGTGGCTGTGGGACTCAACCATGAAGCCTGGTGGGGATTTGATACCGCTCATGTTGGTTTAGGAAGCGTCTTGTTGCCTATGAGTACTCCTGCCGTCATGGCTGAAGGTGGGGTGTATTTGATGTATTATATGGGTGGCAGTCACGAAGAAACACCCATTGGAGATTACGTCGACAAGGACATGCCCGCGGATGCCACCATCAAGGGAATGAAAATGAAAATCGGTGTCTGCGTATCGCAAGATGGAAAAACTTGGGGACGGGTCGAAGGCGACGATCCATCAGGTGCCTGTATGGTCCCGTATGACAAGAATGATCCCAATACTCGAGAAATGGCCACTTTGAAAGATGACAACAATGCCGATTTAGATTTGCCCGAAGAACTGTATTGTGGATGGCCAGATGTCGTCGTCAAGATCGATAAGGAAAAGGCAGCAAATTCCGGTTTCTTCATGTACTACAGTACCATGACGAAAATTGGAAAGGAAAAATGCATCGCCGTGGCTGTTTCGGGTGACGGATTCCGATGGGACAAACGAGGCTTGTGCCTGAAACCTTCCAACGACGATTCCAGCATGGATAATGCCGGCTGTGCAAGATGCAACGTCGTTCGAAATGCTGTGTATGATCCTGTAGATTGCCGATGGTCCGATGCCCCTGGATACACAATGTACTACGAAGGTGTGAGCAAGGCTGACAACAAGCACCGAATCATGGTGGCAGAGAGCGATGATGGAAGGACATGGAATAAGAAGGGTGTGGTCCTTGACGTTGGTGACGATGGCCTCTGGGACTGTGACGGTGTAGGATCGCCTCATATATTGCGGTGAGCACATCAAAAAGATCTTCTTCCTGTCAGATGGTATCAAAGTGATGAACGTGCCTGGCTGAAACTGTTGTTGCTTTCTTTTCTTTTCATAGGATGGACGATGGGTCGCAACGAATGTATTATGTTGGTCAACAAGGCAAAGATACCGCCATTGGTGTTGCCAAGTTGGAACCGGACTCGAGCTGTTGGGTACGCGAACAAAGTTCCATTGTATTTGCCGAGTCTTGAGCAAGCTCTGTCATGTCAACTAGGACTGACATTCCATTTTTTACAAGAAAAGAGAGTTGGTCAAATTTCTACTAGGCTATCAAAATCTACAGCAATTATCCCGTCTGTAATGAAAACGGATCAATTTTGAGTGAGTGTTACTGAACACCATGTAATCTCTTCCATAATCTTTATACGATCCATGTTTCTATACTCATAAAGCACCAGTACAGTGGACATAGCCATTCGGTTGCAGACGCGCTCTTCTCAATTCAATGTTTATGGCGTGACAACCGACACGACTTGCTAGTTGTAATAATCGTCAGACATGTTGGGAGGAGCGGTCGAATTGTCATCGTAGAAGTCAAATTCGTCTACATCTGGTGCCAAGTTTGCTGGAATGAAGATTGGGATCGGTGGTGGAAGCAAAACATCAGCAGTATATTCACCATCGTCCTCGTCGGTGTTGGGGACACAACAAACTTTGTCATCACCAGTGTCGCCGTATTCCATACGCCAACAAACGGCCAAATCGTCGCTGCAAACACATTCCCCATGCCGAAAGGCACGCATTGCTGTTCGTCTAGTCCGGGGGATTCGTTCCTTTTTATTTTTGCCACCATTTTTGCTAGATAAATCCTTTCCATTCTGGACACCAACTTGGACAGAACCAACAGTTTCATATTGACCACCACCGTCGCCATAACCGTCCGATTCGGTGTCCTTGCCTTTGTACGGACCACCGCAATTGATTCCAAGACGACGATATATTAAAAGTTGTTCGTTGGAAAAGCTAGAGACTACGTTGCTCTTGTCTGCCATGGTCTTGCGAGGATCTTTGCCGTGGGAGGCATTGAGGGGAGATGAGTGACGTCCTCGCAGCTTGAAACGGGAGTCGCTTTGTTGTGTGGTATCTGTAGCAACAGCGATGACGTGATCACAAATCAAGGCAATCAAGGCAACAACCAGATGCGTAGACACAGATAGCTTCATCGTGTTCTGTTGGTAAGAGGAAAAATTCTGTTTTGTCCACCGGAAACCGTTAGAATGACGGGTTGGTGTGGATTCAACTCGACGCATCACGATCATGCTTTACTTACCAGTCCTCCGTGAAATTGGTTCGATTGGTTGTAATGTGTGCGCAAATGCAGGATAAGGTATTTTGTTCAATGTATTCAAACAAGAACATCACGAATGCTTGCATCCAACAAAAGATTCCACGAAGAGACGTAACGGTCTTGGATAGGGAAGGAAGAAATTAGTCGAAGACGAAATTTCAGTAACATCTCCCGACTGTTGCCTCCGTCTTTGCAAAGCTCGACAGTTTCTCACAGGGAAAACAAGTCGTTCGTTTGAAAATGTAATGTCACTGTAAGAACTTGCGACGTTAGAAACGGAACATTGATTTTTCATTCCCGCCGCTATGCATTCTGGCCATTTGTCCTTCTGACTTAAAAAAAGAGGTGCGGTTGTCGCAATGGTTTTTCTGTTTTCCTTCTACACACACAAGTTCATTTTCGACCTTTCTTCTTTCGACTCTTGCTTCCTTTTGCACCTCCACCACTATCGCCATACTTTTCAAAAACTCCTTCCAACTTTCCCACATCGGCGCCGTTCCATTTTTGAACCTGCAACCCATCCGAATACACTACAAATACGGGGTAGCTGGTGATTCCAATGGAAGCCACCAGTTTTTTGGTTTCCTTGTTTCTGCTGTCACAATAAACTTGACACACAGAGATTGTATCCGCATGAGCTGCACTTAGCTCTTTCAGACGTTCCGCAATCCCCTTGCAAGCTCCACACCACGACGTGACAAACTCCACAAGGAGGACGTCGTTGGATGTTTTGAACCGATCCAAGTCTTGTTGTGAATGTATCTTCTGAAACAGAGGGGCAGTCGATGCCTTGTTCTTCGTATTTACGTGAGATTCGGATTCTTCTGTGGAATCCGTTAGTTCCGTTATCTTGACAACTTCAGTATCCACAATCTCGTCGCTTTGCCGATCTCCTGAATCTTTAACTGGCGAGACTGTGCACACATTCCGATTGCATAGTACGATCCGTTCGAGAGCGCTGCCATCGTTCTGGCTATTCTCCATCTTGGAGAATTCTCAAAAAAAGGGTATGCAATACTACCACGTAGTACCTCTGGCCAAAAGTCACTGATTGTCGATGCAGTCTATCACCCAGCATTGGCAGTGGAGGTCCAGTGTCTGTACGATAGAGAGGGAATAGATGAAAATACATTCACAGATAGAGAGAGAAATAAAAAATGTGATTACTCCGTCTTTTGCGTATCCGAGATGCCGTAGTACACTACCGTACTTTGTCCGTAGAAGGTACGTTCATTTAAGTAAATACGAGTATCAATTCTGCATTACTCTGTTTTAATACAAGTTCACATTTTAACAGAAAACAAAATCTCAAAAAGAAGAAAATGAAAACATCCTCCTGCATGATCCTCCTGCATGCTTTTCCTGATTTAACTGGAGTGGGTGAAGCGGCAGTTATCGCCAAAGCTACAGTTCCCTTGAGCAAAGAACTTGCATTTGGCTATCATGGGCTTCTTTTGGATGTTCTTGGTCAATGCAGCTTTGTGGTTAGTGGGACGGTTCGGTGCAATATCCAACAAGGCCTTTCCCAAACTACTCATGGAGTTTCCTGTCGGTCTTTGTTCCACAGCGGTCTTTGTTTTGGTGGTAACAGACTTTGTACAAGCAGATCCGGTTCGGAGCAAACTGTCGATCATGGGTGCTGCCAACCCACACGTTTCTGGAGCGTCGTATTGTTCTCCAAATGCCCATCGTTGTTGGTCTCTCTGAATACACACTATCGATGATTGTTCTTGTAGTCGTTGTGTATCAAGCGGATGCATGGAAACTTGCTTCATGGTCACAGTGATGATTGTACTCTCGTTCCCTCTCGTCGTTTCTATTTCCGAGACCGGTAGTCCACCAAATTCTTGAGCATACTCGACACACCAATTTTCCTTGTCGATACCCAATAATTGATCCATATCCGAAACGACTTCCTCCTTGGCAAAACTGACATTATAGTGTTGCACGGTTCGATACTGCCACGAAAATAAGACGGACGTTAGAATGCATTTGGCCAGAATGGGGAATGTTGTGTCTGATGATTTGTTTCGTAGTAACAGTGTATGATAGTCGTGTCGAGAAACCTTGGAAGCAACTTGTAACGTTTGATGCCACAGCGGGTACGGATACGTGGATTGTGACGATACCGACGAGGTCGTTCGTCGTCGTCGTTTTTGGAATTCCAACAACAGTCCACTCCAACTTGTTTCCAAGGAGGAGTGGACGGATTCTTCTTCCGGTTGCATGGATATTGCACATATTCGTAGCGTCGTCGCATAACAAAGCATTTCATCGTCTAGTGCATAATCTTCCTCACGAGTTGATTCTTTCGTTTGGGTATCAACTTCTCGAATACTCCAATAAGCATCATACGCTGTCGATCGCATGGTAAGAATGGTCCTTGGCAACAAGGAATCAGAATGACATGTTGTCTCGATGTGATTTGCCACATGTCGTGTACAGAATTCCAACCAAATGAGTATCCGAATGGCTTGGGCATGCCATGAGGCTGGTAAGGATTCATCGTCGGGACATCCCATCAAACGTGTTGCATCCGATTGACAGGCTCGCAATCGATCCGTCACAAAATTGACCAAGGTATGGATGTTAGCACTGTTATTGTCGAGGCGAGGATGTTGGGGTGACGCTTGAAAGGTCGAACAAATATTGGTCAAATGTTCCAACGTGTCCATGAGAGTAGCGACACTTCGAGGAGGTGCGACAGGATCCATCCCCGCTGCCGATCGTCGGTATTTTGCGACCGCCAAGGTCGGATCCAAAATACGTTGTGCTTGTGCCAAACGGCATGTTGCAACCGTTGCTTCAAGTTCGGAAACTTGTCCCAATTCTTGTCGTTCCTTCACTTCCTCCCTGCTGCAAAAACGATACGATGATGATGCCGTCATGTCGATGAAATTACTGTAGGGAAACAGCAAGAAAAGGATTTTTGAAAACGATGGTGCATGGTAGTGGTTTTCACGTGCTGTAGTTTATTAGAAGTACAGTCGCGTGTAGGTATGCATGATAATACGGCGTACCTCCGATCGATAGTATCATACGAAGCAGCAACTTTCGAATTTACAGTTATTTACAGTTATAACTGTAAACTGTAATAAACGGCGCGTTGATCATGGAAAATTCAAAACTCGATCGAATGAATCCATCGCGTGGCTTCTCACCAAAGTCTTCTCCATATCATGGTCACGTGAAGTAGACTTCACAGGTGTGTCATAACTTGTAATAACAGTCAACCAACTGTTATAAAAGGAGGATAACATACACGGAGCAGTGTTCCTGGTTCGAACTCGCACACACAACAGTAGATGTTTCCTTTTCGATGGATCGGTTTTGTTTTACAGTTATTTGTGCTCCTCCTCCTACAACTACAAGGTACAACTTGTTTGAAAAACAATTGCAGCAACATGGTCGTCCAGGTACGATCGATATTTGAATATGATGAGGAGACAGTACTGTAGTAACTGTTAACTGTTTTCTTGCGAGTGTATCCTCCTAGGAAAAATATCATTACTATGTGTCTCATTCGTCGCATCTGATTCTGTTCTTCTCTTTGTGTTTTGTCTACCAACTTTTACTAAAACAGGAAGTGTTCGGGAAAATCGTCAACATTGACATTCCTGCCGATGTCTTTCCGACACAAATAGAAATTGAGGAGATTGAAGCTGTTGCTCCAAACTGTCAACATGGATGGTACCAATCCGTCAACAAACATGACAATGGCGAACCTGTTGACTTGCATTATCGATATTGGCTTCCCGAGGGAAACAAACCAAAAGGAATATTGATCTTTACCCATGGTATTCACAGTCATAGTGGGCACGGATCTCGCATTGATGGACGGCCCTTGGATATAGTAAGTGTTGTTGCAAAATGCATACCAAGAAAAAATGTCCACGCAATATAATACTTACAGTTAGTATCTCTCATTTCTCTCTCATGCTTTTTGACCTCGGTTCAAAGGCTCTCTTGGTAGACACTTTCACAAGTTTAGGTCTTGCGGTGTATGCGGCCGATATGTACGGACATGGATTCAGTGAAGGAACTCGATTTTACATTCCCGACTGGATCGGAATGCGTGACGATGCCATCAACTTTTGTAAACTCGTGGCAGACAAAAACCCGAAAGATATCCCCTTGTTCTTGTCTGGCGAGTCGATCGGAGGTTGTATCACCATTTTGATGAGTCGGTACTTCCAAGATCATCCTGACGAGGCACCGACAAATTTTGATTCCAATCTGCTCTTGTGCCCCGCCGTGGAAGGAGACGTTCCAGGATTTCCAGTCTACCAAATCTTGCGATATGTCTTGGCTCCTATGCGGCCCAAATGGAGACCGTTTTTCATGCCAAACACTATCAGTCCCGATCGCATTTGGGCCGATGAAAAGGTCTGCGCCGAATATTCCAAACCTCGATCACAAGAAATGCAAATCGATGCTTGTGGCATCCCATTTCGATTGGGGACTGCCGTGAACATGTTGATGGCATTGGAAGAGGTACGAAACAACTGCATTCCAGGATTCGACAAACCGTTTTGTATTGTTCATGGCGACAAAGACGTGGGCGTACCCATATCTGGATCCAAACTCCTGTTTGACGGATGTGCCACACCAGAAAACGAAAAGGAGTTTCATACCATCCAGGGAGCACATCATGGCATCATCGCCGATCCCAAGGCGGAAGAGGCGATTGGGTACCTGTCCAAGTTCGTCCAAGCTCGAATGGAAGCCTTTACTCCTCCGAAATAAGTAGTGTTTTCTACTTTATTTCTAGGTAGTCGTATACGAAGTATCATTCACAATAATTGATATTATATACATATCGCAAATGTAATTTAATTACGTTATTATATCATAGGATTGAGTGGTCGCAAGTAGTGCAGTGCCATCAAGTTTGGACGGAGCTCACGTCAATGCTGGAAAACATATCAGCGGATTCCTCTCGCTTCTTCATGGTATTGATGTGCCGTACAATTTGTAAAAATTGAACCCTCGCTTCTCCAACGGGTGAATGATCAGGACTCCCACCAAATTGGCCGAGATTGTCTACATGTTCCTTCACGAGAGCGACAAGGCCAGTAATATAATTCGAAGTGATGGAAGGATTCCTCTTCTCAAAAAAGTACAAGTACAAATCCAAAAGCTTGACAAACAGTCTCAAATTGGCAGGGTTGGTGTTGGTACACGCATCGGCTAGTTTCAACGATCTCTGTAGGCATTCCAGACATCGTTGTGGGTTGCTGTAAATGACCGTCTCGCCATCTTCCCCAACTACATAAAACAAATGGGCGCAAAGAGCAACCATCTCGCACTGCTCGGGCTTCTTGAGCATCTTGGCGGAATATTTTGACGCCTTCATGATTAGACCTTCGTAATCATCCTTGCCCAACGAGCGGCTTATCAACAAGGTTCCTATCATGGCAAGAACGCAGCGGGACTGGATGCTCGAATCCGTGATGGCCTGCTCCTCGTAAAGAGCGAATGCTTGGGAAATCAATTCGTATGAAATTGCTCCAAAGTCATTCTTGTCGTCACCAGCTTGCCCCAATTTGTCGGCTGTCGTTGCAGCCTCCAAGAACAGTTTGACACCTTGTTCAGGATTAATTTTAGCGTACGACGAAATGGTTTGTTGGATGAAGACGAAAACCTTGCGACACCTTTCAGCAGAAGATATGTGGAGTTGAAAATAATGGTTAGCAGCGAAAACACAATCACTAGAGAACAAATGAAACATACTCACGTTATAGATTTGGGAGCCTTTGATGGGCTCTGGGCTGGAGTTTCAACAGGAGATACTTCGTCCGCTTTGTTCTCATCTTCCATCTTGGTAGTTTCATCGGCATCGTCGATATCCTCAGCTTGCCCCTTTGCACCATCGTTTTCTGACGATATTTCCTTCGTTTTATTTCCATCCGAGTCATGGGCCACGTTATCGACTTTCGTGTCTCCTTCCTCATCTGGACTGGCGGCATTGGGTGCCGAAGAGTCTTCTTTCGGCTTGGTTAAACCATGGTCTTCGTTGTAAATTCGTCTTGAAAGCTTCAAAGATGCAAACACGAGGGCCATGTACGCAGTACCAACACGATTCTTCCCGGCGTTCAAATGGTTACGAGCAGCGGCCAGCATTTCATACAGTATATCCGTATCAGAGTGGTCAAGCATGTCAATCAATTTTGACAAGAGAGCAGCATCCTCATGATACTGCGAAGCGGTAAATCTTGCATCGTCTGATGATTGAGAAAGGTATCTTTGAGGTTGAGGAGAGACTCCAAGGCCGGCCATCAAATTAGCGGTTCGTTCCATGCCACCGGCCATTTCTTGATGAGAGGTTGGAACTGCTTTGTCGTGCTCATCCCGAATAACCGGCGCAATAACGGAGAAAAGCTCATCGATCTCCTTGACACTTTCCGGAGGTTTACCGGAGTTGCTTACAGCCTTGAGCATGGTGAGGGCAACCTCACGACGGTTCGCCCAAGGTAGAAATGAGATTAGATCGGAATAAAAATCTAACTTCAGAACTCCCAAAGCTAGTTCGTCCAGCGGGATGCTCAGCAGCTTCTCCAATTCCTTGGTTGACACTTCGTCCAGTGTCAATTTTGGAGGAGCCATTTGTTGCTGCATATTGGAATCTTGCATGAGCGCTGCGTTGTTTCGAATCGCTTGAAGTGTCACAACGGAATTCTTCAGACAGGTAACGATTTGTTCCATATTCCCCTTGTAGCACTTCATGCTGAATGACAACAGTGCTGTTTGTAGCCGGATCACCTCTTTGGGATTTAATTTCGGGCCACGTGCATTGTAGACATTCTGGACACACTCATCGAACATCCGGAACGAGTCCAACGCAACCGATCGTTTAACTTGATTAGAGTCCTTTTCATCCAACAGTTCTTCATCGGCCAAATAATTGGCCAAGCGATCCATCAACGATTGCAAGATGGTGCGAATATTGACCTTGTCCCTTAACTTGGGACAAACACCCAAAAGAATGGGCATCGTTTCAATATGATATTCATCTGGAAAGACTTGGACCAAGCAATCCATCAGATACGCTTGCGCCAACGGGTCGCCACAGATGACAATGTGATTCAAAACTGTGGGAAGGATCACTTGCCCATAAATTGCTGATGTGATACTGTCCAGTGCACTCAAGCGAACAAGATTGGTTCCGACCAGAATCCGCAGCTCATTTCGATCCTTTTCACGACGACGACGAATTTCGATCGACTTGCCATCGCCGGGCAAATGCTGAATACGAACCCACAGCTTGTTCATTTCAATGAAATTGGCGAGAATGAACTCGTAGGAATCCTTTACAGTACCCTGCTCACTGTCCATGGTGACGCTTGGTGCCACTGCAGCCGGAGTCGAAACATTCTCCACGGGGTTGGATCCTTCTCCACCGGGTGCGGCAGTGCCTGTTCCGAGTGGAGTTCCAATTTGGTCCAAGGGGATGGCTTCATCCGGTAGTTTGTCTCGAAAGGCCTGCAAAAGGTAATGCCGCAAAAACAGTCCCCGTACTGGGTTTTGAACACATTTGACAGCTTCAATCATATCCTTCAATACCCATCGTGCCCCAACTTCACCGGATCGAATCAATGCACTAGCAGCACAAATCTGCAAATACAGACGGCTTAATACATTAGGGCAGTATTGAACACTGTCGTACAGCTCCTTCATGGTGTAAGACATTATTTTTGTTGAGCTGTCGGCAAAATTCAATTGAGTTTGCAGTTGCTGCTGTTGACCCATCATCATTTGAGGATTCATGGTGGGTGTGTTCATCATCATGGATTGATTGGTTGCGCCTGTAGCTACACCCATCATGAGTGGGTTGTTCCCTGGCGATGTTGGGATCCCACCTGGAGCTGCAGAAGCGTCCCCTTGTTGAGGTGGGTGCTGTCGCGACAGGTTCAACAAGTAATCCTCCAAAGTTGGCAATTCTTCCAAGGCTCGTAGATGCAGCTCATAGTAATTCTTGGGCAACAGTGCAGTGGTCGACCCAGTGGCCCCCGGAGCTGGTGGGTGAATGTGGTGATGATGGTGTGCATGGGCATGCTCGCCAAGTTCCCCTACCATTTGAGCTGCTCGGTCCAGGACAGTTGGAAGATCGTTTCGTTCCATGGCCTGTTTCATGTAGTAGGCATGCTCTTGCACCTTGCGGGTCGCATCCGTCAAAAGACGCTGTTGCTGGGCGACTACCTCGGGGGGATCCATCATTGGGTTGCGCGGCTGCGGAGGTGGCTGTTGAAGAACAGGCACCGCAGCAGATTGCTGTGGAGGCATGATAGACGGTTGTGGAGGCATCCCGCCAGGTTGTTGCAGTTGCTGCATGGACGCCGGAGACTGTCCCATCATTGCCGATCGTTGTGCATACGATCCAACAGCAGCTGGAGGCGGTTGCTGTTGTTGTCCCGGTTGAGAGGCCATGAAGGAACCCTGCATTTGAGATTGCAGTTGCTGTTGTTGCTGTACATAAGGGCTGCTTCCAGTGTAGGTTTGTTGCTGCTGAGGCGTCGACAGGGTTGGCGAATACATGGCATTGGATCCTCCCGGAACGATCGAAGGCACATTGGTCTGAGTTGGTGGCGGCAGTTGTTGTTGTTGTTGTTGCTGCTGTGGGGTGGACGGTTGAATCATGACTTGCGATCGTTGGGCATAGGACATTCCCGCTCCACCTTGATACGCATTAGAAGGGACTTGTTGCTGTTGTTGCTGCTGGGGTTGCGCGGGGACATGAATCTGTGCAACAGGGGGTTGATGTAGTTGTTGTTGTTGCGGTTGGTTTGGAAACGAAAGCCTTTCGGGAGTCATGATTCCCGCCTGTTGCATTGTAGGTTGGCGTTGGATGCCACTACCATACACATTACTCCCAGCACCCGCCTGTTGCTGCATCATTGCCGATCGTTGTGCAAAGCTCATACCGGTGCCAGCACCTGTACCGATAGTGCTGTTTGGTTGAGGGGGCGGAGTAAAATTGTAGGGCGAATTTTGGGGAGGGTTGTACATGGCTTGATGCTGCTGTTGTAGTTGTTGCTGCTGCTTCATGATTGGCGTAGCAAACTGAGTGATACTTCCTGCTACTGGACTACTCATATTGCTTCCATACATTCCACTTGTCATTCCACCACCTCCGTATGTACTTCCAGGAGTTGATGGTGGAAATTGTTGTTGTTGCTGCTGCTGCTGTTGTCTCATGGCGTTGTACGGTTGTTGTTGACCGTCCGATTGCATGTTGCTAGAATTCATAAATGCTCCGTCTCCTTGGATGCCTCCCATGGGAGATGTAAAGGCATTTGACTGTGAGGCTACCGACTGTCCGGTATCACCACCAATGTTTTCATGTCCATCCATCATGATATATAATAAGATTTCAATGGAAGGTCTGTCAAAAGATTTGGAACTGCCTTTCACTACCTTCTCAGCAATGGCTTTTCAATCTTTCCCAAATTTGGGGTCTTGTCACCTCTTGCAAATGCACGGATCGTTACTCCTTCCCACAACCACTCACTTTTGTATAATTTATTACTACAATGATACAATGACGACGACGATGATGAGACCAAAAAAAAACTAACAGTAAGCTACAGTCGTCCTTGAGGTGGATGTAGCCGAAAGCTCTTTTGTTATGAGTGTGTCTCAACACGACCTTCTCTCTCTCTCACGCAGTCTCTCTCGGTCAATTTGTTGACTGTGCGTTGGACCTTGGTATTATTTTGTATTCCATTCAATTTTTATCGATATATTTTAACTTTTTTTATTTCATATTTCATCGTGCAACACAAGCGCTCTTTGATGAAGCAGCAAAACCGTCTCCTTCCTGGATCCCGCGAGAAAACTACTCCGTCTGTTCGACCATCCGCCTCCCATTGCCTTCGCCATCGTCGTCATCGGCGCGAGCAACGTCTCAAACGACCTCTCCCACACACACACGCCGTCTACATACAGCATCGTCGAACCAACCACGGACGCTGGTAAAAACAACATCGTGCAAACTACCATTACTACTGTCGATTGAGTTCTTGGCACAATAGTACTACTCTACACATTGCATCATGTTTCGAGTAGCAGCAACCACACTCGCCAAGAGTGGTCTGTCAAGATCTTCTACAGGGTAAGAAACGTAGAATATATTTTCAAACTGCGCTGAAACACCACCACAAAAGGGAAGGGTGAGGCGTGAGGCACCATGGTGGTGGTCGTCCTCCCATCCATCGCCTCGCCGATCGGCACATTCGCTTGTTGTTTTTACGTAGAATCCTACGGACCGTCCGTACTAGAAATAGTCGAACGAGTCCAAAAGACGAAATCAGGATCCTATCCAACTTGCACTTGCGACTTTTTTCGTGTTGCTGTAGTCCCTTTGTGAAACGATATTATTGTAGTGGTATCTCGGCCCTCTCATACGCGGAACTGGATCTCAAATTTGATGTCGACGGAGGAAAACTTCAACAATTTCGATGGTGGCAACATGGTTTTGTTTTCCCCGCATCCTCCTCTCACCTGTATTCTTGTTTGCCCTCTTTTCTCTTCTTTTCTCTTTTCTACTGTTTCCATCACCTCATATATCAGTTCCCGCCTAGCGGCTCCCTCCACATGCACTTTCCATCATTCGGCTCCCCGAATGGAGGAGAAGAAGGAAGAAGCAGCCGTCGAATCGACCGATTCGGGAATCAGCCCATTATATGCCATTCCAATCGGTGTGGCAGCAGCTGTTCCAATTCTGCAATTCCAATGGTACATTCCTAACGAAGAAACGCTATTGGCGTCCACTTTCTTGGGATTCTGTGTCGTTGCCTACACACAGGGTGGACAGTTGATCGCCAACTCCTTCAAGGAAGAGTCGAACGCTTTGCTCAAGGCACAGAACGAGGCCGAAGATCAAGTGATTGCCAAGTTGGAAGAAACGGTCGAGTACATGAAACTCACGGAAAACATCGTCACGGACTACAAGGAAGTGTACGACCTGACCGAAGCGTCGTACGCCAAGTTGAACCAAGCTGGAAAGATCAAACCCCAACATGACCTCAAGGCACAAGTGGAGAAGATCCTCAACGTCATGGCCGTCGAAGAACAATCCTCGTACGAAAAGGCCAAAATCGCCCTCATGGCTGAAGCCACCGAATCTGTTATGAAGGAATTCCTTACAAACGAACAACTGAAAAAGGCAGCCTTGTCGGCAGCGGTCGGCAAGTTGACTGGAAAGGCAAAAGCCGCCGGAGCAGATCCAGTACAGACCGCCTTTGTCAACTTTTTCAAGGAAAAGTCCAAGGCTGCCAAGGCTTCGGATGATGGGTCCGAGGAAAAGGCCGCGCGAGCCGCCATGTTGACCAAGATGAATGCTATCGCCAGTGCAGAGAACATGTACTTCCGATTCGATGAAACAACTGGCAAGCCCGTCATGACCGTGTAATTTACTACGTAGTACTACGTAGTAGTAAGCAACAGTAGTAAATGGGTGGTATTACGAGACCCGAACCGAATCGTTATTTTATACTAGTCTACTACCTAGTCACGTGGAGTTGTGTGTCCAACTTCTACAACAGGCTGCTCCTTGCAGGTGCGCAAATGGTCATGTCTCAGAGCCCACTACCGTAGAAAGAGTAGTGGCATCCATTGGCTCGACGACAAAAAACCATAAAAAAATCGTTGCTGATCAGATCTGTTGGGGATGGTTACAGGTAGTTTACCTTTTACGTAGTATTATTACAAGCTTTTTGTTGATCTACAGCCCCACAGGCAGGTCTGAGGAAGCAATCGCAAAACAGTTTTGGCAGGGTATGAAAAGGACGGGCAAAAAGTCTGTAAAAGGATGCCACAGTAATGAAGGAGATTTTGAAACATAGAGCCCGACGACAACAATGTCATGGCATTCTGTTCGGGTGATGTAGATTTTCATTTTGCTGTGTCGGCATTTGCTGTATCAATCAAGATGGACCTCAACACATCATCTACAAAAAAGAACAGCCAATCACCACAAGCTTTCTGGTTTTTAACTCCTGTATCTCGAGGCGAGGCAAGGTCTGTTCCATCCATGGTTCTACTTGTAAAATCTGCAACTGCCTGATGTAAGGTCTCATGCATGCCTGGTGTTCGATCGGATAGACTTGTGATGAGTACTGACTACTTGGTATCGAAGGGTTCCTTGACATGAAAATACAATCCGCCCTATTGGGGTTACAATAGGTAGTTGACATCAGTATACTCAACCTGCTACTCTGGTTGTTGCTGCCTTCTCAGTATTGTTTTTGGGAGACCATATTTATATCGGACAGCTCACTGGTCCGAACTTTTCCTGTATTGTGTGTGTTTTTTTTCTTTCCAGCAGTTAACCAGTGATTTCCTACAGTATATTTGAGTAGATAGAAGATGTTGCATGATTTTGTCTAGCTCGTTTTTGCCAGACGGGTCAGCCAACTACTTGGATGCCGAATCTTAAGGAGCTGGTAGTCGTAAAGCCTTTAACCTAGAACTTGATCCAATATGATGTCTTGCCCAATTCGCAATGCTTCTCGCAAGATGCGAACTATTTATTTCGCTTGAGATATCTTGTAAATTCACTATAAGCACTGTCCAGGTCCATGTACAACTGCCGAGAGTCGTCTTCGTCAATTTCATCGACAGCCCTCAGTGCATTCAATTTTTGAAGCCACTTCTTGACCTTGTGATTCGGCTCCCAATCATTCGGAGCTACAGAGGACAAGCGACAAAAAGAGAATACTGTGAGTCAAGAGTAACCAGAACAAGCTCGACTGAAAAGACCAAGGTCCATGAAACTGTACTCACTTTCAGGTAGCTTGGTCAAGGAGTCCATCAAATCGCTCAACAATGGTTGCAATTCATCCACAAAACGACTCTCTAGTTTGACAGCATCCATCGCTGTGATGAAATGTTGCACTGTCTCTGCCACTGTCACTGCCACATCTGCAGATTCTCCTGTAGTTGATCGAATCGGTTCTGGGACGCCCATGTTTAGCAGCCGTTCAACCGCTCGAGGACAATCCATTTGATACAGTTTCATGAATGACTCGGTTGTCATGTTCAGCTTTGGCAAGGCCGCTTTTTCGGCCAATCGAAATTGAGAAATCAATTTGTTGCATTCCCGTACGTATTCTTGCTGTTCCACCGCATCACGGGCATAGGCACGCTCTAAATGTTCCGTCGCCAAGATGATGGCATACAACGTTGCCTGATCATCATAGGCTTGTCGTTCTCGGGAAGAGGAATATAATTCTACCTCCTCTGTCTCGTCATCATCATATATAGAGGTCATACTGCCGATTAAAACTTTTCTGTTCAATGAATATTCAAAACAAGAAGAGGCGTCGATGAGCAAACTAAATTCTGTGAGTATAGCTGCACCACCTTAACAATGGTTAAAACATGAAACACAACATCATGATGATGTGGTAGATAACACCAACCGATTGCGCAACATTTAAAACAAGACAAACAGTCCTCCTTTATAGCAAAGTAAGCGTACCGTGGTTGTATCCAAAGCAAGAAAGGAAGTGGAAGAGTAGTGCAAAAGACCCAGAAAGAGTTCGTGAATAGTTTTCGCGTTTGGTCGATGGTATTCAGCGACGATAAACAATAGTACTTGTGCGGTGTTTTTTGTTAGAGATTTTGGTCTTGGGTGATGTCAGTCGCGTCTAAAGAAAAACAGGACTCACAGTCAATCGACTACCCATCGAATGGCGATGTATCACCCCACGATCAAACAAAATGAAGATAAACAACGAGTACGGTACTCTATTCGAAAGCATCATGTTCATCATTAGTTCTCTAAAAGAGCATCGAGTCGGTGCAACCCGTTACAAGAAGTATTCTGGAGTTTTCCTTCCCAAATGTGGTTCTCCACGACGAGGAGCAGGATCAAATTGAAGAAAGGTCTTGTTCAAAGATTCGTCGACTTCCATTATGGCTGCTTGATTTCCACATCGGTAGCAGTAGTTCGGAGCACTGAATATTGTTACCACCGCTTGTTCGTGTGACCAGTTGTATCCATCCATAACTAGCTGATGAGCTCTTGCCACTAACGATAATCCATTCCGTTCATTGAATTGTTGGGAAATGTCGACACCAAAGGTAAAACCGGCACCACGAGGAGAAATACCCCATCCCGAACGGTCGTCCGGGTCACTCCATAGCAAATCACACATGGGACCTTCATGAGGCACCTCCTGAACTCGATCCAACTGACGGACGTGATCCAAGGTGTCAATCGATGGACTGAGACCGCCGTGCAAACAAAAGATGGAATGTTCCACCACTGCCGTCAAGGGAAAGTAATCGAACAAATCCGTAAATAACTTCCAAACGTTCGCAGATCCGTATTTTCGTACACATTCGTCATAAAATCCATAGACTTGCGTAATTTGACGACTCTCATGGTTGCCTCGCAAGATGAAGACTCGATCAGGATATCGTACTTTGAGACACACCAACATTGTCACTGTTTCTACAGAATAATACCCTCGATCCACGTAATCACCCATGAACAAATAGTTGGTATCGGGTGCACTTCCACCGATGCGAAAGAGTTCCATTAGATCGTGCCATTGGCCGTGGATGTCCCCACAAACGGTGACAGGCGCCGGTACCGGTTGGACATTCGATTCGTTCAATAAGGTTTCTCTTGCCATATCACAGAGTATCTTGACTTCACTTTCCGCCAGTGGAGTTCCCATGGACAATTTGGACAACCATGCTTCCAAGTCATTGTACGATTTTTCCGCCGAACTTGGCGTTGACAATCGAACCGATGCCGGGATGGTAGAATGGAGGGTACCGGTGTTGTTACCACCACCGAGGGAAGGTGAGGAACCTCGACCATTGCCAGAGCCGCCACTCGAAATGGATGTGGATGTGACGTCTGGTTCTATTTCCATACTTGCTATTGATCAATATTATTACCAATGTTGGGTTGACGAATGGAACGTGTGAAGCTGTCGACAGGAGGATTGTATGTTCATTTTTATGATCCCTTTTTCCACAAATGCTATGACGCTGCAACGAAACAAGTACGAGCATACGGCGGTGGAAAAGCCCGCGACTTTGGTTTACAGTTAGAAACACTGGTACTGGATACAATATAATATTATGAGATAGATGCCGAGATTTTGATTGCATGCGTGCGCGCGGACAGGCAAGGCAGGAAGGACAGCATAACAGACGTCGGAAATGAACCCCTTTCTCAAAATGCTCCACGAAATTCAAACATACAGTTCTCTGTGACAACCAAACACAATTGTGTGAAATCAACTACTGCAGTTGTAGGCAAAACATGAAGATAGACTTATAATCTCTATTGTACAATCTAACTGCTCATTTCTCAAGTTATGGTTTTGCATATCCTTCATGAGAAAAGTCCATGAACAGCGTGTGAGCGGCCCAACAATTCAAACGCCGCGGAGTATGAGGCGTATTGTTATGTGTTTGTGCGTTGCATTTCTCGTCGTGCGACGATTTTAGTCGAAATATAGATGCGCCAGTAGCCGAGATGCGTTCCATCCCAAGCCAAAAGGATATCCAACCAAGTTTAAGACGTACACCAGAGCCACAGCCGCGATGGGAAATAGGAACACTTCGGTTTGTGATAGGAACGGCAATGCTCGGTAACCCAGATGGGTAATGTACCAATACCAAGCCAAGGCTACTGCGTAGAGAGTATTGCTTAAAAGCAGAGCAACCAATGATGTACCCAAAACCAGGGGCAACAGGAAAAATTGCACTCCGTCTGTGTTTCCAGAGAGGACAAAAGCAAAACGTTAGCATTATTATATTCCACCACTTCGTTGCTCATCCCACCAATTTAAATTTTTGCTTACACAACAGCACAAACACAGGGAAGAAGGCATTGCAATGAATATCAAAGGCATACAGCCATTCGACCGATTGACGGACGTGACTGTTGGACTTGTGATCCGTAAGGTGTCGATTGGCAACTTCTCTCCCCAACGAGGCAACAATCAAACCGGCTCCCAGCCAATTGAACAATACGGAATACAGTAAAAAGGCAACACCTTCCATGAACGGCGCTCGAAAGCTAATGGCGTAGGCAATGCAAGATATAACCAGAAAAATAAATTGCAGTGCCACAAAGGCAGGGTCATCGCGAGCCCAGTGATTCTTGGTTTGCTTTCGGTAGTACGCCGTCTTGTATACAACATGTGGTCGAGTAGAAAGAAGTGTCTTCATTTGATCCAAGGCACTCTGAATATCCATCTGTCGAAAGTCTGCCAATCGGGAGAGATAATGAGCATGACTGGAAGCAGCAGTAGTACCAGCTGCAACGGTCTTCCGAGCTGTGGTAAGGAGAGGGTCAGCCCCCGACGGCACGGTCAAGCCCCGATGACGAGCGGCATCAACAGACATGGCAGACCGTGACTCGGTAAAATAGTATTGTGGAAGATGAATGGTAACGGTGGGTAGTTCATGCAATGCAAGGAATAGCAGTAATGAAAAGATGAAAGAGCCAGTAGTAGATGTGAGATGTGAGTTGAACGAGACACGAACAGCAACGCGTTCAAGTTTGGCACACCCTCCGACGTATGTACCGTTGTATGGAAGTATGAATGAATACTCTGCGACAACAGGCAGAAATTAAACGAGAGAATCAACGGCACATTGTTTTATTCTTAGGGTTAAAGTTCACTCGATAGATTGATAACTGTAGTAACTTTAAGTTAGAATTGATCGAGAAAAGCTTTACCACTGTCGTACTACTCGTACGAGTGGATGCTATATCATCGAAAAGATTGAAATAAGAAATCAAGAATGAATAATCGATTCATCCTATTTCGAAAGAGCCTGTCGCACGTCCTGCTTCGTGAAGAGTCCATCCTCACTGCAGCACCGGCCGTGCCACAGAACACAGTCATCATTGGATTGGCCCGAAGTAGCTCGAATGCGATATCAAGCCTCAAATCAAAAGTACCATTGTGGCGTGCTGGACGGTGAAAAACTCGATAGTGCTGCTTGAAATGGCAGCAATCCCGTATCAGGTACTTCAAGAGACTCGGGCCATACGGGCGGCAAGCAACAAATCATGACACGGCCACCCGTTCTCTGTTGCCACATGGAGCGGATAAACACCCGCTTTGCTTCGTTGAGATCCTGTGCATCACAGCCACAGAATCTGCTTCAATCAGACACTTGCAAAGCTCTCTAGCAGCGACCATGCCAGGTTGGCTGGATCCAATGCACTTGTGAGAGAGCACAAATGAAGCGGAGAAAAGTGCTCACCTGAATTCTGGAGTCGCTGCTTTTGGGCCCCCAATTCGTCTAACAGCCGGATGTCATGCAACAACCAGTGGATGTGTTGCGCCTGTTCGAAATCTTCCAAACAGTCTATTGGAAGGAGAATCAACGAAAAACGTAATGGTATGATCAGTTTTAACAAAAGAAATACGTCCACAGATATTTCTTGTTTTGCATTAACCATCTCTCGTCTTACCTGGATATGCCAACACTCTATCCAAAATGGTGTAAACAGTATAGGTGTTGCTTTCCTACTCCCACGTGTGCCGCGCCGAAAATCAGTTTGAACTTTTGCTAAAGCATTCCATCAAGAGCACGCTCTTTCGTCATGGCGCGGGAAAATAAAATGTAATCCAAGAGATTGTAGCTTTAGGAATTGGATGACAAAAAGACCGAGCGTAATTTCTGCCACACACCACGACTGGGATAGATTTGCAAAATGGTGCGCGCAGCTTCGAGACTAATGTGAGGCGACAATAGCCATGGATAAGGGCAGTCCATTGCCATTTCGTTGTTTTGCCTGTGAATTCGTTGAATCACATGCTGCATCATCCGTGCAACAATTAGTACAGCAGCACTGCAACAGGCCGTGAAAAAATCGACTGGATTGTCTGGACTCGCTGCGTCGTTCCGCAGGTGGACTTCTTCCAAGAAGACTAGTAAGAAAGATACGCCCCAAAGGATCGCTCGTTTGGAACGGACGTACGAAGAGCGGGGTCGATCGTTTAAATAAAAAAGAGTTTGCCCTACTAGCTAGTAGGGAGTACAGTGCGTCGTAAGAATTATCGCAGCGAGATGCTGCACATCTGTGGCTGTATCTCTCTAGCTAGGGAATAGCTAGAAAAGCAAGCTATAGTTACGCATATAATAAATGTTACAGTTAGATAGCTGCAGTGCTTCGATTTGTGGAATGCATTTTATTTCGTGATCTTGGCAGCACGTGAAAAATGAACCATCCTCCACCCTTTTGAGCCTTGGTGCGACCAAATCCTTGTCTCCTTGAAGGTCGCACCAGACGCAAGAGTACGATCATAGCTCAGTGAAACTTTTTTGCCAGTTACAAATGTCATCTCAGCGCACTTAATGTTTGAATGGAAAAGGTCTTCTTCCATCCCTTCTTGTAGCGTCATGATTTCCTCCGGAGACAGCAGGGAAGACGATTCATTCTCACGAACGGCAACAAACATTTCGTCCGCGCATAAGCTGCGATAAGTCTCTACGTCCCTCTTTACAGCTGATTTTAGCAATCGTGTATTGGCAGAAAGAACGTCATTGGCGACAAAGATGTTCATCATCTTTTGAGTTTCTTCCCAAACCTTCTCCAGTGATTGGTCTCCAGCAATGTCGACAACCTTCAACTGAGTGTCTTTTTCGACGAGACGTAACGTATCTACAACAGGGACAGTCTCTGCTTGAAAAGTTTTGAAGCGGCGTCTCAGACTTTCCAGGTTATCGTCGGATCGACCTGATTCCTTGGATCGTTCCATGACTCTTTTTTCTAGGATTTGTAGGGGACAGTCATATGACAGTACTCCCCACACTGCTGCGGCATCACTACCAGTTGACATGACACGGGTCCACCCCTCCAAGTTATCGAAGTTTCTCGGGAATCCATCAATCAAAAAGAGCAGCGACTGCCCGTCTGAAGCTTTCATGGCATTTCGTAGAAGCGCAAGCGAAATTTCAACTGGAACGATTTTCCCTGCTACCAAGCACTCTTCTATCAATGCAGCGTGTTCTGATTCATCCTGCTTGGCAGCTTCTTCGCGCAACAACTGTCCTGCTGACAAATGCACGCATGGGTAATTTTGTTTCAACAATTCGCATTGAGTGCCTTTCCCAGCACCTGAATAGGCAAACACAAAAAAGGGAAAGACAAACCTTTTGTCAGATGCATTGAGCAACATTGAAAATGATTTTTTCGACAACTTTGGTTTCACCAACCTGGTCCTCCAAGAATAAAAAGCACTCTAAATGGTTCTTTCTCGGCAAGTGAATCTCGAAAGCTTAGTCCACCAAACGATTTGAGAGACGCCTCGCTTGCGGAGCCTGCAATCGCTAACGATTCTTGCGCTCGATCGAACAAGGACTTTTGAGATGTTCTCGTGCTTGGGGATGAGCTTTGACTTTGTGCGGATGCGTGCAATGAGACTCGACCTGTTGAGGTCGCCAAATGAGGCGTCGATGGTGTTGGAGACGAGGAAAAAGAGCCTCCCCTAAGAATCCTGTGATATCCAAATTGGCGTCTCCCTTCACTTGGCATTGATGGGCGCATGTGATGTGAATTCTGACCATGAGATGCAAAGGCATAGCAACTGCTGATCGTGTGGGTATGAATTCTTAGTTTCCACCCATGCATTCCTTGTCTATGTATCGCCGAAGCCGTCGTCACAACAAAAAGCCTCAGTAGCGATCGAACGGAAACTAGAGCCATAGCCAAAGTCTGTCTCTCTGAGGTGACAGCGGTTGATGTTCTTCAATGACAAGATCAAACAATGTACACAGCAACGTTGGATTCCTTCCAACTAGGAAGGAAAAATCAATGATGATGATGTAGACTCGATGTTTGATGTGAGGATGATTGGCACCACTACTACGTACTCCGGAGTTCGATATTCTACGGTATGTACTACCTACTGTAGCTGGACTACCGGTAGGTACGTACGATAGTACGGTTCATGCGATCGTTGTTACGTGCCCTTCCAATTATGGTGTGAAGTCGATGTGATGGTGATGTGATGTGTTGTGATGTGTGATGATGGACCGTTCCTTTTTTTATTTTTTATTTGATTTTTTATTTGATTTGTTTGTGTGTATGACTACTGTCGTACGTAACATTTCACGTAGCACACGTCGTAGAGCGGAGAGTCATAGCAAGATAGTGATGGTCTGGACCTCGACCGACCCCTACATCATCTCCCTTCATATGCCCCCTTTTTACCAAATCTTCGAAACTTGTGGCCATAGCAAAAATCCATTCCTTCCCACAACCCGCAACATCGATGGAGCTTCTGGACTGCCATTCCTCATAGTGAACGATTGCGTCCATTCATCAAGATCTATGTAACAACGTAAGTGATTGCGTCTCAGTAATCCCACCTGCTGAGGCTGCAGTGACTGCCTGATTAGGAGCATAATCACGTAGCGGTCTCAGTTTAGGTTGTTGTCACCAATGACGACGGATGTGTAAGGCAAATGATGTTTCTTCAGCATATATTTGCTCAATTTTCTCCAGTTCCCAGTGTCTCTGTCCAACATGATAGAATGATGGTCGAAATCATCACAGTGTTATTGCCGCCAGCTGTCCAGAACAAGAACAGACAACACAATGTTGGCTGGTTCCAAAATTGTTTACGCCACACATTATGGAACGAGCAATTACCATCTACAAAGCTTACGAATGTTCGATTTTTCCTTTTCTTCTTCTTTTTTTTAAAATTATTTATTTCCTTTGAAGATTCAAACTCAAAGAATAACCTGTACAGCCATTGATCCAGACACTAAAGCACTGGAAGAAGCTGAATTTGATGCAAGTGGTTTCAAGGCGGCAATCGCTCAAACGTCAATCATGCGTTCTTGAATGAGAAATCATAACAGTATAGTATGTTTTGCTCTGTTGTTCCGAACACTGATTGATTGCTTATTTCCCAGATACGTTGATGTATCTTTCAAACTACGTAGTATATTCCAACAAGGATTTACAGTGAATGCTTCGCCAAAACAAAAGCGCTTTTACCAACACAGAAGGGCGGGGCTTCGGTCTTGACGACAGTCGAGTTTTTTGTTTCCAACGACGCAGCCGTGTGACTCGAAACATGAAGAGGCAAAGGGACGGCATGTCGACAAGGGATTGGCGCCATACAGTTGCAATTTATAGTAACGGGACGATATCTCATTGGTTGGAACGAGCATTGAGCGACAATACCAGTTCCGATCTTCTCTTGCCATTGGATCGGCCGTGAGCTTTCGATACAATGTGACACGACGAACAAATGCATGGAATACGGAGAGTTAACTATAAACGAAACAACGTCATGGTAGAAAGATCCGAAAATCCTACCGGCACGTCATAATATCATTCATACGATGTAGTGACGATTGGATACTGTTTTGAATATTCTACTGGAGTAATTAACAGCATTTGGAAAGTGGTTCCATATGCGTATATAGATAGTCGGTCAGTCAATTACCAGATCATTCAAAACTTTTTTTCTTCTTCAAAAATTAAATGGGCTTCTCACTCGGACCGGTGCCTTTCGTCTTCTTGGCATCGTGGTCTTCGCAACCTTGGTTGTTAGGTTGTTGCTTTTCATCCTCGCGAACACTGGCCAACTGAAACAACAGCATAATACCTGCTGTTGCTCCACTGAACATGGTTGTGCCGAGCAGAACTTGACTCTGTGGCATTTCTAGCCTGCGAGGTGGACGCACAAGTGTGCCGACTTGACTTCGCAGCATTTGTAAAGCCGGTTGGAAGAATGTACGTGGATTGTATACACCAGTCCAGAATCCATAGATACCCACGCCGACACCGAATAGGGTCATACCCATGCTGGCACGAAAGAGTGTGCCAGAAAATAATGTTGCCGATCGTCGTGCACTGGATTGCACCATACTCGCAGCGACACCCATGTAAGTGGCAACAGCAGAGCCAATGGCATCATAAATAACTTGTTCTTCTGCTTCTGCCTCAGCTTGTGCAGCAGCCTCGGTTGGGGTCTGCTGTTGTCGAGAATCTCGACGGGACACCGGAGCATCCACTATCGATGATGTGGCTGCACGCGACGATGATACTGGCGCAGAAGCAGAGTTTGATGAAGGTGCCGTCCGTCTTCGCACGGTAGTAGATGGTATGTCGGAATTTTCTGGTTCTACCCCCCAATGTCGAAGATACTGTGTCGCAGGGTCTTCTTCGTGTCCAAGCTCGCTGGTTATCGAATCGTCATCTTCACTGGTTCCTTCTGGAATGGTCGGTGGCAATTCCAATCTCCTCGGAACGATGTTATGATGGCCTGCTCCTCCACCACCTGCTGATCCACCAGATGCCCAACTATTGGACGGTGACTCGGTCACTCCACTAATGGCGGCCATATCGTCATCTTCGTCACTACTGGCATCAGTTGGACGCCGCTGCAATCGTTCGTCCCCCATGATGAATCGCATGAACCCATTGCCAAGAACGTATCCCAGTCCTTGTCTATGGAGTAACTCTTGGTGCCGCGGAGACAAACGACCGACATATTCATTGATTTGATCATGGGTTAATCCAGGGATCATGTAAAGCATCAGATAGGCATTTTCGTTGACGTATGAGTTGCGCGTGTCACTCATGAAGTCATGTACGCTTGTCTGTGTGAGCTGTTCGTAGATGGAGGATGGTAAATAATCACCAATCCCTCGTCCTCTCACCAGCCGCTGGTATTCCCAGAGTAACAGCTGGTAGAGTTTGTAGAAAAAGGTCGCAAGCACCATCAAACAAAGCATCATGGAGATTAGTACCGGTGGAGGAACGAGGATTAGTATCGCAACTGCGATAGATCCTCCCGACGCCATGGCAAGTGTTCGCAACTGCCGCAGATACATGTCTCGTTGACTGCAAATAGTCCTCATGGACGTATTGGTACCATGATGTATGAGTTGTGATGTTGCATTGTTCTGTTCCGTTCGTTGCGCATCCGTAATAATGTTCGGATATGATACAGGGGTGGGTGTTTGGGGAGGAGCTGCAGTTGGAGTATTCGTGAGAGCAGCACCATCTCCGGGTGCTACAGAGGACAGTCCACTCATGACCGAGTTGCTCTCCACGCTTGTTTCGGCAGCGGTAGCATTATCCTCGGACGACGGCGAAAGGATTATCTGTGATGAATGGTCTTTTTGAAAGTCTCTTGGATCTCCCTTACCAAAGGGAGGTGGCTGGTGTCCCCGCCACTGGTCGTCATCGTCGCCTCCGTTTGGAAGACTCATAATGAATGATGATATGTATGGGGTGTGGTTATGCCTTCTTAGAAAAACGTCATCAAAATGTGGTAGTACAGTTGATGGTTGATGCCAAGTGAGATACCACTAAGAATTGTATTTACGTTGTTCCAGTCTGAGAGAGGGAAAGAGATGATAGATTCACAATTCTTTTCGATGGTGGTCATCAATCGTGATGGAGGTGAATGACGGAGTAATTTTTTTACAACACACGGTACGATAAAACGATAAAACGATGATTCGATGATGCTGCGATGATGAAGAGAAGTCTCAAAGGGGGCGACCGTTTTTTTTGCGAACCAACAAAATTTTGGCCAGCTCGCTTGCGTTAGTAGAGTTGAGGCTTTGGGAATCCCAGATCCAAGTTTGAGATAAAATAATATGTATAATAAAATCTATTTTATGGCTATGCCAACTACTAGCTACCAGCAGCTCCGTATCTAAGAAGTTGACTCACCAGCCGGGCCCCGAAGGGCGAGGCAATGCAGGGAGTGACCGGAGATCACTCCAGGGATGTAGTAATGGTAGAAAAACCTCCTACGTGAGGAGGAAAAGTTCATCTGGGTGGAGAGGAATTGATGTGAGATGGGAAAAAGCATATTTGTTTGTTTGTTTGTTTGTTTGTTTGTGTGTTTGTTTGTCGGTAGGTATTATGGTGGTTGGGGTGCTGTGGTGGTCGGGTTGTTTGATGTGGGTTGAGATAAAATAATAATAATATTGACTGTGAAAGATGCGACAGGAATCTTCTACGACTTAGTAACTGTAAGAAATTATGGTTGTAGTGTAGTATTAGTACGATAGTATGACGTACTCCGGAGTAGCTACCGTATATTCTACCGTACAGAACTCAGAGGTCCGAGTACCGGTAGTGAACTTACCACCGGTGCTAGTAGTCAACTACCGTAATAGCTATCTGCTGCTTTATTAATGGTTTCGAAAACAAATCCTAACAAAGGACGTTTGTTTTTGACTCTGCCTTGATGGAGAGCGGACAGAGAAACCTACCTAGTAGGTAGAACATGATGCTGCTGGCTGGCGTGGCTGCTGCGAGGCAGGGAGGACGACGACCCCGCAGATGAGATTCATAGATTCTTAATATTGGGAATTAACAAGGGCAAAAATTTTTACTTCTCGAAAAGTATAGAACTACAGAAAAAAGCGGGAGGAATTGAAAAAGCAACAACAAACTCCACAATATGCAGACATCTTCGCCTCTTTCGTCTTCCAAGAAGGGGAGCGAATGGTGGATTCACTGATTCACTGTCAATAATAATTGCTTGCTTTGTGCTGCAACAACATGGCATGGGTCAGTGCTGGGAAATGGGCCAAATGCAACAAGTGTGACACGAAAAATATCAACAAACAGTTTCCAGCCAAGATGGGGGGCTGCATCGACGTACGTCGTAATCTGATCATCATCGCATTTCTTTGGAAGACACACGCCAAGTCGGTCGCACTGCGAAGTGGCTTGACGAATCAAGGTACTTAAGGATAGGGATATTTTCAAAGTTTGAAAGCTTGGACCTTCGACGCAATCACCACCAAGATACAGAGTGACACACGTTGCAATTTTCGAGCGGAGAAACTTCTTTGAAAACTGCAATACGTGTATTTCTGAAGTACCTACCTACCTGCAATGCAAAAAACGTACAAATGAATCTCTACTAGCTTTATGATGTCTAAAATGGAATGGATCCTGTTCGCTGGGACGAGCCTCACTACCGTAGCTAGTCGTCGTGTATGCGAACATTCAAAGGATCTTGGAAGGCACCACACAGCCAAACTAAAGGTGGAGGTGGAACCAGTATTCGTTTGATCGGCCAATCTCGGATCTCCGCGATCACAGGAAAAACAAACTCCAGATAATAATAGGTGTGACCAACAATGATGCCAATAATGTCCATGATGACTCCATTTCCGAGCAATATGGAGAAGCCAAGCATCACCCACGGCAACCAGGGTGCCTGAAATGAGAAAATGCCCATGAAGCTCATCTTGACATCCGGGTTGCGCCTTCCAAATACATAGACCATCATGAACGTCAGTGCACTTCCCAAAAAGAGAACCCGTGTGAACACCGCCATTAATGATATGCAAACAATTCCAAACAAAAGCATCAACACATAGTTTGCCGTTCGGCCCCGAAAGTCACCTTCCTCTAACATTCGGCTGTAACGGACTAAAAAGTACATGTGAAAGAGGAAATCAACTGAAAATGCACCAAAGAATAGGTAACTGGAGCACACAAAAAACATAGTTGATGAGAGTATGCCGATGCGTCAAAGGGAAGAAAAATGCATAGAGTCGGACAAGAGGCTACCCACCTTGTGATTAGCCTCCACACTTGGCCTTGAGAAAATACAAGATCCCAATTAAAATATAGCGAAAAAGGACTGATGATATCCACTGCACATGCGGCTGTGGTCAGAAATGCTCCGGTCAAGTAAAGGCGTGATATCAATGGAATATCCATGTACCTGCAAAAACAGTCAAAGGGGAATAACTGGAATGAGAAACACACCGAATCGCGTATTGCCTCACAAAATAATCTCTATTCGAGCATACCAAGACATGACGTCGACTCCAGCTCCTTGATTGGCTAGTGCTCCCATAGGGGCACCACCTCCAGCCGCTGCACCTCCTCCAAAGTTCATTGTGATGATTGCCGATTTATTGTGTAAGGATTGTTGCGACTGAAAGCGACGCTGTCTTTGGTTTCTAGCGATCTTTCAAACAAAAAGAGAGTCGTTTGTATTATTAATCGCTATTATCTTGCGACTATGGAACAGTGTCAACGGCTCGTTTCGTTCAAGTGTCCGAGTTTTTGTCGTGATTCTGTGCTTCTACAATACTATGCGTTGCAGTCTATTTTTAAAAATCAGTGATACCCTGTGGTTCACTTTCCTCCTTGAATGTAGATTTCTGGCGTTGTCCTTGCGATAGTTGAAATGTTTATGATGGATGAAAGTACTTGTTCAAGATGGGTCAGAAACTTGTTGTTTCTTATCGTAGCTGTTCTTGTCACCGGAAAGAAGAGGGAGAAAAAGACAGCAATCAGTCAGCGATGAAGTTCTAACGTAAACAGTAATCTCGTGTGTTGCGTTGTTGCTTTTGCGACCAGCTTGCGTAATTCCGGCAGTCACGCGATTACCGTACCTACGTAGTACGGTGTACGGAGTACTACTAAACATGTAAAGATACAGTGTGACGCATCGAACGCGCATTCGATGCCAGGATTTTCTTCGAGACGCGAGTGTGATGTCACATGTATGATCGAATGAGTCGATTCACGGACACGATTTCCGCACCTTCGAATCCTTCACGACTTCCTTTGCACACACACTCTCTCTGTGCTAAGACAGTCCAGGTTCTTTTGTCCCCCCTTGAACTGCTTTTACTTCGATGATGGAGGTTCACATTTAATCTTTCGTTTTTGTTGGGTGCAGAAGTCTCGTATGTCTGTCCTCAAAGCTTCCTGTCTTTATTCTGGTCCTTAGAAGTATCAGTAGTGGATGACAGAGAGAGTTTGACTTGTATTTACAGTTAGTAAACTCATTGGTAAGAAAGCAGAAAACACACCTCCGAAAACGCACAGTCAGATGTCAGATTGTTGAAAGAGACGTGCTCCCACTAACCTTTTCGTCGCTCCAGAGGAAACGGAGTTCGTCGTCATGCCACCGTCGCCCAATTCTAGAGCGATGCCGTCGACAGAGTCCAGTCGAAAAGGAAAACGTGGTCGGGATGGGATCTTTTGCGGCAACGCTGACGGTGACAAAAGCAAAAAGACAACATGGTCGCTGTTGACTCGCATATTCGCATTGGCCGCCCTGGTTGCATCCTTGCGGTTTTTTCAGCTACAAGGTCAGCTCACGCAGCAGTTACGACGCGGTGACGCCAAACATCTTGCCAAAATGATGGACGTACCGGTGGAACTGCGACATGTACTCGATGAACAAAAAAAAAGGACAAGAAAGCTACCACGAGTTTCAACGATCCGAAATCTCAAAAGGACTCGGCACGAAGAGAAGAATCCGAGTCGAACAAGAAGAAATCCAAGAATCAAAAGGTGTCAAGATCTGAAAATGCTAGCAAGAAAGTGGAGTCTCAGCCGTCCAAGGAGAAGGAAATCAAGACAAAAGTGGAGAAAAAGAGGCCACTGGTTGACAAGAAGGCGGAAGTCATCAAGAAGAAACTCCTAACAGCGACATCGACGACCGCCGGTGCTACGAATAAGTCATCCGTGATGAGAGATTCTTTAAAAGCTACATCGTATTCTGCAACATCGAAAACTCAGAAAGCCGCGTCTGGCGAGGAGACTACCAAGAAAAAAAATCGGTCAGGATTACGGCCCAAAAAACATTTGAATTCGTCGGTTTCACTCGGCCTAGTGTCGTATAATGAAACAATATCCCCGCAATCAGCGACCAACAATGTACCAGTCAAACCAGCCATCCGTGTACAGGATATCACAAACAATTCGATTTCTATCCGTCCAATGATTGCTTCTTCCAAACTTCTGTCTTCGAATGAATCCGTCTTCAATGCATCTAACATCATCAACAAGGCCTCCAGGAAATTGTCCCATTATTTGTCAAGTGGTGATAGACTCTTGGAAGATATTATTCCCGGCTACAAAGAACATGATCCGACCGAATGGCAGTATCCACCCCCACCCTGTGGAAACTTTAAATGTTTTTTCCCCTCGCAGCATTACCCGGAAGTGGGATATACCGTTGGTCAGCTTGCTAGACGCATTATTTCGTATACTCCTGCCGTTCTCTTTGAAACCTACGAATTGGTGCAACGGCTTTCCAAACAAATTGCTGAGCATCCTTACAATCTTCCACCCATGATGCACTTGTATCATCCGGAATACCCCCCGGTCATTGTTCCCTACAATAATTCCAAGTATCTGTATTATTTCATGAAGCAAGAATATGAACTGGCAGAGTCAATCAATAATGGGACGGCTACAATTCGGGCTACTCAAGAACAAGCGGCGGAAATGGAACGGTACACCATGGGTGAAAACTCTACACTGCGGCCTCGACCCAAAGAGCAGTGGTCGGTGCGTCATCACAGCAATGGCATCGAAGACTACAATAACGACAAAGGTGGCGACGACAAAGTTGTTGATGAAACAAACATTACGACGTCTGAGATGAGTTCGAACGCAAGGGACATCAAGATTCCGTTTTCCTTTCGTTCCAAGAAATTCTTCAAGAAAGACTTTTACATTCAAGTTTTGTGGAAGATTCCTTACAATTCCTTCTTGTACTACTATCAACAGCAAGACCGATATAAACAAAAAAACATAAATGTTACTATGGAATGGTTGGAATCGTTGGATGTATTGCTGGAACGACAACATCAAAGCAACAATCAAAGTCTCACTCAACGAGGAATGGCTTTGGCGGACATTGCGTACTGGTATGACTTTGATGAAACTCTTTATCATTACATCAATCAAACAATTGTGCTGTTGCAGATTGATCCTACCCTATCAACCGATTTCCAGGTGGCCATTGATCCACAAGGCCGGATATGGCACTTTGACATGGATCGTGGATTAGGGCACGACCTTTTCAACAAGACCGACCAAGAATACCGAAGGAAAAAGATGAAAGTATATGCACTCGATCGTATTCCTCGCGACCTCAAACAATGGTATGCTGTAGTGCATAAATACGTCAAAGAAAAGGTAGAATCACTGATGCCGGAGCAGGAGAAAAAGAAGTTGTTGTCGGAAGAGCAATACAAGGAGTGGAAGGCTCGAATGCGCCGTTCGAGACCGCAAGGACAGAATAAGTAATCCGATGGGGAGGGGGTAATTCAAGTGCGCAATTTGTGACAACGGGAGGAGGCAAACTATCTATGGAGAAGAAACTAACGTAGGAAGGCGCATTGTGTAGCCTCCAAATCCAATTTTAGCTGACACGTAAGGATGTAAGAAACCTTCTATTTTTCTATCAACTGTATGTATATAAGTTCGTGTAGCGATAGCATGGCAATCAAAGAAAGGAATGTTCGTCGAGGGCCTTCCACTTATACATGTAGCGAAGGCCCCGTCATTCACAGTCTCGCTCCCTTTGGGTTGACCCTTGCTATTTCTACCCCGAACAGGGAATCACTCCTACAGCACCTGCTTTTCTACAGCTCTTGTGTAACGCTTGTTGTTTCCTCGTCCCGTACTGCTTGGACAGCTGCCAGGAACTCGTCCATGTCCAGTTCGTATCCCGTGACTTCTGGGTACGCGTACTTGGCAGTTCCGTCGGCTCCAAAGATGATGATTCCACCCGTCTTGAGTCCTTCGCCTTTGTAGTTGCCCTGGATGTTCTTTTGGGCCAATCGTTGGGACATGGCTCTCATTTCCTTGACAACCCTCCAAGGTTTGAAAAGAGACGTCCACGACATGTTGTCGGTGATTTTACCATCACCGAAGGCTCGGTAAAAGTCGAGATTCTCGTCCCGGTATAATGGGAACGTAAAGTATTCCTTGTAAAAATCGGTCAAACCGGCATCGTCCTTAAGAAAGAGGAATAAGATAAGAATCAAAAGGTTTGAGGTCCAACGTAATCCAGACCAAAAACGTAGCAGGGGACAAAAAAGGCGGTCTCTCTACCTCACGGGTCAAAAAGAAAATGTTACTCACCACACCAGTTTCCTTGATGACTCCAAAGAGATCAAATCCCTCCAATTGATCGGTATCACGTTTGACTGCCGCAAGCTGTTGTCCATGCTCGCGGCACAACACTCATCCAGGTCGTCGTACCACAAAGGCGATACTTCCGACAGCCCCAGTGTGTTTGGCAATCACCTGGCTTCCAGCGAGTGCGGGTGACATTTCTTGTACACCAATGGTCAAATCGACGGGTATCAAGGACGTATCCTTCCAGTTCATTGATTTCATGGTCGATGATGGCATCATACGGTCTGGAACGATCGGCATGGCGGCGGCGGTTGACGACGAGGAAGCTGCCATCCAAGCCACTGCAGATGTCACAACGAGTTTCTTGGCCAAAGAAAACGACGCATCTTTGCTGGCTAACATCACTACCATATTAGGTTGTGTGGATGTTTAAGAGTTGGCCTTTTCTGGGATCAACTCCACCGCTAGCCTGGAAATGATGTATGATACAAATGAACACTGGCCGTGGATGAATTCGCTTCGTGTGTCTTGTCTGGTCGATGATGATGACTGTGAGGTGTTGTTGTACTACTACCTGTAGTGTGTCGCGCTACGGAGTGCGGGATGCGGTAGTTGGAACGAAGAACATCCATTTCGACAAGGAGTTGATTTTTTTGACACACACACCCGGAAATCAAGAAAAGGAAAACAGAAAAGAAGGTGCGAATGACGTGACGTGTTGTGTATCATACATCCTATCCTCAACCTTGGATGGAGACCTCATAATTCTCATGCAACGTTGACGAAGCGTGTCACATCCTTGTGTTTCTTTGATGGAATTTCCCTCCTGTTCTCATTTCTGAACAAGACGGTAATATTTGAAGGTTTCTTATTTTATTATGTACCGTCTCTTTGAAAAATGAATCCAACGGTCATTTCTGCATATATGGAACCAGAACGATCGTGTCGCGTTCTCTCATCATGCCAACAACACGGAAAAGGAAGAAGGAAGAGAAACAGTCGAATCTCTCGGATGAAAAAGAATTTCTTTTTGGGACGATGAATCACCCCGAAGCAAGACGATTTTTCTTCGCAGAAAAGGGAACACGAAACAGAAGTCTGACAAATACCACTCTACTCTATGATACCTGGTAGTCGTTGTTGTATGGTTTTTGTTTCACTTCGTAGTACTCGGAGTATAAAATAAAAGACTAACTGTAACTACCATCATTGTCTTTCATACATTCCTGTTACATGAATTTCACATCATGGCCAAGTCTAGTAGAAGCCGTCTTTCTCTTTCCATAATGACACCACTACTGGTCGCTGCGGGAGGACTGTCACGACAGAACAATTTGATCGCATTGGCGGAACGCGCCTTGTCATCGCCATCGTCATCATCAGTCCGAACTGTCATGGCACAACATGACGAAGACGTTGGACAATCCAGATCCTCCATATTTGCATCATCATCCAATCAACAACAACAACAACAACAACATCCATATCATCATCACTACGATTTCAAAACTAAACTTCCTCGAGTCGAACTGCAGTTACTATGTTCGCATGACATCGTTCCTGACTTTGACGTCACGACCACGTTTCGAAATTTTTATCAAGAATTCTTTTTGGCAGCCTTATCTCATACAGACAACGACATAGATGGGGATGCCTCTTCTGGGAGCTGGAACAATGTTGCTGCCAATGACATGGACGACGATGCCGGCCCTTTTGTTACGGAACTCTTTACGTTTGTGTCACGAAGTACCGTCCAGGATGTCAAACCTCATGAAGTCTTTTATGATACGTGTGATCCAAGTTCCGAAACTGTCTTGGTGACGATGGATGTACGGGGATACATTCATGTACGAACCAAAAAAGATGCTGCCACATCCATGAATGTCAACATGGACGGACCTTTGGATGGCTTTCGAACACAAGAGAATTTACAGCAATTGATCGAAGAAGTCAACGCGCTGGCGATCAAGGACTATCTTGCACAGCATGTCTGTTTGCCTGTTGGTACAAACGACGATAGCCGTTACCATAGTACCAATACCCGCCACAAAAATGGGACTGCAAATAATGCTACCGACACAAATGACCCGAATGATGAGTATGCTTCCATGGAATACTTCAAAGCCAAGGTTCGGCCATGGAACACGCATCTGGCACCACCACCACCCAGTTCTTCTCGTGATTACCCATATCCGTCGACCAAGGATCACAAGCACTTTGAACACAATCTGCGTCTCTTGTGTGAAGGTGGAGTCGATGCGGTGTACCCCAACTATCACAAACAAGTTTGGACGGGACCCGAAAGCACGTCGTCGTTGGTGATTGGGATTGTAGTGGGCATGATCATGGTGGGGATCATTTGTAGAGAGTTGAACCAAAAACGGCACCCGTCAATTCGAGAACGGCTGCGTCGACAACGAGGACCCCAGGAACATGACGGTGTAGGCAGGAATTGGCGGTCATCGTCGGCATCGGATCGGGCTGTTGTTGTTGTCCCAGTCAATCCAACGACCGAAGGATACGAGGCAACGTCACAAGATGAGATTGAATTGGTGTGATGCTGATTGGAAGAAAGGTATCGGACAGGACTCCCCTGTCGTGGAGTGGATTCACAGTTGGGGTGTGAATCATACGAAAAACAAAAAAATACTACAGTGTATTTTCCTAAAGTACGAGCATCATCATCATCACTTATCATCACTTATCACCATTGCAACGACCACCCCAAAAGAACCAGTCCCGAACTTTCTGCTATAATACTACTTTTAGAAAAATTTTGAAATTTCAAAAAATGTCAAAAATACTACGTAGTACTACGGTAGTCCTACGTAGTACTTTAGAAGTAATACACGGTTGTTTGATGTTGTCGGTCACCCATTGAAATCGGGAAAGATTATTTTCCGTCACTTTTGATCGTCATTATGGATGATGTTAACCCGTTCCTTGTTGACTGTGATGAATGATCGTCATGGGATGAGATTGTTGTGAGAGGAAAAAAAGTAACATTTGAGAGCAAAGATTTTCAGTTCACAGAAAGAGAGAAATACCTTCACGTGTGAATTAGAAAACTTTCTACTCTCTCGCAAGAGTTTTCTCATAAATCAACTCACGCCAATCAGGAAATGTCTTTTTTTTGCCTAGCTAGCTAACTGTAAGTCGTCCACAGATTTCTTCTTAAATTGTAGTAGTAGGCCAGTGGTGGATGCTGGGAAGTCCGTTTCTTGCTTCGTATTGCGGAAAAAGAGGAGGACAGAATCAAAATCCTTTCGCAATTGCCACCAAACATCAAAGTCGTGCCGTGCTGGGGCAACTATAAGGGACAATTTAAAGTTTATTTGGTATTCTGATATTTACGTTGCTACATTGAATATGCACGTGAAAGTGTATGTCAAGATGGAATCACCTCCTTGACTGTGAATGAAATAACGGATGATGACTACGGTCCGTCCTTCCTGCAAAAAGAGATAACCGGTCAATCATTGCACTTCTTTCTACAGGAAAAAAGACAAAGACGGGTATGTTAGAACTCATAAAGGACGTCCAGTTCACAACCCATCTGGTGAATGGTGAGGATCCATCGTGTGTTCATACTGTAGTTTTATCTGGTAGTTCATGGAAGACAGAGGAGCAATCACGGACCAAAGATTTTCTGATGATGCATTCAGCAGTTCTTTCCACTGTTCTTCGTTCTCTGGATTCACAGGCACAAACAAATTCAACACATATCTCATTGAGAAGATGTCGTGGTCAAATTTCATTTCAAGCTTTTCAATTCTTTTGGCTCCTGGGAAACTGCGAAGAAAAGATCTCTCGTTTTCGTGATGGTCATACTCAAAACAGCGTTGCATCTTGATTGCTTGCGAGACTTCTTCGTGCCTCTTTCCGTCCCCTGTTATGTCCAGCAATGTCGAAGGATACAGTGAACCATCAGGGCATGTCCAGTCGAAATCGGTAAGAATTCCTTCATGTAGGATCATATTGCGTAAACGGACATCCCCATGGACCATACCGTCTTCCTCGTGGAGTTGTTTCAACTGTCGTATGATGTTTGCAAACTTGGAGGCCGGAACAGGACCATACCAAGGGTCTCCATCATCCCTTGAAAAGAACTTGGTGCAAACAATGTGAAAATGTTCTTGGGGAGTGATTTGGATGGCATTTGCGTCGACATATTTCTTGACGATTTCAATGTTGGGTTGGCGTTGATCCTGTAATGGAACACTGGTACGTAATCGGTAGTCGTATGCCTTGTACACGTGTTCCACCCCGTTCAATGGATGTTTGGAAACAACATTGCTGAAATACCCCTGATGCCAGGCGTTTGGCTTCTCTTGTACAAAAGATTCAAGATAACCCTTCAAGCCTGAGATCAAGAGCTTTAGACCGCCTATATTCTTACTGTCCAGTAGGAGTGACAAGGCATGCGTGGGCCCTTCATGATACTGAGAAGCAACCACACCGTAACAACGGATCTCTAGAGTATCCAAGGACCATCCACGGGCTTGAATCACAACACACGGTAAGTTGCTTATGTCCATGGCATCTTTCCCGTACACAGACGCCTGTGTGCAGAACCCGGAAAATTCGTCGGTAGGCTTGTATTCCAAAATAGCGGCAACAGCAGAAACAGCGCGGTCGTCTTTGTCTTTCCTACGAACTACAATTGCAATGTCAGCATTTTGTTCCGATCCATCATCTTTCGGAACCACTGGAAATTGATGAATACATTCAGCATAGGTCGTGTCATTAGTGTTGTTTCCAAAGGCACCAAGTTCTGATTGCAAGAATCGGCACAGTTGTACAACTCGAGGTTTCTCAGATGGCTCGTTTTTACAACTCTCACGTGGGAACAAATCATGGATTGCTTCCTCCAATATCTGAAATGACCTTGGATGAAATTCAAAATTTTCGGAGATCGTTCTCACACAGAACTGTGTATACGACTGAACCGATACAAAAGCACCATAATGTATTGTATCAGTGTCCAATGTATGTTTAAAGTACTTCCGTTGTTGACTTGCGTTTGACGTTTGTCCCATTTGCGAGGCTGACAACGGACAAACAGCAGGAATTATACTACGGTAATACTGATTGGATTCTACTGGTTTGCTGACGACGTTCTTCTGATATTCAGTAGCATTGCATTGCAATACAGCGTTGCTACAATTTTTTATGTCATTCTCAGACAGCGTTTCGAGAATTTCAGACCTACCCAACAAGTACGATGTGGCAATTGGTGTTGCCCATTCCTCCCATTTTGATTCGGGACAGGGTGTTGCACCATTGTCATCTAGTTTCGCCCTTTTGGCAATCTGCTGGATAAAGTCTTGCTTCAGATTTTCAGCCATTGCTGTATATCGATTGTTGTCCTTCTGGCTGTAGTAGCTTTGTTGACAGGCAGGGCTCTTCGTAAACAACAAGTCAGGAATTTGTTTCAAGATATGTATGAATCTATCGTTCACGTGAAAGGCACGAGTGCTAAGTGCTAACTACCGGTAGACGTATGTCGAAACACCGCGTCACGCGTCACCAAAATTAACAGACAACGTCGTTCCGGCTAATAAGACTGCGGTACAAGTGTAAACCCGAAACTCCGCGCCTGGGTTGACAGGCATGACTTTGGAAAACTGGACATTTTTGTATTACGATACTTGCGTTTACCCTCCCCCAGCTATCATACCGTAGCTGTTTAAAAGCCCCAGCCCTAACCCATTTCTTGTCTCATATGTAGACTAGCTACTAGCAGCCAGAACTGTTCTCGCCCATGAAATAATGATACTACTTGCCATTCAGCATTGGAATAACGAAGATGCTTTCCACAGAACATCACGAGGGACCAAAAAAAGCGGTTCAACCACTGAAACGAATTTTGAGTGGTTTTTCACAGAATCGGCATGGTAGGTAGCGGAGCAGTCGTTCTGTCTTTTGGATCGTCAGGGCAAGAGAAAAGTAATATGTTACAGAAATCAATTTTTACGCTATGCGAACAACTAGCTGCCATCCATTCCTCATCTGAGAGGTTAGCTCACCCGCCTGGCCTGTAAAGGGGGTGGGGCAATTCATGCAACAGCTCTCTATCCACTCACCTCTCTGTTGCCTTCAACTCAGAACTGGAAAGGCGAATGAGGAAGAGTCCAACCAAGTGAAATATGACACACGGCGTGGTATTCCAAAAACAAAGCTGGAAAGGCTCCATCAACCACGATGATATATTATGTTGGGTTAGTTGATATCTTTCACATGTTGCAAACCAATAGGGCAGATTGTAAGTGTAAAAGAAGTCTTCCATGTTCCGCACCAGTAGAATTCCCAATGAAATAGTACCGTTCCTTTGCACTTGACACTTGGCTTGAGTTCTGGTACCATTTTCTCCCACAGAAATGTCAGTGCCCACCACAAATCTATCAGGAAACATGCAAAGGCATTTTTCCTCCTCTCCCTTTGCACAAGACAACAGTATTTTGTACTAACGCTAAGACAATCTCTTCTATTGCACTTATAGATCTTCTTTGGTTGTTTTTCGAACTCAAGTACTCAAACTCATCTTTTGAAAAGTCAACCAACAGTCGTTATGTAAAATGGAAAGCCGATCATTGACCTGTCCTCCGATTCCAAACGATAAACTGTTGTGGTATTTGTTGATGGTGGAACGAAACAAAAGAGAACATCTCATTATGCTACCACACGATTTATATCCCCTCCTGTCTACTCTACTAGTAGCTCTAGCTAGAGGACGACGTTTGTCGCCGGTGCATCGAAACAACAGCAACGAGAACTTTCTACGACGTATCCCCGTCCCCGCCTTCCTACCTTCCGAGCGCAGAGGCACATGTGAGTACCTTCGTGGAACAAGCACGCCGACGAAGTTGTAATGGGACGACCAAAAGGGGAAAAAATTCCTACCAAAGGAAAAAGGTCAAAGATGACTTCAACGAAAGCTTCACAACGAGAAGGTTCAAAAAGAGGCTGAGGAAAGAGATAGGGTACAGGTACGGATGCTGAAAAACGATTCAAAAGGACATCCATCAGTTGCTGTTTTGTTTCGTTTACCAGAATCGTCATATTCGTTGCGCTCATCTGCTGACGACAACACAAGCGATTGTGAACATGATGGCTGCAGCCATTGTGGTTGTCTGCTACCGTAGACGATGTGGTGGCAATCGAACTCACCCCAACAGCCTCGAGATCATCTTTTGGTGAGATGTTTGGCATCGTTAATACGAGTACAAACACCCTTAGAGCACCACCCCAGTCGTTCAAGATGTCCATCAACCTGAGAGATTACATTCTGCTACATTACTTCCGAACCTATTTGTTTCTTTATTCGACGGCATGGTGTTGCGATGATTCGACGATTCGAAAAGAAACTATCGTCAACGGATTATTCGGACTGCGCGTTGTTGTTTAGACTCCGTAGTTGTTAACTGTAAGTAGGAAGAGCGAACTTGAAACTGTTCACAGTTGGCAAAATTACGATAGTACTGTGATGTACGACTTGACGTACTATCATACGGTACCCGGTACTCGTTTGATACCCGGTATGCACCGGCGGTACCGCATGTTACAGTTAATTACAGTATGTGCTTCATTGTGTCGTCCTATTATTGTATGATTCCTACGTACATTTAATAAAATGGGACATCTCGTCTCTCTTTTGAATCGTCTCTTTTATTTGTTCGGACTCTTTTGGATTCGGTTATGTTGTGTCGTTGTTGTTGTATCATGCGTGTGTATGAGAATTCAATGCTGACAGTCTCTACCTTAGCTAGCTACGGTAGTGAGTAGAAGTGAAAAAGTTGGAACGAATATCATATCTTGCCAGAGCAAAGAAGAAAAAAATAGATATCCTATCTGTCCCCTCGAACTCTTTTTCCACACCCGCTCATCACCCGCTCATCACACACGGCAATTGTCAACAATGACACGGTTATTATTATTACTACATCGACACGTAATGGTTGTGTCCGTATTGTTCTTTTTGATGGTCGTATCGGCGACCACTCGATGTGAAACGATGTTGTTGTACCAATCTGACAAAGAAACAAGAAACGGACAAGGAATATCTCTCATGAACGAAACCGTTCCTGTTCCATTTAGAAGACTCGTCGTTCGGAACGAAACGACTATGGAGAGCGATACATACGGCAGTACTCCTCCATCGTCATCGTCGTCATCGGATGTCAAATTGGAATTCCCATTGCCACGAATCGAGGTTCAGTTCGTTTGTGAGCATGATATTCGACCAGACTTTAACGTCACCAACATTTTTGATTCCTTTTTTCAAGAGACACTCAATCATTATTTCAATCAGTTTATGGATGTGATGCATAATGATTTTGACAGTTGGACGGAAAATCAAGGAGATACCGTCAGCAATCTAACTCTGGTCGGAAACGACGACGATGTGGAATTGTATTCTGCTATCACGATCAGTGACATTGGTGATGTCAATCGACAATACTGGTTTTATCCGTTATGCAATGCCTCTTCCACGCAAATCTTGGCGACGATGGATGTCCGAGGATATGTGTATTTGCCGTCGCATATGTTGCTACCGCTACAGTCCGACACGCAATCTTCCGGGGAGAAGGAGGACAACAACAACCAACCACCGACGAAACATCATTATCAAAATCATCAACATCAACATGACAAAGAGATGACCGATACTGACGAACAAAATATTGCTGCAGTCATGAATTTCATGGAATATTTCCACCAAAGCGTCGATACAAAGATCTTACGCAACTTTTTCAAAGAAAGGGTCTGTCAACCCATGGACTTTTTTCGATCCAAAGTCGTCGACTGGGATGACAAAACCTTTCCACCACCCAGTAACCGTCAACCCGTCAAGGAATATCAATCCATCCACGATCCCAATGCCATTTATAATCACCATCACTTCTTCGATCATAATCTTTACCTGTTGTGTGGTGGTGCAGACGATATCATGTACATGGAGACAGAAGGCGAAGACGGAGTCGATGCAGGCTTTTTTATGATTGGTATCATTGTCGGTATGGTCATGTTGTCCATGCTATGCACCGAATTAAAGCCATATATTGGCAATGTGGCTGCAGAGTCACAGCGAAGACGCAACGATGGGTATGCTACCACCAATGTTACAATACAAGAAGTAGAGATGGTCTGATTGATGAGACGGCCGAGCTGTTCTCTCTTTTGTGCAAACTCAATGCTGGCTAGTTTCTGTCCACCACGGCATATTTTCCTTTTGGAATTTGATGGCATCTCACACAAACAAATGATTGTTGATATTTTGTTGCTAGTTTTGTATATTTTTTATCTTCAATGCTAGTTGTAGAGGCCGAAGTTGCTTTTTCTTCTTTTTTTTCTTTTCAAAAGCTTGCGGCATTTTGAAATGGCAACGCCGGTATCAACGGACTTGCTACCCGAACTGTTGCAGTACCCACAGTGTCAGTGGCAATGTCCACATCCAAATGTGTTTGGATGACACCGTCTACATCAAATTCCAGGTGCCCCGTGCTCGCGATAGCCTTGATGGCCGAAACCTTGTCTTTGGGAGACTCAATGGTCACTGCCGACGACAAATCATCGTCGATGTCATCCGTCACTTTGGTGTACACACCACTCAATGCTTTTCCGAGTACCGGCAAATCTTCAATCTGCACTGATATTGCCGACGGTGGTAAGCTATTCAAGGATATGTGCGCGGCCGTAGGATGTTGTTGTTGTTGCTGCAGCTGCGATGACGACTCGACGAGCTTATTGTTGTTGTGGTGGCTGGTGCTGCTGCTGTGTGCCAATTTCAGTGCCGATACTCCGGGTGGGATCAATGCGCTGGCCGCATTACGAAATGGCAACTTTGGGATCAATGGGGATTCGATCCGAAAGGCTGCCACTCCATTGGATGCTGCCACATCCACGTTGACATGTGTTTGGACAACACCATCGACGTCGAATTCCAAATGTCCACCAGTGGCAGCGTTCTTTACTGCTGTAACTTTGTCTTCGGGAGACTTGATAATCACAGGAGACGGTCTTGAACTAACGACAGATGTTGATGATGATGATGAGGAGGAGGAAATGTCATCGATTTTTCGATACGTTCCGGAAAGAATCCCTCCAATAAAGGGAAGGTCGTCAATATCTACCGAAACAGTCGTCGGAGGGAGTTTGTTGATATGGATTTGGGCAGCAGTTGTAGATGTGTGAGATGTAGCAGCAAAGGTAGGTTCTGCCGTCACAAGTATTAATGCCAGTGATGCTGCTGCGGCCGCTTTGATTGCTGGAAGAAGGAGTTCTGACGGTGTTCTGTCAAATATTGTTGAGAACTCTTTCGCACTTTCTCGGATCTTGATGTTCTTCGGAGAAAGCTGTACCAACGCTCGGGTTCCTGGTGTGCTAAGGAGTACAGCCACGACAATCAATATGTCTTTGGAAATACAAGTACCGGTCTTTCTAGGCATTTTTTGCTGGTCGAGGGACGTTTTCAGAAAGGGTTGTCGACAGATTGAAGATGACAGGTTTGTGGATAGAACAGAATTCACACCAAAAAAATCGTTCCAAAAACCGTACTCGCAGTACTACGTTTTCCATAGAGAGTAGCATTTCGACGTATGATTCTTTTGTTGACGTGTGAGATCACGATGATGGGTTGGTTCGTTGGTATCGTATCTTTGCATTCAATCTTATTAGAGATGAGGATAATACGATCTATCGTACTGTAGTTACAAACTGTATTGAGCTTCTTTCTCTCTACTACTTCTCTATTTCCTACCTCAGTACCTCTTCATCGCTTGAAATCGTTTTACTTCTTTCATCTCTTTTGAGAAGAAGACCATCATGAAAGGGCTCTGCGTTTGTTACCTCATCTTGGCTGGCAAGTTGGTGCACTCCTTGTTGGCCTTGCTGGTCTGCCAGGATACTAAACAAGAAGATTGACTGGTGCTGGTGTGAAGAAGAGGCCGTCAACAGCAACCGTGGCGATTTATCTTTTCACTTCTTGGGTCGAAATTAGTGCTGGCATTGTCACATACCATCAACAGATACTACGTAACAAGGCAATTGTTTTTATCAGTGTACTACAATTTTTTTGGTGTCTCCTAAAATAGAATGTCGGCACAGCATCGAATACACGGATGAGTTCCATATAAAGGTTCTTGTTCCCAGACAACCTTTATATCTGTCCAATTTTGGACGAGTTGGCAGTATAAATCGATCAACTTTCAGAGATGAAGTTTACAAGCAGCTATGATAACTGGGAACTACTGTATGCTAGCTAGCTTAGCTAGCTAGCTGCTGCTTCTTGCAGTTGTTCTAGGACCTACTTCCACTTGTATTCTATCAATCGATCAGAGCGAAGCTGGAAAAGGTATTCTTTTACATTTTTTGAAATTCGTGTTCTGTCATATTTCTGTAATCTCATATAGCCCTATCTTTATACACGGACAAGCGGTACTCAATGGAGAACGTTTCCTTCGTGTTTGGGGAATCGCTTCCGGTGGAAGTGACGATCATGGTTCGTGCATGCCTCGAAGTATTTTTTTGTACTAATTCCACGGCATCGTTTTATACCTCCGCGTTTTATTTCTGGCACCACCTGTCGACTATCTTTTTTCCGAATTAAATGTTTTTGTCCTTCGAAACCAAGTATTTAAGTGCATTGGAAGTGTTCTCATTAATGAAGGAAATAATGACATGACGCCTTAAATGACAGTCGCCAATCAAGGGAACTTCTGCTCGAATTTTCACCCATCTTTTCTCCCCAACGAGTGTGCATCGTCCTTATTCTTCCATCGCATCGACACCAAGAATTGCAAACTCATGTTCTTTCGGCTGTCGTGGCAAATCGAATGCAGAAAGTGTGTCATCATCGTATCTCGTTCATTCAAGATGCAAGACAACTCAAGCTTCCACAAAATTCATCTTTCATCTGCTGCACAGCACATGATAAGACGTTTTGGCAACAACGCAGTACTGGATTCACATACGCTCTCTCTGGTCCGATCAATCCATCATACTCTCTAGCTAGGTATCTCTATCATCGTATCTCATCTCTACCGAATCAAGGATACCCCCAAGATACCTTCGGAAGATTCGTCGGCTGGCTGTTCTGCAAATAGCTTGAGGATAATACGCTTCAAGTTACATACACAAGCACACTGCTTCTATCATGAGAGTTGCCTTGATTCAACTCCATCGGCGTGCAATCAACGTCAGTGCCACGACAAGATGTTTCTCCTTGTCGGCAACGAACTCTCGAGTATTGGCGTCAGTCCTTTCCAAACATGGAATTACTACTTCGAATTCGTCCACAATCGATAACGAAAGGTTCTTGTTGCTCTCAAGACGAACTCGAAGTACCTTGACCAAGTCGTCGATCATTACGTTGGATGGGACCCACCATCAACGACAGACATTCACCAAACCTGGCCAAATTGCCTTCAAGTCGTCAGTTGCCGCTTCCAAGACCGAAGATGATGAATCCTCCAAACAAAAGGCTGTTGAAAAGCCCAAAGTGGCCATTCTGGAAGGAGAGGACAACAGTCGATTTCCTTGGGATCTCGGTATCACGTCTCTAGTGCCCGAGTGGAAGCGTATGTTCAACAAAGATACGCTGTTTACCGATATTTCAGCCGGTGTGACAGTGGGGTGTATCGCTGTGCCACTTTCTCTTGCTATTGCGTTGGCCAGTGGGGTGCCGGCCGAAGTCGGTCTAGTCACTGCAGCCGTTTCTGGTGTGGCGGGAGGTCTAATGGGTGGAACCACATTGGCCGTGACGGGTCCAGCGGCAGCCATAAGTTTGTTGGTGGTTAGTGCCGTCCAACAGCATGGGCTGGAAGCTTTACCCATCATTACTTTGGGTTGTGGGGCCTTGCAAATGGCATCGGGTATGACGCAGATGGGTGTCGTTGCCAAATTGGTGCCGGCCTCTGTTATTGCTGGTTTTACGACAGGTGTTGGAACTCTCATTTTGACTGGACAACTTCCAAAAGCTCTCGGTATGACTGCGCCAGCCGGTATGAATCCTGTCGAACTTCTGGGGTTCATTGGTGAAAATGTTGCGTCTATTAATCCATCGGCAGCCGCCCTGGCCATTGGCACATCGGCTGCCATGTTCATGCTGCCCAAGATACATCCCAAAATGCCTTCAGCACTCGTGGCTGTTGGTGGTGCAACATTGGCCACGCATGCCATGGGACTCGACGTTGCTCTCATTGGGGACATTCCCAGTGGTTTGGCAGCATTTCAATTCGGGCTTCCCGCCTTGCCTCCTATGGATGCCTTGCCATCTCTGTCTGCCACAATTTTCTTGATATACGCCATGACAAGTGTCGAATCACTATTGTCGTGTGCGGCTCTCGAAAAGATGAAGAAAACGCCCTATAAATACAATCCTGACCAAGAATTGGTAGGACAAGGTCTTGCCAACGTTGGATCAGCTTTGTTTATGGGAATGCCAGTGACTTCGGTGATTGCTCGATCCAGTCTCAACGTCCGACTCAAGGCCGAAACGAGACTTCCCGCATTGGTCCAAGCAGGGTTCGTCTTTAGTAGTGTCGTGTTTTTCAGTGACAAGATCTCAATGGTTCCCATGCCAGCACTAAGCGGAGTCCTCATTACAACTGGTTTGGGCATGCTAAATCCTCAAGAATTCCAACACAGTTACGCTGTGCAAAAGATCGAAACAGTTGTTCCCTTTGTCACCACCATTGGCGGAATGATCTCCTTTGGACTTGCCGAAGGTATCGGTATGGGATGCGCGTCCGCGTTGGCAATGAACATGTATGGTGCATGGACCTCGCCACAAGAAACTATGTTCCGCATGCAAGCGTATGAATATGTGCCATCACCAGCAGCAAGCCCAATATCCATAATGTCAACCTCAACCGCTCAAGTGAGAGAAGTCCGAACCTTTCATACCATGACTACACTTCCCGACACCCTGGATCCCCCCACAGATAGAAGTTCCGTATGGAAGGTTACCGGTCCCATAAATTTTGTGTCCATGTTTGAAATCGATAATATGATGCGACGTATCAAGGAACACAACAAGTGCGAAGAATCACCTCTCGACAATATTTTAATAGATATGACCGGCGTGACAGGTTTGGAATTCACCGGCGTTGAAGAATTTGTCACAAGGTTGACGGAAGTTGCCGATGGCACTCCCATCAAGATGATCAACTGCAGGAAAGACGTGCAAGATGCCTTTGATCATTGCAAACCGTCTCAAGAGATTATCTATTACAGGAGCGAGAGCTCATGAGCATGCAGAATTGTGAACCAAACCATTGCACGGCTACGAAGTAGTAATATAAGTATATTTTTTGCCAGAGCATACTTCAATTATATCATACTATTGATTGCAAGCAGAATTCAGCAAGGAGGAAGAATTACCAGGGTTGTATCCTCTGGATCCGGTTCCCCATGTTTGACGGCCTTGTGTTTGAAATTGCCGCAGATTGAATGAAACATTACCTCTAAAGATCCCACGGGCATCTTACAGCTAATCATATTTTTGATCGGTTGATGATGACATGTAGTCGATTGCAAGACTGCAAGTCAGCATTTTATCATCATTCCTTTAGCTACTGTGGAATCACAAAATGAAAGTGACCGAGAAGCCCCGCGTCAAGCGCAATGCAAGTCATTTCGTCTACCTCTTTTTCTATTGGAAGTTCAATCAACAGGTGGCTGAGATCATGTTGGTCTCCTTCCGTTCGGGTGAGAGCAGCAGCTTTGTTCTTCTCGTCGGCATTCGCTTTAATCCTTTCCAACTTCGATTTGACGATTCTTTCCACCATTTGTTGGAATCCAAAGTATACTTCCTCCGCCAGAGATGTCTGTCCTACCAAAATCAAGAAACGAATCGTATCCGAAATGGTGGTTGCGTAGTGCGAGTTGGGGCAAGAAGCCCTCATCACCCCTACCAGCTCCTGGAGTTCCTCTACACTTCCAGGCTTTTGTCTGGTTTTCTTTTTGCTTTTGCGATCCTTTCTCTTCTTTCCCTTATTGAATTTGGAGCGATGTCTGTCATTTTCCTCGCCTCCCGTCATCTGGAAGGTCGTCGTGGACTTGATACTGATTACACTTGACAACCCACTTCGGGTACTGTAAGAACTGGCATTACTCCTCAAGCTCATGTTGGACGCCGTGGAAGCTGTGGAGAACAGACTGTCCGTTTCGTTGGTATCGCCAACTGCTTCAAATCCCTCTGTTTGCACATTCTGCTTTCGAAGCTTCAAAACTTCAGCGTATCGACTATTGGCTGCCTCGAATTCACTGATTCGATCGACAAAGCTGTCGAGGGAGGCATGAGCAAACGAAAAGGCTCCATCGACAACTTTCTTCTTCAGATCTTCCCTCTCCTTTAGTGCGCCAATTCGATAGCCTTCACTCCAGCCTTTTGCTTGAATAAAGTAGTCAACCGCTCCGATCCAATCATCACCATAATCCAGCAAAATTCGAGCTGCTTCAAAGCACGCTTCTTCAAAAGATTCAGTTGAAAATGAAGACGAAGAAGACGTTATTTCCACAGCGATGTCTCTTGCCGCTTGCCTCCTCTTCTCATACCAAAATTCATCCTTTACAATTGGATCCCCAGTTGATTCGTCAAGGAGAGAAAAGAAAAATCGCCAATCCTTTGACGCTCGCGAGGCTTGTTTTGCTCCCTCCACATCAGGAGGGACAGCCGATAAGAATATGGTAAGAGCTGTCATCGGTTTACCTTCAATCATCAGACTGTTTCCTAGGGAACTCAAAATGATTCTCTTCTTGTCAGCATCATTTTGGAACAGATCCAGACCAACTTTGTGGAGTTGATGTTCCTCAATGAGCGACAGACAGTCTTGAAAAGTATTTTTGATTGTCAGGCCCCCGACAATATCTTCGGACACATTTTCGAATCTCTCACCAGCTTGATAAGATTGGTGTAGATTTCGAAGCGCCCAGTCGTATCTCTTCAATCGCACGTCGACTTCGAAGCGAGAGAAATACTCTGGAAGGGCATTGTATCGTTTCAGAAGCGGCAGGTACACTTTTGGGTCCATTTGTGAGTTTCGAGCAACAGCCCTTGCTATTTCATAGTCGTACATACCCAAGGCTGTTTCAAAGAGCAGTTGGTACTCGGCGAGAAAAGCCAAGTAGTGTATGGAGTGCTGAGCACTCTCCGCGAATAGAGGATTCTTTGTTGTCGATTTGACAGGTTGGCTAAGTGCATCACACTTGATAAGGTGTAGTGCTTCATCAAGCTTTGGAGGATCTTCTTTTGCAAACGTTGACAGTATCGGTAACAGATAGTAGCGGGTGGGCTTTTCTCCTGTACTTTCCATGGTCATCATGACTTCTCGAGCTCTGGAGCAAACTTGATTGACTTTTGTTGAAAAATCGAATGATGCGCTGCCAGAGACTTGCGAACCATCTCTTCGCAGCCAAGACGGCACAGGGAATCTTGTCTCTGTGATGTCATGGTTTTGTAGAGTGGAGATGAACAAGTTTAGGTGATCAATATTGTCGACCTGTTTGAAAAACGAAAAAATTCCGTTCTCCAAGAATCCTTTTGGGTCAAGATCGACAATGACATTGAGATCCACCTTATGCTTTCTCATCATTCTAAATGCTTCTTGATATGATCCATTCATCACTTTCTGAATAACGTAACGCAGGAGCAGTGCCCGAGGATGGATTCCTTCCAGGTTTCCACGCGGCATTTGAAGGATCATCTCTGGCTTTCCAGGTAGCATTGCTACCAAATTTGCCCCCTGTTCGACATTCCGTGGTTCATACCCTTCCAGCAGGTGGTTTTGGTCCATGCCCATCAAAGGATCGTAGTTTTGGATCTCCGACAGCGGTAAGAACCGGGCCTGACATCTGGATCCCTTTGACGCGTAGCAAAGAAACTCATGTCCCATGGAAACAATGAATGAGGACGCCGAATCTGTCAACATCATGTCATGGAAGTACAACCTGGACTGGGTTGACAATCCAAATATCAGTCTAGGTCGGTCCACCAACTCTCCACTGTGAAATTTGGCAAATCGAGAACTATCCTTGATAGCAGAAACCCAGGGACAGACTTCTGGCAAGGGCTCGGCCTCTGATGTTACCAACAACCCTCCAGATTCGGACATTTCGTATTCGTAAAGAGCTCGATCTCGCATTTGCACCAAACAGCTGCCGGTAGCATCTAGCCATCGCGTTGTCCGTACAGCTCTTCCATTCAGCAAGAGGCTGTTAACAATGGAAGCTTTGGGTTCACCGGTGTCCAAGCCCTCGACAATGCCTTCAACGAGGCGTTCGTTGGCGTCATTGCACGAGGCGCACGTAATGAGAACAAAATGCAACGTATGTTGCTCCGATTTTGTAATGAGGATCGAACGAAAGCAGGTGGGATCATTTCCCTGTAGATTTTCCCAAAGGATGTTCAGCGGTTTGTCGTAGTTTGCACCATTTGGGTCAAAACAAAGAAAGGCCAATGATCCTGTTGACTGACAGATCAACACAGACCCCCGGTATTGTCCATCGTGGTAGCAAAATGATAAATCATTGATGGGTGATTCCAATGAATGGTTTTTTGCGTACATTGGCGGCGGGATCAAGGCCTTTTCAAATTCTGTGACATTTAATGATGATCCGTCAATGACGAAAGCGTTGCAAACTCCATCTATTGTCAATGTTGTACTTGGATCCCATCCGAGTTGGTATTCCCTCCATTCGAGACCCTGCAGCAAAACACAGAATGTGTAGGCATTGTCTGTACTGAATTGGAAGTTTTCGACTCGTTGATCACGATACTGAAATTCTCGCTTCAGATACCAATGATAATTCATTCGATGCCACAATTGGATCGTTTCGAGTCCTTCAGCTTCTTGAAGGCCGACTGCCAGTAAATCCGAATTTGAATTCCATGCTAATGACGTAACGTTGGCAGACGGATTCCCCCTAAGGAGAAATTCACGATGTCGTAGTCCATTGGGTTCGAAAAAGATGACCTGCTGCGTCTTTTTTCCTTTTCGTTGGACAGCCGCCAGCACTTGGGAACAACCGGTCCCGGCCCATGCTATTCTAGTTTTTTGTATATTTTTGACGAGAGCGCCACTTGCATCTTCGGCCCGACCAATGGCATGTAGATCCAATGATTCTCTTTTGTAGATGCGGACCTTTCTTGCGTTATCTTCGGCATCGACACTGCTGACAGCACACAGGGCACCATCGGGTCTCCATGTCAAAGAAATGTCTGCATTTACCCCCAAAGTGGAAGGTGTCACATATCTAGGAATGGTAACCTCTGCCAAAACTTCAAATTGTGTGTTCATTGTCATTAATCGCGAATGGATGGTTGGGATGTTGTTGTCGTCGTCGTTGTCGGTTTTATTTTCATCGTGGGCAGTACCGTCCTCTTCGTCCGTGATGGACGTGACCATGAGCAATGTCTCACCGTCCGGACTCCAAACAGCATCTTCGAGTCCTTGATCAAACACGCCCACCAGTTCGGCTTCTCCCGTGGAAGGATCGACCGTCACAATAGCGCCACGTTGTGACAAACATACCAATTCGGAATTGATACAATCGATTTTGAACCATCCAGAATCAATTTCGGATTCGTCATTCAGATGACACGTCCACAAAACCGTCCCCGAGTCGGTCACTTTGATAACCACTCCATTTTCTGTCAACAATACAACGGTACTACAGGTCGTCGCAGAATCGTCCAAATCATCCTCTTCAGCCGTTAAGATACAAGCACAACGATCTGTCAGAGTGGAATTCTGGACCAAACTGTAATGAGGGTTGTCATTTGGAAGATCCACACGACGCCGCCGTTCTCCCAACAGGAATAGATTCTCCATTGCAGAATCTGTCTTTGGGAATTGTTGTTTCTCCGAGTGTTGAGAAATCAAGAATATTACGTGTTCCCTGTTGGTTGGTGTGTTTACGGTATTGTATGATATTTCAGTTGGACTGAAAATAAAAGAAGAAACACGACGGTCAATTTCCTTTTTTTTGCGGTAGGATTTGTTGCGATGTGTGAGAGGGAGTTCGAAAGTGTTTGTTGGCTTCATCTCATTCCCCACGGCTGACATCCAGACGAAAACCCGAATCGTGCCAGCCAATGAGTGAAGTCTGACTGTGAGATGAAGTTCCTTTCAGTCCCGAATCAACAACCACGACGATACGACGATGCGGTAGAGTGAGATCTCACAGCCACAGTCTCACATTCACGCAACAATGGGACGTCACACACAACATCATCATTCATCGTCATAATTATGATGTATCCTACGAGTACACTACGATATATTACAACAACAACATTGTCTTATTTACAATTTATTATACACACTGTTAAAGTTATAAAAATATTTTTTACAGTTAGTCAATTTCCCACCATCTTGCTCATCCTCTCATCCTCACTCTCTCCTTAAACCATAAAATACCTGCATTTACTGTTACTACCTATACCCACTTTTTGCAAACACTACTTCTACATTATAAAGACTACAACACCTTATGGTAAAAGAAAAGAGAAAAGCTCGTCTCGACAAGGGCGAAGGTGGAGAGTTCATTGGTTTCGGTGCCTTTGCCAACACAACAACTGCTGTATCTGGAATCACTGTTGGGAACAATCCATCCATAACTCCAGCAATAACGACTGCTTCATCGACTCCGACATCCTCCACAACATCCTTATCCCCAATATACACCGGATCCGATGCCTCATTGAATATTATCTTTTCTCGTATCGGTCAAAAACGAGATGCCACTACCAAGGCCAAAGCACTGGCAGAACTAGCCACGTATTTTCAAGAGGAGACCCATCCGAAAAAGGCACAAGCCGAAGCTTTATCACACTTTCTATATCTGTACCAATCCAAACTATCCTACGATAATACTCCTCGTATTCGATCGTCTAGTATTCAGGTCTGTCAATATGGTCGAGAACGATTACCCAAGGCTTGGAACACACTTCTCTGTTGCAACAACAACAACAACAAGAACAACAACCGCAATGTGGAAATTGTGGGAATGTTACTTTGTGCACGAGCCGATCCAGCATCCGAAGTTCGAACGGCGGCAAATAGTTTCAGTAAGGTATTGTTGTTGAACGGAGAAGAAACAAAAACATCCGAGGGATTAACTGTAAATAACGAAGATCTAGCATGTCTTCAATGTTGTCAGGAAGGGATATGGTCCTACGTCCAACGGATCCTTTCCTACCAGAAACCCATAGCTATGCACCAAGACTTGTTTCAAAAGGGATCGTCGTCGTCGTCATCATCGACACCATCCTTGTCGGAACAACAAAAGGAAGAGTTGGAAGAACGATTCGAACGAATCGTAGGGACTGCCATTGAAGGCCTAAATCTTCATTTGCAGGAACCAACTGTCGTCTCGTACATGAACACCATCAAAGATAACAACAACAATAATAATAACAACGAACCTGCCAACTACACGACATCCGAGTCGACCAAGTTTCTATGGAAGACATTGTCGAGTAACAAGGTCAGTTTGCGTCGCAAAACCTATGCGTTGTTGTCGACTGTCTGTCAAAAATTGCCATGGATGATCGATGTCGACAAAACATCCAAACTATTGACACACAGTCTATCGTCGGAAAAGGAATCGACCAACACGAGCCAACTGCTGGAAACGTTATTGGCCTTTATCGCATCCCTCCCCAAAACGGAACGTTCTGCTGCAATGGTTCAGTATACCAAACCGTTGACCAAACTCTTCAAGAAAGGATGCTACGGGGCGAGTGCATCCGCATGGACACCCATGGTGCTACCAATCGTAGCGCTGTTATCCAGCGGGCTAGATTCAGTGGGTAATGATGGACTGCCTGCCCAAGCGGACGTCTTGACGTGTGTTTGGGAGGGACGGTCGCAGGTGGTGGGAGTTGCCGACGGCCTACAAGTTGCTCAGGCGGTCGCCGAAACTGCCACCTTTTTGTTGCAAAATCAACTCAGAACGCCCGAACCAGCGTTCCATCAAGTTATTGCAAAATGCTGGCTGAATGCCTTACAGTCATACCTCACTGCGTCCGAATCGTTGACGGGACCAGCATTACAGTCACACACCAATCTTGGTACGGTTTTGAGTCAAAGCTTGGTGCAATTCCAGCAGGCTTGTACCAACAAACCTCAATCTGCCATCGCTGGTCTTTCAAACTATTTTTGGAATCAGGAATTGCCGGTGGTTGTTCTACAAAAGGATGTGAGCAACGTGCATTTGACCAAGTTGCTTTCGGATTTTCGAATTCACTTGTCCGGAGTGTCGTCCGACGAAGCTTCCACCCGTCAACTATTTGCACCAGTTCTTCGTCAAAAGTTCCATGCAATTCTTGCCCCTGCCCGTACAAAATCCAATTGGGTACCAAATATCGATTTGTACAATTTGTGGATCATCATTTTGCAGGTGGTATCTGCGGATGAGATATTCACGACCGGGGATCAATCGACAATCTCTCTAGATTCCTTCGTCATGAACCATATCCTCACGTGGTTCGTGCGACATACCAGCACTCTTTCGGCAGAACTCAGTAAATACTTGGCCATTCTGGATACACGATTATTAGTCCTTGCGCTGTCAGCTTCGAACGAGACCGCGATTGCTCAATGGGCATCCATTTTGCGAGAATGCCTTTTGGCCGATCCTAGTTTGTCGGTTTTGACCGCGTGTCTTACGTGCCTCTTACAACAAGGATGGAAAACCGCAGATGTTGTGGCTTCTTCGACCGACGTATTCTCCCAATTTTGCATCCGTATCGCGGAAACAGCGGTAGATCGGGCTTCAGAAAGTGCCCTTCATCAGAAACATAATATGGACGACTCGGATTCTATGAGTGAATCATCCACCTTGGACGTCGACGACGAGGCAAGCCATAGTACACTGCAGTTCCTTCTATTTTGTGTGGGTTTGGCCACGGAATCGAACACAGAAGCTCTGGTGGACGACGACGTGATCAAGGCCTGGTGTAATGCAACATGCCCTGAAGAAATTTCAGGAAGCAGCCGCAGCATCGAACGCAATCCAGTGCTGGACACGCTTATAACCATGGTTCAAGCGGACAAGCTAAAGGGAAATGAAGAAATGTCAATCCGAATATTGATGCAATCTTGGCGGTTAGGTGGACGAGTGTGGGACGAAAAAGTCCTTCCGCTTGTATTGCTTCCAGCCAACATGTCCCTGCGTTCAAAGTTGGTTGAAAAATCTAGTCAACAATCGTCGTCCGAAACACAACTTTTTGGAAGAGAATCCTCGTTCGACGAAGAAAATGCGTGGCAGTGGACCAGCCGAGCATACCGATTGCTACAGCTTTGTCCAGATGAAGCCTCAGAACGACTGCCGTCGTTCTCCTTGAGCGCTGTTGGAATGGGATCCATCGAATTGTGGAAGCAGAATCCCTCTCCTAGTCTTTCTGCATGCGTATTGTCCTTGGTGAAGCACGTTGATTCGACCAAGCGCTGGGAGCTCTTCGCCAATGCAGAAACAAACCCATTGGATCTATTCATTTGGATTCTGATCCATCTGTCAGGAGGAGGACTGACAGAATGGGAGGCAGACAGAGCTCGTAGACGCGCCGATATGACATCGAAGTTACTGTCGTACGTAGATCTTGTTCACGACAAGGTGGATGTACTCGACTCTAGCATTCTAAAGTGCGTGGCGACAGTAAAGGGTCTGATGGATGAATCTCAGCCAAACGAAAATCTGCTTGCTCGATCCATTGCGGTTTTGTCGATGCTTGTGGGTTCTCGCTTTGCCCCGATTCGACCAGTATCGAAGGAAAGCATTTCTTTTTCAATGCCCAATACTTCAGATTTCAATGTTGGGGACACAGTCTGGTATATCAGCAATCCCAGTGATTTCTCGACAAGAGAGGAATGCAAAATTTTGAAAATCCACAATGATTTACCCGGAGAAGTGTATTTTACCATTCAGCTGAACCGCGATGATGATTTGCAGGAGCGTCAGACTCTATCCGAACGGCTGCGAAAAAAAGAATCCGACCAAGACAAGCATGTACTTGAGCCGCGGGATATCTACGTTTCCATTGACAACATCGGCAAAAGTGAAAAATTGGAGAGGGAAAAATTTGCTAAGATTATCGTTGATGCTCTCATACTCCCTTACGATGGTACTATGACATCCCTCTGTTTCGAGTTTTATAATGTACTCATTTGCCAGTGCGGACTGGTCGGGGGGAGAGGTATCGGAAGTCTACACTATTCTGTGTTGCAGCAGCTTTTGCGAATTCAAAATACACTGCAAGTATCTTTAGCTGAAGCCGACCAACTAGGGCAGAGCGCTGTTAATTCCTTGTTATGCCTTGGGCTGGCGCTTGGCAGTGGCTTGAATGTTCCTTCCTCTCAGTTTGCCATTGTATTACTTGGGCTAGATGTGACTGCTTCCTTACAAGTGTTATTGAAGGTCTATGATGATGAGACCAATGAATCATCGACAGAAGTGGATGTTGCAGTTGCAAGGTTTTTGGGAATCTCAATGCCAACTGTAACTGATCAAACAGTTCTGAATCACGGATACTCAATTTTGTTTCAAGTGGCCGCCCGCTTGTTTTCAACAACCGAAGGTGTTTTTGGTGAGGCCGATTATCTTGCTCTGAAATCAATGGAAATTGGGCAAAGAGAAAGCCAAAAGTATGGAGAAGGTCAATCAATTTTACAAGATAGTGAAGGCGAAGCCATTACTGCATTGATAACAGCTTTCTCGGATCGGTGGAGTGGTGCACAACCCTCGAACGAACCATCGCTAGATGTAGCCGGAACTCAAAGCTGGTCTTCTCTTCCAGTTTTTGAAATAGTCATGAAAGGAATGCTGAAGCACAGGCCGTATTTAGTTGCAAATGCCTGTCGACCGAGCCTTGACAGCATTGTGAGCTGCCTCTATTGCCCTGTCAAACGTTGGGATGCCATGAAAGTTCTTTCTGTGTACGCAGATCATTGTCGGCCCATTTTCAACAATGATTCGGATGACGAGATAATCAATCCATTGACGCTGGGGCTACTAGATAAATGGACCGAAGGATTGTTGGAAGAAGAAGCAGAGGATCTGGAAGACGATGTGGGAGTGGTGGCTGAGTGGGTCTGTGCAAAGCAAATGAATGGTATCGAATCTTGGCACGATGATGACAAAATAGACGACGACGTTGCAATCGGAAGAATGCTTTCTTGGCTATTCTTTCTTCAGGTAGTGGATGCCGCCACAGCCAAAGACTCCATGCATCGCCCATCTTTCTTAGCATATATATCTTGTTGCGGTGCTGTGAATTCCATCTTGGATCTAGCCATGGTCTACGGAAACGTTAGTTCAGGGCGAAAGTACAAATTCGGAAAGGCAGTTCCTCTCTCCCAACTCTTGGACATGGAAGTATCAGATCCGACAGTGGAAATGTCAAAATTGGCTTCTCTCATTATGTTCCGCACTGTTGAGGTATTTCCAACCCTATCGAAGACATGGTGGGAAATGCATTGTCCAAGCAAGCTAACAGGGACGGTCCAAGAGTTTGTTGAATCACAGGTATCCCCACAGGTGCTCAAAACTGCGTTGGAAAGCATTCAACATGCTACAGCATTTGGGCAAATGCAAGTCAAGGGAAGCTCGACTACTGGAGAGATCACCGCGACATATGTCCAGGATGATTTGACGTTGAGTGTTATCATTCAAGTGCCGAGTTCCTTTCCCTTTCGTCGAGCGGAGGTCGACTGCTCAAAAACATTCGGTGTTCCTGCAGCAAGGTCAAGGCGGTGGGCACTAATGATCACGCAGATGATAAACAACCAAGGCGGAACGTTGAAAGATGCCCTATTGCTATGGAAGGAAAATGTTGATAAAGAATTTGAAGGGGTTGAACCTTGCCCCGTCTGTTACTCCGTTCTTCATGTCAAGAGTCACAGGCTTCCCAATTTGGAGTGCAACACCTGCCACAATCACTTTCATGACGAGTGTCTCAAAGAGTGGTTCCATAGCAGCAACAAGAATTCTTGTGTCATTTGCCAACAACCTTGGCAAGGGACTAAGATTTAGGCCCGAAACCTTCCGTGATATCATTGGGATTCGCGAAAATATGAACGGAATGCTCGGAGAAGAACATGAGGTTGAAAAATGCTGTAGGAACCAAAGTAGGAACCAAAGCATGCAGAATGGGAGTGTACTTTCTCGTCATGTGGCTTTTGTGACTTCCATGATACAGCAACGATAGAATTTCACATTCATTTCTACGAATAAAACGCCAGATCACACATGCTGTGAAGTGCCTATCGAATGTCTGACATTGCTTGGTCGGTACCAGATGAAGTTAAATCTATTCAAGGCCGTACCAACTACCAACAGCCAGCTGCCGACACTCCGCATCCAATGATCGTGGCTCACTTGCGTTGCCCCAAAGGGAGCGGGCTAAACATCAGTGCAAAAGCATTCATTCACTTGAGGTCTTTGTGCGTTACAGAGAGGAGTCACCATCACTAATGTCTAAGCAGTAGCAATAACCATACTAACTGTAACTTGCAATATCCTTCCATAGTGATACGTAGTACTTGCGACGTACCAATCGTGGTAAAGAACCAAAGCTCTCTCGAACGAAGTAGCGCTCGAATATCAACATGTTTGACGTCTGTTAAATTTGAAGTGTCTACTTTTTACGTACTTTCTTAGAATTTAAAGTGGTTGTGGAGGAGATTCGGGATAGGTCGAAACCGTTCATTCGACAGGGTTGTCTTGGATTATTGGATACAGTCGGCAACCATCCGAGACACGGTTTCATCGTCACTTCTTACGGCAATCTTCAAAATGACACCTGCACCGTTGTCACCTTGCATAGCAATCTGCGCTCTCGCCAAAACTTGTTGGCCAGAAACAAATACTCCACTCAAGTGAAGCATGTGAGGTTTCCCAGCAGCATTTGGCTTGATCGACCCAGTGCCGTCGCAAGGTTGCATTCCCAGGAAATCGACGACGGAGGTGATTGCGTCCTCCATCTTTTTGAATTGCAAAGCAAATTTTTCCAACACTTCATTAGCATTACCCGCCGTTTCCCAAGCCTTTCGAAAGTCTGGAACAGTAACCTTGGCCATAAAATCGGATGTCGTGATTTGCAAATCTTCCAATGGGTACTCTTCCTCAAAGGTGTCACCCTCTGCTTCCCCAGTTGCAGGATCTACCTGTACGACTGTGAAGCGAAGTTCGCAAGTAAAAGTACTCGATGTCAAAGGGGCATCGGCATTTCGTTCCAAGACAGTGAAGCAATTCTTGCTTTCCCCGTATTTGATACCTTCAGTCGCGATTTCACCAGATGCGGAAAAGATCTCAGACTCGCTATCGTCAATCAAAACGGTGACATTGTCGAGGCGTTGATCTTCAATGGTGTTTTGAACGCTGAATTGAAGAACGACATGATTCTGGAAGATATGTTTGGTGCACTGGACGACGTATTCCGTTTCCGACTCGGTAAGCATGACAGGTAGAGATGATCGAAAGGCACGTCCCAGTGACGCCAACTCAGGGATTGCGTAAACGACAGCGGCCGGATCGACGACTTCTTTCTTCTTGGGTGCTGCTTCCAGTCCATTAATCTCTGCATCCAATCCACTCTCAGTACTCATAGCCGCTGCGATTTCCTCGGCAGTATCTTCAACAATGGGCAGAGATCCGAAGGAAATGGGGTCGGGTGTATCCATCGACATGGGCGTCTTCATGTACGCCGCCATACTCCTCTCGAGTTTTTCAAACGTCATGGGCATTGACTCCAACAAAATGTAGGCTGCAGTATCGCCTTGGGCGGGAACATCTGGTGGAATATCTTCCGCCTCGGCATCCTCAGGGGGTGGCACGTACGGGTACGCTTCCATGGCATCCTCCAATATCGATACAGAAATGGCTGCACGGTCTCTGGTTTCATCGTCTTCATCGATCAAACTGCGCTTCAACAAAACCATGATCGAAGCTCGGAGGGAAGGACATTGCGCCGCGAACTTGGATAGAGCCGATACGGCGGCGGCACGGACAGCAGCATTCTCCAAGATGACACGGTTGTAAATGAATCGGATGTATCGTGCTGGAGCAGCCGTCTTTGGTCCCAATTCACCCAACAAATGCAAGATTTCTGTCGACAATCGAGTGAACTCGCAATCCTCAATGAACTCGCACAGGTGTAGAAGAGAAGATTCAGTTGTTTCTGGTACTTGTCGAATCAGCGAAATGATGGAGGACACGATGGACTTTTTGAAATCGAATCCGCCTTCTTCCCTCAAAAAGTTGGACATGAATCCTACCAATACACGGTGCTTGGCAGGGTACGTCAAGCACAACTTCTGGAGGGATCGAACGACCGTGATCTTGAACTCGTCTGCGATTTCCGTCAAAAAGGCGGAGATTTGTTTCAAGAGACGATCGATGGAGTTTTCGGACCCCGTCTTGAGGAGTGTGGTGATCGCCAAGGTCGCGATCGAACGATTCGAATCTCCAATGAGAGCCTCTAGATCCTCATTGCATTTGGAGACGACACGCGGTTGCGTATTGGCAACAGTGGCAAGAGTTCTCATGGCAGCGTATCGCGTGGCTGGCTTGGGTGAGCTCAAAAAGAGTTGCAAGACCGAGATAGCAGGGCTCAAATCTTGCGGCTCGATGCCGTCCAAATTGCAGATAGCACGGGCGGCTTCGTAAACGACCAATTCGGACTTGTGTCGGAGACTTGCCTCCAAGAACTGATATCCTTGTTTGGATACAGGAGATCCGTCATTCATGTTTCTGCCGTCGGCATACTCGTCGTTCAAGAGTTTTGCCGTGTAACGAACCAAAAGGACCAAAGCAAGAGGAGATCGGAGTGTGTTTCGTGTGGAGAACTGAGACACTAGTTTGGAAATTCCGAGCTTGTCATGTGATTTGATCTGGTATAACAACTGCATGGCATGAAATTGGACCATTTCATTGGGTGAGGAGGAGGCCTCTTGCACCTCCGAGATCCACCTTCGGACCACAGCGGCACATTCGGGACTGGAGGCAAACAAATGAGAGGCTGAAACCAGCGCCGAGCTGGAGACCTGTCCCGAGGAATCCACAATAGCTTGCTTGACGTAACGTTCGATCGCACCCAACATGGCGACATCTACGATGCGGACCAACACGCGAAGAGCGTTTCCTCGATACAAATCAACATCACACGTCATATCCTTGGTGAGACAAGAGGTGACGATGATGACATCGTCTGGATTGCAAGTCTCTGCCACGTCTTTGATGAACAAATAAACCATACGTCTCAAAGAGGCATCGTCACTCATGAACAGCTTGGTGACACCAAAAAAGACTTCTGTTGCTTCCGTGGAGGACATGTATTGGCCTGTGTTTTGAAGATGTAAAAGTTGGGCGATAACCGTACAGCATTTGCGAGGATTCTCGCGTACCGCCGTTGGATCATGAAAGATCCTGTAGTTTTAGTAGTAGTAGTAGTTGTTGTTATCATTATTATTTTGATTGGCAGTTTAGAGTGGCAAGAGACAAGACAAACGGCATTCATTCATAAGGTCAGTCATTGTGTGTGTGACATACACAAGCACAAAAACATATTCCACAAACAAATTTCAAAAGAGTTTCTTCTTCTTTATTATGATGTATCATTAAACTTACCTGGCCTCTTGAAGGACGGTAGCCTTTTCCAATTGAGCATACGGTGAAACGTAATTCTCGTCTTCTTCCACCTTGAATTTTTCGGCTAGTTCTTGTACCTCACGGATCATGGAACCCATGCCCATGGCATCTTGATCCTGTTGGCCCTGCATATTCTACCAGTGGATGTATGTGTAGGGAAATACACAACAACGTTGTCTCTATTGGAATGGTGCTACTCTAGCTAGACAACAACCGGCAACCTTTTAAAAGGTCATTTGCAATGCTTTTTACACAGCAACACACTCTATTAATTACCAATCAGGCCTCACATCTCCGTCTGGCTGCGCATCCAATCGATCGAGAGAGAGGGGATGTGAAGAGAAGAGACGTTGCGGGATGACCGCACGCATTTGAGAAAAAGGTCTACATCAGTTCCTAGTATTTGAGATCAAGAAGAGGAGCGAATCAAAGCAAGTATAATGATCGAGTGAGTCATTTTTCAATTCGATTGATTCATCCGATCAGATCCAGGTGGAGACTGTCATCACGTGATCACAGATCACACACTCGGGACTTTAACAGTTGACTCTGTAAAATCACAGCACAATCAAAGAATCATTTTTTGCGAAATGTGAGACGTACGACTACCGTACTGTATGTACAGTCAGCCAATCGTTGACGAATACTCGTAGATACGAGAGGAGGGCAAAGATTATTATTTTATCTGATTCATTGTCTGTGATTGATTGATTGATTGGAAAAGAACAACTGGAAAAATCTCATCTGATGCTAGCAGAGGATCGGATGCCAACTAGAAACGGCGACAACCATCGACAAGAATTCGCCGACAACAGCGACAAGGACGGAAACAGTGATGGATCATCATCGACAAAACAAGGTGCAGCATCTTCCAGTATTATCTCTGAAGTAGAAACACGGACCTTTCGCTCTTTCAATAACCGTAAGCCGAAACGGCATTGGCAGAGGAGAGAACTGAGAAATGTAATCAATATTATCTCTGCAAAGTATGGTCCATGTGAAAGTCTCTCTACCGATGCCATCAGTGCTATCAGCAGTGACACGGACGATGATAGCAACGTCCAAAGACGTCAACAAATCCCATTTACGCGAGAATGTGCCCCCTTTCTTCGTGCCCTTTTGGTTCAAATTCGTCAATCGGAGACTGGAGAGGGAGACGATGGTGCTGCGTATCCGAAAGTCTTTCGGTATACCCAACATCATGATCATTGGGAGGGCGTCACGTTTCCGTCGATTGTCGACGGGAAACCCCATGCCTTCGTGCGTTTACTGGGAGGAGGACGTGGGAAACTTTCAATGAACGCCATGTTTGGTGATCCTTGTCCTGGAACATCAAAACGGTTACATGTCCATTACACAGTTACAGAAATAATTGACACGAATGAAGACGGAACGGTAGTCACAGAATCACGTCGTCGCACCGAAGTCCATCATGTCAGCTTTGCAGAACACGAACCGGTCAAACTCCGACGCTGTTTACAGTTAGCCGTGTTGAATCTCACCGATGAGAGAAGTCCAAACTTTGGCGAGACATCGACGAACCAAAGCCCAAAATCCGCCGAGCCTTCGATGGACGAAAAGTCAACAGTGGCAACCAATACACAAGAAGTAGCTCTACCTCTGGTACTTCCGTATCTGGAAGTGAGAGAACGTATCAAATGTTCTCTTATCTCGAAGTGCTGGAGAAGGATCATCCAAGAACGGGGAGTCGCGACAGTTATTGATGCCAACGACCCCGGGACAATGGGTACTGGAGGTAGGGACACAGATGGCTTGCGTCAACAGTATCTCAACAGACCGGTCTTTCGCGGCCTTGTTGCTCATTCCTACACCAGTCTGCACAGTCTGTTTCTCAGTGGATTTCAACAACTCGAACAGGACGACCTTCATCCAGCCTTACCCCATCTTCACAACTTGAATACACTGGATATAACGAGATGCACAAATTTGGATGATTCAACCTTGAAGCTCGTCGCGAAATATAACTCTGATACAATTCGAGTATTGTATCTCAAGGGACTCTTCAATGTGACAGATGATGGATTAAAGGCCGTCTGTTTTTCTTGTTTGCAACTGGAAGTTCTAGATGTGTCTCAAATCATGAACATTACGGATGAAAGTGGAACTGCCATTCAACACTTGACCATGTTGAGAGCCTTGTTTCTACGAGACAATTACCAGCTAACCAATACTAGCTTGGACGCAATCACGCAACACTGCGTTAAACTTCGCCAGTTAACCTTGTGGGGCTTGATCGGTATTCGACGGTTGCAATTCACGGACGTCAACAGTGGCAAAATAACCATGTTAAATCTCTGGGGATGCCATAATCTCGGCAATGACCTTGCCCTCGCGTTAAACTCCATGTCCTTGAGCAGTCTCATCCTGAGCGAATGTCATCAGTTGACAGATGACTTCATTTTGGCAATTTCAACAGCACCAGGCCTGCAAAATTTGCAACATCTGCACTTGCGGTATTTGAAAAAGTTGTCTGATGCATCCCTCGACGCAATTTCCAAGAACTTTCGTAGGCTGTACTCATTGGATTTGAGCTTCTGTTCTAGTGTAACGGCCACTGGAATATATCGACTGCTGAATCAAAGTCGAGATAATCTTGTAGAATTACGACTCAAATCGATCCGGAATTTGGATGTGGCGTACAGTTCTCGCCAAAATACGAATGAACGGAATGACAGAAGAGACCACACGGGCCATTGGATTTTGAATGCGTTGCGACCAATTGTTCACAGCAATGTGGATCATACACTGTGCGTCTTGGACGTTCGTCACTGCGGGGGACAACCGTGCATCGAACGGCCATACGACGAGAAGGATCTGTTCGTTGTGGGGATGTCGAAGCTCAAGTTCGAACAGACTGTTCCTGGCTTCTTTTCCAGAACACCATCGGTTCACGTGCGCGAATTTCCTTCATAATCTCGTGATGGAAAAAGCCAATGCTAAAGTTTGATTCGTCATGCTAGACGTGGTATCAAATCATTAAGTGGTTACGAAATCTGAGAATGTTCCCATACTAAGAGTTCAACTCCGATGTGGAAACATGATCTGCCGGTACGCGTCAATGATCATTTGTTTGCGGCTGGTATTCTTCCGTTCATCCCCTGGCCGAAGCCAGATGGGGTCCTCCTTTCCCGGCCTTGCTCGATTTTCGTTCGTTTCCCAGCTTTTTTGGACGGCTAAGAAGCGATTTAACTCGGCAAGCGAATCCAATGAAGCTGCCTTGGACCCATACGCTTCTTCTACTTGAAATGGAACCACTGTAATCGGATACATGGTGACTGGAATATTACTTGGATGATGATCATCTTGAGCTTCAGATTTGATGGTTTCCAATGTCAAGTCATCTCGTGCGTACAAATTTTCACCGAGAATTCCAAGACCGTCACCATCTTTGCGCTTCAATACGTTGACCGTATTGTTTTTTAGCGTCCCCACCTCAGTGTACCGGTACAATGGCATGGAAAACCCTTCTATGGGGCCGTCAAGTCCGTGAGACACACGGGTTGTTTGTGCAGAACGGCCTGTGACGGCCAAGGCAATCAGTTGCTGAGTGGCTTTCCCAAGCGCCAAGTTCATGATTTGATGATTTTCCTCTGCATCCAACGACGAAACTCCTGCATTGGTAGCCAGCAAGTATTTAAGACGGTTCAAAAGTGCAGGGTTGATCTCTCCGCCTTCAGTATCTGAAAATGGTAGACCCCAGGTCATAATCCCTTGAATTCTTCCGTAATTGTCGAGATAGTATACGACACCAATGCCATATAGAGGATTGACGATCCCGAACTTCTTCATACGCCTTCGTGTTGTGCGTCGAACAAGACGAGCCGACGATGCCTCGCCTTCCAATTCTTCTTCCTCTTCAATCAACCGGGTCATTCTTCGCTGAGCAGATGAGTTTGTCCACCAAAACCCCCTGGTTCCTTGTCTTTCCGAGTCGCAATTTCCGACGCAGAGGGCTTGTACTCCTATGCTTGAAAGAGCTGAGATACCATTTTCTGTTCCCGTTGGGTAGCTCAGTACGTCGGATCTCCAAACAGGCATGGAATACGCTGCGAAAGAATGGGCTTCGTCATTTGTGTTCGTTGGCGATGACGTGAAACCGAATGAGCCAGGGAAGTTTCGAGACATGTTCAAAGCAGCAATTCGACCAGCTTCGGAACCGCCAAGCGATCCTTCCCCGGCAATCGTAGAATTTCCGGTTGTCGAGTTTGGATATTTGGCGCAACCCCCCGCTGCATAAATTTTCGAGGCAACCGAGAGCTCAGTGTTGACCGCTATCCGACCATCGTCCTCAAAACAAACTACTGGTGAAGGCACAAGGGGCGAAGATCTAGAGATTTGTGACCAAGTCTTGTACCATGGTCGTCCATTGCTGGATTCTTTTAATATTTCGGGGACTTCTGTCGTTGGTAAGGCGGCGGTGCCCTTGGCGCCAAATGAGTCGGGTGACAGCACTAACAGATCCAGTACTATTCGCCGAGTGTCCAGCAAGTCATATGTTCGAGCAGTATGCAATTCAATTTTTCGAGAGCGAACGTGCTTGATGTCAGCGACATAACGAACATAAGAGCGATCTTGAACGTCAATATCGCGCTTGTTTAGTTTTCGTCGCAACTCTGTGCTGAGATAGTTGGGCAGGGTGTTCCACACCGGACCTTGACTGGCAAAACAGATGGAAGGTTTCTTCCTTCCCTGTTGATCAGCCACCAGTGCCAGATCTAAGGCCTCCCAACCACTTCCAAGGATTGCAATTTTCGCTCCTTTTGCAGCTGCCCTGGCTACGGCTTCTCGAACAGTCTCGGGTGCCATCATGGGTCGTTTCGTATTGTTGACAAGTTCAGTCGGTCGCAATTCCAGTACCCGCGAGAGGGCCGATTCTTCAAACAATTCCAACGGCGGCGGGGCACCTCTGGCTCCTGTGGCAAGGAGGATACCATGTTTGTACTGTATCCGAGTGTTCTTATCGTTCAGCAGCTGCATAGATTTGGTAGATGGATCAAAACTGGTCACTGTGTCACGGAAATGGCGGACCTTTTTGTATCGTCCCTTGGATACACGTAAGGGGTCGACAACGGCAATCCTTGCTCCGGGACACTTTTCTTGTAGCGTCTTGGAGGCACTCTGTCCAGCATTTCCGTGACCCACAATAATAAAGTCATAAACAAGCGTTATCTTGTCATCTGAAGGAGAGTGATTCTGATGATTCTGCTGGTCATTTTCGATTCTGACAGAAAGTTCCAAATCCATTTCAGGTGAGGCCACCATGTCGCCGTCTACAGGGTTTGTTGTAGAGTTCTCCATCAAAGTCTTGCTAGAGAAATTATGTCGAAAGGCTGGCGACGGAATGGTGCTTGAGAGAGTGTCAGAATTGAGGGATCCAGATGCCCATATTATTTCCTTCGACGGCGACGGAGTAGAGGCAAAGTGCCCCAGAGCCACCGTCCCAAACCCCACAGCTGCGGCTCGGGTCACTCCCTGCCGCAGCAAACCCTGACAAAACATTGCCTACTGTCAAATCTGATTCGTCCTTCTAATCATGAGCCGATCGAGGTTGACGAAAGGAATTTCCGGGCAGTCGATCGATCATTCTGTCAAGCATCGCGTACTGTTAACATGCGGAAGAAGAAAAAACGAATTTTGTCGGATCAGATGGCGCGGGACCAGATGATCGAACGATGAGTCAGCAAGCCGAAACTCTATCATAGATGACTGCAACGATTCAAAAGCTTCCGTTAGAGTTGAACACTCTACTCTAGTGTGGAACCTAATTGTTCCTCCTTGTGGAGGCTACCATTGATTGATTAGTTTTACTACAGAGTTAAATCACTACCTCGCAGGACTTCATAGATAGACTCAGAAATTGTCCGTGAAAGTTCCCTGCAGCTCTTATCTGGATCATTCCCAGCCATGGACGTGATAGTTCTGGGTAGAGACGAATCCTCTTCCGATAGCAAAGTGTATATTCGTTCGGCGGGCAACATTGAGATGGATGTAGCCACGGATATCAACACAGAAAGGCGGATTTCTGCCACATCTGCGGTCCGAAAATCCCATACCAGCTCAAATAAGTCGTTCGCTAGCACGGGAGCGACTTGGGGGCCGGAAAACTCGACCGTAGAAGAAAGGCAACGAAAGAAATAGGCCAAGAAAATCGATCCCGTGGACCCCGACCACATCGATTCATGTTCTTTGTGCTTCAAAAACCCAGCGATCATTGAATAGAACCACATGGGTGCCACTGGTGTGAAACGATTCTTGATGATTGTTTTCTTAGGGCGGGATCTTTTAATCCGAGTTTTCGACAAGATATTCGTTCCCTGCTCAAGTGAAAGCGTTGTCTCTTTGTCTCCAATCTTTGTTGGAATGGTTATCTTTTGTTGTTGAGAAGTATCATGGCCTGAAAGCTCCATTGCAGCGCCCTGCAGTGCACTCAAGATGTTCAGGCGATCGCCCAATCCACTGTCTTCAAACAACTGCTCGACCAATGTGGATCCAACATTCACAGGCTCCTCCACCAGCAACGCCAAGATCGCGCTCTGCCGTTTGAGATCAAACTTATCCATGTTGAACTTGTCTTCGATTCTTAAGAGTTCCAAGGCTATGGATACCGCAATATCTGGCAAGTCATCCGGTCGTGAGCGGATCAATTCGGGCAATGCGGTCAGCGAGGCTTCGTGGCTTGAAAACGCATGATCGTCGTTTTCCGAAGTCCGCAACAAAGCCAACGCTTCAACCAGATCCATCGGCAACGGGGTCTCTTTCAAATCTTCTTCATCGTCACTCAGATCGTAGGGTATCAGTTCGTCATCCCATTCCAAAGAAATGTCATCATCATTTGCCAATTCGGCACCATCAGGCTCATCGTCACTGTCATAATCAGCATCAGGATCACTATGGGCTTTCTTCGCTCGACTCCGTGCTACAGATGTTGCTCCCTGGTCAACTATCAAGTCCTTTGATGAGGGCCTTTCGATATTTTTGGCATGATTTGCTTTGTCGTCGCTACCTTTCTCCTCATCATCTGCATCTTCTTGCTCCGCTTCGTCAAGCTCATCAAAGTGAATCTCTTGCCCCAAACCTTTGGCCAATACAGTGGCAATACGCATTCCATCTCGACGTGGTACCGTCAAAGTTGATTCTAGTCGATGTGATATTCCATGCATGATGGCAATATTCAAATCTTGACAAGACGCATCCTGCACCGATGGTAACGACAACGATACTGTCCCAGGATCTACCAAACAATTGATGCCGTACAATAAGATCAAAGAGACGTGATGCTGCTGACGTCCATCGACATCTTGCACGAAACGCCATTCCGACCATCGTTGGGCGATACTGGTGAGGTGTTCGAGGAATGTCGGTGGGGATGCTTGTAATGATAGGATAAGTTCCGCAATCCACTGGCTCCATCGTTCCTCCTTTCCTTTCGAACATGGCAGCTTGGTCGAGAATACCAACCGTTCTATCATCACATCTTGATGCTCTGGAGAGGAAGTTTGAAACAGTTCCGTGCACGCTTCTCGAATATTTTGACTGGATTGTTGTGTCTCAAGTGAATCGTCACCATTGATGCCTTCACTGTCAGCGTATTGCAAGAGTGCCAAGACTAGGTCAGCCATGTCTCGGGTTGACAGTTCGAAGCTTTGTAGAAGTAATGTCGATGCGGAACTGGATAGTATCTTGGCCAACCCTTGAGCAACAAAGTCGGTGCGATTGGTCCGCAGTAAATTCTGTAGCAGGAGCTTGGCAAATAACGAAAGCCTGTGGTCGTTGCTTCCAAGTTTGGAAGATTCATCTTGTTGTTGACGACAGGCTCGATGTACTAATCGAGGATAAAAGTATGGGGAAGTGGCATGTATGGGTAGTTTAAGTTGTACGGCATGACAAGCATTGGCCAAGGTTTGAGGCAATCGTAACAGTACCGTAGAGATGAATTGTTGACATTCCACTCGATCTATCAGCAACGACAGATTGTCGACATCAGGGTGTTCATCTCCGGCATTTGCCTCTGCGGTTTCGATGTTAGTACCAGTCGGAATGGACTTGTTACTTTGCTCACGTCGTTGCTTATCAGTCGCCTCTCCGACAGATCCATTCAAAAGCATACGCTGAATTGTTTTCCAACATGCTACTACGACGCTCTGCGGGGGCAGTTGAATGAGCAGCAACGTTTCATCTTCTTTGGAGGGATAATCGGCTCCTTTTCCCGTTGTCTCCGTTCTGCTGCTTGAAGTTCGACTAGGAGTTTTTGTGCTGGTAGAAATTTCTTTGAGGAGTGCCGAACAAGTAGACACTGTCACCATAACTCCACAAGCATCCAAAAGTCGGTCCATTTGGTTGTGTAGTTGAGAATAGGGCCACTCCGTCAATAAGCATCTTGCTATTATTTCTCGGGCAACCACGGCGTTCGCCATAGCAGATCCGGTCGATTCATCCAAGTTCTTTAGATACTCATGGAGATTCTGAAACTCGACATCTTGTTCCTGCCGTGTGGTTGCGTCTCGACAGCGGTCAAGATGGCGTTCATATTCGGGTTTTGGAGGAGGCGACACCAGAATTTCATCCTCTTCGTCCTCCTCCTCCTTGCATTTGATCTCTTCCATGTCCATAGTTGCAATCTGTGAAAAAAGGGTTGGAGAAAACACGTCACAAATACGCTCGCGGCAAAGATCAGGTTCTATCCAGTATAACGTTTTCGTTACGTATCACTAAAAAATCTCCACAGTTTCGAAGATTAATCTCTTCCAGCTTCCAGGAAAAAGACGAGACGTGCGAATTTCTTTCTACGCCCAACAACAAGACATCAGAGTTTTACAGCAGGTTGCAGGAGCAACTCACCAGATAAGAGACCGTCGTATATACGGGTCAATGTAAGTAAGGAGCGATGGGCACAAAAGGAATCGTCGAGGGGAAGAAATGGAGCCGAGTCGATCAGATCAATGGAGGATCGAGATGAGATTCGAAGATCATTGATCAACGAGTCTGGATTGACTGTGAGTCCCGCGATTGAAGGAACCAAACGACTCTCTATACAACGATAGAGAGTATTTCTTAGGTACTACTCTACCACTCTAACGGTAGCTACATTGAAAGTTCCTGCTCCGAGTACACGAAAGCAGAGATCTACTACTGACTGCAAAGTCGTAGACAAGATCAAGTAACTCTCTACCTAGTAGTAGATATGCGAAGGGTATGGAACAATATATGCACCCAAAAACATCTCATGCTACAGCGACATTTGTGAAGAGTATTGTCGATCATGTTTGAGAAAGGCAGTGAAACTTGAAACACAACCACAAAATCCAAAAAGTAGGTAACGATAGCGCATCGTCATCAATTTTTGGTTTTGCTGCTCATCATGTTATCTACACCGCTTTTTTCATGTCAACTTTTTGAAAAGTTTGTAACAATGTGGCGGATCGATCCGACGATAGTAATTCTCCACCATTTTTCCCTGTTCAAAACCAAATCGAGTGGTGTAAAACTTAATGGCAGCAGCATTGGAAATTTGCACATGCAACACAATTTCTACCACATCCTTGTATTCCCCACTGTCCTTGTTGGCCTCATAATGATCAAAGATGGATTGGATGAGTTGGGTGCCAATTTCGCGGTCACGGAATGCCGCAAGAACGCCCAATGTCATGATGTAGATCCGTTTTTTCGTGCCAGACTCTGTATTCTTCTGTTTCTTATTGCCGCTGCCGTTGTTGTTGGAGTTGGAGGACGATGCATTCTCATGGTTTTGTTTTTGATTTTCCGAATCGTCCGGAAGTGGTTCTATACGAGCACAGGCGGCACCCACCACAAATCCATCCCAGTAGGCAAACTTGCATAGTCCTTCGTCATGAGTCACGACATCTTTATAGTAGGTTTCTTGATACTGTACGGGAAAACATGCCAAGTTGATTTTCCGTAGCTGACATTTTCCACCGAAACACAACAAACGACACGGAAATACCGACATTGACATTCGTAACGTAAGAGGACCAAGTCAGCATGAAGAACAACTATCAAACACAGAAAGGCAGGTAGATGTAGGTGCAGCCCAATCCATAATTCCGTAGGACCGCTTTACTCCACCGTTAACGCAATATCACTCACCTGCTCCACATTGTCTTGGGTGATCCGCCCAAGTTCGACCGGTAATCGTCTACCCATAGCTTAAAAGAAAAGTGCGCGCAGAATCTGGTTACGGATTTGAGTAATGACGACAACAAATGAAAGGTAGATCTTGTCTTCTGGACGGTGAACCAAAAACCAAATGTTTCGTTCCGAAGAAAAGGAGGAGTGGAGTTGACGATGACGACGACGAATGCCGTGCCGATGGGGAAAGCTACTGCTATATTTGCTAAAAGCTTGATTGGTAGGAGGTATCAAAATCCACTGCCTTGGAAGGTGAGCAAGATTGATACTCTACCAGAAAAGCAGTCAATTTCTCGGCAGGGCGGTGGAATGACAAGAGCTTCTTCGTTGTGACAATAAAGAATCCTTGCTGCCGTGAATGAAGGTCGTAGAACATCCACCAATATCTCCGACATGCGGTAGGATCACTCCTCTATCATACGTCGTATTTTACTGTAATAATGAGAAAATTGAGAGAATCAAAATACATGGAGCAATCCAGTTCGCTCATTTTGCGTGAATCCAGGTACAGAAGGACGGACCGCATTGGAATTCCTCGCTATGATCGTACTACTGTCATCACAGTCACTCATCATCACTCATTACAGCACAGTCAATTATTCCAATTCGATCGAGTTCCACGATTTTTAATCAGTTTAAAAATCGGTACGGTTCGGGTAAAGCTTTAGCTGAGGGGAGGTATGGAGGGGTGATCCGTTCAAAACTGGCCTTTAGAGCAGGTTCGGTTTACTTAGACGACACTTAGGAAAACCCTGGCATTGCCGGCAACACGCTGCGACATAAGAACTTACATTTTCTACATGTATGGATATGTGTGAAAAAATTTATTTAAGAAATTTTACATGTGTTTGCGCACGACCCACGGAAATTTTCACCCCTTGGTATCGTCGCAATTTTTCGGTCCCGGATGGTGCGAGCCTTCCCACCCTCACCTTTTTGATCACGCGAAAAATCACAGACATATGCTGCCGCATTCCTATATACCTCATAATCATGTATTAATATAAATAAAAGCAAAAATTACATATGCCTTTTTAACGACATTTACCCTCCAAAAAAATTTCTTAGGAGAAAAAATAACGTTTCCTGCCAAGCGTTACCAGAGCCAGCCACGCCTCTTAACTTCACCCGGACGGACTAAAAATTAAACCCGATCAAGTTCATTTGTCATTTGGACGAACAAACAAATATATGGAATAAACTTTCAGAACGAATGGATCTGTTATGGCTAGCTCGCGTAATGCATAGTTCCGTGAATTCAGGACCTTTTTTTCTTGAATTCAATGAACTATAAATGCACGAATTGGGCTCATTCCCCCCTCCGCATAACGCCTTCCTCTGATGAAAAAAGATACCTTTTTTAAAAAATTTACGTTAAAAATACGTTTGACTTCACAAAGAAGTTCTCACTGCACCTTTGCTCATCTTCGGCGGTAAATTGTTCGTCAATTATGGTTGTTACATTCTCCCTTACAGGAACATTGTAGGGAGCACTTCTTCTTTGCCTTACCTCCTTCCACCAACCTGTAAGCTGTCTTCATGCTAACTTTTTGTTTTTGTTTTCCCAAATCGAACAACCCATTCATGATCTCCTGACGCACTACCTCCAGCTTGTCAGGCAATGCCAGATCCTGCACTTTTTGCACAGCATAACGGTCTGAGGGTATGAAGTACTCTCTCTTCTTTAAATCTGCTGTGACAATCCCTTCTTTTGTAGCCACCTGAACCCCGCCTGCTCGATTGCCTGATCTATCACAAACAATCCCAAGGAGACCCCGGGCACGTTTGACATCCCTTGGATCCATCTTCATAGACACCACAGTGCCTGGCGTAACATGTTGCAATGTTTCGTTCCTCAGGCGTACCATTTTCTCCGCCTGAATTTCTTGGGTAGGACGATGGCAGCAGCATCTCGGACGGACGGGATCTTCACAGCCTTGCCGTTTCCCTCACCTTCATTTCCCTGTCGTTCCTCTTCTGTACTGAGGGCGACGACATCCTTGGGAACTTTGCTGGCATCGCCAGCAACATCTCCAGTGGCATCATTGCTAGGGGTTCCCCCGCACTCACTGGTACAGTCCTTACCTACTTCCACCGTGGTTTCCTCTGGAGTTCGTAGCCCCCCGGTTATCGACATTCCCTTTGCATGCTCACGATTGTCATTGAGGGCTGGCCCCGTTTCATCACATATATCTTCGTTACATTCGGACTCTGGAAGTTCAGTTTCCTTCCCTCCGTCATTTGCTTCAGCATCGTCCAGAAGGAAGTCCTCCTTTGCGGCTGCCTCCAGCCGTGGGTCAGGATTCAATCTCAACCGTTCTGTAAGCGTTCTGCAACGCTTCATCTCATCGATGTGGCACTTCAGTTTTTCGTGATAGGGTACCCCGAAAACTGTTTCGTAGGCAGACGTTGCAGTGCCACTTCTTACTTCATGACGCCTCTATGTTGGTGGGAGCTTCAGCATTGTGAGTGCTGAATGATTCGTCTTCCTCTTTTGCAGGAACGGATGTGGGCAAATCACCGGAGACGTAAATGTTGTTTGTTTGATTGTTGTGGTGGGTGTGATAATGTCGAACTCCTACACCATCAATAACAGTGGAGTTCATTTCATCTGCTTCCAATTCAGACGGTTGGTTGTGATTGGGAGGAAGGAACCGGGAAACAAAATCATTGGGGTCGAATCTCCCAGAGATGAGTGGACGCGATAGTGTAACGTCGTGGGACAGGGAAGATTTTGAGCCAGCGGTGGGACTGGAGGTGGAGCTAGTGGAGCCAGTTGCCATGGTGCTGTAGGGGGGGTGGAATCGGTAAAAAGACGAGCAATGTAAAGTTAAAAAGAGTTGGAAGTGAAAAGTACAAAAGCATACTATCATGCGTTTTTTCCATTTTGGTTGTTATTTCATTCGTGACATGCAGATTCTGGTTGCTAACGATAAGTTGCGTTCTGAGGACCCACACACATATAACGGAAAAATGAGGGTTGGAGTGAAAGAAATGAGGGGCTGAGTGAACAAAAATGAGAGATTCAATGAATGAAAACGGATTACGCGAGCTAGCCATGTGGTGAGAAAATTAAAAACTGTATTCACAGAAGATTGCATTACGCCAGCTAGCCATAACAGATCAACCCCTTTGTCTATTTTGACTAGGTAGACTACAACTACCAGATAAAGTGCGCGCTATCAAATCACTTACACAGTACTTCCATACGACGAACGAAGGGTGCGCGCTGGTGCAGTAGATTGGAAGAAGAAATAAAATTAACAGTAAGTTGTGGCTACTGCGGCCAGAATGATACTTACGACTTTACTAGTAGTAGACTAGTAGTAGCATATCTACTTCAGAGGAAGTCTTGAGATGAAACAAAATTTGTCACTTTGCAAAAAGCTTTCCTAAAGATCTTCTCTGTGAAGATGCACACGGTCGTATTGCTGTATTTCTCTCATACTCTTCATAAATGCCTTAACCTCCTCTGACATGCCTTTGGTTTTGTTCGGGTTTAATGGTTCACGCAAAAATAGCCCGTGTAGAGTTGTGCATCGGGACAGACAAACATAAATCCAGTTGCCAGTATAATCCCATGCGCTTACCACCAGATTTTTTATCGACCGCCCTTGCAACTTGTGAACTGTTCTTGCATTGGCACAATTAATGGGGAATTGATCAAAAATGATTCTTCTTGAAGTTCTCATACTTTTCTTGGTGATTGGCCCAAGACATGGTACTGGAAACCTAGCTAAAGCGTAAATAGTTTTGGGGTTCAGCTCAATTATGTGTTCTCCTTCTCCTCCTGCATTGCCATCCAACATTTTTAAAAGTAAGGATTCAACTTGTGTCACAGATACGCAATTGACATAATAGCCAACAATTACAATTGTTTCAAACTGATCCATTGAAGCACCTGGCTTCAATTTCATGCCTCTGAACTCACACATGGCACCGTTTGCTATGCAACTTGAAACATCTTCATTCTGATTAATACATAATGGACGTCCAAGATACAACTTCAAGAGGGGATCATGGTACTTTTTACATTTGTCTGATACAGGCGCCTCTCCTACCGCTGCATACATGACATCTTGTGCTTTGTTCTCCATTACACGATATTCCTTCCTTGTTCCTGTTAGATGAAATCTTGGATTACCAGCTTTAATACACAATGTGTGCATTGGTGGCTGCCTGTTTGGATCGGTAAAGTGTGTTTTCTCCAAATGTTTTACAAATATGGCATCATTTATGGCCATCCTATCAACATTTGTCTTCGTTGCATATACTGCATCTGAGGGAACATTTTTTTCCAATGGACCATTACAAGCACCAACAACTCTTGCATTTATTGTAGCAACTTCATCAGTGGTTGGACCATGATCACGAAACCTTCCCAGCAGTTTCCCCCAAACCAGGTCTTTACCAAATCTGTGATTAGTTTTCAGTTCCATAAACACGTTGATCGATTGCCTCCATTCAGCACCTTCATCTCGTCTGTAAAGAGGGATCCCCCCCACTGGCGATAACTGAGTGAAGTCACCAGAGAAGACGACTGGCACACCTCCAAAAGGTGCCATTGTATTGTCCAGTATTTGCTTCATTTTTTGGTTTAATACGTCAACATCCTCCACTGATGCAAAGGAAATTTCATCAACAATAACCAAGTAAGCATGTTTGAATTTTTCGAGTTCATTTCTTACTTCTCTTTTGAACGCGAAAGCCTTTGCAGTTGTCTCTCCATTAATGGAGACTGCAGCTGCACCTGTAAGTGCAGTGACAACAATGCTTCTTTTGTCAAACATCACATGAAGTGCTTTACATAATTTTTGTGCATATCTTGATACAGTCTTTATAACAAGACTTTTCCCTGTCCCGCCTGCACCAGACAAGAACCCAATCAACTGTTTGTTGTTGATTACTTTTCCTATTTGACGTCTAATGCCATCACGTTGTCTCCTCTTTGACTCTCTATGAGAATAATCCTGTAGACATTCACTTTCTCTGATTGCTGTTGCAGTATTTTCACAATAAATGCACAGATAATTATTTCGAATGATCTCATCTGCTCCATATCATGGCAGAAGTGAAGTTCAGCAAACTCACGTACATTTTCCAATGTACCATTGACTCCCATATCAATAGCTCTCCCATTCTTATCTACAACTCTAGTAGTGACAACTTTTAGTGCCAGTTCATTCAACGCTTTGACATTCATATGTCGGTTGCACGTTGAAAAATCTGTTTCATTTGTTTCGCTGGGCCTTGTTTCAGTTGCCTCAACCACAATGAACCTCTCACTGCTTTGTACATTAGGACAAACAACCAGATTCTTGCCACACCTGTGGCTTCCATGGCATCTTGTTAAAATTGATTGACACTGAAACCTTCCCCTACTGTCCCTAAACTCATTATCATATCCCAATTCCAATGATTCGGAAAGGAAAAATTGATCCATGGCCTCATTCAGGATATCATCCCCATCCTCTTCTTCCACATCATATCCGTCGTTGTATCTACTTGTAACTGGGTTCACTGTCAACCTCTCTATCATGTCTACTGGACGCCCCCCATTCATACTGTTCCGGCAGTCTTGGATATTCATCAGAAATTGTTCATGTTTTTTGGACAATTTCCCATCTTGATACACCTTTCTCCACCTTTCCAGATAGCACCCATTCAACTTTAGATCAGCAACATTCCAAAAAGGAACAAATAATACGCAACAAGCTTTTGCATGCTGTTCCATTGAAGAGAGTTTCTCAGGAGGAATCTCTTCTGTTTTGCAGATTCACAAAGTCAACATAACTGATCACAGGTATGCGCTCCATACTCAACTGCCTTACTTTCAAGTGATCATTGTTGGGGTGAGGTACTGCCCATTCTAAACTTCCTGTTACCGGTTTACAGGCAACGTATTGCGACTCAAAGTCGTAAACACACACCTCCTCTAATTCCTTGGGGCGGCACAGGTAATTTGAGACAGATGACTTTAAAAAAACAGAACCATCCTCATCTGCTGAAATGTTGAGATCTTCTTGGATGGCTTTGAAGAAACTGCCAATGTCAACATAGGAAAAATTGTGCGAAAAGTGGAATCTGGACCCATTTCTGATAAGATATGATGCCATAGGTGCAGCCACTTTATGAACCTTGGTTGCCATGAGAGCTGCGCCAATCATACCTTTTTTAAACCAACTGAAGACGCCTCTTCTTCCAATTCTAAATCCGACAATTCCTTCCGTTCTGCCATCTGCTGTTGTATGTTATTCACCAAGTGCTTTGCTGCATCTGCAAAATGTTTGTTATCCTCTTTTTCTGTATTTTTGGACACATAACATGTGCAGTACATCACACTGCCGCCATCTACACCTGTGATGACATTGGTATTACATCCAAATAGAATGCTAGCAAATTCACTGTGAACATTGACATATGCATCTGCATGTGCCCTTTTTGGGACACAAATTGACAGTGATCGAGAAATATCATTTCCTCGCCAGTCAAACCAACTGGTGACTTTATCATCAAACATCACCAATGTCTCAGTTGAGGGATAGGCTGGAAGTTTCATTCTACACTCAGATCCCTTTTTGAAACATGATGGAGAACGATCACTTTTATGTAGGTTTCTCAACGCTGCCACAATGAACTTCAACCTTGCAGAACGCGTGAATCTCTCCATATTAATCTGTGACTCACATTTTGGGGGAAGCATTGAATGAAGAACTTCCATTTCCATCAGGACACGACACTTTGTTAAATATCTTGATGATGACCAGAAGTTTTCATCTTCACCAGCTAATGCGTCTCCATAGTACTGTTTCAACCATCTAAATCCCCAAAGAAACCATACCCTGGTTTATTGATATTTTTGTTAAGATCCCAGCCAAGTATATGTTCAACCGTTATTCCAATTACATTCTCGAAATCAATGGCACACAACCCTGGATGATCAAAACGTATGTGTTTGCTTTCACTTATAAACGTACGAAGTGTTTCCTCATCTAACACAAAATTTGGTGGGGTTTCACTACCTTTTTCACCCTTAAACATCACTCTTATCCTGAAATTGATGCCATCTTCAGGAGTAACAGTGAACATTACACATGGTAACCCTAATGCTGCAGTCATTGCAAACATTCTTTGTTGTGCTTTTCTTGCTGCTCCAGCACAGTGTGACATAGAACCTGTCACGGCTCGCATTCTTCTGAGGAAAATATCTGCAGGATGATTGCCAAATACTTTATCAGTGTACCTTGCCATTGCACCAGCAATGTCATTACAGGAAATTTGACAAAACATTTCTCTTTCTCCTTCCCTTGTTTTCAAATAAGATGCCAATTAACATCAATGTTACTCCTGACTTAACCGTTATTTCGATCACACTAGGACACAAACCTGGATGATCGAAACGTTTATTTTCACTTACACTTATAAACTTACGAATTGTTTCCTCATCTAACCCAAAATTGGGTGGGGTTTCACTACCTTTTTCACCCTTAAACATCGTTGTTGTTCCTGAAGATGGTAGACATACTCTTTTATTACTCTATTAATAACAGTAAAGTATATATATATTATATTACCGTAGTAAAAGTTAAAGTCGTAAACTTCTCCAAACGACCCACTCGACGCCCCCCTCGGCAGAGGCCCTAATCATGAGTTCATGGTAGTAATGATACAGTAGTATCCTATGACCAAACAGTCAAAACTTTGGGTTGACTGTGACTACCGGTACTGCGGTGCATTCTTTTATCGGTTGCTCCAACTGCCGCAGCGATCTCACGGCATCTTCTCACAAATCTGAACCAAAATCACAGTCACTGTCAGTACGTCGAATTATGACATTCTCACAACCTGAAAAAATCAAATGCTTATGTTCCACCGCATTCTCTCTATCCTCCTCTTGTTGCTATCACTTCATCCCCAAGGAACTGCATTTCCAATGACCAATCCGCATCCACCACCATCGTCGTCGTCGTCATCATCAACATCATTCTTGTTGTCTTCTGTCGATTCTTCCAATCCATCCGACCATCTCGAAGATATGAGATTTGGAAGATTTGTCATTCCCAAGGCTAGCATCTTTTCTCGTACAGCGTTGAGTGCAGCCTTTGTCAATTTACGTCCCATTGTTCCGGGCCATGTCTTGATCATGCCCCAACGGATCGTTCCACTCATGGCCGATTTGACGACGGAGGAATACACCGACATGTGGCTGCTGGTTCGCCAGGTGCAAGGGATGTTACAGCGACACTACAATGCCACCGCCTTTAATGTCGCCGTACAAGACGGACGAGCCGCCGGACAAAGCGTCCCACATGTCCACGTCCATATTCTGCCCCGTACAAAGGGAGATTTTCAGCGCAACGACGACATCTACGAAGCGTTGGAGGAATGGGCTCCCCGTATAGACATGGTCAAGGAACGTACCTCTATAGATGTTCCCGACGATAAAGACCGTGTCGATCGGACGCTTGACATGATGGCCGAAGAAGCGGCCACGTACCGAAGATTACTGGAACAGTCAACAAGATGATGCTACACTTCTAGCAGAGTTCGGCCAAGCTGTAGTAGCAATAATAATAAGATTATCTATTTCAGCAGTGCTCGATAAAATACGTCGTACAGGGTCAGTTAGCAATGCATCGTTATGTATGGAAGGGAAAAAAAGAAATCAGATTTACAGTAGTTAGCTTGTTGCGATGTTTATTGATTGTAGCTTTCTTAAATGCTTTGTGCTCTTGGACGTGTCATCCGCTAAACCACGCATGTTCGTGTATTGATTGCTTATTACGTAAGGGTTCATTGTCATCATCAACCATGAAGGTGATGCAAACTGATTGTGTCAAACTCTCTTGATTGGAATATGATGTATTATCTAAAAGGACCGTCCGTTCCGTTCCAATTACCAATTTCCATCATTAAGGCAATAGTTCTCTGTAATCACCGTGTTCTCGATTTGGAATGCTCGCAATCTCAAAATGACCAAGGATGTGATATTCCACGGCCACCCCCTTTTGTTTTTTACAACACACTCCACCCTCTCGAGTCAAACCCACCGACTGATCCTGTGAGAGACGTAACAAAGACCGGTCTGGTTCACGCACACGAGCAGTTTGGACGGCTTTTCCGATCCGTTCCGCCTCCACCCGAATATCCATCATATCCTTGGCTCGCTTCAGCTTATCAAGGCTGAACAGCGAGTCATCCAGTTCCATTTGACTTGATAGCTTTTCATATTGCACTTCCAATCCACGAAGTTCCTTTTCTAAAGTTTCCCTGGTCGATTCTTCTCCGTGTGCGCCACTCCTTCCAGCCATGGGGAAGTAGCCGCAAGTGCAATAGACACGGCCACTGGGAAGGTATACGTCCGACCCTTGATGCCTGGTCTCTTCTTCCAAATCAAAGTAAAATCTCAACACTGTAGTTCCCATTGGGCCTTCGTTCGGGACTACTCTCCATCCACCATCACGGATACGCACTCGTCGACCACCTTCCAACATACTTGGTGCCAAGTTGCCTTCGTTGTGTATGATGTGCAACACTTTGCTCCCAGACACTCCGTTGAAAAACTCATCCCGTTCGTACAGATGATCCTCTGTAAACTCCATTTCCAAATTGAGATACAAACGATCGCCGCTGATTCCCCATGTTTTTGGCATCCACGTCCCAGGTTCTCGCCCAACATTGAGCATCAGTCTCCACCGCGTATTATCGAGCAGCTTGAGTGGATGAGCTTGACTCTTCTGGGAAGAGTACGACGAGGAAGACGACGCAATTGATGAAGTGGTATCATTAGCCACATCCAACGAAGCACTCGTGACGGCAGTACTGTCACTGACAATTTCTCCATCTATTAGAGTGACTTCCGTGACGACTACTTCGGCATCTCTGCTCGACGATATTGGTGGTTGCATTTCTCGATCAAAATCTTCCGCCATGTTCACCAGCTCTTTTACTCGTGGATCAGATGCATGATCGTCTCCCACGACGACGGGATTGAAGGGCTGTTCGGTTCTTTGGATCTGTTGTTGTCGCTGTAGTTCTTCCACTTGTTGAAATTTCTGGTTCAATGCTTCCAATCGCTGCATCGCTTCTTCTCGCATACGTGCGATATCAGCCCGCATTTCCACCATGTCTTGTCGTTCCTTGCCATTACTGCCGTCTGTGGCGACGGCGCCGAGAGATGATGCGGATGCAGAAGATTTGGGTGTTTCAGATAGAAATATCCGGCGTTGCGATTGTCCCGACGGAACGAACGCATCGCCACTAGACCAGCAGGATATCGTCCCGATCAGAAGGATAACAAGTGATTCTCGTATTGTCATTTTCATATTTGAATCTGTGAGATTTAATTTTATGTACGTCGCAAAGATGGCAGACACAAAACAAGATCGGCACCACAGCCAAGAGCCCGTTTGGAATCAACTCCAAAACGAAGAGAAGACTACGAATAGGTACACAACTCGAACACTCCACAGCGAAGAAAGGCGTCAAAAAAAAAGAGAGAAAAGGGAAGCGAAGGGCAGCTCAACTTAAGAATGTCCGTACGTTGTCCGTGCATCATTGCAACTCATGATTCAATGTTGGTAATTCACGAATGTGACGTCTTTGCGATGTTGTGTCCACAATGACAAACAACAACAACAACAACAACATCTTCAAAAAAAAACATCCCATTTTGAAGACAAAGTACTACTACTCCCGACGTGACTACCGTAGAAGACAGCACAGCAGCAGTAAATACGGATGTTTCTTCGATACTTGTGTGTGGTACAGTCGTCAGTTCCGTCAAAATGTTGTCTAGAAAGCGATCAAGTGAAACGCCGTTGGTCAGTGCGGAGAAAGCAGACATGGAGATTGTGGAAGAGGGGCAGGGCCAGGACGGTTCATCTTTCAACGTGGCCGTAAAACCACGGCCTCGATTGAGAGTTCGTATCCGTCGATACCACGGCGTTGCCAAATGGACATGGAATGTGGGACGGGGCGACGAAGAGGAAGAGGAGGTGTGTGGAATTTGTCAGTCGGCGTTTGAAGGGACCCCACCGGGTGTGAAATATCCCGGTGATGAAGCTCCGGTCGTCTTTGGTGTTTGCGGCCACGCCTTTCATCTACAGTGCGTGGCGACATGGTTGAATTCTTCGCGACAAACGTGTCCTATTTGTCGTGCCGACTGGGAATACGGGAACAGTGAGCAAGCAAACAATCGATCAGGCGGTGGTGGTGGTGGCGGTGGAAATCAACTGACTGGTTCATCTACCAATGACAGTACTACCACAAACTAATCAAACTATTGATTTCTTATATGAAAACTTTATTGTTCAATGTTTTTGTTATAAACTCTCTCCCTCTTCTGTATTGTTCCGTCGGTTACATGTCAAATTGTGCCAAGGCAAATCCAAAGGCATGAAATGCATCAAAGGGTGAGGAAAAGTCCACATGGAAGACATCTTTGTCCCATTTGACCATCTGGAGGACCACGTTGCCATCTTCATCTTCTAGCTGCATGTTCTTGATGGATGCCTCTCGACCACGTCCTTTAAAATCCAACGAACGATGTCCCCCGTCGTTACCTTGTGGTTCTTTCGTCTTGACCGCATTGTGACCCACAACCTTGACTTGGCACCGCCTTGGACGGGACTTACTATCCTTCAAGACTTGAAAGAGAGGAGGATACTCGTAATCGATATACGCAACCTTGACGGGTTTTTTCGACGGTTCGTGATGAGTCAAGGCGTACGTCAACGTCGTCTTGTTGTTGCTGGTATGAGATGCTGGTTTCTTACACACGGTTCCCATGACGATGTTTCCGGGTTGGTCTTGAGGCGCACTTTTGAATACGTAGGTTTGACCATGCAACTCGGCAACGAACAGAGAGATCTTTTTCTTTGGAAGTTGCAAATCCATGGTGTATGTGCTGCCAGTGCGACGCAAAACGGTTTCGACACGGAAGGAGGACCCCTTGGACGGGACGAGAGAAGCTTCGATGGTTAGTCTAGTAGAAGAGGAGTCGTGGTTTACAATGGGAGTTCCCTGTGACTGTTTGCTATTGCTTTTGTGAATAGTTTGACGAGCCGCCTCCGTTGTTGGACCATTAGAGGTCGAGAAGGAGGTGGCGGACCGATACGAGCGCCATGACATATGCCGCACATCAGAGAGAGCCCTTTTGGTCGATTCCGATCGATTGAAGTTTCGAATCATGGTAGATGGTATTGAAGATTTTTTTTCAGAACGAGTTCGTTCTTTTGTGAGAACCAAAGAATCATCTTTTATCTCACTGTAACAGCAAGCTGCTATCATCGACCAGCAGCCAGATGCTGATGAAGAACAATGCAGCATCTTCTTTTGCAAAAAGTTGTTGCATCGGTATGGTTGACCCAAACATGGTTTGGTTTGTTTCACAGTTAAAAAGAGAATGGGATACGAGCCGATGACTTCACCATAAATAATAATATACTCGAAGGACGAAGTACCAAAGTCGTTCTACGTATGGAATATGTGACAGAGAGCAATCACAGTGTGGATTTCAAAACCTCTTTACAGATAGGTCATGCTGGCTATATCATACATTCATATGGAGGTGACGTTAACGTCGTAGTTTGAATTTATACAGTTATTACGACTACGTTAGGTTTTCGTGGTCGCGATGTCGCGATCCATGTCTGAGATGCGACGATGCGACTTGTCACAGTTAGTCCATTCGATGGTATGATACCATCATCACCTTGCTACTCCGAGTACGTATCATACCATGGTGATGATAGCGAGGAGCGAACGAACGAAAGAAAAAAAAAAGATCAGATCATTCATCATGATCCATCTTTTGATGAAGCGAGTTAAAATAAAGCAAGCACTCCTGCCTTCAAAATAAGTACCCATACTCAATCAAATCGAGTGTAGTGTGTCGAAATCCTCTTGATTATTCTTTTCTTTTCTTCTTCTTTCCATTGCCTTATTCGATACAATAGCTCGCTGCTGCCATTACCCCCCAATCATGTCCTTCCTTCATCCACAGCCACATCCCGCTTCATCTGCGTCATCCCATGGGGCTTCCGGCGAAGGTATCGTACTGGCACCGTTATCACCAAAGCGACCTTCTATCGGCAACAACTATCGACGGCAAGCTTCTCCATCCTCCCAACATTCCACTGGTGGTCTTCAGGCGCAACGGCAGGAGAAAGTCTATTATGACGACTCCGATGTTCCGATTCCGCCTTTCCTTCAAGTTTCTCCGAAAGATGATGCCACTCAACAACGCGGATCTATGTCCTTTGCTCGAAAGCGAATGGCGAACGCCGCAACGGACAAGGATGGAAATCTCTCCAAAGACGAGCCGGATGTTGCCGCAGGAAGTGTTTTGCAACGTGTATCTTCCTTTAATCTACTTTCCCGCGTCACTTCACACCCAAAGTTGATAGGCTTATCCTCAGCTGCGGACGGAGCGGCTGTCAATGAAAGTGGGAAGAACGCAAAGAGTGACAGCAAGTCTAGGAAGGATGGTTCTGATAGCACCGGGGAGTCACAATCGTCCATCCAACCCAGCTGGAGACTGAGGGATCGAATGAAAACGGCTGGTGTGGGCTTAATCATGGCGTTGAACGTGGGGACGGATCCGCCAGATCTCATTAAGCCACATCCATGCGCCAAGTTACAGTGCTGGATGGATCCTTCCAGTGTCACACGGGTGAAGGCCAAGGAGAAAATTGGAGAACTTCTCGAAGCTCAATACGCAAAGTGGCAACAGCAACGTTCGGCACGGCCGCTCAAATACCGACGAGCGCTGGATCCGACGATAGAAGACGTGCGAGCCCTTTGTTTGTGGTTGCGAAAACAGGCTCGTGGGGAACGAATACTACTGCACTATAATGGACATGGTGTTCCACGACCCACATCGAATGGAGAAATTTGGGTATTCGACAAGAATCATACAGAGTACATTCCTCTCTCCGTATGCGATCTACGGCACTGGGCCGGGTCGCCCACAATATGCATTTTGGACTGCTCTTCAGCAGGAGTGCTCATCCCTTTATTGACAGCACAACCTGTTGACACAGCTCCAAATACCCCGGTGACCTTATCTCCCTCCCACAGCAGCGCTGGAACTGCAACCAGTGCACAACAACATCAGAGAACCACGCAGTCACCCCCAATCATTGATATGGACAACGCTGCCAACCTTTGGGTCAAAGATATGATGGTGTTGTGTCCAACGTCGGATGAAGAATGGTTACCCATGGATCCAGATTATCCGGCAGACATTTTCACGTCTTGCTTGACAACTCCTATTCAAATTGCCTTGCGCTGGTTCGTCCGAAACAATCGCGCAAGCATGGGAGATCTAGATCCCGACGTTGTAGACGACATCCCCGGGCAAGCTAACGATCGCAAGACGCCGATCGGAGAGCTGAATTGGATTTTTACAGCCATCACCGATTCCATTGCTTGGAACGTTTTGCCGACACCTCTCTTTCAGCGTTTATTTCGACAAGATTTGCTAGTCGCAAGCATGTTCCGCAACTTTTTATTGGCCGACAGGATTCTCCGGAGCATGAATTGCACTCCACAGTCGTATCCACCCCTTCCACCAGGAGTAGCAGACCATCCCCTGTGGTATGCTTGGGACCTGGCTTGTGAAAACTGTCTATTTGGACTTCTCAAGGATGGAACACTAAACATGACAAAATCTGCCACCAAAGTAGTCAACAAAGATGAAGATGTTGCGGGCAGCGGTGACGCACCACATAGTCGAAAGGGAAGCGACAAGCAGGTTGAGACAAATCAAAGTCAAACAATCTCGTCCCCTTTTTTCACAGAGCAATTGACGGCCTTTGAAGTCTGGCTTGATTACGCATCTTTCCACAAAGGAAACACTGGCCATTTGGAACCACCGGAGCAGCTTCCGGTTGTTTTGCAAGTTCTTCTGTCGCAGATTCATCGTGTTCGAGCTCTGGAGTTGCTTCAAAGATTCCTTGAAATTGGTCCTTGGGCTATAAACTTGTCTTTGAGCCTCGGCATTTTTCCATACGTAATGAAGTTGTTGCAAAGTGCTGAATACAAAACTGTTTTGGTCAATATCTGGGCCTCAATCCTGAAGTTTGACCCAACGTGTCAAGTTGACTTGGTCAAAGACAAAGCTTTAGGGCATTTCATCCAACCATTGGCAAACTGGGCATCCAACAACACTCAGAATCCGCAAATATCCCTTGCAGAAGAAGCAAAGCAACGCGTTTTGGCTACATTCTGCCTTGCTGCAACATGCTTCAAGTACCCAACAGCACAAAAAGATGCCCTGCACCAGAACCTCCACATCGCATGCAACAATCTTTTGATGGCCCAGATCAAGCTACAGGAAAGACAAAGAGAACAAGCACAACTAGAAGACCAAAATCTTCGAGCATCTGGTGACGCATCAAAATTCGAGTTGTTGTCTCCAATGGCACGAGAATGGATATGCCTTTGCCTTGGAAACCTGGTAAAAGCTTTCCCACCTTCTCAGGCAGAGTTTTATAACATAAATGCTCACTCATCGTTGATTGCTCTTCAAACGAATGATGAGAACCCTCATGTCAGAGCAGCTGCAACGTACGCATTGGGATGCCTGATGGAGTATCTTCCTCCGTCACTGACATCATCATCCTCTTCTTCTTCTTTATCAGGTGAAGGCGGGCCTGTCCTTCAGATGATGAACCAACCTGCAGGTGCAATGGGATATCCCTCTCCAATTAGTTTGGGTCCGCAAGCCTTCTCAAATGCCCCCCCCTCGCAGATAGAAGCAAGAGGACAAATGGCTGCTACGAGAGAAACACACATGCTCATGAACCATCAAGCAAGCGGCACAGCTATCAATGCTCAGTCTGTATCTTCAGCTCTAGACCCACGTTCGGTGCTTGTCAATCCAGCCACAAATAATGGTACGCAACAAGTGATAGGAGGTGTGGTGCAACAGCACATTTGGAGTGGAGGTGCACAGAACCCACCAATTGGAAACATTATGGTTGGAGGACAAAATCTTCAACCACTAGTAATGCATCAACAAGGATTACCAGGAGTAGGATCACAGTTATCCAATCAACCCATCGCTAACATGCAAGGGCATGGTGCTTATCAAGGAGTCCCAATTATGGACCACAGCAGTCAACCAGGACGTGGACAGCAACATCTACTTGGCTCAGCATTAGAAGGCCAAATCCAAGCTGGTCCTTTGCTTTATGCACAGCAAGGGGGCATCATGTTCCATCAGAGATATCCTGTCCAAACGGGAGTAGGTGTTATGGCTAGTGGGCATTCCAATATGATGACATCATCTAGCCAAAGCTACCCGATTGGAGTGCCCCTCGTGGGCTCTCCAATAGGAGGCACCCATAACATGGCTGGGAGGCCTACAATTGGGCCAGGATTTCCCGACAATGCAACAAACCAACAGGTCCAGACCCGTCGTCGCCCGTCTGTGTTTGAAGACCGAAGACGCCTTGAATTTGACATGAAAGCGATGGAGTCAAATGTAAAATGCTTGGATGATGGTAACGCCCATGTGCGATATGAGATTATAATGGCTCTGAGCTGCTTCGTTGAAAAATATCTGCAAGCATTTCTTGTTGTTGCAGAAGATGGATCTCGGTCAGTGAACGCTGATGCAGGCGATGGAAAACCTAAGGATGGGTTGAAATCTAAAGACGACAGCAACAGAGTGGTTCCACTGCCACAAGGTGTAAATCAGCTGATAATGGATCGTTTTGAAAGATCTTGGAGGGCGCTTCGAGATCTGCAACACTCTGACCCACATCCAAAAGTATCCGAAGCTTCAAGTACAATTGTCCGTGTTGTCCATGAAACCCTTTTAGACATGAGAGTAGAAAAAGAAGCTTCAGCATCGAAGAAGGGTCACCCATCAACGCTGTCAGGAATACAGGAAGAAGGAGATGATGGTATGGAAAGAGCCACATCAGAAGTACGTTTGAGCGTGTTGGCCCCGTCAACGCCACATGATAATGGAGCTAATTCAGCCCCTCAAAGTGACGGTCCTGTGAGCAGACTGCCGAGCGTAAAGTTGTATCCGCTCAGACGATCAGCTTCAGAGACGACATGCGCGAATATTCGTTCTTCTGGCAGGGAGAGCTGTGTCCCTCCCATCCCTCTGCAAAGCCCGATTGGTCGTGTCATCGCTGAAAAATCGTTACCGAAGTCGTCATACTATTCATGGAAAACATCAATATTTCGACCTGACTACGACGCTGATGGGCATGGGTATGTCGAGTATAGCGATCCTTTGAATCCTTTGGGAGCAGTCCAGAGCTATCGTAGGAGAAGGAATGTCCAAGTGAGAGAGGGAAGCCGAAAACTTGCTGAACATTTTTTGGACCTGGTGCCCCGTGCACCCACTTCAAAGAAGAGCCTTGACGCTCTGCTTGATGAAAATGGAGAAGACGATGACGATCGATACGAAGCTTTGAAAAACGAGCTTCGGATGAAAGAAACTATGCTTCTTCGCACTGATATCGACGCGAAGATGACATCGATGCTGAAATTTCACTCTTATGAAAACGCACTCGTAAGCTGCGATAATGAGGACAGCGTGAATATTTGGAATTATGAAAAAGGTGAAAGAAGCTCCGTTTTCAAAAATGGCAACCCTGAAGGATCTCGGATGACGTCAGCATTTTGGATCAATGAAGAATCATCAAGCCTTTTCTTCGTCGGATGTGATGATGGATCTGCTCGTGTGTGGAAGGGGATACTGGAGAGCAACGGCCAGGTAGCAACTGATTCTCCATCATTGGTCGCTGCATTTTTTGCAATTCCTGGTATGGAACCGGGGATCAGAGGGAAGAGTGGGTTGATCTGCGAATGGCAGCAAACGATGGGGACATTGATTGCCGGTAAGCGCACATTTTTTGTCGTGTTAACTATTTTCCACACTTCAATCTGATCCAAATTTGTACTGCATGCTGTGACAGGCGGTAGCTCAAAGCATCTACATTGTTGGGATTTGGAGTCTGAAAAATGCGCAGCTGTCATTGACTCGGAGACAAGCGCATGCATTACTTCGTTGACGACGGCTTGGGACGAAGAAAACAAGGTGGGCACGGCTGCATATCGTGGAATGGGACCGGAAGTAATCGTGGCTGGTCACTCGGATGGTTCCTTGAAGGTTTTTGATGTTCGAATGCCAAGATCCGTTGCATCGTTGTACAATCGGAGGACACGCAGAAAACCGATGAATTCAAGACTCACCGAGCATGGGAGTTGGATTGTGGACACTTGCTTTACATCATACGGAGGAAAGGGCGAGATAATTTCAGGTAGTGTCGCCGGGGATGTTAGAGCATGGGACCTTCGCATGTCCAGCAGTTCACGCGCTATCTTGGCTCAACGAAGCCCCATGACTGCTCTTGCTGTCCATAAGAGGGTTCCAGTGATTTTTACTGGCTCACATGCCCAGTTTATCAAAATTCTCACTCTGGAGGGCGAAGCCTTGCAAGTGGTGAGATTCCACGAAGCGATGCCTGGGCATCGAATTGGACCTGTTAGCTGCCTTGAGTTCCATAAGGAGAAACTTGTCTTGGCGGCCGGCTCAACGAATTCTCTGGTGAATATTTACAAGCCGAGAAACCTTCACCAAAGATAATCGATTTATAATTTGTGGTTCATTTACGTAGTGAAAGGTAGATTCTCGTCCGGTTGGCGATTCCTTTCCTCCTGGCGCAAACATAGCAACAGAAAACAATAGTACCCTTAAACCCTCCCCCCTTTCGGGCATCACTGACCCAAGAGAACGATTCTAAAACAAATTTGTATGAGTCCCCACTGAGATGTGCTGAGCCGAAGCAGATATTAAATTAATTCATATTGATTTTTTCTTTGGTGGTATTTGACTGAGATTGTTGTTCCCAGCCAACTGATGCCTAGTCCCACAAAAAATGAAGCAACCAAGCTCCAAAGAGAGTACCCGACTCGCGTTGCCAATATTTTTGTATCTGCTGTTGGATCATTGCGTAGTTCATACTTGGACCTGCAGCCCGGGGTTCCGCATGCTTCGATGTTGGGTGAAAACTCCATTGTGTTCGCTCGCACGCTTTCCACTCGATTCAAGAAATCCTCCACAACATCGTTCATCCAACCAGCATCGTCAATCATTGATATGTGACCAGAATGGTTAAGTACAACCCATTCAACTTGAGGAATGGTCTGGTACATGGCATCAACGACAAGCGGTCGCATGGTATCGAATGCCCCAGAGGTCAACAACACAGGAACACGGACGGTTGGCAATCGCGGCGTCGTGTTGAAGTGTGCCAAGACGCCGCCAAAGGCGAATTCTGACGCTCCTTGCATTCCAACGTAAATGTATGCGTTCACGCCCTCTTCGCTTTTTTGAAAGCAATCTGGATGAGGAGTGGTGCGGACAGTGAAAAATCCCGTCAAAGCCTCATTAATGGCATTGTATTCCTCCGACTCGTATTGCTTTGTCTTTTCCAAATGACGGATCCGTTTTTGCACGAAGGGCGGGAGATTTCCCAAATTACCAACCTCTGCATCCCACTGGGACTGAATGTACAGATCTCCGTCCGACAGTGGACCCGACAAGGTCATGGACACCAAACCAGTCGGACGGGCGTTAAGCTCAAAGTATTGCAAGAGAATCGTTCCCCAGGAATTTCCAACGACGTGATACTTGTGCAATCCCCAATAGTTGATTAACGTTGGTAATTCGATGGTGGCATAATATTGAGGATCCAACAAGTGTGGATAGTCTTCTGTGCGATTGGCAGTAGGTATTTTGGATTCACCGCAACCTGTTTGGTCGTAAAAATAAATGTCTCGTCCACGACAGGCTTGTTGCTTCAGGGGCAGCATATAGTTATGAGTGAATGCTGGTCCCCCGTGCACTGCAATGATAGGATAAAGTAGGGAATCGTCGGATGTGTTGCGATTATTTGTTGCGGAGGGTGAGGAATATTTCCAGTACTTGACAAACAAGCCATGTTCCATAGCGACAGTTCCTGAAGACACCTCCAAGTCATCGCACAGATCCGGAGTCAACTCGTCACAAGTCCATCCTGACCATGTCTCCTGCAATCGTGAGGATTGGAACGTCAAGGTTGACACGATGCCAATGAGATACTCAAAAACCACGATGAACGCGAGGATGCGAGCTACCTTGGAGGAGTTCATTTCCGCGGGTACTTTGACGCCCCCACCTTTTGAACTGCTACCGGCAATCAAAGGAAGCTGGAGGAGTTTCGCATCTTAAAAACGTATGATACGACGGTAGAGTATCGATTCCGTCGACGTGAGGCAGTTAACTCCTTTGTTCGAGAGAAAACCTCGTGAGAATGAAGATACCCGGGTACTGATTCGCGAAGAACATGCTACTGATTACTGATGACTTGGAGTACCGGTACTTGACTGTGAGTACCGTAAGGTACTTTGTTGTTACAATTCGCCTTTCCACAGTCACACGGAAACGTAACCACAGTCAGTGCAAGGGGATTTACAATGCTTCGTACTGCGTACTACAGTAGGTATACGTAGTAATATTTTCCTATTTTTCCGCCCCCCTACTAGAGAGAGAGTTTTTCTTAAAATTGCCCTCGTCTGACGATTGCCGTCAAACAGATCAAAGTTCGGATTTTAGCAAGGAGCAAACTCGGTTCCGGTGGGACGCAAAGAGAAGTTCATAAACACATCCGAACAGTATTAACTTGCGACATATTGGTTGAATGGGAACGTTGCAATGACGTCGAATCCAAACATACATAGTAATGGGGGATGGCATCGTTCGGATTGTGCGTTTTGGAAACAAGAATCTTGGGAGATGGATGTTCGGGTCAACGCACTAACTGTAAGAAGAATCGTACTTGCGGCGTGAATATTCTACGTAGGTACTTCGACTGTAGTACTATGTATGATAGCTTGTCGTGACAATTATCACTCCCAAGTTTATACCATGGAGGATGGATAGGTTGATTTCGTCAGAAGTGATGGACAAAGAGCTATCTAGCTACAGCTAGCTATGTAGTAGGTAACTGCAAAGTTAAAATCAATGCCAGTATATTCTAAAGTACAATTTTATTGTGTGCATCGAGATTCAAAAATAGGTCTTGGTTTTAGATCGGACCTGGATTCGGTCGGGCTCGGATGGCTACGGAAGATTGTAAAGCTGTCGCAGCAGTACACCGCCGTCGTAGCTGTTGTGCCAAATGTCGCCTAGCACGTCCCTCTCCCAATTCCCAGTAGACGTTGCCCACCAACGTTCGGAGGGAGGATTCCAGCACGTTTTCCAACGGTGTGTAGGCTGGGTCCCCCGACCGATTCAAGCGAGTGCAAGCAGCAATGACAGTCTTGGCGTCGTCAAGGAGTGCTACCTCGCCCAGATCTTTCAAGAATTCAAGTAGGAATTTGATTTTGATTGCAAACATAGCTCGGTGATTCGTCGAATTCTTGTGAGGAGTCAGAGATCGCGGGCGGAACACGGTGGGCGGTACCATAAGCGATGGACTGATCAATTTTAACGTGTTTGAATCGGGTCGATCGATCGACTGCTGGTAGAGAGGAGGAGTAAACCCATCATGGGATGGTGTTGATGAATGTCGAGTGGCCATATTGGATTGTCTAATGTTTGTTGACGAGGTTTGATGATGAGTCGATAGTATTTTTCGTTGAGGATCAGGGTTTCGAATTATTTTGTGAGAGTGTTTGAAAGGTTTAAATGAACACGACTTCTTCTTCGTTAATAGCTGAAAAGAAACAACGAAGTGTCAACGTCATTCTCGTTTTTCTGAAGAGCAGTGTCCTAATGAGAAGGGAGCAATATGGGCAGAGCGGATTTCGTACAAAAGAGATCTACTTTGTGTCATTTATTTAAGGTAGCTCCCGATTGAAGTACTGTTGTCCCGATGAGAACCCCTTCTGTGGTAAAAGACCGATCGCTTTTGTACCAACACACGATGTGATGCGTTGGGGCTATTTGGGGATTCGGAATGCAAAAATGATATTTGGGGGGAGAGTGTATCGAAATCCCCCCGCGAAATACTTTCGTCGTCTGGAGTATCATACGTCGTAGGAGTTCATACCCTAAATTGTACACGATTCTAACTACGGTAGTAGGACTTGAGACAACATAGAGACATCATCGCCTGTAGACAAGTAATCAGAAAATGGAATTACTAACTATGTATCGGTAATAGCAGGTGGGACGAATACTTTTCTGGTTACTTTTTTAGTTTTTTGGGGGTAAACTCTTTTCGGAGGCAACAATGTTCTGTTGGGATATTTGGACTTGTGGAAAGTCCGAGAAACAATGACTATTTTTTCATTTCTGTGACGGCATTTCGGCACTGTCATCATCCTGATCATCTTCTTCGTTGACTTTGGTATCATCCTTGTAAATTTCATCGAAAATGTTGGCCAATACATCGTAGGTGGCATGAGGCAAAACACCAACGTCGTCCTCGTCGGGATTGTCTGCCAAGGCCGAAACGACGTCGTCCTCTTCTTCGATATACACGGGGCACTCTGACAAAGGCAAAAAGGAGACATTGGTTTCGCCCACCCATCTCTTCGTCCGAATAAAAATGACAGAAGGGATATCTTTCTTGTCGTTGGAATCGAAGGTACGGGTTAAACTCGTGGATGGAATGGCAGGCAAATTTTGCAGATTAACTGTGAGTGCCAAGGATTCCACTGGCGTCGTCTGAAATGAAGTCGTCGGAGAGATCCACATGGGAACAGCATCGTCTTCATAAGAAAAAGATGGACTCAAAGTATCATCGTTGGTATTGGTCCGCCCGAAACCATTAGGATGATTGGGTGTCGTCAAGGACAACCAGCGTTGAGTCAAGTATTTGTGAGTATTGTCTTTGACAAACGTTGCGGGAGAGTCTTCGGGATAGCGAGGAGTCGGAAAGATTGTGAGACCCAGCTGTTCTTCCTTGGAAGGATAATCCTCAAGGAATCGTGGAGTCAACACGGGAAGGACGTCCATGGCGGCAGCAGATGTCGTCCCGATAGTGTCGGATAGAAGCTTGGAGTGATTGCTTATCAAAGAAGAAAAGAGTAAGAGCTAGTGGGACTTGAAACCCACAGGGCACGCAGTCGTGACACGTATGGACGGGACGAATTCGTTCATGAAAACGCCCAGTGTGTTTGGTTGACTTCCTTGAAAGGAAGGCAAAAGGGAAGGTGAAGCAATCTACGCTTGGTAAGTTTCTAGCATGTGATGGAGCAGCAATAATGACTTAAAGTAGAAGAGAGTTGTCAGACTGGATGAGGAAGCAAACAACCAAAAAAGTTCCTAGTCCATCGTCTGCAGGGATGTGCTGCAGAAGAAATGAAAACAATGATCTCTTGTTTTTTGTTGGTTGGGTGAAAACGGAATTGGCGCGCCGTGAACCTGATTTTGTACTGACAGAGTGAATGATACGTCGTTGTTGACTGTGAATCGGAATCGATTTTCGTGAAAAGTGGAAACGGTTTTGTTCTTTCTGTTGGAGAGGCTCCACGTGGAGCTTCTATCGTGGAGATGCAAACCATTGTAATACTAGTCGTATACGTACCGGTAGTATGTATTATGCGACATACTGTTTCAGGCTCAAAAGAGAAAGTCGAGTCAGTCGGAATGATGAATGTTCGATGTTCGATGTGTATGTTGTCATGTTCAGTTTGTTGTATCGTGGATTTATGGGTCTCCCTTCATTACGACAGTATTACGAGTACACTTCTCGATAAAGCTACCATCATCTATTAGTCTTGCATCCTAGTTGTGCGAATAACAGAAGCAGCCATGGGACAAAGCGCATCCAAGGGTTTGAGTAAGGCAGCCGAGAAGATTGGAAAAAAGGCCCTGGAACACCACAAGCCACCTCTGCCCAGCCGCGGTCCACCTCCAGCTGCTGCGACTTCATCCGAAACAACATCAGCGCCAGCACCACCTCTACAACCGCCACCGACATCGGGAGCTAATCCTGGGAGCTTTCTTCGTGGCGATGGTATTGCCAAGGAAGATGTGCGAGATTTGGGCCAAGAAATGTATTGGCAACACATTCAAAAACGCACCGAACAGCAGCAGCAGCATCTTGATAACTCCCATGAAGTGAAGTCGTCAGACACCGCTACAAACCAAAAACAGCAAGATGATAATATTCCCACGGCTGCTTCAATGGAAATGCCTGATGATTTGTTGAAATTCATTCAAGATGTCGGTCCAGCCAAACAATCCATTGACCGAGAACTCACCACGCCGCGACTTTTGCAGAAGGAAAATGCGGAAGAACTGCAAAAGTTGGAGAGTTCCCGCAAGCCGGTCCGACAGCGTCGGAAAATGCCTCTCATGGGACAAGATGACCGATTTACGACCGAAAAGAATACACATTTCAGACAGGGGGAAGACGATACCAGGACGGCAAGAGGAGTGGTTATCAAAGACTTTGGATTGGAAAATCTTTATCTATATGATCTGTTGGTGCAGCGGGACAGTAATGTATCGAAATCAAATGAGGACATTGCCAGGGACTTCTCTGAAAAGATAACCGAAAAAGCGAAAGATCAAGCGTGGACAGACGAGGAAAAAGAACAACAGCAAAGATGGTTTCAACAGGCACTGAAATACATAGAAATACCAACCATCCGCTTAGATTCGGACGGCAATATGCTGGGCTTGTACTCCAAGGACGTTCCTGGTCCGGAGGTCAAGTCTGTGAGTACCATTCCCGAATCCAAAGTTATGTTGGTTTTGAAAGACTTGTCGCAAACTACTGGAAGTCAGGATGGAGGGGGTTCCGCAGCCGGCAGACTTGCGGAACGACGGAAGGAACGAAAGTCGCAATCAGTATCATAGAATATTAGCGAAATATGCTAAAGATTACACCAACAACTAGTTGTTCCCACCAGTTTTTTTTCGCAACCGATATGTTGGCTCACCTGCCTGGACCCAATCCGTAGAGAGATCACGGTCCACTCCTGACGTACGGGTTGAAGAAAAAACGAACAATATTATGGTCGGGGCGATCAGTTGGTTCCTCAGATACACGTCTCTGCAATACGGTCCTGTTCTCCACCAGTCGCTCTCGTGTCCGAACGAAACTTCATTCCATTCCAGCGATCAACTTTGGACCTTCCTGGAAGCAGACCAATTGGGAAAGAGCTTGTGGATGGGCTCGTAAAAGTCGATAGCTCACATTGAATTTGTTTAGTATCGTTCCTTCATCGATATTGGGAGCAATAAATGCGTGATCGTCTTCAGTTTTTCCTTCCGATTCCGCATCCTTGTCCATTTCTTTTGACATGGCGGGGACATCATCATTCAATGATGCGAGGCAGAATGGGTACAGGTTCGTAGACAGATCGATTGTACGCAATGACACATCGGAATCAGCAAACAAAAGCATGTCAATGACAGGATCTACCGGTAATCGGTTCAAGAGCGCAAACGCCAGGGGGGTGGGACCGTCATTTGGAAAACGCATCATGGCTGTGGCTTCCAACAAAGGACTCATCGGTCCTCCACATTCCCGTGGCAAGAGGATATTCAATAGCGAGCTGGTGGCATATTTGTGATTGCAGCGCAAGACATGATGGAGCGGTATGAATCCTTGCTCGTCGCGTTGTTGCGCTTGTTCCGGGAACAGAATCATTGCTACTTGTGCTAATGCTGGTATGGGCACCTTGCAACTGGTGACTGCGTGCAAAACGCCGTACGGAATGTGTGCGGCATCATCCCCTACCTGCAACAGAGGACAGTGTCCCATGAGAAGCTCAATACATTTCTCCCACAAGATCATTGCGTTTTCTTCCAACTCTTTATGATCGTCTAATTGCTGCGACAACTCCCGGTTATGGTTGACGGCAACCATATTATCGACAATTTCGTGTTGTTTTTTTCTCCCCATTTCATCGTCCCCCATATTTGCATTAGTTTCCATATCCACATCAGGACCTGCTGCTCGGTCCACCACAGAATCAATGGTCGGATCGTCTTCGTTGACACAGCCCCGCATTGGTTGGGACAAACGTTTGTAGGCCATTTGTCGCATCTTCTCTCGTAAATTGGCGTTCTGCCGTAGAAACTTAGGATTGAAATATTTCGATGCCCGATTGGAATCTCGTAGTAAAACTTCGAGAGGGCTGGAGTATTCGTCCAATGTTTGGGAATCCCAGTAGGGTTCTCCGCCAGTCGACGGTGCGATCCATTGGGTTCGTTTCCGAGTTTGCAGGAGCGTCTTGAGGGTGGAAAGTGGGGCATTTCGTTTGGCAGCTAAAAACAAGGGACTGGTCCCATAGGCGGGTGGGATCAAATCTCCATTTTGTAGTTCTTGTTCTACCATGACGGCTGTATCGCAAAACAATTTGACCAACTTTGATTGTTCATCGTGTTGTTGTTGTGACAAGGTATTGTTATGTAGATTGGTTGGGATTGTCGGTTGAAAGAAAGCCAGCATGTGTAAGGGAGTATACCGATTGGCATCTTGCACCAACACCATGTGTCGGTTGGCGGTCAAGAGAGCCTGTGCCACGTGGAGAGGACATTGTCGATGGAAGATTGCCAGGTGCAGCGCTGTCCGACCGGAATGGTCCGTTTTGTGAAGTGCACGATGAGGCTCGAGGGCACAAATATCCACGACCTTTTGCCAGTTGTTGTTACCCCAACAGTGTCGCAACAATGGACAAGAGTCTCTCGGAACCTGTTGGTAACATGGTACTTGAAGAGCGCCCGAAAATACATCTAATTTCAAAACAACCGTGGTGGCAGATTTGACACGTTTTCGAGAAGTGTCGTGAAATGATGCGGTTATTGTTGCGGTCTGACGATGATTCCCTTCCGAACTTGAACTGCTGCTGCTGTTGTTGTTTTCGTCGTCGTTGTTGAAGTTGTCGTTATCTCTTATTCGCACCACCAACGGATCTCTCCCAGTGGAAGAGATGTCCTGCAATGGCATGAAAAATTCACGAAAGGACGGGAGGCATGGCAGCATACTTTCCATAGATGTAGTGGTAGTGTATTGTGTGATTTTTTTTTTGGAAGGATGCACAACACGAATTCTTTTTGTGCGACAGTCAGTGACGACTCAACCTTTTCTACAAACAACAACGGTTCTTGAGGCGTTTTCTTCTTCACGCTCTGTTTTTTCGGAGCACTTTGTCAGCAACTTATTATTTGTTCGAGGCAAGTCTCGGATGATTTTCCATGCCTGACAGAAAGATCACTACTACCAAAACTCTGTAATACTTTCTACTTCACAAAATAATGCCACATGAACAAACATGTCAACTGTAATAGGAAGAAGAAACTGGAAACTCATGTGAAGTGAAACATGCTGTTGAATCGGTCAACCGTTTTTACAATGAAATTCTTCTTATATATATTTTATAATTTTTTTACAATAAAATAGAGTGTATAATAAATTAACTGTAAATAAAATAAGACACTACCGGTACTATCCTCTACTACCGGTAGTAGAGTACCGGTATCATAGTACAGTAGTCTAGCTACCGTAGTACTACCGTAGATATATTTTACTGTTAACTGCAAAGTAGTGTATTTCATAGACGCAATTTTTTTCATGTTGATGTGTGTCATCTATTTTTCGTTGTACTTGATCGTACTACCGGAAGGTACTCTATTACGTCGTACATGCAAGCACTGACGATGTTCGCACTGTGTGCACCAAGTACGGTAGACAACAGTAGCGTTCTCTCTACTAAGTATGTATCATACTTCGGTACGACGTATGTACGGTTGTTCGTGTACGACTCTATGATACCGGTAGCAGAGATATTAACTGTAATATAGTTAAGGCTACCTAATTGTGTCTCTTGATCACACAGTGTCACTGTCAATCTGTCAATTCCCCGCGTCCCCATTTTTTGTCAATTGAGTCGAATTAAAAAGACCGCGTCGTGTCGCATCTTCATCTTGCGAGCAGTCTTCACAGTCAAGGAGAACTTTATTTACTGTTTCGAAGTGCAAGCACCATACACCAGTGTGGTTTGGAGCAGGAACAGCTTTTGACTGACTGGATACTGGTAGTCTAGAGTAGCTAGTAGTCGATGGTTGTCTCCTTTATTGGAGAATCATAACTGTAACGATAATTTGAGTTCAATTTCTCTCAGTTTGCTGTCCTTTCTCTTTGTTAATTTTGCATTTCGTGAGTGGTGGAGACAACAGAAAAGAGGCAGGTGCCAAAAACAAGAACAAAAAAAAGGTCCAAACATTGAAAGAAATTGTCACATTGTTTCCAGTCTGACATGTCAAACAATCCAAATTTAAGGACGAGAGGTTCCGATTTTGGATCCGAGTCGGCCAAGAACGAACGGCTCCCTACTCTGGAAGAAGAATCTCAGTCGGAACGACCCAGTCCGGTACAACCGAATCAACAATCGTCCTTCCAAACAGTAACCAGGGATGGCGACAGAAATGTCTTTACAGCAGCTTCTGAAAGTAGTGTTGGAGGGAGCAATGTGCCTTTACCTCCCATTCGACCAAGGTCTCCACCACCACCTAAATCAACAGTGTCGAAAATGAAACCAAGATCGATTTCACCGCCACCGCAACAATTCTCTTCCCCTGTTGTTATGACATCGTTTCAGAATCCCTTTCCATCGAGTGGAGAGAGCAACACGGATACTTGTGACGTCGATGCCAGTGATATGATTGATCTGGAACCTACCAAACCGAAAAGTGACTCCAACGTCGTTGGAGATGCTACAACTACCTTTCGCTCCAGTACATACCCCAGCACCAATACACCGTCCTCCCCTTCAATGGCAAGAACGGCCTTTCGAAGCAAGAACGCCAACACTTTTCGTAGTCTTTCCGATCTCACCGGCAATCGCAAACGAAGCATTTTACAAGGAAGAAATATTAGCACCACCAGCAATAGCAACAACAAAAACGACGACGACAGGGGCAGTTTCATATCCGATGTGCGAAAAAGTCTTTCGATGGGCACGTCATCATTCAAATCGAATGAAAGTGGTGCCATCGGCAGTGGATTTACGTCCAACATCTCTCACAAGTCAATATTGATACGAAATGCGTTGGCCAAACGGTCCACCGCCACATTATCACGACTGGGTTCCCGCGGTGGTGGTGGCAGCGACGTAGAATCCAAAAATTCCAGCAGCATCGGTGCCAACTCTTCCCGTTTCGGATCGAATCGTCGTCCGTATGCCCGTTCACAGAGCAACAGTGGACGAACAAGAATCTATCGGGGGTATGCCCAAGGAGATATGGTCTTGGTGGAAGCGGATGGGAGCGATGATCCAGAGTTGATGCAGTCTCCCGATTCCCTGACCGCATCCACCACCACCAACTTCGTCAATCGGTTTGGATATCCACGAGGAGAAGGCAATACCATCGACGAGCAAGGGGGACCGTATGTGTACATTTTGGGGAAAGTCAAACAGATTCATTACGAAGAAAATGAAGTCTATTACACCGTCACACGGGAAGACAACGGACAAGACATTCGTGGGGATGCCGGTTACATGGAACCGATTCGGACCCAAGAAGGCTTGGATGCGGCAAAGAGAGCAGCCGGTGGAGCCAACGAAGACTTTGAAGTGGAAAATAGCACTCGCGTCAATGGAAATATACTGGAAGAGAAACATTGCCTCGTGCAGTACATTGAAAATTGTTTCGTTCTAATCCTGTTACCCTTTATTTGGATCTATGATATTTTTGTCTTTGTGATTGGGGCACGACTGTTCCAATGGGGAACAATCGCGTACAAGTCAGCACGAAGCCAAGGCAACCTGTTCCTGAACGGCATGGCACCGTACTATTGCGCTGTCCGTATAACGACGGTCAATTTTATCGTCTTGTGTTCGACGTGGTACATGTTCATCGACCAAATGAGACTGGCATTCTTTCCTGCAAACGCCGATTATACATTGGCTGTCATCAATTTCATCATATGGACAATTCTGGCATTGGAGTTGATTTTTGAAGTTTTCATCCGACCTGACGGGTACTTTGACTTGATACGGTCCGACAAAGCTTTCGCTCCCACCACCGTTCGTTTCATGAGCGTCGTGCATTTGATTATCGAAACGGTGTCTCTTGGATTCTTTGCACCCGAATTCTGGTGCCTGTTTCAAAAAGACCTTCAGTGTGACGGACGGCCAAAGTTTTCTTTCCTTCAGTCCACCCTCATGGCCATAACTGGGACACAAAGAGGAGAAGCCCTGGCAGGGCGGGTGTTCTACGCCTGTGTTCGCCTCCGTGTCTTCGGCCTAGTCAGACATTGGCGGAATATGTGGATCCGAAAGACATTCATGAAGCGAAAAGAAAAGGTGCGATTTGTCAATGACCAGAAGAGCGTTGAACGATCCGTTCGAAAGACCTTCGGGGACAACGTTTCTGTTGTTACTGTGAACACCTCCTTGCCATCACGGAACATCCGACAGCAACGAAAACAACGGGACGCGGCTGTCATCAATGCGTCAAACATCGGTACTGCGTTGATGGTGACGAATTCGTATCGATCTTTGACCATGCTATGTCTAATCATGGGAATATTTCCCATGATATCATTGATCTACCCACGTGGCGATGTTGATACAGTTAGCACCGACATGATCCAGTTTTTGCAAGGCACCAACTTGCAAGTGGATTTCGAAAACTCTACCAATTGCCTTTACTTTGTCGAATCTGTCGCAACTTGGATCAACGCCTTCGGACCGCGAAACAAGTCCAGTCTCACAACATCGACGGACGCTTTCCTGCTCAGCTTGGCGATCACGCCTCCACGGTGTATTGACACTTTTACCAACGCCACCATTAGCGGGATCTCCTTCTATGAAGGGCCGTGTCCGACGTGGAACGTAGGAGCCTTCGCGGACGGGGCGTCTTGCCTCGTTGGGCAACTTGGCGGTATTTTCGGGAACACCTCAATTGATGCAGTGTCCGATTCCTTGGACCTTAGAGTCGGGAATATCGTCATTGAAACTGCAAATGTTGTAAATCAGTCACTGACGACGGTCGATGGCTTCGCTGACTCAGTATCCTATTCTGTATCGGCAAGCTACAATTTTACATACTCGACGGAAGCTTCAGCTCTGCTTTCCTTTTTGTTGCAATTGTGCTTGTTATTAACCGTGCTGACCAGCTTGATTGTGCTGCGATGCGATGCAGAACACTTCGTCTTGCGCCCACTTCGAAGTATGCTGAAGATTGTTGCGCGATACGCGAAGAATCCGCTCGCACAAGCAACGCAGACGGGGAGGGATACCACGAGCATAGTATCTGAATCCGATTCAGACCGTTCCCTTGACGATGATGCTTCTGACGGTGATGGCTTTGGAACGTACGAAACGGAGCAGTTGATTTCGGCGGTCTCCAAGATCACAGACTTGCTGCGCAAGTGTTGGGGTGTTGCTGGTGCTGACATTATCTCTACCAATCTAGCGTCAAGAGAAGGAGAACTAGCAGAAGTTTTCAACCCAACGGTCCCTGGAAAATCCGTCTATGCTCTCTTCGCTTTTGCTGCTATCAATGGCTTTGATCATGCCCTCAAGTGCCTTGGTGGTGACGTTATGATTCTTATCAATGATGTTGCTCAGGTGCTACACGGAGAAGTGTTTCGTTGGGGCTTTGGGGATTCCGGTCAGTGCAACAAGAATCTTGGCAACGCCTTTTTAATGGTATTTCGTATCGGTCTTGTGAAAGAAGTCGTGGAAAAGCTGGAGGAGGCCACCCGAGTGGTGTTCTCCACTTCCGAGGTGAAGAAAGTTAATGTGAAGAAACGATCGAGAGACAAACTCCCTGCGTACGGACGCAAAGCAAGTAGTGACAGCAACCAGAATCCACCGGATCGTCTCCGAACGGGTACCAACTTTTATGGAGGATTGAAACCACACGTTCAAACTCCGAAACATGATTCCATGACGGATGCAATGCAATTGTCGTTACAGTCCCTTCCCGGAATCTCGACATTTACGGACCGAGCCGTCATTGGTATGTTGAAATCGTTTGCGGGGATTCATAGAGACAAGAAGTTGCGAAATTGGTCTCGTGATTTCCGCCTGAGTGCTGGTGTCGGAGCATGGTCGGTGAACATGATCTTCGGGATGGATGCCGGCTGGGCCGTAGAAGGTGCTGTTGGCAGTGAATACAAGATCGATGCGACGTATCTTTCCCCGCATGTCAACATGGCGTCTCGTATGATGAGCGCGTGCAAACATTACGGGGTCACTATTCTGTTGAGCGAGGCGGTACAAGAACTCATGTCGGAACAAGCCAAGAGTCGTCTACGTAACGTGGACCGCGTTACCGTGAAGGGTAGCACCCAAGTGCAGAATATATATACCTTCGACGCTCGGTCCAAGGGTGCCGACTTTTTCTTGTACAGTCGGTCCGACGATCAGGCAGACCTCGAGGCGGAACGGTACCAACCGAATATCTGGTTTGACGACCAAGACTTGAAGGCGATGAGGCATCATCTGACGGATGACTTTGAACAAGAGTTTATGACTGGCCTTAAGTTTTACTACGAAGGCGATTGGCCGGCAGCCATCGAACGTCTCGAGAAAGCAAACGAAATCATGGTCGATGCGGCCATGGAGGAAGGATACCTTCACGACGAGATGGACGACAGTCCCGATCGAAAGGAACTCTACCGTACAGAAACTGCCGACGGGCCGTGCAAGTACCTTATCAACTTTATGAAATCGCAAGGCGGGGAGGCTCCACAAAACTGGGCTGGATGGCATCCCCTGTTGAGCAAATAATGATTTTTTTTTTTTTTTTCTTGGTTCATAAAGCAAGCAACATATAATAACATTGTTGTGTTATTATGTCAAAGGTCGTTGTATCGTTTCACTGTTACGTAGTCCACAAACAGACAGTAGGGGTCTACTAGCTAGTAGTAGAGTAGTAATACAACATATTTATTTTACAGTTAACTGTAAACATCCCTGCTTTTCTGTACAACCATATGACCAGTACGACCGTAAGATAAACTCACAGTCACGAACTTCTGCACCCGTTCGAAAACACTGTGATGAGAATGATGATACTTCCCCCTACCCGAAGAAGTCGGAACGATCAATCGATCATCATCGACTGACAGTGAATCAGAGTAGTAGCAATTACAACAGAAGAGAGATCATTCTCACTTCTTACAAATTGTGTTTGCAGCAGCATTGTCTTCTACTATGCTTACGACTTACGACGTACGTTGAAGTAGTACACGACACGACGGGAAGAGGATCATAAAAATCGTATTACAGTTAGCACGTTAGCACCATACAAACCTCTTTTACTTCTCTCTCTCTCTCACTCTCTCCCTTTCTCACTGTGGTACTTTACTAGATAGTAGATAGGTGTGGTTGACAGTTGGTAGACAAAAACGTTTCCAAAGAAAATGTCGGACCCGTCATCATCCAACCCCAAAGATGAATCTCCACGGGGCAGCAGCAGCAGCAACAACAACAGCAGTAACAACAACAACAATGTACACCAAAAGACGTTCTTGTTGAACGTCGGTGGAACAACCTTCATGACATCCCGATCATCCATGCTTCGCGTCAGGGGTTCCTTTTTTGAAGCCATGGTATCCGGCCGTCACGATTATCCGTCGGAAACGGTGATCATGTCCGAAACAGAAACAGGATCCACCAATGACGACAAGTCGTACTTCATCGATCGAGACGGGACTCACTTTCGACATATTTTGAACTTTTTGAGGACGGGAGCTGTTGTATCCCTCCCAGAAGACGAGACTAGTAGAGAGGAACTCGCCATAGAGGCCGACTTTTACGGGTTGGAACAAATGGTCAAAGCCATCCGACAGCCACCCTTGGATATAACCGAATTTCTTCCTCCAGAGGTGATGTCCATTCAAGAAGAAGAGAAAGAGTTACGAACAGAGTTTCGTACCCTCGATTATTGGATGAAACCATCGTTACCCTACAAGCACTTGGTGTGTCTTCTGGGAGACGGAAGAGATGAAGCATACTCTGTCCCATTGATGACGGCTAGTGACCCACCACTACGTCAAGATGAATCATGCCTCTTCTTGGCGGAAATCTGGGGTGAAGAGGGTCAATGGCCCGAAGAGAAAGTCCCAGTAACCGTCGCCACTTTAGACGAGTTCAAAACAAATTTCAACAGGGAGTTTCCAAATGTTCTCCCTCGATTGGATGAGGTACTTCGTTCAGAACCAATCATTGTTGCCGGGGGGGCGGTCCTTCGACCTTTGACAGCAAGCGAAGGCATTCGCACCAGCAAATTTTGGACCGGAGCGTCATGGAGCGACAGTCAAAGAAGCGACGTCGATCTGTTCATTTATGGAGCGTCAACGGGAGACGCAAACCGGATTGTACGCCGGGTGTTTCAAGCATTGGCCGTGAACGAGGAACCATGGGGAATCGTCAGAGCCAAAGGAGTCGTCAACATACACAACATTATGAGCAAGGTCCAGATTGTTCTACGTATTTATTCTTCACCTACCGAAGTCCTCATAGGGTTTGATGTTGATTGTTGCTGTTGCTGCTACGACGGAAAAAATGTGTGGGCTACGCGCAGATGCATCAATGCTCTGACATCGGGAGTCAACGTTCTGAATCCATTACATTCGTGGCCAAACAAGGTAAGAAAACAGTGATCTTATTACACTGATGGAATGCATCATACATGATACTCATTGCACATTTTTGTACCCATTATCACACACAAAGGCTTCGTACGAAGTACGCTTGGGAAAATACGCATTTAGAGGCTTTGCTATTGCGATACCAGGAGTAGACCACAGTCGCATCGATTATAGATCCATCAGTGGTCGTAATCTGCGAGATCTAAAGGGCCTCGCTCGGCTGGTAAAAGTCGTAATCGAGATTGGTGGATCTAAAACGGAAAGGTTCCTTTTCGATCTTCGAGGCCGAAATGAGGAAAGCCAGAGGCCTTGCTTTCCCACTGAAATAAAGACCCTAAGGGATGAGATACTTTCCCATGCCACGCAGGATGAAATTCTGGTTCGATTCAAAACCTCTGGGTACGATGACTTGCCAGATGAGCTACTCGTTCCAGAGGTATACGGATTTGGAGACGATCCCTCACAGTACTTTTGGTACGATGTCGAACTACCGGTTGATCAGCACACCCGAACCTCGGCGCTCGAGACAATCATCCACTGCAAATACCAGAATCCTCCCGAGGGCATCCCTCGGAAGTTGAAAGACGCTTGGTCCACAGACAAACGCTCGCGTGAGTACATAAATGATGACTTGAACAAAATTGATTTGGATACAATTTATTACACCACCGCCTACAAAAAACTTGAAGGGGATAAATAAAAATCATGACTATAAAAAGAAAACACCTATATAATATATTCTATCCTATTATGACCATTACACGGGTTTATCAGGCATGAACGTCCTCTGTAGACATTGTAAGCCTCGATTGGTCTTCAATGAAATCCAACGTGTATCGATTCTCGTTGCAAATCGTTTTCAGCTCATCGTACCGTGTCTGTACAGTCTTATGCATGGCCCGAAAGGCGCGCATAAAGGACGATCTGTGCTTGTCCATGTACAATCCATGTGTTCGTAGTAACTCGAGGCACCACTGGAGATAATACTGAATATGTGGAGAAGTCTCCATGGCTTTTGCCACCACATTCATTAAGCGTTCAAGCTGTTCCGGGCCGACGGTCTTTCCCACACTCGAGATTGAAGCATATGGGACCTCTTCCAAGACTTGTCTAATAAGACCAACTTCATTCAGATGAATAGCCATTCGAAGAGCAGTAGAGTAACTCTTGGCTTCAAGTTTTGCCTCTACAGCAGCTGGTGTGATAGCTTCCGTCAAAGATATAGGATCAAAAATCATGTCATCGTCCAACGAATACACATGCAGACCTTCTCCTGAGACAGCCGCCCATTCCCTACCGGTAGACGAGAACGCCACTTGCATTGTAAGGACTTCAACCTTGCTGGATCGAGATCCATCGTCACCACGCTTTGCTCCAGGAATACGCAAAGCATTATAGGTTGTCTCATCACCAGAGTCGGTATGATCGTCAACAGCACCAAATTCAGTCATATTCTTGGAATTAAGCTGATTACAACAAACGAAAGATATGAGAAAATAGAAGAAAAGAAAAAGAAAGGATCGTAAAACGGACAAGCTAGCCACACAGTATGCCAAAACTGCACTCAGACATCCAAGGAAGATTAGAACTCCAGAGGGGTCTCACGCCCGTCAGTGTTTACTGCAAACGTTTATGGGAATACATCGATCATCGCGCATGCAATGGCTCTGTGTGACTTTTCAATGCCGTTAATTAGCTGGAATAAAAGTCCAAAGGGAGCTTACCTCATCCAATACACCGTCTAGACTTCGATTGAACGTGACTTGGAACTTCTTTAATAAGATCTGTTGCGAAACTTCGTAGATACAGACGTACTTTGAATTGCCACCAGCCAAGACACAAGTACCATCAGCAGAATAGCAAACAGAGGTAAAATAGCGAGACGACGCATTATTGTTCGAGGCCATCCGATCGTTGAATTTCCGTCCGCCCACAATATCACGTCGGCCATCAATCTCAAACTTGAGCTTTCCCGATTCGACATCCCAAAAACTCAACAGGCCACGAATCGTTCCTGTGCAAACCTCTTTACCATCGGGCCGACAGGCTACACAAACAACATCCGAGTTGTGCTGAAGGCTTTCCGTTGGTACGTTGCCTTTGTATAAATCCCACAATTTTACGGTCCCATCCCAGGACGCGCTGGCCAAAGTCCCCCCGTGACTTTGGAATGCAAGTTGTGAGACTGGTCCGGTGTGCCCCGTATAAACATCCAGGAGTTTACCAGTTTGTAAATTCCAAGCATAAATATGAAAAGGGTCCATGGAACCAGCCGTGACAATTTCTCCGCTTGGATCGACGGCCAAACTCAAAAATTGAACAGGGGTGGGTGATGTGAAAGTCTTGAAGGTTCGGTATCGATGCAAATCATGTGCCTTGACACTTCCATCCAGACTTGCGCTCAGCACCACACTTGAGTTGGCAAAACACACACTTGTGATAGCCGCTTGATGGGATTGCTCCATTGTGACGTAGCAAAAGCCGGAACTAGCGTTCCACAGTTTCAATTTTCCGTCCTCCCCCCCTGTACATATGACGACACCATCTGGTGAGTAGGCCATACACCTCATACCATATGCGTGTCCTCGTTGCTTTATAATATAGGTTTCTGAACGCCATTCCCACACGAGCAACTGCTGCGACTTGGGGCATCCCAGTGCCAACCATTCTCCCGTTTGGTTCAACACACAAGATTGGATGAGTTGGTTTGACCCTACGGACAAGGTATGAATATTGGATACTGACGGCATCTCATATATGCCAAAAATCCCGGAAGAAAAGCCAACGGCGAGGAGTTGCGATCGATCATTGTAGGCAATCGCAACAACTGAGGAGCCTTCTTGATTGAAATAGTGTCTTGTTTGGTACGACCATTGGCAATGAGCGAGTTCGTGTCCCTGGGACGGGAAATCATCCCCTGCTCCACCTTTTTTGCTAAGAAAGGAGGGAGCAGAGGCAGCTCCACCAGAGAAAAAGTCGACAGCTTCATTGACTTGCGCGTCAAAGTCAGCGGAGGGTGGCAAGTCAATGTCTTCATTTGTTTCAGATTTCGAATCTCCAGAGTTGAGTTGTTGGGCCTTCCATGTCACGAGCGCTCCGTCTTCGGATACAGTGTAACAGGAATCAATCTTCCTTCTGCTACGCCTGTTCCCACTGGAAATCGTTCCAGCGTTTCCAGTCTCCGCATAGGCAAAAAATGCAGCCATGATGGGCGTTTTGTGTCCACTGAGAGTCACTGGCTGATAGTTGTATGTGGTGTGGACTGTCCATATCCGTGCTGTACAATCACGACTGGCCGCCATGATCACAGACGAATCTTCACTCCATTCCAAACGGGTGACATCACTGGATTGGCCCGTGTAGGTTCGATGCAAGATGAGCGGTGCGAATTCCTTTCGCAAATGGTTGGGTGCAAGCCAAATCTGAATGTGCTTTCCATGTGTGACAGCGATATACTTGCCACAGGGAGAAAAGGATGCCATGCGGACCTTGCGCTTGAACTTGAAACGATGCAACACGACCCCACGGACGATGTTGACCAGCATGGCATAATTTTGAACGTCCACTGCAAGCAAGATGGTATCGTTCGGCGATAGCGCCATACAGCGAATGTTCGATCGTCCCTCTACGGGTAGTGTTCGCACAGTGTGGGAGTGTAACTCCAAAATTTGAATGCGATTGGATACGGCAGAGATCAATGTATTACCGTTGGAGGTGTACAAGAGATTGGAACCGCTTCCTCGCCCATCCGATCCATACGAATCCGTCGTTGTTGGGTTGCCATAGTAGGCGCCACACAACCGTTGAAGCTTATAGTTGAACTTCATGGGTGTATGTAGCTCAAATTCCGCAATGTACAAGCCATGGTGCCTCTCCAGACAGATGTTTTGAATTATGATGACTGTTCGATGGATAATGGATGGCTGAAGAAGACAACGGCAAGGGATCTTGTTGGATTACTGTCGTACAACAGAAATTATTTCTTCTTTTTCTATCGAAAAATGGTTGGGTGGACTTCAAAAAGTCGATTGAGTCCAATATCTCAACGTATGACGGGCGTACGACATTACAACGTATCCCACCGTCGTACTGTCGTACGACTATCATAGTATGTACAACGAACCTCATTCCACCCAGACGTGTACTGTCGTACTGACTGTGAAATACTCCGAGTACGACTTACAGTTAATACGGTACTACCACTCTAGCTACTGGAGCACACGGGACTTTCCCAAAGGCATTCACTGTCAGAAGCATGAAGCATTTAGACATCATTGTAGAAGTACTTTTTCAGTCCCCCTTTTTTTCTTGAAATTGCTTCAAGTTGCTATTGTGATAGAAAAGGAATTATTTTTTTATTCATGCAAAGTACGTCCTTTCGCTTACGACAATGGTAGTGGTTGCCAGTGGAGTCAAGATACAATTGGTTTAAACTGTACGAAAGAATGTGAGGATGAATCAAATGAACAAGCCTCTCACAAATGCCAATATTGATAAACCCTTCGTCCAGGAAAAACATGACCTTCAGGTGACAAATTATCCCCCACGTCATCAAAGATCGATGTATAACAGGATTGCGACCCTGAAACCTTTTGGTGTGAAAAGGACAACGAGGTGAATACTATATAGGTGTGCCAGCACGTACAAAGGTTTTTCAGCCCCCCAATCCGACACATTGAAGTTGCAATCAACATCAGGAATCTCAGGATCATAGACAGTTTTCATAACATTTTTGACTTGATTGACATCCCAACTAACGTCTTGATAACAATTATTTTTTTCGCATTATCTTTCTTTTCTTGTGGAAGATCGACGGAAAGTTACATTTGTCTTCGGTTCAGTATATGCAAGCATTGATACCCGGTGTTCACGTGGTGGACCATTCATTGAAGTGAATAGCTGGAATTACCGAGACAAAAAGACGATGACGGCAAAATGACATTGAATGAAAAGAAAATGTAAGTTCATAGAGAATGAACAAAACATATTACTCACACTCCCTGTCATTGTCGGCATGCTGGTTGCGCTCGGAAATTTCTTTTTTGTGTTTCTTTCTGATGTTCATGAGACCAAATGAAAATGGTTTGTAGCCAAACTTGTTACCTAATCGTTCAGAGTACTGCTTCATTACTTCAGCTGGTTTCATGCCATCAAGTATACCTCCAAAACCAATACTTCCAGTTCTTTTGCCTCGGGCCAATGCATGGACCAGTTGGTGATCTTACCATTTTTGTCAAAGCGTCTTGCAGGCACTTCGAAAGACGACTTTGTTGCTGCATTCTTCGACATGGTGACGAATGTTATTGATGCGTGGTTGTTGTGCTTTCAAATATGATTTGTGAGCTTGACTGCAGCGCCTTCTCCGGTATCGCCGGTAGTTTTTTTTTGTTGAAATAATTTCAAAGTGCTTCTACTTTCTAAGCACTTCTACTTTCGAAGTGCTTTTCCAGGATAAAAGCATGACGAAGTGCTTCTGCATTCAAAGTGCTTTGAAAATTTTTCAACAAAAATACAGTTGTTTGTTTGGGGGTAACGACTAAATGCCGATTGGAGAAGAACTTCACACAAATGTTAGTTGCCTGCTGCTGACTAGAGCAGAGATGATAGAACTGTTGTTTGCCTTGGGCATTCCTTCAAATGTCGTTTGGCGGCATTTTGGTGCATCCACGGTTTACATTTTCGTTGGTGGCACCTTGGTTTCCGCTCTTGGAATAACTTCGAAGCGCACCGTTGTTGGCTGCACTTTGGCGCGTACTTGCTTCGCGACCACTCTGTGCCCTATCTCTCGTCGACACCTGGTCAAATAGGTATCTTTCAGCACGTCCATAGTACATCAATCAAAACGACAATCACTACTCCTTGTCTATGTACACCAAACATGGCCGACAAATCACAAAAAATGTATCCTTGACTGCTCGCGAAGCTGCTCTACGGTACAAGACTGCTCCTATTGGCAAAAACATGCTTCGCTCATCATATCACCACTTCCTCATCAGAGGACAAACCATGGAATGTGTATCCAAAACCACCGTGATGTCCTTGTTACAAAACTATCGTGATGATGGTAATGCCAACGTGCCAACAGTGGGTCATATTCCAACCATTTTCCTCTCGCAACTTTAGTCCCATCGCAAACAAAGTCACTCGTAACGATCTATCATCACAACAACAACATCTTTATCTACTCCAATCAAGAAAAAGATTTCCATAAATAAGGTTCCGACGAAGACTGAAGAGACGAAGGTTGTCGTGTAAAAGCACTTCAAAAGCTAGTAGAAGCAATTCGAATTCAAAAACCTCATTTGAATTCACAGTCACAACAATCTCGCAACAATAAAATTTGTCACCGTACCAAAGAACGCACCAACAAAGACGATTATGTATGCAAATCATTGCATTGAAGCTGGAGAAAGTTGGATTTCAAGTTTTCTTTCTCTTGTGTAAAAACTTTATTCAATCTGCAAAATGATTGTATTCTAGCTACTTCTAGAGTGGTAGAAAGTAGGAAAGACTCGTAGATCAATTTTTAATCCACAGTTCCGGTGATAATAGCATCTGGTGATGTACTTTGCATGAATCCAAAATTGCTTTTTGTACTACAAAAGCACATTTATTAGAGCAATTTTCAAAAAAAACTCGGGGGTTAAAAAGTACACTCTTGCTGGAAAAAAATCCCCGTTTCCAAAAAATCATGCGTTTGGAAAAATCCTGTGCGCTCCTGATAGTAGGTATTTAACGAAAAATGATTATTGACCTTCCTTTTTGAAACTCGACTACGATACCTGAAGTGCTATTACATCGTCTCAATAAAATCACATTTTTCTACCGCTGAAGATTTGAGCAACCAAACAATCGAAAAAAACGATCGTATCTACCGAAGAAATACTCCAATGGTCTAGGGGAAAGACAGCGCACAGTCTGCACCACGGACGGACATTCGAGTCCTGACGGCAATTTTGGGAGACATTGATTTTCCATCGTGCGGTTATGGAGGCGCACGATTTCCGAGACCTGAGGAAATTGATCAAATCCGTGATGTGAGTTGTTGGAAAAATGAAATAAGTCTAGACTCTGTACTGCAATTGGGGGAATCAAGGTTCAATCTTCGTGGTGGACATATTCTTCATGTGTAACAGTTAAAGAAGCTGTACTAAAGGAGAATATGTCGATTCAAACCCCAGAAATTTACTCCCAGTAGTATGGTATCATAAATTGGGAAGTAACTAGACTCATCGTAACCACTCAAAATACTCCATCCGGGTCGCAACCGTTTCCACAACATTGCGAGTCGCCTTGGTCTCTTTTTCTCTTTCGGAGGTCTTGACGTTCGAATTTATAGGTACTGCATTGTGGTGACTGGACATTTTGAAGAGCATGGATTCGTTTCGTATGGTCTTTCATGGATACTGCAACTTTGGCCCGAATCACCGCCCTGTCATTTATTTGGACCCACCAACCACGATTGTCCCATACCAAGAATCTACCACCTTTTTTCTGGACTTCTTCAACAATCTTCCATGTTACTGCGACTTTACTTTCCTTTGATGTAGCCATGTAATGTTCCTCGTAATGGCGCTCGAGTATGCTTCGAAACATGATCGTCCCCGGGTGGTCGGTATAAGCCTTTCCAAAGCGAATGATCACGTCATGTTTGAATGGACACTCATTGATTGTTGTTGATCCAAATTTCTCAATATCGACTTCGATGGCTTTCCGTATCTTTATCCATTGCATGAGTTGTTTCGTTTTCACATTTCCGCTGTCCGTTAGGGGCAGAAGATCGACTTTGATCACCAACAAGACAACATCAGTTTCAACTCCAAAATTTTACTACCTTTCAAGCGGCATTATATAAGTAGACATACCTGGTATACCATAGCCCATGAGCTTGTATAGTATTTCAGTCCCCTCACCTGGTAACAGTGCGGAATAGTCAGAAGCCATATTGGTAAGACGGGCAAAAACAGATAAAGAACTCGCTTACCCGCATCAAAACGTATCCTCGACCAGTTATCTTTTCCTACCATCAAAGTCAAACAAGCCCGAATGAATCTAGCAACAGGTCCATCACGGAGACAGAAATGCATGGCGCAAATGCGAATCGGTGCAGATGCGAAGATCTTCGCGCCCGTGGCATTCTCTTTTGGATCTGGAAAGGACAGCTGCAGATCGTTGGTCGGCCCTGGCCATATGACGAACACAATTCCTCGTCGTTGCGTTTCAATATCATCCGAGGCAGCAGAGAACATGTACAGATATACCTTGACCTTGGAGCGTTGGAAGTTTTGTCAGCGGATGAACGAGCCAGAGAAAACACTATCCACTGGAACTTGACTCACTCGCGTATCGTAATCGTAATGCAAACCGAAGTCTCCCACCACTGTAACAATGCGCCTCCCGCTTCGATCACGGAAGGGGAGCATTTGCATGGTCTGGCCCGCACGAAGTACGTCCATGGCGTCCTTACCAAGGTCACTCAATCTGATTGGCCTTTGTAAAGCGACTATTCCATAGTATTCTAATAGCAAATCAAGAAATCCTACAAGTTTCCTCGCTGCATGAGCAGCATCGAACAGCGTGCTCCTCAGAAATCTCAATTGAAAGTCTGATCCCGTGACGTAGGATGCATTTAAGCTCTTAGCGTGAAGGTACGCAGTCTTTTCTGATACGGGTAGTTCATTATCCAACTCATGTGACATTTCTCGCAACGCCTCTTGGACCGTCTCTGGCGTCTCATTGATGGCTGCATCACGGACTCCATGGATCTCTTCCTGAATCACGGAACGCTTATGAAACGACAGCTGTCGGAGTTCCCGCGAAAGCAAATCGTCGACCGCTTCTGGATCGAAGCTGACACGCGAGACTTTTGCACCAGGTTGTGTTTCTGCAGAGCTCTCTTTCATTTTTTACAGTTAGCACTGTGCGTATGTGCGACAAACCGACCAGACAATTATCGCTGCATCTATCTTGAAAAGTGCTCGGAACAGACAAATGTTGATGCAATCAATTGAAAAAATAGAAAATAGAGTTAACAGTAAAAATTTATTACATACAGTCGTACTACTACGTTGTAGGACAACTATGGTGCTCTTGTGATACTCAAGACTCAACAAGAGGAACCAACTCGCTGTTGTGATGACAGCGCTCTTCATTACATACGCAGTAGTAGCTACCGTACCGCATTACCTACCGTAGTGTTATTCGACTTCTTTTTGCTGTTAGTGTGGCGCGACTGTTGAAGAAGATTCTCCGTACTACGTACTTCGTTTTATTTTATTCGTTTCGCTCTCTACATCGGGAATTGAAAAGACTAAAAGGCTCCATTGTACTACCGGTACCCAGTATTATTTAAAGAGTGCGACTTACGACGTACTAACAGTAAATGTAAGTAAGAAGAAGAGACCGAAGAGGCAGGAATGGAGATAAATACTACTCCGAGTACGATGTACGAAGCGTCTCTTAAAAGAACTTTAAATTGTTATTAGACGTGACAAAGGCCCAATTGGATTGCTTCGCAAAATCGATAGTGCTTCATTGAACATAGCCAAGTCTTCAGTTTTGAACTGAAATTTTACTATTAACACCCCTTATACTTACAGTTAGCTATCAGACCACACCCATTTCGCCCTTCATTACTCATCTGAACACTGGTGACAAGTATCCGGAGCAGAACGAACCTTGAACACGGTTTTGACTCAAGAAGACATGATTTCGATCCAACATTTTCGGATAGGAAGCCTTGACAATGCGGATCAATACATCTACCACCACTACCGACCGGATTTGCGATGCTGACGTAGCTGGATGCTTATATTTCTTCATTGTTTTGACATTGTGAGAGTGCATGGGTTCCTTGTTTCGAAAAGCAATGCCGAACGACTTGATCACAAGTCGTTCAACAAAAAACTTGAATGAACGGGCTGCGGCCTATAGATCTCGTGTAACTAGGAGCCAGGCAACTGTGACAGACCCCCCAGGGTCAGGAGAAAAACAGAAGCGTAGACGGATGAGCCACATGGATCCTCAACTGCCTCCATGTCGATTTGACGGCAACTCATCCTACCATCGGCATGAAATTTCGTCTCCACAGAAGAGCTGTGTTTACTGTAGCTTTTTCTTTGCCCAAGCAACACGTTGCGTTCTGACCCAGTTTAACTCCGAGATGAACGAAGGAGAAATTGAAGATTGAAAATGAAGCTCGATGCCATCGACTGTTACCTTTCAAACAGGACCCGTGTTTCAGTAGCATTTGCAATACAACTTGCATAATCTTGCAAAATGTTATGCAACCCCTCCACCGTTCCAATCAGCACAGCATCTCCCAATAATTCTTGTATCATCTGTTGAAGACGACCGTGATCTTCGGGAGTGTAGCCCGCTTTGTACGTATGCGTCCCCCGCTTCCTCTTCGGTTTATCGAAAATGGACCGCTTCCACAAGCACTCAAGATCAGAGGAAACGACGGGAACGCTATGACCTGCATTCCTCAAGACATTAGATACCTGTATTACCCAAAACAAACCGGTCTCGGGGTTGATAAGGCCTTCGTACGGCACATAAAGGGCAACCGATGGAAAGGTCACATTTCGCCAAGTCCGAACAAAATTTTGGAAGGCTCGTACTTCATTCCGCATATGTTTTCGAATCCAACGATTCCAGATCTTTTCCGGTGCTTGCTGTGTGTGATATCCTCGTCGATTAACAATTTCAAATTGATGGTTGAGTCGGGAGGGGAATGCGTTGGAAGGATTTCGTAGCAATACAATTGCCTTAGCATGATACGCTTGTAGATTGTGCTGTGAAATAGGAGGTTCCTTTAACAAGACTGGCCAGTGTGTTTTACAAGTTGCCGCTTGGACCTGTGTGCAGGTTTTGTTGCCAGGATGATCGGTGTCGTAAATCGACCATCCCGGTTCCCCGCCGGTTATGCTTTCAACGAACAACCGAAACATCTCTGCCCCGGAACCAGGAAAGGAAGCCACCCACACTGGCTTCGGTCGTGGATTTGCGGGTGTTGTAAAACTGATGTTCTTGCAAATATCATGCATATCTGGGGCAGTATCCATAGAAGGATATTCAAAGGGCGACGATAATATTGTTTCAGTAGACGTTGGAATTTCGGTCCTCCAATACAGAGTGAGGAAGAAAAGGATGGCCACGAAACGATACAAGCATTGTGGCCTCTGACGCAACGGAACACTTCGCTTCGTCCCCCAAAATCCTTTTCTTGAAGTATCATCATCAACGCTGCGCCGGAAGAAGACGCTCTTCACCATTGTGACATCCCACTGACGAAGTCGTGTTGACTCCCTCATGAACGGACGGTGATAAACACGACGGATGAAATTATGTCATGGCGAGTTCATTTGTGGAACAAAATCCGCTCTCAGGCTAACTGCCAATGGCGACGACAATTGTAGCGTCCTCTACTATAATAGAGAGAGATGTACAAAGTGAAATTGGTAATAAACGGGACGGATACAACTTTTCATTACGAAGTTTACAGCCAACTTTGAAATTGGTCGTGTGGATTGTGAAAGTGTTCTACCCCACGAAAGTCGTACTCGTGAAACACGTGGACACGAAGTACCGGTACTACCCCGTATTTTATGATGGTATCGGTATGCATACCTACTCCCGTAGCCTGTATTTTATTACTGCCTGCTGCCTGCTACGGTCAAGAATGACCGTGAGCGCTGAAACGCAGAATCGTTGTTTTTTTAACCCCAACCCTAACTTCTAATTCTATTTTATAATAACAATAAATTTATAATATATTAATAAATGCTGTACTCTATTAGTTGACAGTGAGTTCGACGTATTATATAGAGGTAATAATACCGGTAGTTCTACCGGTACCCTCTACTATCATACGTAGTACCTTACAGACCTACAGGTACTTCTGCCATCCGAGTGAAAATCAAACACGACTGATAAAACGCACTTCATCAGATGCGTACGAAGTATGTAGTGGTATTTTCCAACCCATACGTAGTACAGTATTTTTCTCCTATCCACAACAACTATTATTCTACCTAATTATTGCTGCCCAGATTTTACTCACCTACCTGGCCCTACAGTGCGAGGCAATCAGTGGAGGGACAAAATTTGGCTGGTTTTCTCCTTATACTTGTGTAGAGGTATATGATAACTCCAAGAACGTGATCTCGTTTACAGTGATTGCAAGAAATGATTGTTTAGATGATGGTGTAGTCAATGAACCTATGCCATCTGAAGGTTGAAGCCAATGATGGTTCGATCATTGAATGGTTCACCATGTTGCGATGAGGTGGTGGCATGATCTTGGTTTGTTAGATCCCGGGGAGGAACTAAGAATCCATGGATGATGATCTATCAGTGCAACAGAAGAGTGAGATCTTCCAAGCAGTGACACTAGGCCCCATGCATAACGGGTGTCTAATCAGAAAGGTTGTGTTTTTCTTGTTTAGTTGGTTAATGGAGAGGAGGAAGAATGCCTTTGGTGCATGATTCTTGTTGGAGGTGGAAACTTTCATTTCTGTGGACATCCATAATGCAGCCAAGTGTCAAGTGTACGGGGACAGTTATTCATTCATTGAAAATACTAAGTACTATATTGGTACTTGATATGGAAGCTTTCTTTTGCAATGTACGATCCAACCCATTGGGTTGCCACAGGTAGAACATACTATCGACACACCCGACAATCAAAATGGCTGCATTTGTGGCTTGCTGACTTCCTCCCAGCATTGTTTGTGGAAGAGCGACCACACCATGATAAGTGCCATTCAACTGGTTTGGATTTTAGTTCTGAGCCATGGGCAACAGAGTGCTACTATGTGGCTTTTAAGCCATTGCGTGATCTACCCCGCCCAAGGTGATGCTGGGCGGATGAGCCAATTTTTGTGGTATGGCTGTATAAAATGTAACTGTAAAAAAAGCAAGAGACGATGGAAATATTCTTACATGTTAACTGTAAAGAAATTCAGTCAGGCCACAGACTTCGACATGATCGGTCAAATACCGGTATTAACTGTAACATTTCTACCGTATCCTGTTATCTTCTTTACGACTAGTACTCGTACTACAGTAGAACGATACGAGATGAGAAAAATCCCCAAAATCCTACGAGAACAAATAAATAAAAAATACTCTGTTTCTGTAATATAATAACAGTAATAACAACAAAGTCGACCACCGTACTCTACCATGTACTCCGAGTAGTAGTGGAGGTCTACCTTCCCGTTTCTTTCATGCGTCGTAATCCGTGAGTGAAGTTGCATGATGACGACTGTGACATGTTGCAACCATTCCCGCGCACAACCGAAATAATGGAGAAAACACCTGCCCTTCGTCGTATGCTGACCAACGCTACATAAAACGCAGCCGAACAATTTCGAATTGACTGTGAAGGCAAAGGGTTGTCAGTCGTCTATTTGTGCTGAGAACTTCTTTCCTGCAACGGGACGCCTGTTCCTTATCCTTGTCGCACAGCGAAAGAACCAATACCAATCACCGTTAAAGAAGGAGGTCGACGGCTCTACGACTACTATGTGGTCCTTTCAGCAGCAGCAACTCCAAGTTTTTGAGCAGGAGCGATCCTCTCTGGAAGACATTGACAATGATGACGATTTGTCTCAAGTCTCTCTCAGATCGAATAGCTCCTCCATACGGAAAGTTGACTCAATGCTGGCCAAAGCGCTGTATCGCATGTCTGTTGATGATCGAAATAGAATCCAAGAGGAGCTTCATGGGGTACGGAATTTAGCAAAGGCAGAATCCCCACAGAGTTTGGACACGGCAGTGGCAATGCTTCGGGGAGAGTTCGACTTCGGGGTGCAAAAGTGGGCAGCTACGGCCAATCAATCCACTTGGTCATTTTGCAATGACATTGTCATGCCGGCAAGTCAAGTATACGTCAAGTCACGGGAAATGTGTCTCCGGTATTTGCGTGCCGATAGGATGAATCCTAAATCGGCGTCTGTTCGAATGCTGAACCATTTGAGACTGTTACACAAATACTTTGGTCCTGAGTCTCTTCATCGTCCTCTCCGACTTTCCGACCTTGTTAAACAAGAACAGGACCTACTGCGAGCGGGAAATAATCAGGTCTTGCTCTCTAGGGATAGAACCGGGCGGTTGATAATCTTCTCGCAAGGGTCAACTTCAACAGAAGGAGTGACTGATGCTTCGAGGGTACGTCCTTGATTGCATTAACAGTTTTCTGTGTCTTTGTTTCTGGGTGAGCTATCTTACGATTTGGTTTCTCTTTTGTCGTAGCTTCGCGTCAGCATGTATTTCTTCTCTTGTTTAGCAGAAGACATAGAAACGCAGAAATATGGCTACGTATGCATCGCTGTTCCAGACCGTGGTGTGGTTGAAACCTTCAAGAACATTTCCAATCCAGAAACTCGGCAAGATTGGAAGGATTTCCTGAACAATGACTACAAACCCCTACGGCTGTCGGCGTTCCATTTGATTCATCCGGAGGGACCTGGTTTCCAACTTTTGAAAGCGTTTTGGGTGATGTATTCCTCACGGAAGGACGACTGTGCAAAGGCAAGGTTTTATACGAATTTAGAGCTCGAGACGCAGTACAAGCTTTTAACCTATGGCATCCCCATTCAAGAATTGCCTTTGACGGTGACAGGAACTTTGAAAACGAAGAATCATATTCTTTGGATCAAAAGCAGACATTTGATCGATAAAGCAAGAGAAAAAGGACAGGACATAGCAAACATTGGGACACTTCATCCTGGGGTATATGACGTGCTCTTCAGTAGAGGAGGAAACTCATCGCATTTTGGCAACATGGAATTCCGCCAGATCATTGCATCCAGAATCGAAGCGTACAATAGTGGAGGACGAAAAGAACGTACCACAATTCGACACGACATAATTCGGATGGTCCATAGAAAGGGCGGCCGATTCCTGATGATGCAATCAGATGGATGGTGGGTTGAGCTGTCCAACGAAAAGCTTGTTATGGAAAAAGTAACGAACGCAATCTATGACTTCAATCGAAAAGCCGTTGCAAAAGAACGAAGGCAGGAGTCAAGTAGTGTTACAACAAAGTTTCTGGACGGAAATAAACGACGGCGCATTTGTGAACTTGAAAATGTCAACACAACTGACTCCGTTCAAAAGGGTTGCTTCTAGCTAGCTTTGCGGATAAGGCAATATTTTGAATAACCAGAGCTTTATACGGGAACAAGTTCATAGTTTTATTTTCCGACGTTTTCGGATTCTCCATGAGACATCACCTTGGTCGTGTCTCTCAATAAACGCAATTTTCAAATGGCAAGGAGCGATCCATCCTTACGGTTCATCGTTTGAAATAAAATCTAAAGAAGCATGTGAGAGCAAAGTACAAAACAATGTCATGATTTATTTCCCGAGTTGACTTACGGGGATCCTCGCTATTACTTGGCTCATACGAGACGGTTGGCTCATCGCTGACAGTGGGACTGAAGGTGGGAGACTTGGTCGGAAACAAGCTCAGGCTAGGCTCGTAACTGACTGTTGGCTCGGCCGTTGGAGGTGAAATGTGGGGACCTTTGGTGGGTGGAAGCGAGGGAAAATCTGTAGGCGTTTTTGTTGGGAAGCCTGTAGAAGGAGACGACGAAAGTTCAGGAGCAGATGTTGGTGACATTGTTGCCAGCACGGGGGGCACGCTTACAGAGCCTTCCAAAATTAAAGTTCTCCAAAATGCAACGTCTTCCAAGTCCATGCGATGCTGCTCGATGGATGCACGACGGCGCCGCTGCCCCGAGACAACATTGAAGGATACTGCAAGACAATACCAAACCGCATTGAACGCTACAATTCTCATTTTATCAACTGTATGAAGAAAGAAAATGGAACAGAGAAGGGAAAATGAAAGGCTTGAAGATGAAGCTGCAATGTTGTTGCTGAGAAACAGGTTCAAAGGCTCGGGGAAGCTTCGAAATATTTGCAAGTATCGGAAGATCCCGTCGAAAAGGAGGGAAACGCTTGAATGATGGCATCTTCCCACGAGGTATCTTTGGCGTTCTGCCTTACATAAGAATTACTTTCTCACTTACGTGGTATAAACTTAGGAGTCGCTCAACGCGACCACAAAGGATCGTTCTCCGGCGATCTTTTCTTGGCCGATTGCGTTGACGTTTTCACAGGACGGTCAATTGGCACGCACTCGGACAAAAGGTACGCCGTAGTTGAATTGGTCTTTCGAAAACGATGTATAGATTTCTTGAACGAGTCCCACCTTTAATGAATCATTTTTGAAGATGAACCCTGTCACAAATCTAAACAAACCGACTAACAGTAAAGGCAAGATGAAATGCACGACTCGAGACGGCATTCTCGTTACGACAACTCCGAGCACGGGCAGTGTGACTAATACTCCCTATCTACGAGAATACGCCCCACAGAACCGCAACTGACGTCCTTGGTTGTCGTTGAACAACGGGTTTTGCGGGACCTAGTGGTTCCTCACCTATTCTGCTACTAGTCGTAGTCAGTAGAACCGTCAATCAAATCGTCCGTTACTGGGAGACTCTTAGCAACAAGCTAGGCGCAGAAGCTCTTGGAGGGTTCGCTTCCGTCTTCTGCTCTCTTTCTCTTTCCTCCATCTTGTCGTTCAAACTGATAAGTGCTGCTAAGAGTGCAGTGAACATTCTTCTTAGCCTGGACTCTCTTTTTGTGCTCTTTTAAGGACACGGCAACTTTTGATCGAATGTGCGCACGATCTGTGGTCACTTTCCACCACCCGCGTTGGTCCCAAACTAAAAATCTTCCTTTGCGGCTTTCAATATCTTCAACGATTCTCCAAGTCACGGCCATTTTGGTGTCAGTATTTGTAGTTTCATTGTGCTCGTCAAAGTTAGCTTCGATTAATTCACGGAAAGTTGCGTTTCCGGGGTGACTGAGGTAGCTCTTCCCAAAACGAAAAAGGACATCATTTATCCCCGGACACTCGACAGGATCGTCCTCCTTGGTTTCTTCAATCACTTTTCTTGTTCTGATCCATTGCTGATGATTCTTCAATTTGATTTTACCAGTTCCAGTTCGAGGAATCAAATCAACGGGTATACCATAAGTCATTAGTTGGTAGTTCGTTTCGATGTCGTCATTGTAATGAAATTTCAATCTCGTCCTTGATTCAACGTCCACTGATAAAATAACAACTGCTCTGGTGAATCGAAAAAAAGCCGTGTCTGGCAGACATTGATGGTAAGCCGCGATTCTGGTTGGGATGGCAGCAAATACTCGCTGTGCTTCTTGCGCTTCTCTCTTATCAGGAAACAAACTGTGGTTCTCCGGCCAAAATAAACTAATAACACCCCGCTGTTGCGTTTCGACATCATCTGCCGCGACCCACCACAAGTAAATAAAGAACTTCATCTGCAAAGAGAGGAGCAAGAACTGTGAGATGCCTGAGAATTAAACAAATTTTCAGTCGTTTTTCAAAATAAGTGCTCACCCTAGCGTACAAGGTGAATTTCAGCCCGACATTGCCAACACATGAAATTACTCGTCGGCCACTGCGATCTCGAAAAGGCAACAATTGATACTCTCCACTTCTGAGCAGTTCAGTTTCTTCTTTCCCCAGATCCGACATGCGAATCGGTCGTAGCAGCGCTTCCGATCCGTAATATTCTAGCAGCAAATCCAAATATTTGACGAAACGGAGAACTGCTGCAGTTACATTGAATCGTTCGGTTCGTAGACATCGCAATCTGAGTGTTGGATCATACATTATCCATTGGCTTTGAAAAAGGAACACAGCTTGATCGTAGGCTGGTTTGGGATGAAACTTTTCTAGCTGACATTGAAAAGCCATGAGTGACTTTCGTAGCATTTCCGGGGTTTCTTCGGCCGCTAAATTTCGAACGCCGTGAACTTCTTCGTTGATGGCATTGCGATCATTGAAAGACAATGTTGCAAGTTCTTTGGAGAGCATCTCATTGACGGCTTTGGTATCCACATCCCCAAAGGTCATTGTTTCATTTCCGGCGAGTCTCGGCGTTGGTGGACGAGACGGCGGACTGTCAGTAGCCCGCCGGGAGTTCGCTTTTTGTGTGACATCGTCAATTTCGTTCGCCGGGTCATTGATGTTGCAGCGTCTGGCACCACTGCCATCACGATTCCAAAATTGCCACCAATCTGGAGCAGCAGCTGTTGTCATGGTTTGGTGCTCTCTCATCGTCTCTGCTCGATTAATGAATTCATTCATCCCGAATGTTGAGTTCGTAGTCATAGACGCCACATGACATGGCAAAATAGTATTGTTGTTGCCGTTGCTATTGGCCATATTTCATCTGCGTCTGCCCAGATGAATCGGGACGATTGTTGTTGTTTTGGGATGAGAGATTCTGTTGTTGCTCTGGTAGAGAGTAGAGAGGTTTTCTGATGGGACGAAAAATTATTACTTTTAGAGTACATTTTGGGAGCTCCCTCAAACGTATTCGCATCGACGGTGGAGTAGTATGGAATATTCTTACTCTTCTTCTTGTTTACGACGTAAGTAATAACAGGCGTGAGAGGTTTTCTGATGGGACGAAAAATTTAGATGTTGGGAGGTCTCTCAAACGTATTCGACAGTGGAGTAGTAGAAAAACAATGGGTTTTTCTTACTCTTCTGTAAATAACTGTAAGTAATAACAGGCGTTGACAGTGTTACTGAAACACATTGAAAAATATTATTACTGTAGTAGTACGTAGCATGGCAAGAACGGGCCTATCTTTAGGAAAAAAGAAGTTTTATAATAATTCACAGTCAATCTCGAGTATTTCTAACTGTAAAATACTTTTTACAGTTAGTAAAAATTACACATAAAGTAGTCTGACTGTGAGTACGAATTACTAACTGCAAGTACGTACTCACAGTCACAGTCAATAATCCCAGATCCCATGTTGCTCCTTCCCCGCTGAGTCGATCACCTTGCTTGTCGTGTACTTTTGATTAGTGAGGGTTTTCTTAACTATCACTAAGGGTTAGTTACCTGTAATAAGTTTGGTATCATAAGGCCTTCATTTGGCTTGTCCCGCAAACAATGTTACCGTAGTCCACTAGAGGTACCCTCACAGTATGTACCTGTACGTCGTAATAGAGAATACCGGTACGGTAGGTACCGTACTACCTGTAATGAGCCGTAGTAACAATTTCGATCTTGTCGGCACCGCTCTAGCAATCTTAATCAACCAATTTTCATCAGTGCCGTCCTCTAGCTAGCTAACGACGTTAGAAGCTTTGATGCGAACTCCACAATCAATCTATCAGATTTGACAGGCGAGAAGCTGTTGTACTACTCGGAGTTGTGCTTTGGTCAAATCAAAACGAAGATGCCCACTCAAATTTATACGGAAATTCCGTCACGGGAGGATGCCGAGGATGACAATATGAACGGCGTGGCTGCCCAAAATGATGACGAAACAAACGATAGGGCGAGGACTGCGACCTCTTTTGCTGATCCAAGTACACCAACGCCGTCGTTCGGTCAGATTGCTCAGACACAACAAGAAATGCCTCTCACCGGCCACGGACCCACTCACGTATTCGAATTATTCCAAGACGAAGCCATTATTTCATCCACAACGACAGCAGTTTCGCGCAGTACCGACATTTCTGATGATGCAATGATTATGACGGTCGATGAAGCCATTGAACGGATAGGCATGGGCTATTTTCAGCTGGTCGTATTGACCGCTGCAGGCCTGTGTTTTGCCGCCGATGCGATGCAAGTATTGTTGCTATCGTTTTTGAGTGAAGTATTGCGTTTGGAATGGAATTTGACGGAAAATGAGACAGCCTTGATCACATCAGTATTGTTCATTGGAGCCATTTTCGGAACGTTGACCTTGGGTCCCTTGGCCGACAAGAAGGGACGAAAACCCGTCTTTTTACTGGCAGCAACCATCATTAGCTTTTTTGGCGTGACAAATGCCATGGTGACGGAATATTGGTCATTATTAGTGTCACTGTTTATGGTGGGATGGGGTGTCGGTGGACTTACGGGCGAGTGGTACTGACTGCAAATGGTTTTCGTTGTTTGATCAGTTTTCACAGTCAATCCACACAAGAACTCATCATGAATGCGTTTCCTCTTCGTTCTTTTGCAGTTCCCTTTGATATTTTGGCCGAATTCCTACCTGCCAATTCACGAGGAAAGAATCTGTTGGTGATTGAATATTTCTGGACATTGGGTGTCTTGTTTGTGGTCGGTGTTGCTTTCCTCACGTTGGGAAACGGGGAAACCACAGGCTCGTGGCGATCCTTTGTAGTGATTTGCGCCATCCCATGTTGGATATCAATATTGATTGGGCATTGTTTTGTGCCTGAAAGTCCAAGATGGTTATGCACCCAGGGACGGTGCGAAGAGGCACTCAAAATCATTCGAAAGGCAGCCGCATTCAATAAATTGGATGCCGACACATTATTCCCCCCGGGTACGCAACTGGAAGATGAAGAAAAGGAAGAGTCTGACTTCTGTGAACTGTTCAGTCCTCGGTGGCGGTGGACAACACTCAAATTATGGGGAGCTTGGGGTTTCTTTTCTTTTGGATACTATGGCACGATCATGGCAATCACCAAGATCTTTGGTGGAGATGGAAAGCGTCACCTAGTGGGAGGCCAAGAAACGTATAGCTTTGATTATGGCGCTATTTTTGTTAGCAGCAGCGCAGAACTGGTGGGAACAACAATTGCGATACTCTGTGTGGACGTGGTTGGACGGATTCCACTGCAAGTTGTCGCTTATTCATTGGCAGGGGTCTCTGTCTTTTCTTTGTGCCTTTCAGCTGCCAATGGTGCCCGTCGATATGTCTTGATCTCTCTAGGATTCTCATCGCGAATATTCGAAATGATTGGAAGCTGCGTTTCATGGGTTTCGACTGCAGAAATTTTGACTACCGAAGTCCGAACAACCGGCCATTCTGCTGCCAACGCTGTAGCACGGATAGGTTCGCTATTTAGCCCTTTCCTCATGGAGGGCCACGGGTCTCTGTTGACGAAAGGACTGATAATGCTGGTGATTCACGCAGTTACTGTCACATGTGTCTCGCAGCTCCCGGAAACAAAAGGCTCTCACATGGGCAGAGCTCATCACCATGACGAGGAGACAGAAGAGCTGGTTTCAAATGAGCAATTACATGATGCGGAACCTCCATTCCAAGGGCCTTGCGATGGCGATGCAAGATCTATATCCTAAGAATTCGTGTTCTTTTTGAAAAGCAATGCAATGCACGAGTGACAGCTGTATCGGAGATGCTAGATTTAAGCTATCATTTCGCACTTCAGCGAGATGTGAATTCCGCAACTCGTCCTTCCATTTTGGATTTCAAGCTCGGTCGGACGACCAGCCATCAAAAGCTTTCCAACTGTGGTTTTGGCTTCTCCCAACAAAATGCCATTACCGATCACTTCTTCATTCATATCCCACACCTCCAACTTGACCAACTGTCCGTGGTGGTCAAGTGGAAAGTCCTTATGCTCCTCCCACCTCGGTTTTATGGTGTTGTGTTTTACAGATGTTCGGAAATTTCGGGTCCCAATACTCACGACACAGTAGCAATCGGGAATGGCAACTTCGAAAAGTTGCTGTTCAATTGTCAATCCTCTACCAGACACGACTGTCATTCGGATCGTTCCAAGCGCACCGACGACATTGTCTTCGCCCGTTGATTCATTCCTGGGACTTGCATATTTTGCGACATATGGCAAAATACCCGTGTGTGATGAGGCTCCCGGCATCAAAGCCGATTGGGATTCCGATTCCTCGCCAAGACCTGGCATGAAGACACCACTCAAAGAAACACGAAATTCCAATGAAGCCTCATTCGTGTCATCTGATGATAATCTTCTCCTTTCAGTTAAAGTATTATCAGGATACTTTTTCAAATCTTCCAAAATCACAGTCGTCGTTCCAATGATCGTCGATCTTTTATCTTGACCGGCATCGATCAATTCCAACTCAATAATAGCTTCATCTACGATTTCCATATCTTTTGTTAAGGGAATTGTAAACGCACTGTCGTATGAAGGATTGACAGAGTCGGAATACCCTGGACATTCGTAAACCACATTGGAATTGTACTCTTTCCCAGCAAATTTGGCCTTGACAAACGTCGAAGCGGTGTCTCGATTGACTGGTAGATCAAATGCCCGATTGATAATGATGACAAGTAGACCAATGATTTCACAGTGCTCGTTTGATTTCATAGTTTTGGATGAATCTCCAGAGATATCATTGACACTATTGTTCTTGTCACTGGTGATGCTTTCAAGATCTGACGTCCAGCCACAAATGGAACAAGACAGGGTTACAGAAGCTCCTGTCTTTCTACCATTCAGTAACAAGGGCAGCTCCTTTCGTCTGTGAGATGAAAGCAACAACTCAATCACGCTGACAGTGGCAATGCCCAAGTCATCGTCCGGATCCAATATCCCTTCATCTTCATCCCAAGCCTGGATGGAAATCTCCTGGCTACGATCCCACAAAAGGAAATCCTTGGTGACATTCCACGTGGGGTTACAATCGTCCATGATAGTTTTGGTTCTCCATACGTCTCTTGAGTTTATGGCAATGGCACCCAATGAAATATTGAGATAAACATCGGGTATGTCGTCCTTGGCCAAGAACCGTTTCTCAATGACAAATCCCCGTCCAGTCTCGACGTTCAACCGAAGCACGCCCACTGGAGGGATGTAGGTATCCAAGTAATTGTTCTCTGCCGATAGTTTATACAGCCTTCGATAGGGTAGACACGAACTCAACATCGATCCTTGAATAGCAGCTTTGATGGCACCGTTCAACACCTTCATTTCGGCCACTGATGCCAAGCCCGTGAACCTCAAGTCCAATTGGGGCATATTAATGAAGGAATATTGGATGCATGACACGACTGGTAGTTCATCGGTCAGAGGTTTGAAAATCACCGCCATATGTCCAAACAATTTGAGTTTCTTGATGCCAAATCTACCGATGTAGTCGGATTTTAGTTGAATGTGACACTCTCCATCCCATTCTACGTCAAAGTCCAATTGAACTGCGTCGTTTTCTATGTGATGGACCACAATATTGTTCATTGCAATTGGGACATCTCCCAAATCAACCTTGACGAATCGGCAGGTATTCATCGGAGCTGGCATGTCTTTGAAGTACGGCTCCACCTTGGATTTCATATTTTCGGCAGCGGCAATCTTGATGTGGTTCCACAATTCTGCCATGATGTCTGTAAAAAAGGATGTTTCTGGATTGACACGGCCAAACACAGAGCGTTTTTTGCGACTTTTTCTCCGTCTTTGCATCAACTGATCTCGGAGGGTGTGTTTCTTCTTCTTCTTCTTGCCGTCGTCGTCGTCATCATGATCATCATCCTCACTGAAAAGTCGGTCGGAAAACCCGAAAAATATCAATGCAGCCGTGACAGCGGAGCCTAGCGCCAAACCGAGGGAGAAGGAGGACACCTTTCCCATCGCTCGTAATAAAAAAAAGCAGTAACAGGTGTTGATTACGATGAACGCCGCTGGGTCTCTTTGGAGTACAGAGTAGTATGGTGATACTCTTAGTTTGTAATTTGTTGTAACGCACCAGAGAACAAAACGTGGGAAGGAAACGTAGTAATCGAAGAATCTTTTCCAAAATGTAGACTGCTCCGAACATTACGGAGTTGTACGACTATTTTAACCGTTAAAAATCCATCATCGCGGATCATTCTGATTCCAACGAAAAAGAGGGGGACAACCGGAAAACCCCCCAATAATCAGTCAATAGTACTTAAATAGTCTCGAAATACCGAATGCCAAGGGATGTTCAAGTCAGCAGCGGCGAACGAACGAAGGCAAGGCTTGGAGCGCGATGACGACAACGGCGATCGAGTACAGTGTACATACCTCGTAGTAGGAACAGACAGCTATCCATACAGATAGCTGTTTGATCTTGTTTTGTGTCGCAGCTGTCTGTCTCCTCACAGAAATAGAAGCATCTTCTGGCTTCGTATCATTATAGTGTGTAGTACTGGATCATGATTTTAGCAACTGCAACCAGACGTCTGTCGCAGGCTGCGGTGCAAAGGGCAACAGTGCGATCCCTGTCTTCGGGTGCCGATGTCTTGGCCGGAAGTGGGTGAGTGGAATATTAAGAACTGATGTTTTTGGATTTTTTCCAGCAGAAGGAGGCTACCAATCTTCCTTTTTTTGAGTAAGAGGAATTACGTACATAGACAATGAAAATGCACCTTTAGAAGGTGTATCAAAAACCAACGAAAACAATCTAATTATGGGGTCACACAGACAACAGTATGGAATTTTTCGCATCAATCTAACAGGTTTTGTTGCTTTTGCCATTACTTCTATGTTGTCCTTCGAAAATTACTATAGAGTTTACGGTGGTTTGACGGATCAGGATCGAATATTTACGAATTTGTACGGTGAACAAGATTGGCGTCTGAAGGATGCACTTGGTCGTGGCGACTACCATTTGACCAAGGAAATCATGTGGATGGGTCCTGACTGGATCGTCCAAGAAATCAAGGACAGTGGTCTCAGAGGACGCGGAGGTGCAGGCTTTCCCTCTGGACTCAAGTGGTCTTTTATGCCCAAGGAAACTGATGGACGGCCCTCCTTTCTGGTAGTGAACGCCGACGAAAGTGAACCTGGAACCTGCAAGGATCGTGAGATTATGCGTAAGGACCCTCACAAGTTGGTTGAAGGATGCCTCTTGGCTGGTTATGCCATGCGAGCACGGGCTGCTTATATTTACATTCGTGGTGAATACTTCAACGAGGCTGTTGTTTTGGACGAAGCCATCCACGAAGCTTACAACGCAGGTTTGATCGGAAAGAATGCCTGTGGAAGTGGCTATGACTTTGACATCTTCCTTCACCGTGGGGCTGGCGCATACATTTGTGGTGAAGAGACCGCCCTGATCGAGTCCTTGGAGGGTCGCCAGGGAAAGCCTCGCCTCAAGCCGCCATTCCCAGCCGGAGTGGGTCTCTTTGGTTGCCCATCCACCGTCACGAATGTTGAGACTGTGGCTGTTGCTCCTACTATTTTGCGTCGTGGTGCCTCTTGGTTTGCCTCCTTTGGAAACGAGAACAACCGTGGAACCAAACTTTTTGGTATCTCTGGTCATGTCAAGAGCCCAAAGGTCGTGGAAGAGTCCATGTCCATTCCACTCCAAGAGCTCATTGAAAAGCATTGTGGAGGTATGAGAAATGGTTGGGATTCCCTTCAAGCATGCATCCCCGGAGGTTCTTCTGTCCCGGTTCTTAACAAGGCACAGTGTGACGAGGCCATTATGGAGTTTGATGACTTGCGTGCCAAGGGTTCTGGTTTGGGAACTGCTGCTGTGACGATGTTCGATGACACGGTTGACATGGTTGCAGCCATCCGTCGTCTGTCGCATTTCTACAAGCACGAATCTTGTGGACAATGCACACCTTGCCGTGAGGGAACATCCTGGCTCGAGGATGTTTTGATTCGAATGGAAAAGGGTGACGCCGATAAGCGTGAGATTCCCATGTTGGAAGAAATTTCTCGTCAGATCGAAGGTCAAACCATCTGTGCTTTGGGCGATGCAGCCGCATGGCCAGTCCAAGGACTGTTGCGACATTTCAAGGGAGACATTGAAAAACGAATCGAAGATCCATCATCCTTCGATCATGAAGCCGCCTTCCAGCACTGCTGGAGTGGTGAACCCTTCGATAATGCCGAATGGACCGGAAAATATGGAGCTGGTCTCACATACAAAAAGGCTGCTGCGTAGATGACCAACTTTCGACGAAACCTCTCCTTCGTTTTCTAACTTAAATATTAGTTTTCACACGTAAGTGCCATCAGTAGCTAACTATTCATTCCTCAATTTGTAGGAGAGTCCCAACGCATTTCTTCGGTGACTGTATTCCAGTAAAATGGATCATCCGACGAAGAAGCCCCTTCCATTAAGATCCATTCACCCTGTTCGACACTATTGGTAGTGTCGGCAGCGTCCCCGTCATCATCCTCCCTTTGTATGTTCCCATCAACGTTCGGTTCGTCATCTAATATTGGGATTTCGTCTTCCAATACCCCGCCCCAATCGTTGCTCTGGTTTTCGTAGTACCGCGCAACGTTTCTTGCATGACGCAGTCGATCTTGCTCTACCGACTTTATAAATTCCTTTCGTTCGATGATTGGGATGGTTGACGATTCCGAAGAATCGTTCGACTTCTTTTTCGACGACACTTGATTTTGTGTGGATGCGGATGTTTGTGTCGTGTCGTCGTCCTCGTGTCGGTTCTGATTTTCCTTTCTCAAATGTTGCGCTGACATTTCTTGAAACCATTGTAAGCGTTCATCCAAGAGTTTCTCTAGTGCTTCGGTCTGTTGCCGTCTGGTGGCATAGTATTCTTGATTCCAAAACTGACGTGCCTTTTCAGGATCTTTGAAGGCCTCTTCAAAGAGTTTCGAAGAAGGATCGTTGCTAGAATATGCCTCTTCTTCTGCCATGATTCGTCGATGAAGTTCTTCTTGTGCATCGGGATTCTTTTCGAGGTACTTCTTGGCTTTGCGAGCCTGTTTGGACAAGTCATCGACAGTGATGTCGTTCTTGGATGACCTGTTCGTTTTTTGCTTTCCATAGGGTGCCATGGGTCGGGCTGTTACAGCTTCCAACACAGAAGGTGAGAAAATCGACCCGACATCAGAAACAACATTCATTCCATCTTGATTGCTGGCTTTGAGGTTCAAGGAACCATCGGGATTTGCCGCAGATTCACACGCTTGCTGGTAGGCTTCCGGTTGTAGATACACTCCACCGTCATCTGTGATTTCAAAGTCGGAAATGTACTTTTTCTGATACTGTGAGGGGATCGCCCCCGGTGGAAGATTGACCTCATCGTATCTGGTTCCTCCCGCAAGGGGAGTACCATCAGCGTCTATGAGTATCCCTCCGCCGGGCGAGGAAAGTGTCTCCAAAATGATCGTTTCTTCTTTTCTCTTTTCTCTCAATTCGTCAATAATGGAAGGTAGTGGCATGTTTGCTAGATCTTGTTGTAGTAATTGTTCTTCTTGTTCTATTTGTCGCTGTAATTCCCTCCATTCGGCCATGTCATCATCCATGTCGCCTTGACCAGTGGGAATTTTACGTCCCCCTGTTTTTTTGAAGGATTTTTTTTTCGTCGTATTGGGTCGTTTGGTCCGAAATTGTTTGATTTGTTGGTTCAGATCTGACATGTTGGTTACTGCTGAGGTTGGTGGTGAAGAGGATGGTAGCGATGTTCTTTTCCGTCTGGGTCTCTTCTGTTTGCTCGTTGAAGGTGTAGTTGATTGATCATCACCCGTCAAAGACGTTGTGGAGGGATCACCGAAATCCTGTATATCGTTTCTGTTTCCATCGTTGTTGTTATCGGATGCTACCGACCTGAGACGATGGCCCTGAATTCCAAATTTTTCGGAAGAGACTGATGTCGATGATTCCATTCGATGCAAGGGAGGACACCTAGCCATAAGTCCATCGGAATGCTTTGTCCAAACAAGGACAATCACAAAGGATACAGAGATGATGTTGTGCCGCATGTTGAAAAATCGTAAAACACAAAACACTTTAACCGGTCAAACTTTGATACTGTTTGTTTTTCCCTATATTCAATATGTAGGCACTGTCTTTTCGCTTGCAAGTATAATACGTTATTATAGCGTCCTGAAAGGATGCTATTCTGTCTCCATTCATTGTCAGTCATCATCAGACGACGACCAAATTCGAAATTGATTGTTCTTGCTCACTCAAACAGTCAAATCAATGGTTGCTTGGTGGCCTTTTTGTGGTCTAGTTGGTCAAACTAGTTTACGGTATCATATCTTCTGGAAAAAACTACTCGGAGTACCGGCAGTACTCTGACTGCGAATGTAATCTGAATTACCCTTTTACGACTCTCTAGCTAGCTACGTCGTAGTAGTAGCAGGTAAGTACAAAATGAAACAATAGTGAAAAATGAAACAATAGTGACAACTTGAAGGACCACTCTAAAGACAACACGATTAGTAGTAGCAAGTGCGACAGCAATCTGCCAGAATGCGTTGGAACAAGTGAAAGATGTCAACACACCCCTCATTTTAATTCACTGGTTGTTTGGACATTTTCCTCATTCACGAGAATTGTCATCTTTCCAGTTCTAATGAGTCGTGGGCAAAAGAGTACTGAGTAGATGGGGAGTTGTTGCATATGATTTGTCATCCTGAGAGCCAAACTTCTTGGAGGATGCGCAGCCTTAAACGTAGAATTTCTTTGATGTCGTCAACAAACGAGTTACCCTGCAGCACTGGTTCATGGAACATTCTTTCTCACCATGCACATAATGTCATTTCTCCTACTCTCCTCCCAGAACCTTTTGTAATTGTTGAGGACTCAATTCCAATCGAAAAGGAACAGATTCTACCCCAGGCTTTGGTCGACGGCTAGTCTTTGATACAAAGTCACAAAATTCCTCCAAATTGTTGTATTCATGGAGCGTTTCTACCACAGCTTGGAGATGCATCAAATATTCCATCTCGTTGGCATGACGGCATTTGCTCGAACCAAATGCCACTGGCAATACTGTACAATAAACCGTTTGTTGGGTATACCCACGTTGGAAATCAATGTCCAATGGGACACCCCATTTGGCAATCAACAAGTCTCGGAGAGCATACCCATCAAACCCAATGTCATTCACGTTGTTGCCATTGTCGGCTTTTGCCACCGCTGATTGGAATGCTTGTAACGATACGGATGAATCGTCGTCATTCCCAATGTTGTCGATACTACTATTATTTTCTGTTACACCAATCTTTTTCTTGGCTTGCTGAAAGGACGCTAAAGAAGAAGTGTCATTGTCGTTATTCGTGTCTTTTGTTGCGGCCGCCTTTCGTTTCGCTTTCAGTATCTTACGTTCTCCCGGTCCATACGTGCTGAACTCAATCACTTCCTCCCATAAATCTACCAACCAATTGTTGCGTCTTGTTTCGGTTCGTAATAATAATAATGCTCTTGGACTGAGTGTTCTTCTTGTTCTTCTTGTTGTTGCTGCCGAGTGATGATGAGTCAAAAGAAAACCTTCCGAATATGTCCATGTGCCCAACACTATGAGCAAAGCTCCGTAGACGACAACAACAGCAGCGACGGTAAACGTTGATGCTATTCTCTGCATTTTTCAAAAAAAATATGTTATGGTGGAGAAACTTTGGTTCTGTCTGTCGGGAAGTACAATGGGGAGTCGATGCAAAAAAAATGAAAAGCAAACCGTGGATGGGGGTTGGGAGAGAAAACTGACAAAGGCCAAGGAAGGAGCTTGATGATGCTCTGATGCAACAGACTAACTGCCGGTAGCTAGCTGCGGAAGATTACTGCTGTTGCCGAAATTCGAAAATGCGATTGTTGTGTCGAGTTGTTGTGTTGTTGTGACGTACTACCGTACGTCTACTGTCGTACTACAGGTACGAACCACTCTCGTACGAGTTCCTCGCAGTGGTCATATGTCCTTGTGCACGTCTGATGAACTACTACTACCACTCTATCGGACGTAATCAATTGATAGCACCACCTATCATACGACTTACTGTCAGTAGCAGTAAAAGATTTTCTTGTTGTGATGGTGTATTATATTATTTTCCTATCCCTCTATCGGGCTGGCAATCTGATATTAGTATTGCAAACACGCTATTTATCCCGAGTATTGCAAAAGATCGTTCGCAAGCAATGCACCAAGTTCACTAGAATTCAAATCATCCTCGTCTCGTTGAAGACTCGCCGATAGCTTGTCGAAGTAATGGTGACGCCGGGCTTTTGCTTGCCGGCGAGTAGTGCGCCGACCCAAATCTGCAGCGCCATCCTTTGAGGCTTCTAGGGCAACAAACTCTGCAGCCTGCTCATATAAACCAATACGCCGTAATGCAGGCATCAGTTCGAGGATTAGTTCGTCCACCTCGTTGCTGTTTTCAAGTCCTAACCTTCCATAAGTCCAACCGGTACGGTCGTGAATTCCTGGAAGGATGTAGCTTGCTCGGGACATATGACGGTGCATGGTTTCGTTCCTTTTGTTTTGTATCAATCTAGTGTCCCAGATCTCACATCCCAGAGTCAGCATACGCCGATTCGAGACTGTCTCGCGGAGTAATTTGGGTAGAGCTTTGATAAGCACTGGTACATGTTGCGGTAGATAGGAGTCTTCCAAACTCTTGTCGCACAAACAGTGACAGTTGAAATCTAAAGCTTCCGCATCCTCCAGCTCCTCAAAAGGAATAGCACTGAACGGGATTGTTGATAACCCATCTTCGACGGCGTCTCTGCCTCTGTACCTTGACATGACCCTTCTCATTTCATTCCCCTCTCTCAGCGACAACGGTATCAACCATGTATCTGGGTCCCCGTAGAAGTAGCAGGTATCTTTCCACCCCATTTCGAAAAGTTTCTCCTCTCGCGGACTGGACATGACAGCACGACGGGAAAGAAATGTGTCAGAAAATGTGGAGTGTGCGCCAATCAAGTCGACGACATGCATGCTGAACGTGGAATTCCAGAAATTGTATTGATACGTACGGTCGATTCGTTTCGTGAAGGCGAAGCTTGTCTCCTTTCATTGCGTACCCTACGCATTCTTCCGTGAGATCATACCCAAACCCTTTGCAAGCACCCGACAAGTACGGAACGCCATCTTGGAAATCCTCAAGAAACGCTGCATCACTGAGGTATCCTGCTTCAGACGAGTACGTTTCGAGTTGACTTGCAACCTGAATATCATCAACGGTTGTGGTTTGACGAGTTGGAATGACCGAATCCTTCGGCCCACGAGCAAAATCTTGTACGAAGCTCGCCAATCTCGCGAGGCCATCTTCCCTACTCTCCAGATTCAACTTGCTCAAGACAGTTGGATCTGTTTCTGTACACAGTCCTTCCAGCTCAAATTCGTCGGTGTTGTCGATAGATTCACGGACTGCATTCGAAGTAAGCTCGTCTGGGAACACGTATTCGATCGAAATCCGTTCGCTTCCGATGTTCGACGTTCCATTTGCCAGTGCTTCGTCCTTGATGTAACGTTGTGTATTCGTCTTGAATAGACCCAACGAGGGACAATGAATCATCAACGGGATTATCCTTTTCACTAACCGGCTGGAAAAAGTTTCGCAACCAGCCTCTTGTTCAGAATCGAGTGGAGGACACAAAACCAAGAGAGTCTTGTCATCCACGACCAGAACCTCACATTTTTGATCCCCGATCCAAATTGAAGCACTTACGCCATCGAAATCGGCGGCATCGACCATTTCTCCAATCATACTGAAATTGCTGCCCTTCGCCGTTAGGACAGTGTATTTGTCCATTGCAACTTGTCGAGGCATTAGAGAAGTGACGCAAGGTCTCCGGTTCGATACGTTGGAAGCCGACAATTTCGTCAACTTGACCACCGACTCGGTCTTGACTTCTTCGAATCCATCCTTGTATTTGGAGGAGACAAAGATTTGAAGTTCATTCATCATTCTTCGCAAATCGCATTCACAGGCTTCTGTGGCTTGTATTAGCATGTCTTGAATGACCCCCGCCCCTTGATTTTTGATTGTTGGATGTACGTCAATTCCTTCGTGACGACAAATTTGTAAAAGCTTACTTGCACATTCACTGGGAGATGGACGTTCCATTTTGAAACAACAAAAGGGGGTAGCAGAGTTGTTGTGGCGCAGCTGCGGTGGACGGCAATTGGCCGTCAATACGATGGGACTCTTTGCCGTCCTGGCCAAGGCGTTCAGTGCAGCCCAAAAACCGTTGTCTCCCTCAGAATCAAATACAATGTCAACCTCATCAATCAACACAATGGCCATGGAAGACTCGTCCCGGTCGGTTTTGGACATGGATGACAGCCGTAATTCGTCTGTTTCATTGTTCTCATCTTCTGAATCCTCCACTACTCGACTGTTGGCTTTGGCCGAGAAAAAGTTGTCTTTTTCTCGGTTTTCTTTTGTAGCGAGCATCGTGTCCAGGGATGAGCTTTTCGTTGCTTCCTCAATGGCATTCTTCAAGGCCGTCCCACTGCGAACTTCCGTCGTGTTGATTTCCACAACGGTACAACAGGATTGTTTGGCAACATGATGCACCATTGCGGTCTTGCCACTGGACGGCGGTCCTAGCAGGAGGCATAATGGCGAATTTTGATTCCCCAATCCGTCATGGTCCCAATAGTCATCATCTTCTAGAAAATCGTCATCTTCGTCCGAGCCATAGATTTTCTTGCTTCGTTTGGGTTTTCGTTTCGACGTGACCTTATTGCCCATCGCCTTGTCGAACTTTGCCGTCCTCTTGCGTTGTCGTTCTGCCATGCGTTCCACAGCTTCTCTTCGGAGTTTACGCCAGTGATTGAAATAGTCGCCAAGCTGTTGGCAGGTTCGAGTGGGTGCCAAGCCAACCAGTCCATGTTCCATACCATACTTGTCCACCCACAAGCGATTGTCATCCTTCGTCGACGGAGTTTTGGCACAGTCGCCCCGACGTCGTGGAATTAGAAATTTCTGAAAAATCCGTTGCACTGGAGACAAGGTACAAGCTTCCACGGCGTCAAGACGAGAAAAGGAATCACATCGATAGGGTTCCACATCTGAATTTTGGATTTTCGGGGAAGGAGAAGACTGATGTGTCAGAATATTTTTCCGAAACACATGGTTGGAAGGAAGTATCTCCAATGTGGATTCAACGGTCTTGTTGGTGTCATCGGTCGATGGATATACATGATTGGGCATGGGAAAACGAGGTGCCAGTGGTAAGGACATGTGGTTTGTATGCAAGGTTGTTTGTGTCGATTTTCCATGTTGCTTTCGTTTCAACGGTAATGTTGTTCCACTACCTATCGCAATCGTCTCCGTTACGCTGTTTCCAAACAAGGCCGAACGTTTGGCTTGTCGCTCTCTTTCTCGTTGTTGTTCGGCGTGTCGTTTGGCTTGGAATTCAGCCTGTTTCTGTTCGGCAACAATCTCCTTGACGGATTTGTGTTGAAAAATGGATGCCAGCTGTGGTGTAGTCTCCAAGTCACGTTCGACAGAGCTTGTCAAGGACAACGACGAAATTTTTTTGGAAGTACGTTTCCCAGTATTGCCTTTGGCAGCTTTGGATGTAGCCTTATTAGAGACAGGTGCTACGGAAGCAGGAGCGACCCCCACTGATGTTAGCATTGTAGGAACCTTTTGTTTCCGTTTCTGACTCTTTTTGGATGGTTTGTCTTTTTCTTTTTCTTTGGACAATCTTGATTCTTTCCCAGTAGAAGATGTCTCCAACTTTGATTTTTTGGTTGTGTTGGACGCTTGTTTCGTTTTGGGTGCAAAGAATGGGTTGATGGTCGTAGTGGCACCAGTAGCATTGGATTTGTTGGAAGTCTTCTTGGTCGAGGTGGATTTTCCTTGGTCATCCTTTTGTGTGTCGGTTCGAGGATGGAAAAACGAATTCGTCACAACGGAACATTTGGTCTCGTCTGATAGAGGTTCTGCTGCGGTTGCTGTCGTGGAGGTGCCTTCCCCATTGACGGACAAATGACAATCCTTTGGCTGTACGAGTTTGCAGATATTGTTGTCCTTTCGAACAGGTTCCTCATTCGTATGGCATCCTGTTGGTATCGTTATTGTTGTTGGCCCTAGACATGTCTTTTCGTGTTCTACCGCCAACTCAAAATCTGGAAACGACTTTTCCTTACAAATATCACATAGCCACCGTTGAGCTGCTACTCCCATTGGTTGCAATGGCTGTTGCTGTAGCATCTGTTGCTTCCCTGGTTTGTCCATAAATATGACTTCTGTTGACGACACGACACAATCCTCCTTGAGAAACAGATGAATCAGCGTCTACGACAGGTGACACTACAATCACAGTGTTGACGAAAACGGGAGTGAATCCAGAGAGAGACGCCAGAGGTAATATGGTATTCTTGTGGCTCTCTTTTTTTTCTCGTTTTTCTAACTGACTATTACCATGCCAGTCCAAAGAGAGAGTAGTCTACGGTAGGTAGCTACCTAGTAGGTAGTAGGCACCGTAGTGTGCGATGATCAATCTGATGAATTGTGTGTGATGCTTTTTTTTCAAAGGTTGAAATAAATGGAGGGAAAGCGGGACATGCGCGAGGACGCTCATTCAAAGCTATCATCATATCATACTGTCATACCTTGAATACTACCTGTATGCTGTATGAATCATAATATTATTATCAATCATCATAAACCTAAATTGCCCACCGTTCGCCTGCCCATCAATGCATTTTTGTTATTAGCGAGGCGGAGGATGATTATCGCCAAAAGGTGCTCACACAAACATCATCTTGGCGATCGATGAAAAGAGAAAAAAAGACAGAGATAAACCGTAGTAAGATGGAAAATACAAGACGGACTTCTTTCATCTGATGGCGTGTGGATGGTAATGTTGTTGTGATTGCCATCACTTCCTTCTTCGGTGCTCACTGAAGAAGCAGGAAAGCTGCGAAATCAATCAATCAATCAATCATCCATCGATCCATCTGTTCATCAGCGGCAGCAATAACAATATCCATTGCTTTCGTCGACTTGCCGGTCGTCTCACACACTCGCTCTCAAGTCATCCATTGTGTGCATACGTGAGCTACTACTACTTCTTTCCAATCATAGTGCATCAAGTGTTGCTGTTGCTGTTGTTGTTACTATTGGACCATGGCAGCGTTTCTAATTCAAAACCCGACCGGTAAAAAGGAATACGAAGGTGGACTCAATCTGGACAATGTCACGGAAGAATTGTTGAATGGATTCTTTTGTCATTACGAACCTCCCACATCCGAAAATGCTCAGTTCAAGGCCGCACGAGAGGCACGAGCCCATCCAGAGAAATATTCAATCCGACCAGTCGCAAAACCAATCTTGCGAACACCAACATTGCATCCCAAACACCAAAATGGTAAGGGTACGTCTGCATCCTCCAAATTGGGTTCCAAGAGTGATGCGGCCACGGTCGGACCTCATGGCAGTGCCAAATCCGTCACTTGGAGAGATGAAAAGACCAGCAACGATCGCAACAAGGTAGAAAAGGAAGTCGTCGGATGTGCCGCCAATTATTGCGGAATCTTCCAACAAGGAGAAGGACTCACGGACGTATTCATGACGCCCGCCGAAAAGGCGGCAGCTGCCAAGAAGGCCGCCGCGAAACAAACTTCCAAGAAAAAGAAGAACACCGCGAGCGATAACTCAATTGTCAGTACACCCAAATCGTCATCCTCCTTGGCGAGCCAAGCCTCATCGATGGATGAAAGCGTTGGAAGTAACGGAACAAACAAGAAACGATTGACCCCCATTCTCACCAGTCGAAATAAGAAGAATAGGACCGACACTCCATCATCTTCTACGGTCAATGCTACCCCGACAGCAGCTACTGCTAGTGGAAGGATCTTGTACGATGACTTGGGAAATCCCATTACAGAGAGCGAAGTCGATGAAGAAACTGTAGGATTCGATGAGAGCGTTCCTGGTACCCCCGCATCACAAGCAAGCGGACGAAGCATGGATGATCCACCAAGAACTCCTTCGGAAGGTGATGTGGATACTCCGACTCCCGAGAAAGCTGGTGCAACAACAATGGACTCTACCAACCCATTAGCATTTTTCTACGCAGTTCCAACTGCAGTCATCGGTGCTGCCGTTTCAGCAGCGGAAGCAGTGGGATACAAAACGTCGTCCACCGCAAAACCTGCCACGGAAGCACCAAGCACTCCCGTCGTGGCTGCTGCATCCCCGTCCATTTTGCGTCGACCAGCTCCATCGGACACCAATAGTGGTGTTCTAGCCGAATACAGGGACGAAATCGGAATGTACGAACCAGAAGACTACAATAATCCTTTCCCGAATGCGTCTCGAGATCCCAGCAATGGTCTTGCCTACAAACGTGTTCGATCGCCTCCCGCTCGGCGTCGCCAACCAACGCCTCGACGAGTCCGTGGGATGTCGGAACGATACGAAGATGAACTGTACGATGATGATGAGCACTACACACGACAGGTCATGGAAGATGGTGAAGTTGTCTCTAGCCTCGGAAAAGTCCCCCGCCAAAAGACTGGCACCATTGACACTGTCGCTGCCCGGCAATCTCGTCGCCATCCTGCACCACGAGTTTACCGCGGTCAGGACCTGTCACCCAGTACCATTACTGGCGCAACGTCGTACCAGTACGAACGAGATGCCTCTGGACGTCGTTTACGACCTGCCAAATCTCCGGGGCGTCGTTCTGACATGTACAGCGATTTGACCATGGAAGAGGAAGCCTACATTTACTACCAAAGCCCATCGAATAATGCAGCAGACGAACATAACCGAGGGACTCAACCTCGAAGGAGATCGCGAGGAGACGTGGTAGAAGAAGTAGAAGAAGAAGAAGCTCGACTCGATTACGTTCAGGAACGAGTCATCAAAGAAGGTCGGCGCAATCGTGGCTCCGACCAATACAGTCGCAATAGTATTCTAGATGAGGATGGAGACGAAGAGGAGTTGAGCCCCCGTCAGTATGCTGAAAGATTTGGCCGGAAACGTTGGGAAGGATATTGCGAACCCAACGAAAAGGTGGCTGTTGACACGCGAGAGGATCAAGAAGCAGATAACGAAATCCCAGAAAACTTGAGCCCTCGCCACTATGCCGAAAAGTATAGAGAACGCCGAACCGCAGAAACTCGAGAGAAGGATACATCAGATGAGATAAGTTCTGGTAGAAACAGTAGTAGTAGTAAGAAGGAAAAGAAATCGACATCACAAAGTTCCAAGGAACGTCGACGGTCGTCTGGCTTGGACCCTGCCGCCGGTGACAGTAAGCGTGATCCAATCCCTCGCAAAAGTGTGGATCCCATTGAAGCTGGAGATGCCATGAAGAAAAAGGAACCCCTGCCTCCAACACCAAGGAGGAATGCTGATGGCGCCGAGGAAGTCCGTTCGCTAAAACCAACCTCCAGCACCCCTGCATCGCAAGGATCCTTCGATTTCAGCAGAGAGGCATTGAACAAGAGGCGGGGCATTTCTCAAGACTCACCCTTGAACCAATTCAGTCCACGGAGTATGGCTACTGACGACGAAATTCGTGAAGAAGTTTCCTCCGTCGGCATGGCGTCTGAAACCATTCGCCCACTTAATTATGTCAACCCCTTTTTGAACGTTCCTCCAGCTATAATCGAAGATGAAGAGCAGAACCTACCTCTCGACCGGATTCCGTCCAAAGAAATCGGCGGTCTTGACCCTAGTACCTTGTCTGGATCCGGAAGCACCTTATCATCGAAACCGAGCACAAAGTCGGGACGTTCTTCCCAGCGACAGACGACCAGGTGTGAAAACAAGGCTCATCCGGCCATTCAAAAATCTTTTAGTGGGTCCACCAGAAGCAAGAAGCTTTGGAAAGGCTGGAAGAAAACAATTGGGACAGTAAAGAAGATCGTCCAAGACATTGACGAACAAAGAATACACCCTCCTCAGTTCGGTCAAACAATGAATGCCAAAGTTTAAAGTGTATATGATTTTGAAATCCGTGGGCTTGTCATCATACCGAGCCGCCGTATGATTGTGCGTCGCAAAAAGTAAAGTAACCGTTGCTATTAAAATTGATGTGACGAAAAAAAGTATTTCATAGCAGACTTATTTTTGAGGGTCAATCATTGTTTGTAGTGCTCCGTCAAACTCAAGTTCACACCGTGTTTGTTTATTTATTTGTGATGATGGTTGTGAACTTTACCTCTTGCAAGATTGAGACCGTGCTTCAATAGTCCTCGGACGTTGGACAGTGCACCATGAACACCGGTGTCCGGTAGGCAAATGAGCATCGAACCGTCTCCTTCTGGAACAAATCCTACTACCACTTCAAAGAGTGCTGCTTTTGGGTCTTCTGACGCGGCACCTTGGCGGGCTTGAAGTGCCAAAGAAGTCGCACACTTGGTAAGGTGTTTGTTCAATGTATTTGCGACTGACAAATTATATTGGAACTGCCCTTCAGAAGTGATACAGTACACGACTATGAAATCTACAGCATCACGCCTTGACTGGACAATGAAAGGATACAGTTTGTCGATGGATTCCTCGAAAGTGGCTCTCGATACTACCCTTGCATTGCCGCTATTGGAACCACTCAGTGCGTCTTCGATCTTCGAAGAGATTTCTTCCAGTTTTGAAGCTTGTTTGAATCCTGTTGGAAGCACTTCTACAACAGCAACTTGCATTTGTCTTGCTTTCTTTTTGAAGTGTACCGAATCGCGTATCCTCACCGGTGCCTTTCCAAGAGTATTGTTGAGTAGCAGAACGAGATATTGTTCTCCTTTCAGTGCCTTTGTTTTGTCGCCTTGGGCGGGTGGTAATACTAAAAGCCCTTCTGCATTGCGTAGACTCATGAGACGTGAGGATCTTTGGACTCCCGTCGAAACTACTTGATAGGTACCATCCTCCATGGATTCTATTTGCACTCTGTGATATTCGTAGCGCTTCTTGTCCAGCACAATGTCATGAGTGAGCTTGGCCATAATCTCTGGATGGACACAAGTTTCTTGGAAGATTTCCTGCATCGTCTGGGTCTCATCCTTTGCGATTTTTATCCTGCCCTGTAAGTCTGGGATTCCCTGAAAGTACAGATCGATACATGGTTTGACCAATAGCTGTGTACAGACTGTCGCACTGACGGGATTTCCAGGCAGAGCAAAGACCAACTTTTTGGAACCATCGGTTACCGGAACAGTCACAAATGTGGTAGGCTTACCAGGTTTCATATTCATTCGACCAAAATGGAGGGTTCCACCGCATTTGTCGACCAAAACATGTTGTACAATATCCGTTTCGCCCATGGATACACCGCCCGTAGTAATGATAACATCACATTGTTCCAAGGCATGCAATACTGTTTGGGCCATTGCATCGACGTTATCGTCACGTACTGTTCCCAAGTCCACGGGTTCGCAGCAATTCCCGTACGTCGACAAGAGAGATAACAAGATGGGACGATTGACATCTGGGATCTTTCCCTTGGTTTCACTTTTTGGTAAGGAAGAGTCCAAAAGTAGCTCATTTCCGGTCGACAAAACACCGACTTTGGTCCGTCGTTTCACTGTGACGGTTTCTACGCCTGATTGTAGGATCAATCCGATCGCTACAGGATCAATGGTTTGTCCCTTGGCGAGAACAACCGAATCGGGCGGGATGTCACAACCCATAGGACGAATCCATGTTTGAGGTTTCAAATCGGCCGACGGAGCGATTCTCAAATGCTTCGAGTCTTCGGATACGTGACATTCTTCGATTGGAACTACACAATTGTAAGTGTCAGGAACCATTGCTCCCGTGGTTATGTATACTGCTGTTGGTAGTGAGGAGGACTGCTGCTCGTCGTCGTCGTGTCGGCCTTGTTCCAATCGTTTTGTCGACTCTCCATCTCCAGCATAGACCTTGTTGACGATACGATGGGTCCAGGAAGATTGTTTCGCCGCTGTTTCTGCCTGATCTGTGGTGAATTCTGTATCTTCATTGTTGTTGTTGTTGTTGTTTCCATCACTGCCCACACGAATGGCGTATCCATCCATGATACTGGCATTGTAATCGGGATATCCCGGCTCTTTCATTATCACATCTTCTGCCAAGATGGAATTAAGCAGTATCGACCAAGAAAAATTTGACGAGGAGGATAACGTCGTGGTTGGGTTGGGCTTTTGATCGTTCCATAATAGTCGTACCGTTTCTTCCATGACCATTCGAATGGCGTCCGGTACTGGAACCATTGGATGACTACTGCTGTCTTGTCCCATGTTGGATTATTGTCCTCAACAGGCGCTTTCAGTAGTTACAGGATCAGAATCAAGCCAAACTTGGATGTGTGGGATCTCTAGAGAGGACCATAATGGACTCCAGTAGTAGGAGTATTATTTGGACAGAAGACGCTACGATGTGACTGCTACCACGGTGTATTTCATACGGTGCCACAGACCTTCTGGTGAATGATCAATGAATCTAACAGCAGAAAAAGGGGGAAAACGTGGTGCAAAAGGGGAAAGAAACCATTACTTAATCGTATCATACTACCTCTACTGTCGTAGGTACTTCGAAGTAGCTAGTACCGATAGGGGATGAAGACGTAGTACCTGTTCATACCAGCTACCGGAAGTGCTCTCTGTTTGCTTGGTTTCCTCTCTAGTAGCTAGCAACATCGTCTAGCATTGCTTGCATGACGGCAAAGAATACCAAGTCGGTCACTTTACGGCAAAGTATGTGTGTTGAACAATGTCGATGCGTGCCAACAACCTATTAAAAGGTTGACAGGAATGCTATTCGATGATCCAAAAGACGGTTTATGTAATTTCCATTGAAGTTGGGGGTGGTGAGAACGTCACAGTCTCCATCCATCCATGGAATTCCATGTCAAATCCATTTTGGGCCAGTGATATACTACTACAGTATACTGGCACGTCACTCACCAACCGCACCGTTTATTTCTCGACCATGTTTCAAAGACTTCGGGTGATATTAGTAGTAGCTTGTAGGTGGCAGTCAAATGAAGTCGACTGTGAATAGCAAATGGAGCACTGGCCAAGGCGGGAACCAACCCAGTACGGGGATCTGGTATCCGCAAAGCCTCGGGATAAGCGTCGATCAATTCGGAAATACCGTATTCCGGCCAGTTTGCTTCGGAATCTGAAATCAAGTACTGCAATGGTAACAACGGTGGATCCCTGTGATGAGTAAATGGACAGGAGGCTCCCGTAGGATACAGTTGGAGCAAGCGTTGAATCAGAAACTTTTCTGTGCCATCCTTCCAATTCTTTCGAGCATTCAAAATGACATGATGGAGAGGTAATAAACCTTCCAGGTCCGTCCAACTAGCCCGATTCGGAAATCGTTGTAACAGTAGCGATAGATAATCTCTGGGGCACGGATTGGTTCGACAGGCTGCGTTGAGGACGTCAAAGAGGTCGTCCGGACCATCAGTATTAGGACCACTATTGCTCGAGTTGGAAGGTGGATACTGCTGTCTTTGATGGGTTCTTATTATTGGTGCTCCGGTTGCTGCTCGAAGCAACAGTTCCATTTTTGACCAGTCGTCAGAGCTCTCTACAGCGTTCCAGAGAAGAAAGAGAGGATATCCAGCGGTCGAAGTTTCCGATACTTGTAGGAACGGTTGGACGGCGAGCGTCGGAGACACTGTCAACATGGCGGTAAGAACGGATGCGGATGCATTGGCAGCACATGCCAAATGAAACGGCGTCTTCGATTGCAAATTACGAGGAAGTTGGCGAGTCACTGCAGCAGGATAGGCCGTGATCAATTTCAGAACGACATTTTCCCAGTCTGGTCGATCGATGTAGTTTATACTGCCCAAGTTGAGACATGCAAAATGCAACGGGGTGAAGCCCAGCTGATTTGGCCTTCCTGCCATCGTTGGATCCACGACCAAAATCGCATCTACGACTCGAATCAAGAATATTGGACATTTTGTTAATCGACACATTACATGTAGGGCCGTATCACCATGATATCCTTCGTAGTGGGCATCTTGTGGCCGTTCTTGCAGGGCATCCACCGCTTCTAAATATTGGTGCTGCGCCACAAGACGGAACACTGTTGGACCGGGAATTCTGGCTCCTGGACGTTGACTGTCCATTATTGTTGACATGTTCACTAGCTAGCTTTGCTCACTAGTTGGTCTCGAGTGCAGCTGGAGGTGGGACAGCGACTGCCGGATCCATCATGGTGAATCCCGTCATGTTTTCTTTCGATTGACTGTGAAGGAGCTGACTTGTGAGATTGACTTTGAAGATCGCGTGTTTTTCAGCAGAAACAACTTGTACATAATATACTACGTATCAGTCGTATGTTAGGTACTCCCTACTACGTACGGTAGTCGTATGTTAGTACCGGTAGTACGGTATTGCTATCGTATACGGTAGGTACGGTAGCTACCGGTACCGTACAATGGTATGATACTTTATTGACTGTGATGATCCACTCGACCAGGCAATGGATGGCTCCGTCTGCCTGGCACCACGTGATCAAGGCGCTATCGTCAGTCGAGCGTTCTCGACGTTCTTTCTGCTCTTTTTTTTTTGCGACGACGGAGGTGATGTCTTCACAGTCAAGTCGACGATGAATGTCGCCGTTTTATTGCCACTCATTTCGGACGATCTGATCAGTTGAGAACAAAAGTTCCATCCCAAGAAACACTTCTTGTAAAAAGAAATACGAAGTACTACTTTGATAACTTACCACAAGACAACTACCACCATGCGATTGTCAATCATCAACACTGCAGCGACTATGTGGGCCATCCGTTCCATCTCTTTGGTGGTTGGTTTCTCTTCCATGTCGGTCGAACGGACAGCAACACGTGAGATTTATCCCTTCCAAGAGTGGGCAGCACAGTGCGGTGTTCAAGCTGACAATGGATTTTGCTTGGCAGAACAGATTGTAGATGGCAACGAAGACTGGTATGCCGCCACATCAACCGGTGGTCGTGAAGGATCTCGTGTATTGACGGTCCCCAACGAAATGATTTTGTCGTCGGCACGAATCGCGCAAGATTACCAGGGATACGTCGAACCGGCGTTCCAAATATTGGAACAAAAGGGAATGCGTCACTTATTTCCACAATTCTACCTCTTTTTGAAATTACTGGTCGAACTGGAACAGGGAGAAAATTCCCCGTATTATCCATGGATGGCGTCCCTTCCAAGAAAGTTCAACACGGGCGTTTCCATGGACGAATTCTGTCTATCCTGTCTTCCACCATTCATCCGAAGCTTGTGTCAGATCAAACGAAATCATTTGGTAGCATTCCGGGAGGCACTACAAGCCTTTGAATATCTGAGTCCACAAGCAAAACAAGACGAAGAGCTTGCCAAATTTGCCTTCAACGTCGTGTTTTCACGGTCCTGGTCGGCCGGTCCGGGAGATTGTCAGATCGTGCCAGTGGCTGACATGCTTAATCATGGGTATCCAGCCAACGTCGCTGTATCGTACGACGCCGATGGGAACTGTGAGGTGCTCATGAAACGCGATGTCGCACCGGGGGAGAGTTTGCACATTTCGTACGGAAAGTCGACCAACCCATCTTGGTTCATGGCCAACTATGGATTTTTGAACGACGAAGCCCCAGCCACGTTTTGCAAAATTCTGGCCGCCAATCCATCCCAAGAATTGATTGATGTAGGATACGACACCGACAAGATGCTCTTTTACAAAGACAACGGCGCCGTGTCGCAAGAAGTCTGGGATGTCATGTTGTACTCACGGCTCGAACGAAAACCAGAACTAGAGGCCGATCGAAGGGCCTTCTACCAAGCACACATGTCAGGAGACCAAGATACCAAGGCTGCCATTCATAACAAATACCTGAGGAAGACATGCAGCGCGCTCCAACGACACGTCAATGGAATATTGGCGGAAGTGGCCGATTTGGCCGTAAAGATGAATACGTTCGATTACAGCAATCACCCTCGTCTACCTCTCATCAAGAAACACAACGATATGGTCACCGAAACCTTTTTGAAGGTGAAGCAAAACATTGATCAAATTGCAGCTTCTGCGATGTAACTTTTTTTTTGTTTCAGACAAAAAAAAGTACAAAAGGTTTGCAACACCAACAACAAGCTACTATGTACAATACTGCAACAAGAAACTAGTAGGTAGTTGCCCTTTTGATGCACTCGTAGAATGGAAAATTTTCCTTGATCTGTCTACCTACTCTCTCTAGTAGGGATTGCACTTCTCGATATACTTAGACTTTTGTTGTCGCTCATGAATTCAATCCCTAGTAGCTCTCTCTCCAACTTATCTTTAGACCCACCAAGAATTGGGTTATGGAATAAACATTTTTTGTTTCATGTTCCTGACTTTGATTTTCATGTCCTCTTCAAGGAAAGTATCTACCCTTTTTGCTAGGTACGTGAGTTTACCTGGTCTTAGACATCACACCACCTATTTATTACTACGTGCCTTCTTCCTTTGCTTCATTTGCTTTATTGCAAGTGAAACCCTCTGGGTTTCTGTAAGCTTTTTGGAAGCTTTACGTTTTGCCTGAATTTTTTGATAATTGCCAGCTGTGGTCCTGTTGGCTGGTGTTGGTTCATTGCCTTTCTCGACTTGTAGTAATGCAATGCTGTCGATATTCTCTTTTGGGATGTTGTTCGTATCCTCTTGTTGAATGACTGGTGGTGTGGATTTGGGAAACTCCAATTTACGGGCTCCACTTGCCTCCCCCCGGGGAACAAGTGGTTGTTTCATATGGGCCGGCAGAAGAGTATCGATTTTTTTAACAACAAAGTCGTAACAAAGTTCTCTTTGCAGAGATGGTCTGTCGGGGGTTGCGGCGTATTCATTAACTATTGTTATAGCATCTAGAAAACGTTTGGTGAAAGGGCTGTTTGGGTTAATGAAGGAATGATCACCTTTCTTCAGTTGTCTCTTCATCACGCTTTTGAGGACATCCCTTTTTTGTATTTCTGTGAAGTATGGATTGTCAATTATTCCTTGGAATAGGTTTACGGATGCTTGACGTTGATGTTGTGACTCATCCGGTTTTGGTTGTTTGTTAGACATCGTGGGAAGAAAGGAAAGAATCCTATAGTGGAGGAAGCATTACAATTGGTAGTGCTTTTGGTTGGGAAAGCCAAAGGTGAAATATGATGCTGCTTTGCGTCACAACAAAATGGGGTGTATTGTAGAAGAAAACGTCGTACTTTTACAGTAGTACTACTAGAGTCGTAACTGTATGATAGGTACTTCTACGACGTACTACGTAATAATAATATGCATTGTTCGAAAGACGGATGTGAATTGGAGGGAATTGAACGAAGTGGGTTTTAATTTTGGAGGGAATTCACGGTCACAGGCCGTATTCAACTACTCCGGAGTACATACACAGTTAATGAATCCGACCTGCTCCAGCGTGAAATATTCCCTCACAGTGTCAGTCTTATTCGCAAAACCTGTATCCCTAATTCATTAACACTGCGTTTTTAACCCTGATAGATTTGACGTCGAGATGTGACCTGTTAATTGGAGTTTACAGTTAGATGATAACTTACTTACTGTCGAGGAAAAGAGTTTGTTACAAGTGTGTTGATTGCTGAAATGTAGGGTTTCCTACTAGCTAGCTAGAACGTACTATTAGTCGTAGTGAAACCATGCCAAAAAGTTTGCTACATAATAGTGCGCCTCAATCATGTTTCTTTCGCTTTTGGAAGCAAGGAGGACGGATAGTGTGTCGTGTGTCTTGAGAGACGCATTGCACACTTGATGGAACAACCAGCATGAACAAGGAGGATTTTGCTTCCCCAAGCAAACCTACCTTTTGACACCAATTGCACAAGAATACGATCAAATTTCGGGAGTAGCGAAGATCCGCCACTAAAAGTAGCTAGGTCGGCATGGCTTATCGACGCGTCGCATCCACTCATCAACTCCGAGATTCAGACTTTCGCCGTGTACCAAGGTGTTTGGCGTGGTAATGTGGTAATGCATCAACTCATCACAGGACGCAATTGTTTTATGGTTCCTAACTGTAAATTTGGTTGGAGAAACAACTTCAAACAAATGCAATCTCCCGTCAGCATAAATTGTCTCCCTTCCAGCCATATCACGATGACGAGTAGAACAATACCCTCCCTTGATCCAAATGATGATGCGATAAGCAAGAAACAAAGCACTTCCGAATAGTCATCCGAGTGGTAGTTATGACGAGTCTTCAGTGATGAGTTTATGGGATTTCCCGGGTCGATCGACATCCAATCCTGGTGGGTTAGATGTCGCCCATCGACAACTCGCTCCGCTCTGTTCTTTTTCATCCCTTGGACCTGTTATATAGTGATGAGTATGACATCCACCTAGCGCTATACAATAGTACATATGATCTTTTGAGTGCCCCGGACAATACCTTGGTGCTAACTTGGTCATAACCACTCACACCTGGTATCACCGTACAGCCCAGTCATAAGCTGGTCATAGCATCGCAGTTAGAAGTTAATGTGTGGCTGTTTATTTTATATTTAGTTGTTTAATTCGCATCAGGAGATCTACTCCCTTTCAGCTGTTACTCCTTCTGCTGCTCCACGGCTGTCAACAACATTTCAAGCAAATGCTTCTTATGCAAGTCCCGGTTCTCAGCAAGAAATAGCATCTTTCCAGCCAACTCAGGATTCAAACGGTATCTTCTCTTCTCAATTAGCCTTTAAGCTACACTGAAAACTCTCTCAGAGGGAGCAGAGGTGGCTTGAATGCTAAGGTAAGCTTTGGCCAAGCCGGACATGATGGGAAGGTAGGCAGCCTTTTCTTCCCACCACTTCTGAGGATCATTTGAAACCTTATTTCCACTGGGGAGCAGTTTCCTGTATGGCATAGGTGAAAAAGACTTGTACCGTTTCAACTCATCTTCAACAATTGACTCAACAGTGTTGCCTCCAACACCAACAGCTACAGCTATTTCTGCTTCCTGCTCTCCCATTGCTTGATCAGCTTCGAGCTCAGCAAAGAAGTCATCCTCTTTTCCCCAGTCCAAGATGTCCTTGTTAGAAGTGCTTGTAACAGCAGCTGCATCAATGCCACCAGCTGCATGGCCCTGGGATTGCCTTTTCTTGGTTTCTTGCTCAATCAAGATGGCTCTGACCCTCTCATAAACAGCACCCAGGTCTGGAACCATGTTCTTAGACCTCGGATCAAGAAAGCTGGCAATGGAAAAGGCAGGGTGTACGCCAACTTGCCTGTCTCTGGCACATTAACAGTGCCCAGAACGGTTTGCTCCATTGCTCCCCCCCCAGCGTTTTTCAAAGTCTCAGAGAAGGGCTTGTGCCAGAGGTCTGTATGTGGTGGCATTTGCAGGGCTTGCCAAAGACATCAGCTTTCCTCTGATTTTTTTCACAGCAAAGGGCACTATGCTGGCCGTCACATAGCCGTCCCCTTCCAATAGTTTCTGGGCATCTTTGAAAGGTACTAGAACCACAGCAACAATCTTGAGGTTGTCCAAGTCTGCAGCTCCCATCCGCTCACAGCCTCCAAGCAGGTTGTCAGCAAACATGAGGTCAATGGGTTCCTTAAGCTCAAGCAAACGCTCAACCATGGAAAACGTCGACCACCAGGGAGTCACAACGTCAGCCACAACTCCCTTTGGGGTCTGGGATTAATCTCAATTGGGTAACTTGGTTGTGACATGGTTCCTGGAGAGCATTTGTGAGGAGACGACACACAACACACAACATGCAACATGCAATTATTCCCTTGCGCAGCACTCTGCCTAGTAGAATGCACTCAAAACTGTTGAGAAAGATCAAGATCTTTTCTATGACCAAGTATCCGGTATGACTGGGGCTTGGAGAATAGTAAATATCGTTAATTACTATCGTCGCTTATGACTACGACTATGTCTGGTTATACTCATCACTACTGTTATAGCCAATCCGTCATGCGATGGGATTGATCAAATCCATCACAAAAATTGATCAACACCTCATTTTTCTAACACCAAAAATGGGCTCGTAGCCACTCTCCAGTGATGGCGGTCCACCGTCTCGATGGAAGTAACTCCACTGATCCTGCACTCCCCATTCCCGTCATACATTTCTCGCATTTATGGTAGTCGAAATGAGACGTCGTATCATACGTCGTACGTTCGTCATTTGGAGAAATGATGGGGTTAACTACGTACCAATAGTACTGTAGTAATTACTGAGGGACTCTTCCAGCTCCTTGACACGGTACGGTAGGTAGGAACGGTAGATTCAAGATATCGGTACGGATTACCATCCTACCGGTACAGGGACTACGGTAGTGTATCTTTTCGTCGACCGCGTGATCTCAAAGCGACTATACACTTTTTCGAAATAACAGTAATCAACGCCGAGTCAAAAATTCCTTTCGGAAGCATCGTTCCCACGGGCTCCTTTTTCGACACACCTCTTTTGCTATTTTGTTCGTGAGATCTTTGGAAAACGACTATCTTTTGTTGCATTCTCAGTCTCTCTCTAGATGATTCCAAAGAACACAGCATCATCCTTGCTGTGTGGGTGTATTTCTCTTTGGCCTCACGAAGACGAAGATCAACCGACAATAACCAGTTCTGTCTTTTCGTCACCTTTATCTACCGTCTCCGACAGGACCACAAAAAACTCGTCGCACAACCCCAACCAAGACTGGAATAACCTACTGTTACGAGCCGAAAAAGAAGAAAAAGTAAGCATGCCTACCATTTTTCGAAGATCTAAAAGCGAAGATGCTGGAGAAGTTCAACCAGGTGCGCCTCCTCGAAAAGGCCATCTGAGCAAATTGTTTGGAAAAACAAACAAGAAAAAGAAGAATACTACATCCGAACAAGATCCACCTGCTGGACCAATCTCCTCTCTTGAAGAGTCAATTCTTCCTGTCGAAGAAGCTCCCGTTGCAGAGGATATTCCTCCTGCTGTGGAAAAGGCCCCTTCGAACGACGACAGTCTTCCGTATCCAACCGAACATACCGTTGCATCTGTGGAATCTGATGCGTCCTCCGATTCTGAGTGTGCTGAAGCTACTCCAGCGTTGGTGGAAGATACCCCCGCTGTCGAAGACCAAGGTCATTCGGACGAGCCTGCGTGCTATCTTGTGTATGAACCAGATTCCTCTGGTCGATTGGTAGAACACTACAGCAAAACTCCCGTCGCAGATGCTGTGGGGCGCTGGGTTGCGAGGGGCGGGAAGAAGATTGCTGGCTTCAAATTTGCTCGCAATGCTGGCCGTAACGTACTGATTGGGAGTTGCTCGGCGGGGGTACAAGGACGCAAGAACTACTGTAATGGATGGTGCCAATTTGTCAAATCGTGCAAGGTCTTGCAGGGAGACGTCACTCTCTTTGACATTAATGAGGGAGTCAAGGCTATGCCAGTCGATGTTTACTTGTACTACGATCGTCCGAATCATCAGACAGTCAAGTTGGAGCCTGGAACTTCTCTGACGACGGACAAGCTTTTGGCTGTGGCATGTTTGCCGAGAAGTTCTCCATTCTTTGTCACCAACGACTCGGTCGATGTCATGAAATGGTTGCAGGATGCTCGAGCATACGGATACTCGACCAAGATCTAAGCAATCTTAACCAAAATAGACTTCAGGTGCGGTGGAATCTACCAACAAGTATGCGATCAAGTAACTGCATCGCAACACAAGCAACACTTTTCATTTGAGAAATATTCTTTTATAAATTGATCTATCTAGTAGAAATGATTTTGAACTGGTGATACAACGCAGCAACTAGTTGTTGATGAATGTAGATGGCTCTTGTGTGACTTTCTAGTCGGATGCCCTCCACTTGAACGAGTTCTCACATGCTCAAGTAGGAAGACGCATGCGCCAAGCATTTTCCAGAGATACCTTTCAAAATTCCCTAGCTAGCGCACAGTCCGAGAAATCGCTACTCTAGTAGTAGCTAGTACCATTTTCCAAAGTAAGTGACAGTGAATGGCTGGTACAAGAACAGGGCACAAACGTGGTCAATCGTATCAACGGTACCGCAGTTACACGATCCGAATGCTACCATTTTCAAATCAACGGATGGATTTAAAGTTTCTATTGAAGTACACAGTACCAGCGATCCATGTCTTAACTTACAAAGTTTGTTTCTATTGTGGGACTTTCTGATTTAACTATTATAGACCCATCCTGATCTTATAATCTTCGTCGCATCCAATGGGACTTTCCATTTCCAAAACGTACCGACAGGTGTCGGGTTCGTCAGCAGACAATAATTTGTGGTCGGCGCCGCATGTAACGTACACAGCAGCAGATCGTTGAGGGCCGTTCCAACATTTGGCTCCACCCTCCCATTTCATCACTCGCCGACCGGATTCTGCGTCTCGTTCCATACCTCTCCAGTTTCCAAGGTTGGTTCCACCACCGCCACTGCCCTCTTTTTGGCTGGCACGGCCAAAAATACAGGTTTCGTAGGTGTACTTGCCAGCAACCACACTGTAGCACTGGTCGGCCATGGAATGAAGTTCGCCATTTTCTCCCATTTGTTTCCCATCTTTGCCGCCGATGTCTTTCCAAATATCATCGATACTCCTCTCCAGGTTTCGCTTTTCGTTCTCGGCGTTTCTCTTCTTGTCTTCTAGTTCCTTTAATTCCTCCTTGGGAGTGGCAAGGGAATCGATGGGACCGAACAGTTGGATCGAAAGAGGGTCATCTTCGGTTCGTTTTGTCGGTGCGGAATATCCAAGGAATCCCTCGGGGACTGAAGTTGGGATAGAAATCGTTTCGGTATCTTTCGCAGAGTTTTCTTCTTGTTGCTGAGCTGCACATGTGTTTTGCAGTTTGTCATTCATGTTTCCGGTCGCTTCGTTTTCGCAAAAAGTGGTGGCAACATTGATCAATATGGAAGGTGGATAAGGGACTCCGCTGCGATCAATTGTTTTCGGTGGACAGCTGTTGGCCCAGGGCGAGCCACAGGTGTCATCTTGTCCCCCGGATGATGGATTGAATTCTGGCAAAATGCCTTGCAGGATTTGCCAAACATCCAATGCACTCAATTGACCGTAGTAAATGGTCCCTATAGCAAGTCGCAGCAGATTGTTCTCCGATTGATTGGAGAAAGAAAACAAGAGTTTGGCAGAAGCACCCCATTGAAGGCCTTTTTGGATAGAAGAGACTTTTTTCATCAGCTCATTTCGGACCATTGTGTACGCTGCTGGATCGATTGACGGTGCAGAGTTGTCTTCGGATTCGTCCAAATGATTTCCCTTGTCGTCATTGTCGGTTTCACCATCCAGTGGAGCGCCCACAATTTTGGAAATTACCGACGCAATCATGTTCGCTTTGGAAAGAAATGTATTGCGCGTCTTGGAAAATGTACTGCTGGATATAGCGTCGATTAGTTCCTTTTCTTTTCCTTCTGGTTCCGGCATGGGCTCGTTATAATCATCATCATCACCATCATAATCATCATCATCATCGTCTGAATTATGGTATGGTGGTTCGTTGTCCGTGTCATCATAATCGTCATTGTATCGATCGTAATGGTCGCCTAAGTAATCATCATCGTCGTGGTAAATCTCATCCAACCTCCTCCGATGTTTCTTTTTTCGGGTGTTGGTCGATGTTGACCACTTGAGTGTTCCTCCTTGTACTACGGCATTGTTAAAAATCAATTGTACCATTTCGGCAGTCATGTTGATATTGCCATTCATCTCGTCTACCTTGTCATAATTGTCGTCACTCCAAGTCAAGGCTATATCCAATCCAGCCACACGCAACGGAGCACATGTGGTGGTGTCCTCATCTACCAATATTTCTCCGGCCATTTGACACGCATGGATGATGAATTGCTCCAATTCTAACTTGTCTAGCGGTGCTAGTAGCTCTTGTGCAATCGAACTGGATGATACACCATCCTTCATGGTCGATACTCGAGATTTGACATACTCCTGTTTCAAGTCACGTATCTGTGTCTGTGTGTCTTCAATGGACGGGATGACTTCCTTGTTGAGTTTCGTCTCCAATTCTTCTACTTGTTGGAGTTTGGTTTGTCGTAGCGTTTGGAACTGTTCGATTTCAGATTGTCGTTTCTTCAATCCCTTTTGAAAGTCGTGTTCGAGTTTGGCCCTAGCGTCCCGTTCGGCTCGTAACATTTCTTCGCAATTGTCACGACAAGAAACGACACCATTCGGTTCGTCTTTTCCATCACAACAATCACAAATTCCATCATCGAGACGAGAAAGTGGCAATTTCAGATTGGGTTGTTGGGGACATACAAAAAAGACCGGTGCTCTTGGACTATAAAATATATCATAAAAAAGAAAAAGTAGATGACCATGGAAATGAGATATGCAAACAAAAAAACAAACAAACAAACAAACAAACAAACAAACAAACAAACAAACAACAATACTAATGTTCAATATTCACTGACTGACCTTGAATCCTCTTCCTTGTCCTCCTTCACAATGCCAGGCCAAAACTGAGATCCTGAACAAGCGTCGGTATTTGGTTCGTCGGCTCCATCGATGGGACAATCGCAATACCCATCATTCATCCACTCGGTGGGTATCTCCTCCAATTCTCCTAATGTTCGTCCTGTAGCGCATTGGAAAGCGTTGACAGGAACAACGACGACGACGACGACCGTCTGAGAGACCAACAACAACAAGAGGTGTGACAGTGACGATGACACCCAAAGACGACTCAACAAGACTATCGGAAGTAGGTGGTAACATCGTCCAAGTCCCATTTTCTTCCAGAGTAGACTACTCGACGGTATGTGAAAAAACAAATGATAATGCTGTTGTTGTTGTTGCTGTTGTTGTCGTCGTCGTCGATTTCAATCAATCCAATCCAATCCAATCCACAATACAGTAATACAAATACAACACCAGAGACGACAACTACCGTATTCCCTCTCGTCACAAACAAGATTCGATTTTAATAGAGAGATGGAGACGGGATGTTGCTGCTCCAAATCACAAGAACTACCTAGTTGCTAGTCTGCGTATTACAGACATCGATCTTCCAACTGATGATACGGCAGTTGTTTGATGTTGTCGGTCATCCATGGAAATCGGGAAAGATTACCGGTACCGGTATTTATTTCATACTTACAGTTATTTTCCGTCACTTTTGATCGTCATTATGGATGATGTTAACCCGTTCCTTGTTGACTGTGATGAATGATGAAAACCAACATCATGAAGTCACATTTGACTGTGACTGTGAAATGCAAAGATTTTCACTTCACAGAAAGAGAGAAATACCTTCACGTGTGAATTGGAAAATTTTCTACTCTCTCGCAAGACTTTTCTCATAAATCAACTCACACCAATCAGGAAATGTCTTTTTTTTTGCCTAGCTCTAGTAGTAGGCCAGTGGTGGATGCTGGGAAGTCCGTTTCTTGCTTCGTATTGCGGAAAAAGAGGAGGACAGAATCAAAATCCTTTCGCAATTGGTGCCACCAAACATCAAAGTCGTGCCGTGCTGGGGCAAATATAAGGGAAAATTTAAAGTTAATTTGGTATTCTGATATTTAGGTTGTTGCTACATTGAATATGCACGTGAAAGTGTATGTCAAGATGGAATCACCTCCTTGACTGTGAATGAAATAATGGATGATGACTACGGTCCGTCCTTCCTGCAAAAATCCAGATACGTTTCTAAGCAAGTCAAGATACAATACAAAGTCAAGATCAACAAATTCAAGTAATTATCCAGATACGTTTCTTTAGTGTCTTATGGTAGTACAGTTGTACCTGGAACGAGCTCTCGGAGTATCTCAGACACATGTACTACTGCCACCTCTACTAGTTAGCTAGCTAATAAGAACCACAGTTCTACGATCACCACTCTCTACTAGCTACTAGCAGTACATTAGAATTTTTTGAGTGTTGAAGGAAATGGAGTACTACTTTAGTATTGTAGTAATTGATTGCTTGACTTTTCTACCATAGTGATGTATTCCATACTGTCATATGTTCGTATCTATGATTACGTAAACCTTTTCACGGGGACTTGGGATAGTACGACACGCGGGTTGGGTATCATCTAGGAAAGATAATAATTATTTGCAAGTGTCTCAGCGCTAAGACCATGTTGTAAGACAGCGGGGATCAATAGACTGTACTGTGTGGGTTCATCTCCATGCAGAAGAACAGCATGGTCATCTTTGGTGGGAATTTCCTTTTGAAAATTTAGACAGTCATTTACAATGTCATCATTCTCCCTCATCTGAAAGGGCAGGATAAGAGAGTAATCCAAGTGGGGTACATGAGATCCTTGATGATCCACCAACGAGACAACTTACCCCGGATTAGGGTCATCACATGGAAAGCATCCAGAGACAACTTTGCGAGTACTTGAATCTAACTTTGGGTCATAGGTGAAGACATCAACAGAGCAACCAGTGTCTTCAAAAACATAGGCAATCGCGCCAAGGACTTCCATATCAGCATGGCTAATCAAATCCAAGGCCCTTACTTGTAATTCACCATAAGGTGGCATCTGAGCTCCACCCATATTCACAAAGACAGGAGAAATTGACAGTCATTCTCGCTTACCAACCCCACGCTGGCAAGTAAGGTGAGGATTAGTCCGATTATTTGCGTGAACTTTGACATCATGGGAGACAGCCGAAACAGCACTATCCATAGTGTGACCATTTCCAACAGATGCAATAGAAAATTGCACGTGCTGCAACTGTGTAAATAATGACAATCATCTATGAACAAGTTCAACAAACTACAACAACTACTACTATAGAAAGAGAATGAAACAATACAACAACTGAACCCAGATCTACCTCTGTGCCTTGCGCCAAATTTTCATTGGATTCCCAGTTCCAACCCCATATGGTGAATGGTGAGGATCCATCGTGTGTTCATCCTGTGGTTTTATCTGGTAGTTCATGGAAGACAGAGGAGCAATCACGGACCAAAGATACTCGAGATTTGACATACTTCTGTTTCTGTGTGTCTTCAATGGACGGTACCACTTCCTCGTTGAGTTTCGTCTCCAATTCGTCCACCTGTTGAAGTTTGAATTGTCGCAGCGTTTGGAAGTGTTCGATATCGGATCGTCGTTTCTTGTATCCCTGTTGAAAATCGTGTTGGAGTTTGGCCCTAGCGTCCCGTTCGGCCCTCAACATTTCTTCACAATCGTCACGACACGACACGACACCGTTCGGTTCGTCTGTTCCGTCGCAACAATCACAAATTCCGTCATCGAGACGAGAAAGCGGCAGTTTCAGATTGGGTTGTTGCGGACAAACAAATACCAGTGATGTTCGACGGCTATAAATAAAGTATTCCATCAGGAAAGACATGAAACCCAAAATGAATGAGAGTGTGTGTGTGAGAGAGAGAGAAAGAAAGAAAGTATTAGAACATGGAATGGAAAGTTTTGAAAAAGAATGATATATTTTATGCATAAACCTAACTGGCCTTGAATCCTCCACAATGCCAGGCCAAAACTGAGATCCTGAACAAGCGTCAGTATTTGGTTCGTCAGCTCCATCGATGGGACAATCGCAATACCCATCATTCATCCACTCTGTGGGTATCTCCTGCACCAATTCTCCCGATGTTCGTTCAGTAGCGCATTGGAAAGCGTCGACAGGAACGACGACGACGATGATCGTCGAGGAGACCAACAACGATAGGTGCGACAGTGAGAACGACACCCAAAGACGACTCAACAAGACTATCGGTGGTAGGTGGTAACTGTAACATCGTCCAAGTCCCATTTTCTTTCCAAGAGAGTAGACAAGTCAAATTTAATCTAATCCAATCCAATCCGACGATAATGAAATCTATTTTATGGCTATGCCAACTATTAGCTACCGGCAGTTCCGTATCTAAGAAGTTGACTCACCCGCCTGGCCCCCTAGGGGGCGGGGCAAATTGTGCAACAGCTTTCCCTCCACTCAGTACCCTGTTGCCCACCACTCAGTACTGGAAAGGCAAAAAACCTCACGAATGAGGAAAAGTCCAAACCAGTGATTGTCAGATATGGCGTGGTCTTCCAAAAACAATGCTGGGAAGGCAGCAATTAACCACATAAATTGTGTTGGGTGTGTTGACATCTTTTACCTGTTGCAACCCAATAGGGCAGATTGTACGTGTAAAAGAAGCCTTCCATGCCAAGTACCAGTAATATTTCCAATGAAATAGTACTGTCCCTCTGCACTTGACACTCGTCTGAGTTATGATGCCATTTCTTCCACAGAAATGTCAGTGCCCATCACAATTCTATCAAGAATCATGCATTTAGCACTCTTCCTCCTCTCCCTTAGCCCCCTTCCGACTAAATAAGAGAAACACAATCTTTTCGGTCGGCCACCGGTTCTGCATGATGCCATGCACAAGACAGCAGTAGTTTGTACTACCGCTGGGACGATCTCTTCCGTTGCGCTGATAGATCCTCTGCGGATTCTTAGTTCCCCAGGCTCTGACAAACCTGGGTTAAGCCCCCCTACCACGACAAGGTGATCCACTCAGGGGGGTCTAATCCAATCCAATCCAATCTGGTGATGCTACAGGTACAGCAGTGGACTAACAGTAAAACAGTGAAGATAGAGTCTTTCAAAAATACGATAATGAAATCTATTTTATGGCTATGCCAACTACTAGGTAGCTACCGGCAGTTCCGTATCTAAGAAGTTGACTCACCCGCCTGGCCCCCAAGGGGGCGGGGCAAATTATGCAACAGCTTTCCCTCCACTCAGTACCCTGTTGCCCACCACTCAGTACTGGAAAGGCAAAAAACCTCACGAATGAGGAAAAGTCCAAACCAGTGATTGTCAGATATGGCGTGGTCTTCCAAAAACAATGCTGGGAAGGCAGCAATTAACCACATAAATTGTGTTGGGTGTGTTGACATCTTTTACCTGTTGAAAACCAATGGGGCAGATTGTATGTGTAAAAGAAGCCTTCCATGCCAAGTACCAGTAATATTTCCAATGAAGTAGTACCGTCCCTCTGCACTTGACACTCGGCTGAGTTATGATGCCATTTCTTCCACAGAAATGTCAGTGCCCATCACAACTCTATCAGAAATCATGCATTAAGCATTCTTCCTCCTCTCCCTTAGCCCCCTTCCGACTAAATGAACGAAACACAATCAGCCTGGGGAACTAGGAATCCACAGACGATCTATTAGTGCAACGGAAGAGATAGAGCCCAGCGGTAGTACAAACTACTGCTGTCTTGTGCATGGCATCATGCAGAACCGGTGGCCAACTGGAAAGATTGCGTTTCTCTTATTTCCAGTTAGACGGAAAGGGGCTAAGGGAGAGGAGGAAGAATGCGTAATGCATGTTTCCTGATAGAGTTGTGATGGTCACTGACATTTCTATGGAAGAAATGGCATCATATCTCAGCGGAGTGTCAAGTGCAGAGGGATGGTACTATTTCATTGGAAATTTTACTGGTGCTTGGCATGGAAGGTTTCTTCTACACGTACAATCCGCCCTATTGGGTTGCAATAGGTAGAAGATATCAACACACCCAACACAATTTATGTGGTTATTGCTGCCCTCCCAGTTTTGTTTTTGCAAGACCACACCAAATCTGACATTCACTGGTTTGGACTTTTCCTTATCGTTGATGAGGTTTTTTGCCTTTCCAGGCCTGAGTGGTGGGCAACAGAGTGCTGAGTGGATGGAAAGCTGTTTGCAAAATTGTCCCGCCCTCTCTAGTAGGGGGCCAGGCGGGTGAGCTACTTCTCGATGCGGAACCACGGCTGGAGGTTAGTATTGCCTTAAAATAGAATTTTGATAATCATAGTTGAACTGGACTGCAGGTGTCAGCGGGAATGGCAAACTCGCCAGTCAAGGCATGGCGACTTATCTTCACTGCCTATATCTTGAAAAGGATAGTCAACCATACATATAAACCAGGCCAAAAAGCGACCTCGGACGACGGTGACTATGATCCCTCCTACAAGATCCTTGAATTGGAGAAGAGGTGGGCTGCATTGTTTGTTCCACACCAGGCACACAGACTTGATGAGACTCTCCTGCGGGCATTTGGAAGAACGCAATTCAAAAGGTGCGGATAATCTCGAAGGTCGCCAGGTATGGAATCACGCTTTATGTGGTAACTGACTCGGCCACTGCTCCCGTCATGGGTGTTCTTGGCTATACCGACAAATACACGTACTATGATACAAGGTCAGGAGCATGACCATTTCCAAAAACTCAAGAGAGCTCAAAGCGCTGAGCTGTGGTGATTCAATCAACTATGTCCTCACCTACACAACGATGAAAGGTGAGAGAAAACTGACCGGTCGTGTCACCATAACATCGTCTTCTGCATCATGAATGATACACCCACCCCACCCATGGACGAATGCAAAACGAGAGGACAGGGAGGTACTGTGACAATCAAACGTCCACAGGTTATCACGAAGTACAACCATTACATGGGTGGCATTGATATTGCCGACATGCGACGACTTCATTGTCACTCAATTTCCACTCACAGTCAACGAAAATAGGACAAAATCGTTGGTGACTAAAACTGTTCTCTGGAGGTAGGCACTTCCAATGCACTTGTTCTTTACAACGAAGCAATGAATGGGAAGCAGAAAGTGTGCGATGTTGTCGAACTCAAGAACAGAGTAATTCAGACGCTGGTCGTGTCGGACCTCAGATGAGGGAGGACACCACAAGTGAGCAATCTGTCGCACATGCGATGACAAAAATATCATGTGCGGAGCGACAACGATGCACATCCTGCAGTTTGAGGGGGAAAGTAGCCAGAACCCGATGCATGTGCAAAGGCTTTGGAGTTCCGTACTGCTGCATTGGATCGGGCAAGACAGACAAAGACTGTTTTGCCTTCGCCCATGAAAACGAAGAAATTGGCGAAATTTGCATCCCACCGACATTATCGGACGCAACAGACGAATACGAGAAAGGACTTGTTGAAGAAAAGATGATAAAACCGTAAACTACATATGTTAATAGCTCTCAGCTTTTACTACACTGTGTGGTATTTGTCCAGTAGTTGTGAAACTGGAAGTGTTTTACGGTAGAGGGGCTCCATTGTGATTCTTTTTTTGTTTTCGTGTGAACCAGTACTCAAATAGCTAGGGTTCTACGGCGAAGGCGAATCGGAATTAACAGTATAAAGTTTAGAAGGGACTCACGTGGGCGATGGGGGGGGGGTGATCGGATCTCGGTGAATACGTATGATGGTACGTAGGAACGTCCATTGATTCGTAACATACGTCGTACCGGTACTACCAGTAGCACGCGTGTCATAACTGAAGCTTTGGTCACCATAACATCAACAACGCCCTTCCTGTCAACAGAGCTACAACAGTACGACAACAATAGATAGATAGCAATGGCAGAAAATCTGAAGCAAGACTTTATCCAGCGGATTGCCAAAAGGGCAAAACTAGATGACAATGGTGCAACACCCTGTCCCGAATCGAAATGGGAGGAATGGGCAACACCAATTGCCACACTGTACTTGTTAGCAAGGCCTGGAACTCCCGAAACGCTGTCCGAAAATGACGTGACGAACTGCAGTAACGCTGTGCTCCAATGCAATGCTAGTGAATATCAGAAGAACGTCGTCGAAAACCAAACATTATCCAATCAATACCGCAGTATCATTCCTGCTGTTTGTCCGTTGTCAGCCTCGCAAATGGGACGAACGTCAAACGCAAGTCAACAACTGAAGTACTTTAAACATACATTGGACACTGATACAATACATTATGGTGCTTTTGTATCGGTTCAGTCGTATACACAGTTCTGTACCGGAATGAACTCCCAAAATTTTGAATTTCAACCAAGGTCGTTGCAGATATTGGAGGAAACAATCCATGATCTGTTCCCACGTGAAAGTTGTAAAAACAATCCCTCTGAGAAACCTAGAGGTGTGCAACTGTGCCGATTCCTGCAATCGGAACTTGGTGCCTTTGGAAACAATACTGACGACACGACCTATGCTGAATGTATTCATCATTTTCCAGTGGTTCCGCAAGAGAAAGGATCGGAACAAGATGCTGACATTGCAATTGTAGTTCGTAGGAACGACAAAGACAATGGCGCTGTATCTTCTGTTGCTGCTGTTTTGGAATACAAGCCTACCATGGATTTTTCTGGGTTCTGCATGCAGGCGTCTGTGTATGGGACTGATACCATGAACATCAGCAACTTACCATGTGTTGTGATTCAAGTCTGTGGATGGTCCTTGGATACTCTAGAGATCCGTTGTTACGGTGTGGTTGCTTCTCAGTATCATGAAGGGCCCACGCATGCCTTGTCACTCCTACTTGACAGTAAGAAGATCGACGGTCTGAAGCTTTTGATCTCTGGCTTGAAGGGTTATCTTGAAGCTTTTGTACAAGAACAGCCAAACGCCTGGCATCACGGGTATTTCAGCAATGTTGTTTCCAAACATCCATTGAACGGGGTGGAACACGTGTACAAGGCATACGACTACCGATTACGTACCCAAGTTCGATTACAGGATCAACGCCAACCCAATATTGACATCGTAAAGAAATACGTCGACGCAAATGCCATCCAAGTCACTCCTCAAGAACATTTTCACATTGTTTGCACCAAGTTCTTTTCAAGGGATGATGGAGGCCCTTGGTATGGTCCTGTTCCGGCCTTCAAATTTGCAAACATCATACGACAGTTGAAGCAACTCCACGAAGAAGACGGTATGGTACATGGGGATGTCCGTTTACGCAATATGATCCTACATGAAGGAATTATTACCGATTTTGACTGGACACGCTCTGGTGGTTCAATGTATCCTTCGACATTGCTTGACATAACAGGGGATGGAAAGAGGCACGAAGAAGTCTCGCAAGCAATCAAGATGCAACGCTGTTTTGAGCATGACCATCTCGGAAACGAGAGATCATTCCTTCGTTCATTCCCAGGAGCCAAAAGGATTGAAAAGCTTGAATTGAAGTTTGACCACGACATCTTCTCAATGAGATATGTATTGAATTTGTTTGTGCCCATCAATCCAGAGAATGAAGTCCAGTGGAAAGATCTGCTGATTGCATCATCTGAAAATCTTTGGTCCGTGATTGCTCCTCTGTCTTCCATGAAGTACGAGATAAAACTAAAGGATGAGCACATAATGGATCCTCACCATTCACCAGATGGGGTTGGAACTGGGAGTCCTTGTGAGTAACAATTTACCCGTCTTTGCCATTTTTTTGACGTACACTTTCACGTGCATACGACTAGTACTCAATGTAGCAACGTGAATATCACAATACCAAATTAATATGACCCTTGGTTTGTCATGATGGTTTTATAGTTGCCCTATTATGGCATGATTTGGGTGTTTGGTAATTGCGAGAAAGGATTTGAATTGTGCAACCTTTTTTCACAATGCGAATAACTGGCCCACTCGCTTGCGTACAATTGTGATAAGAACTCTCTGGTAGCTAGCTAGAGCAGGGAAAAAAAAAAGATACCTGATTGGCGTGATTAATAAAAATGTATGAAAACTCTCTACCGGTAGTACCTAGCGAGAGAGAGGAGAAAATTCCAATCATCAAGGTGGAGGAATTTCTCTGAGAAAATTGAAAATGTTTTCTCTATCAATTGAAACCAGCACCTCTACTACCGTAGAGAAGCTCATGATAGATGTCCTAGTAGAACTATTTTTCCAGTTTTTACATGATCTAACTGTAAAGGTCAATCCTACGGTAGTAGCTACCTACCGGTAGATAGAGAACCAAATTCGACGATCTAACAGCAAAGTGGGGATATCCGTAACCTTAAAAAGAGAGGCCACCTTCCTTTTGCACCGCGTATCGCATAATAAATAGATAGATGATGACCGACAACAACGTGAAGTATGTAATACTCATTGTGTTACTACCGGTATGTACTATTTACAGTTAGCTACTACACGGGGTAGTATCTGAATTTTTAACTCTCCCCCCCTTGAGTGGATCACCCTGTCGTGGTAGGGGGGCTTTACCCAGGTTTGTCAGAGCCTGGGGAACTAAGAATCCACAGACGATCTATCAGTGCAACGGAAGAGATCGTCCCGGCGGTAGTACAAACTACTGCTGTCTTGTGCATGGCATCATGCAGAACCGGTGGCCGACCGGAAAGATTGTGTTTCTTTTATTTAGTCGGAAGGGGGCTAAGGGAGAGGAGGAAGAGTGCTAAATGCATGGTTCCTGATAGAGTTGTGATGGGCACTGACATTTCTGTGGAAGAAATGGCATCATAACTCAGCCGAGTGTCAAGTGCAGAGGGACGGTACTATCCTTTTTGCACCCTTGCAAAGGGGAGCTACAGAAGGAAACCCCTTCAGAAAAAGAGGAAGAGATCAGACTTCGAAGACTTAGTGGATACTTTCTTTGGGTGATTCTTCATTGGACCAGTTCATGCGTTGCGTATCGCCGACTGAGAGAAGTGGAGAGTAACGTCCCAGGTAACCTTCAAAATTTTGAATAATTGTGTCGCGAAGTCACTCTTGCTTGCCGCCAAAGCTCACGTTCATATTGTTCACATCAAGGGCGCCTTTTCTTTTTCTGTTGTGACCCTGTGAGTGGTCAAACAGGAACACAAATTCGTGGCTGGGGTACAGGACTTTCAACAGTCTACAACATCCTCGAACTGGACCACCATGTGGTTGGAGTTCCAACACCCCTCGTTGGGAATGTTCGAAGAAATGAAGGCAGCGGATCGTTCCCGACTCGAGCCTCGAGGTTTGGGTGCAAAAAGGCTTCTCTTGTCCTGAACAGTCGGTGCCACCGAGATAGGTTTTCGCCCCGGGTGGTCAGAGTAACCCCTAGCAAGTTAATTTCATGAACAGCGATTTCACATCATTGGAGCCATGTTTTTCTGTTCATTTCCAAGGTAGCAATCTGGTATGCCTTTAAAATGAGCATTGACTTTTGACGAATGACTAATTTGTCATAGTTCGTACAAATATTATCTGGATCTCGTCCATGGACCAAATCCCGCCAGCCTTCACACTGTTGTGCTCTCTGAAGTAGTTTGATGCGTCTCTCAACGGCTGAAAGACAATTCGAATCAGACGTTCTTGGCTTAAAAAGCTTTGTAGGCCTCTGGTGAATCCCATAAAGTACCGGACACTCATTGCTGCCGTGGCATAGAAACATGATCATAATCTTGTTGACGTTCATGGCTACCACTTTTCGTGTTCTGGGGGTTGACACTATAAGTAGCCCGACGTTAAACAGATGATCTTTTTATTCCTTGCTCCGGCAGCTCTTCGACTGGTGGAATGTCGTTTGATTTCAACGACCAAAATGAAATCAAACTCTTCACCCTTTCCACTTCTTCTTTCCACTGCTTATCAAATAACGGGTATTCGACTGGCTCAACCGGTGGAAATATGATATAATATGATTGTTTGGAATATTTTGCTCGGAAGAAACCAGACAAATTGCTTCCGTCAAAACGATCGATCGACTCATACTTCGGAATCTTCGAGAGGAGAATGTTCAACAATCGGGAATTCATCCCCATGGAAGCATCAATAACAGCAGCAGCGCGAATGGCGTCGATGATGGTATTCCACTGTGATCCATTTGTTGCAAATCTTGGGACCAACTGTCGGGTGGTGGATGGTCAGTTCCAAAGCGTGCCCCAGAATTTCCTTGGTGACCTTTGGTGCGTCATCTGTCAATGGCAAAACCATCGCACCTTTCGGCCCCGCCAACATATATCCTTCCAAAGGGTGTTTGAAGCAGAGTAGAAGAGTCGAGGCTTATTGATCACAAGGTGGCTATAGAGAAAACGTCGTCTCAATGACAGTAAGAAAGTGTTTTTGTTGACATCACAGTCAATTTTATCCCACAGAATCGATCTGTCCGGCGGCGGGATATCAAAAGATCCAAACGACGGGCTACGTCCAGACACTATCATAACAGGTCTACGTATTCTACGTTCGAAATAATCCAGCCACACCGGTACAGTGAATGTCCTTTACCTACCGTATGTTCCGTACCTGGTACAGTACCAACTACGGTAGTGCTTTATTTTGGTAGTGTGTTTATTTTACAGTTACTGCCTGAGAAAAAAAAATTTGGACCTTGGGCCAGCCATAACCAGATGAAAATACTGAACCCTTGGAGATTTCTGACATATTTCTACTAGCCCATAGAGATCTCCAAACCCAAGAAGAAAAAATCCGGAAAAAAGAATTCCAGCCAGAGAATCCATGTGTCAGTAACCATTGCTAAGACCAAAATGATTGAGAATCAAAAGCAAGTCAAGATACAATACAAACATCAAGATCAAGATCAACAAATTCAAGTAATTATGCAGATACGTTCCGGTAGTGTCTTATGGTAGTACTGTTGTACCTGGAACGAGCTCTCGGAGTACCTCAGACACATGTACTACTGCCACCTCTACTAGTTAGCTAGCTAATAAGAACCACAGTTCTACGATCACCACTCTCTACTATCTACTAGCAGTACATTAGAATTTTTTGAGTGTTGTAGGAAATGGAGTACTACTTTAGTATTGTAGTAATTGATTGCTTGACTTTTCTACCATAGTGGTGTATTCCATACTGTCATATGTTCGTATCTATGATTACGTAAACCTTTCACGGGGACTTGGGATAGTACGACACGCGGGTTGGGTATCATCTAGGAAAGATAACTAATTATTTGCAAGTGTCTCAGCGCTAAGACCATGTTGTAGCACGGCAGACATCAATAGAGCTGGTAGAACCCCGCAGCAAAAGTGGGATTCTGTACTGTGTGGGTTCATCTCCGTGCAGAAGAACAGCATGGTCATCTTTGGTGGGAATTTTCTTTTGAAAATTTAGACAGTCATTTACAATGACATCATTCTCCCTCATCTAAAAGGGTGGGATAAGAGAGTAATCCAAGTGGGGTACATGAGATCCTTGATGATCCACCAACGAGACAACTTACCCCGGATTAGGGTCATCACATGGAAAGCATCCAGAGACAACTTTGCGAGTACTTGACAGTGAATCTAACTTTGGGTCATAGGTGAAGACATCAACAGAGCAACCAGTGTCTTCAAAAACATAGGCATTTGCGCCAAGGACTTCCATGTCAGCATGGCTATCCAAATCCAGTGCCCTTACATGTAATTCACCATAATGTGGGATCTTAGCTCTACCTATATTCACAAAGACAGGAGAAATTGACAGTCATTCTCGCTTACCAACCCCAAGGTGAGGGTTAGTCCGATTATGTGCTTGAAGAGTTACATCACTGGAGACAGCACTATCCATAGTGTCACCATTTCCAACAGATGCAATAGATGATTGCACGTGCTGCAACTGTGTAAATAATGACAATCATCTATGAACAAGTTCAACAAACTACAACAACTACTACTATAGAAAGAGAATGAAACAATACAACAACCGAACCCAGATCTACCTCTGTGCCTTGCGCCAAATTTTCATTGGACTCCCAGTTCCAACCCCATCTGGTGAATGGTGAGGATCCATCGTGTGTTCATCCTGTAGTTTTATCTGGTAGTTCATGGAAGACAGAAGAGCAATCATGGACCAAAGATTTTCAGATGATGCAATCAGCAGATCTTTCCACTGGACTTTGTTTTCTGGAGCCACAGGCACAAACAAATTCAACACATATCTCATTGAGAAGATATTGTGGTCAAATTTCATTTCAATTTTCTCAATTCTTTTGGCTCCTGGGAAACTGCGAGAAATGATCTCTCGTTTCTGAGATGGTCACACATTCAAAACAGCGTTGCATCTTGATTTCTTGCGAGACTTCTTCGTGCCTCTTTCCATCCCCTGTTATGTCCAGCAATGTTGAAGGATACAGTGCACCAACGGTGCGTGTCCAATTGAAATTGGGAAGAATTCCTTCATGTAGGATCATATTGCGTAAACGGACATCCCCATGTACCATACCGTCTTCCTCGTGGAGTTGCTTCAACTGTCATATGATGTTAGCAAATTTGAAGGCTGGAACAGGACCATACCAAGGGCCTCCATCATCCCTTGAAAAGAGCTTGGTGCAAACAAGGTGAAAATGTTCTTGGGGAGTGACTTGGATGGAGAACCCAGAAAAATCAATGGTAGGCTTGTTTTCCAAAATAACGGCAACAGCAGAAATAGCGCAATTGTCTTTGGTTTTCCCACAAACTACAATTGCAATATTCGCATCTTGCTCCGATACTTTCTCTTGCGCAACCACTGGAATTTGTTGAATACATTCAGCATAGATTGTATCGTTAGTATTATTTCCAAAGGTACCCAATTCCAATTACAGGAATCAGCACAATTGCACACCTCTAGGTTTCTTTTGTTTCTTGTGCGACGATCATATTCCTTAGGGCTATGGCGCCTGCTTTTTCTCCTTCCGCCAATCGAGCTTGTAACTGTGCTCCTTGCTTGGATCTCCAAAATGACACTGCTTGAGCTCCTATTTTTTGGATGTCTTTGTGTAGTTGCTTGTATTCGGCTTGACACTCCTCGAGGGACTCTGGGAAGGGTTCTTTGCATTTCAGGACTACTTTCTCTCTGGATGCCTGCATTGGGATGTTCCATCGGGCAGCACTAATGATGATGCTCATGGCATTTTTCCTGGTTTGCTTGGAAGCAAGTTCAAGACAATATGGAGGGTTAGGGGTTTCTGCAGTGCTTTTCAGCGTGAATGGTGACACGTGTCCAGTCCCAGTCGAGACCTTCAATCATGTGGCAATTTAAGGTTAGTGTTTTGGTAACTTCTGCGAGGCGTTCGAACCATGGGCTGGTCAGGTATTTGTGTTTGAGTCGAATGTAGGTCTCGCAGCTAGGTCTGTGTCTGGACTGGATCATGCGTGCTGCAGGTGGGGGAAGTGGGATTGTAGCGTTTCGGAAGAGCTGGGTTGTGTCAAAGTCTAGGAAAAAGCCGCGGTGATCTCCTTTGAAGCGGTACTTCACAGGTTCATAGCCGGCAGCTTTCTACGCTGTTGCCACTCTCGGTGAAACTAAAACATAGTTGATACAATCCGACCCGCCAATGTAAGCGTTGAAACTACATGTACCAATTTTGAGTGCAAGTTGGTCCACGAGGGCACAAGAGTTTGCAATGTGGAGCATACCTTGCACTTCGTTGCCGGTTGGTTCATTGAAATCGCCCATTGGAATGATCTCGTGGTTCCGTTATTGGAGTTGGGTGTAGAGTTGTGTTTGGGTTTTGTTCAACCATCATGGAAAATTGTTGGGTGACGGCTGTGGTTTTTGTGATGGGTTGCTGGTATGTGGTGGCGGACATGTCCTTTGTTGGTTGGGTTTTGCAAACATGATAAGCTATGACGGCAGTAACGTGGTATCCACCGGCTCATCGGTAGGAGGTGGAGCACCAGCAGCCCATTGAGTTGCTGTGTATCTGGGTAATGCGTTCGCTGTGCCGCTTGGCTTTTACGAAGCGTTTTAGGTGCATTGGCTGATTGCCATACAGATGAGGGAATGAGTGAACGTCCGTCTTGCAGCCGCTGCACAGGTTTGGACTAGATTTGGATACCTAGTGTCTAGATGAGGTTCTGCGATGCCCAAGATATCTTTCACCTCCTAGGGTACCGTGGTGTAGGCAATTGGCGTTGACAGAGTGCAAGTGGGTATGTTCTGGAGGTTTAGGGGTGGCAAGGAGATCTCCAAGGAAAGAGTCAGTACTCGGGTCTGATTGGAAAGGGGTGCTGACTGGTTGCTGTCCTAGAGTAGACTCATGATGCTGTCCGTCGGAGGACATGTCTGTGTCAGACATGTCGTCACCTTGACAAGAGGTGACAGTGGACTCAGTGCGGCGCTATTTTCGCAGTGGTGATTGGATTTGCTGGGATGGAGGATGTAGATGATCCTGTAGAGGCGGGACTTGATGATGTTTTCATTTGCTGCATTATGGCTTAGGAAGTTGATTTGTTGAGCTTGGCTGTTGATTTCTTCATCTCGTTGTTCGAGTTCTTCGGATTTTTGTTCCACTAATAGCTGTTTCACCTGCAGGGCAATCTGCTGTTGTTGTTCCTGTTCCACTTGCTTCTTATGTTGGGCTAGTAGGGTCTGGACTTGCGCTGCCGTGAAGATTTCTTCTGCTGCGTTTGAGGATGTGGAAGTAAGCCCCGCTACAATGGTTGCCCACGAGGGTTGACTAGGTAGGGATATCCGGGTTTGGTGGTGGTCTGGTCTGCGCAGCTTGGAGTGGGTCATTTCCCTGTGATGGAGTGGGCATAGAGGGGGCGTGAATGGTGGTGGGAATTGGGGGATTTCGTTTGGGTCAAATAGACTGTCTCTCCAGTGGGATATCATCAATCGTGAAATCCAGTTCAGCAAGCACACTGTGTTGACTAGCAAGAAAGGAATCTCGGGTTGTCTGGCTGGTTTTGGAACCAGAGCTGCTAAGTGTGGGATAATTGGAGATCACACCCAATTTCTCTGCATTGGGTGTTTTGGGCGGGGGGATCCTGTCTGCTGCATAAAGCTGCGGTATGTGTTGGCCAAGTTGCTGTTTAGGGCTACGCAAAGGTTTGGGAAATCTGTGGTTTGGCACAGCAGGTTATAGCACCCCAGTGGCTCTCCACCGTTATTGAGGTAAGAGGTGGACGGGGTAATATACCTTCATCACTTGCGGAATGCCTGCTGGAGGACTCATTCAAACTCTAACATAAGACCACACTCTAGTGGTCCAATCATACAGCTACAGATGCAAAGGAGGAAAGAGTATCTTACAATATATGCAGAAGTAGGAGAAGCCACATGTACTTGACAAATGCAATATGTACGGAAATACCTTTTTGAAATTGTCCTTTGGACTTCCATTATGCATTCATTAGACCCCCCTGAGTGGATCACCTTGTCGTGGTAGGGGGGCTTAACCCAGGTTTGTCAGAGCCTGGGGAACTAACTGTAAGAATCCACAGATGATCTATCAGTGCAACGGAAGAGATCGTCCCAGCGGTCGTACATACTACTGCTGTCTTGTGCATGGCATCATGCAGAACCGGTGGCTGACCAGAAAGATCGTTTTTCTCTTATTTAGTCAGAAGGGGGCTAAGGGAGAGGAGGAAGAATGCTTAATGCATGATTCCTGATAAAGTTGTGATGCGCACTGACATTTCTGTGGAAGAAATGGCACCATAACTCAGCCGAGTGTCAAGTGCAGAGGGACGGTAATATTTCATTGGGAATATTACTGGTGCTTGGCATGGAAGGCTTCTATTACACATATAATCCGCTCTATTGGTTTGCAACAGGTAAAAGATATCAACACACCCAACACAATTTATGTGGTTAATTGCTGCCTTCCCAGCATTGTTTTTGGAAGACCACGCCATATCTGATACTCACTGGCCTGGACCTTTTTCTTATTCGAGCGGTTTTTTGCTATTCCAGTACTGACAGTGAGTGGTAGGCAACAGGGTACTCAGTGGAGGAAAGCTGTTGCATGATTTGCCACACCCCCTTGGGGGCAAGGCGGGTGAGCCAACTTCTCAGATGCAGAATCGATCGTAGCTGGTAGTTGGTATAGCCTTAAAATAAAATTTCTATTATTGTCATTATGCATTCATTAGAGGAAGGTGACAGCTTTTGTGAAGAGACTGTATAAGTCATGAATGAGCAAAAGCTGAAACCAACCATGATCCTATAATGCGTTCTATATCCCCCCTGAGTGGATCACCTTGTCGTGGTAGGGGGGCTTAACCCACCAGGTTTGTCAGAGCCTGGGGAACTAAGAATCCACAGACGATCTAGCAGTGCAACGGAAGAGATCGTCCCAGCGGTAGTACATACTACTGCTGTCTTGTGCATGGCATCATGCAGAACCGGTGGCTGACCAGAAAGATCGTTTTTCTCTTATTTAGTCAGAAGGGGGCTAAGGGAGAGGAGGAAGAATGCTTAATGCATGATTCCTGATAAAGTTGTGATGTGCACTGACATTTCTGTGGAAGAAATGGCATCATAACTCAGCCGAGTGTCAAGTGCAGAGGGATGGTAATATTTCATTGGGAATATTACTGGTGCTTGGCATGGAAGGCTTCTATTACACATACAATCCGCTCTATTTCGTTGCAACAGGTAAAAGATATCAACACACCCAACACAATTCATATGGTTAATTGCTGCCTTCCCAGCATTGTTTTTGGAAGACCACGCCATATCTGATACTCACTGGCCTGGACCTTTTTCTTATTCGAGCGGTTTTTTGCTATTCCAGTACTGACAGTGAGTGGTAGGCAACAGGGTACTCAGTGGAGGAAAGCTGTTGCATGATTTGCCACACCCCCTTTGGGGCAAGGCGGGTGAGCCAACTTCTCAGATGCAGAATCGATCGTAGCTGGTAGTTGGTATAGCCTTAAAATAAAATTTCTATTATTGTCATTATGCATTCATTAGAGGAAGGTGACAGCTTTTGTGAAGAGACTGTATAAGTCATGAATGAGCAAAAGCTGAAACCAGCCAGTGAGTGTACGATATGGGTTGGTCTTTCAACCGTTCCAACTTTGATTTTCTGAATGAAGTCATGGAGCTCGATCGACTCGATAAACGCATCCTAATCCAAACAAACTTGGCAGATTGAAATCATAACTATCATCTATGTTATATAACTGTACCGTAGCTTACCTGAAACTGTGGCAAGGTATCTACACCATGGAGCCTGATGGGTTCGCTATGAACGGATGACAGATGATGTTGGAAAGGGATCTCGCTTGGAGAGAACCAAAACTCGTTTTTGGTGAGATAGATATCCACGTACATATCCACGAAAGATCAAATTTGCCATGATACATTCGATTTCGTCTAAATCCATTGACATTCCCAGCCATTTGAAGGCGTTGGCCACCTGATGCAAGGAAATTTGATGTTTTTGCATAATGATGTGCACCCGTTTGAACAAATTGCGATAACAAACCGTTTTACACTTTTCCAACATGAGATACGTTCCCTGCCGAATGAAGCCGTCCTGGTACTTGACCAAACCGTCTTGGAAAGTACGAAGGTCACCTTTCTCAATTCCATCTACCAACGGCTTGAACTCCTCCAGGCCGTACTTGTCTAATACTGGAATGAAAAAAAAGTGAGAAGTCTGTTTATTGGGTCAAGTTGGACCCGAATCAATCATTTGGCAATCCGACCACAGGAAAAAAGCTTCACTTACGTCTCATGGAAGGTAGTCGTCCTCGGTACAGCTTGACAGGAACCAGATATTTCAAAATGCATTTCTTGTTGTGGACAGCATCCTTGTGACAGTGTTTTAAGGCGTAATCCAAACACACCTCCGCTTTGTCGTGTTGGTCTTCAAACATATTGAGACGACCGATGTAGTAGTTGTATGTCACCATATCGGCCATAGTTCCCGTTTCGTTCAGTTTTCTTCCTTCTACCGGTCGGATCAAGTTTTTGCACAGTCTCAATATGTTGAGTCGAAAGTACATACCAAAGAGAACATTTACGATTGCCAAAACGCCTGCTTTCTTGCTGCCCAGAGTGTCAAAAGGAGCTCCCGGTTGAAACTCGGTTCGATCGTTGAAGGTTTTGGAATACGAATCTTGCATGATCGGCACTGCCTTTTGCAAAGTTGCCTGTTGCTGTGGTTTGGAACGATTCTTCGACGACAACTGGTAATCGGCCGCATTCGCCATTCGGTTTGTTGTCTTGCAGACCACAATCAAGGCGGGGACTAACCAGTTTCCTTCAGACGATCCAAAAACCTGATTGAATGTTTTGTGAAGACTCAATTGGGCCTGTGCGGCAGCTTCGGCGTCTCCCTGCAAAATGATGAATGAGGACACACCGATCAATGAATCATGAGTTGACATGTCGTTGTTTTCTCCATCCGAAGAGTGGTTCTACATCAGTTCTTCCGTCAAAAACGTAATCTTACCATCTCTACAGCAGCAGTTGCATCTAAAAGTGATGTCAGTAAACTTCCATAGTCAACATCTCCAATTATCAATGACTGTTGTTTGTGTTTTGTAGGCACAGAAGACGAAGACGATGGAATCACAATCGGAGGGAGCTCCAAAGCTGTCGCCACTTGAGTAGCATTTTGGTTCACCAGTGCTTCCTGGAGAGCCCGTGTCTTGGCTTGAACGTTGACCATGTTGCCACTCTAGAGCTGAGAGAAGGGAAGGAAAAGAAAAACTGGAACGGGGATGAAATAGGTTGTAGCGTCAAGGTATCATCATAGACTCGAGTGGTGCAAAGATTGATCGGATGTGATGTTTTATGACCACCGGCTGTTGTTCAAAAATGATTGAATCACGAAAATTTTCATTCGTGACTCAACACAACTGCTACTATGATACATAGGTACTCTATGACACTACCTTGAAGTACTTCGCACAATATCCCCTACATTCTGGTACAGTCGCAGTACATTTCTCAATGCTACTACCGTACTTGGGATCTAGCTAGCTACCGGTACCGGTACTACTAGCAAGTAGCAAGTAGAGTAATAAAGAGAACTAATACAAATATTAATCATGTCTTGTGTAAGGTATTCAGCTGACTCTATGATATCCCTATTGTCGTAATGCTTTGCCAGCAGATCCCCCGCTTTTGACCGACTGCGAAATGTACAAAACTTGTTACATGTTTCATCATCATTGAAAAGAAGGAAGGAAGGAAGCCAAGAGCTACAGCACTTGCCAATTTGGACCATGTTGCCACTCTAGAGCTGAGAGAAGGGAAGGAAAAGAAAAACTGGAACGGGGATGAAATAGGTTGTAGCGTCAAGGTATCATCATAGACTCGAGTGGTGCAAAGATTGATCGGATGTGATGTTTTATGACCACCGGCTGTTGTTCAAAAATGATTGAATCACGAAAATTTTCATTCGTGACTCAACACAACTGCTACTATGATACATAGGTACTCTATGACACTACCTTGAAGTACTTCGCACAATATCCCCTACATTCTGGTACAGTCGCAGTACATTTCTCAATGCTACTACCGTACTTGGGATCTAGCTAGCTACCGGTACCGGTACTACTAGCAAGTAGCAAGTAGAGTAATAAAGAGAACTAATACAAATATTAATCATGTCTTGTGTAAGGTATTCAGCTGACTCTATGATATCCCTATTGTCGTAATGCTTTGCCAGCAGATCCCCCGCTTTTGACCGACTGCGAAATGTACAAAACTTGTTACATGTTTCATCATCATTGAAAAGAAGGAAGGAAGGAAGCCAAGAGCTACAGCACTTGCCAATTTGGAGTACTTCACTTTTCATTCAAGTTCATCCATGCCACTGTTTGTTGGCCAATATCTCGAACAATCTCGTCCGCAGCATAAGGATTGCCCGCTGCCAAGGCTGCCTTGGACATGCTTGCCATCAACTCGTCGTTTTGTAACCACGATGTAACGACATTTGCGATTTCGGCCGGTCGATGCTTGTATGCACCAAATCCTTTTTCCAAGACAACTTCTACGTTACCAGCTTCCTGACCCGGAAGGAAACTTGTCATCATGACGGGTAAACCAACAGATGCGGCTTCAGCGATGGTACCCGGGCCAGCTTTCGAAACCAAAATGTCAGCTGCCACCATGTATTCTGGCACTTTGGAAACAAATCCAAGAGGGACGACAGTGATTTGTCCTCGACCAGTAGAGTCATCAGTAAGTACCATCTCCTCCAAATCACCTTTCGCCTTTCGTCGGAATATTCGAGACAAGAACCGTCTCTTTCTGCCGGTGCGTCTCTTGCTCTTTACATCCTGGACGACTTGATTAAAGTCACGAGTCAACAAATCCTCCTTGAGCTTTTCGTTTCGACCACACACAACACAAATAGTAGCATCGACACCTTGTTGATATAGCTCCGCGTACAGCTCGTTGACAATGTCCGAGAGAGATCCGACACCTTCTCCACCGCCCATCACCAACACCATAGGTTTGTCGCCATCCATTCCCAGTTCAACTTTCATGGTTCGTTGATAGTCCTTGCCTTGGGGGGACGTTCGATCTCCCAGTTGTTCTGCTTGTACGGCGAATCCATGTCGAATGGGCAATCCAGTCAGGACCAATCGTTCGGGGGGAGTTCCACCTCGTCGACGAGCTAGTTTGTACAACCGATCGGAAGCCACGTACAGTTTGTCGACATTCTTTTCAAACCACATGCAATGTCCCGACCCCAAATCGGTCACGACAGTGAAAAACGGAATGTGCTTCCCAAGTTCCTTTGAGAGTTGTTGCGTTTTGACGAGTGGAGTGTGGTTCATCGTTGGATGGACCGAAATGATCACATCTGGATCATGTGACTCCAACCGATCTTTGATGCGCCGTCCACACGTGAGTTTGGAGTGCAAATTGGCGCAGACCTCATTGAGTTTGGTGTTGGATAAATGATAAAATATTTTCCATTGCAAAGGATGTGCCGACATGTGTTTGTAGGTATTGACAAGGGTTCGGTAGGGGAGGACTCCATGATCGGTCCAAAGATCTGCCAGCTCATAGGTACTGCCGGGATATTGGATGAGGAACTTTTTCCAACAACAGTGTGCAGTTCGTTAATACAGATCCTTTATATGCTAAATCATCACTGATACAAGCATTTCATTTTTCGACCGATCCGTGACGTACCTGTTTTCCAAGTGCTTCGGCACTTGCTCTGTGACCACCACCAGTATCGGATGACAGAAAGAGAACCTTCAACGGCCTCTTTTCCTGTGACAAAGAGTTCAAAAGAGAAATTTGTTGAAAATAAAAAATGGGATTTTAAAACCTGTGTAACCGAAAGATTCGTCCTGTTCCAGCCAGATTCAGTCGATGAACATACCTCTAAAGAACCTTCAAGAATGGAGGCATCGATTCCGGCAGTGTTCGTCGCAAACGCTTGCGTCGAGGTATCGGAACGGGATTTGGATTTGGTTGCTCCTCCTCTGGAAATGGCAAAGTCAAAGATACTGTTGCCGATAACATTGCTCCCGCCGCTTCCATTGTCAAAAATGTGGCTGTTACTTGCAAATCCTCTTCCTGCCGATCGAAATTTGTTGTTCGAGGAGGATGCCAAGGCAACACCGCTTTCTGTAGGGATCAATCCGAGCAGAATGCTCAACCAAAGGGATGAAATTCTTCTCATCGTCACAGAAATTGTTATTATTGACGGACGGTTTCTTGCCTCGGCATGGAAAACACACACCAAAAATTTGTCAACGTGAATTCTTTCTCTGGTAGGTAATAATAGTAGTATATTTTGTTGATGACGATTGATTTTATTGGATGATGAATCTTGTTGGTGCAAAGGTTGCAGTAGCAGCAGTGTTCAGTGCAGTGTCAGTGTGACGCCAATAATTTTTTGATGCTCTCTGAGAGAGGCTTAAAAATTTGAATCAAACGATAGCTCTTGCAACGTGATTGGTCATCGGCCAAATTCACCCATCGCGACGAAGCTTGTTGAAGTGAATGGATCTGTTCTCTCAACGACGTATCATACCACCGTAGTCGTATTGTGTTCGTTCGATCGATCGAGTCGGAGGATCACCAACGACCCTCTCAAGAACCCATCGTTTGTAGTGTTGGTGGCTGCTCTACTCTAGCTAGCTACTAGACTACCGGTACCTACCTCTACTGCCCGTAGCTATCATACCAGGTAGCTAGAGTCTCAAAAAATCGAAGATCAATCTACTCCAAATGTAGCTATCAATCACCATCCATTCATCCTCCTCCTGTAAAGTGCACTGGGAAAATATCAAGCTTGATAAATTCTCAACCTACGATTAGCTCCTTCCAAGAGCTTGAGAAGAGAAAAAACAAGACGAAATTTGAAATGATTATGTTGTGACATTGGGGGTTGCTACATCGCTCTCAGCCTCGAAATCAATCTAGCTATCTATCACCATTCATTCATCCTATTCCGGTATAAGTCGTAGAGCACTAGGAAATGTAACAAGTTTGATAAGTTTGCCCAAACAATTGGCTCCTCCCCAGAGCTTGAGAGCGAACAAACAAAACGAGTTTTGAAATGATAAAAAGGTTGAAAAAAGATACACCAAATTTGCGCCATTCAAAGGTAACTTGATTTAAAGCTTGGCCTTTGGGAGACCATCAATAGTAGGTTCGACATTCTTCATACCCCAGCCTTTCTTTCCGGAGTATTGTCCTTGTTGCACAACCTTAGGGACAGGCCAGATGCTTCCAGACTTGCCCATGTTGAATCCTCCACTGGGTTCCTTATCGGTGGACAATTGATCGGCATAGAAAATGCCTCCAGATCCTACCAGTCGAGGGTATCCGTACTTTTCCAACCACTTGGCACGAATGGCAGCACCCTTCTCTTCCATGGGGTTGGGCTCCAACCAAGATCCTTTGGCACCATCCTTGGCAGTTCGGCACTTTTCAACGGCCTTCTTCTTTTCCAATTGACGAGCTTCGTTGTTGGATGTGGCGGTGAAACCAATGGCTTCCCAGATGCTGGCAACCTTGGGTGGTCCCAAGAAGGTCTCTCCGATCAAAGGGAGATTGACAGTGAATCCAGGCAAATCGTACAAGTATCCAACTTCGTCGGCCTCTTGAGGTGTACGGTTCATTCGGAATCGAAGACCGTCCTTGTTCAAACGCTTTTCCAAGGCGGCTTCGGAAATGACTTCCTCGCCGGCCCAAAGATCATCAAAACCAATTCCTGTACCTTTCAAGAAACCGAAATCTAGAGAGAGAGATCGACAGAGTCACGAGGACATGGCACAACAACAACAACAACAAAAAGGATCAGCAAAATTATCAGCGGATCATCGCAGAATACATGGCAGAAAAAACTGCACAGGACCATGGATATGGACGATACCACATTTCTAACATTCTTGAATTCATACACATCATCATCATCCATAATGACGACGTTAATCATGGTTGATTTTCATTACTTGGTTTTAACAATTACTACGTATATAATTTACGCACCTTCCATCTTCATGGTAGATCCGACATTGCGACTAGGACCTTGGAAAGACACAGTCTTTTGTCCAAGGCTTCGCAATGTGCTACGAGTTGGTTGCTGATAAGCAGTGGTGCCGGTGGCGGCGAGAAGAACGGCGGCGACGGTAACCTTCATCTTGATAGATCGTAGGGTAATATTACGTGTGCAAATATCGAAGAGAAGGTAGCAAACATTCAACTTTTTTCCATTCATACTACAATCATCATCGTCATCGACCGACCGATGGCTCGCTTCTTCGTTGTGTGGGAATTTCCCTCGTGGTATGCCCCGCATACGTCACAGTCGCGAGTCGCGAGATGCTCCGAGGGACTTTATCTGTACCTCTTGTACTGACAGTGAGACTACTACCGTAATATCTTACAGTACCTAGTTACCGATAGTACTACCGGTACACACTACAGAGTATGATACACGGTACTTCCAACTCGTTTGTACCTTGATGGACGATGAAATGAAAACTTAGCACTCGCTCCACTTGCTAGCTACTGGAGTACCTAGTTGTCATTAGATAACCCATCAACATTCAAGAGAAACATCACCGTCTCCCGTGTATCATACGTCGTAGTGAAGAACTTTGGAAAAATCTATTTTTTCTTACAATGAGTTTAAGTAAACCGCTGAAATCTATCCTGAAACTTGTGCTGAGTGGTAGCATATTTGTGACGCAATACCATGTCCTTCGTTTTATGAAAAAGTCCTGTTTGTGTACAGTACATCCTTGCGGTCAACGGAAGAACTGATAACACAGGAGCGATTGACATGAGGAGACCGGGATTGAGCAGGGAAAAAAAAGGAAAATCCGCTGGGGCTGGGTCGGAACAACAGCAAAATTTACAATTCATTCTCCATAGTGCCATATTGGATGATTGGATGTGTCGCTGGGAGTTTGAAATGTGAATGGACTATCAGCAAGTCATCTTGTGGCATCATCGATCGATGGGCGTTGCGATTGGGAGGACCGTTGTTTCGCTTTCCCGCCATTGTTTTGCCGTGGAGCATTGTCTCCGCGAAGCTTCTTGGACCGGTTTTTGCAAAAGGAACGAAACATTTCGCCCTTGTCGTCATCCCTGGCAACTCTGAGAGCAAAGTCCTTATCGCCATATCGCAGGACAGCATCCACCGGTATGAGCTGCCGCGATATCCCCTTGTACGTTAAGTATTCGTAGCGAGTTCGAATGACTCGCTCCAACGGATACGAAAAGTATGCAGGGAATTTGTTGATTTCAAAGGAGGCAAACATGCAGACAACCTTCAAAAATTCCCACTTGGGTTTCAGTTCCTTCTCCACCGAATAACCCAAGACCGGAGGTAATCGTGTAATGAAAGAACCAACATCCGTAACGCCGATAGATCTCAAATAGTCCACCACAGGATGCATATCTTGCGGCTTCATTGTGAGCAACGCTGGAAAAGCACGGAAAATGCTTGACAGGTCATCTTCATCTACACCCAAGGCAAGCAAATACCCAACCACTACCTCCATGTCCGCAATCTCCATTCCCAGTAGCATTGGATATAGTTGTAAAACTCTTGCCAGGTCACCTTTCATTATGCCAAGGTCGTCCATCAAATACTGTGCCACGGGCAAAATTTGTCGCTCCACGTCCAGTAAAAGAACGTTCGGATAGGCCGATATGACCCTGCTCAAATCTTCGGCTCCGATTTCGTCGCGAAGAGCAAAAGCAGTTTTGGTCATGTTGCGATACAGCTCTTCGATAGTTCGCTTCCGCTCTTCTCGGGTTTTGCTCCAAAATGCAGCTTCCGCAATGGGATCATCGTCACTTGGCATGCCAATTTCAGAATCGAAATCACCTGCGGTAGCACCGTTTGATGATGCCGGTGGAATAGGAATGACTGCATCCATCAGTTCGCGGCTTTCCTTTCGTCTGAGCAGCGGTCCGACCTGATCAAGGGGCATTCGAACGGAAGAGCTACAAAGAAACGACACGAGCCGAAACAAACCAGCCGGGGATCTTGACAATAATGTCGGCAGGGATGCCTTATCGCGTGCCACGGATGCTTCCGAAACGCCCAATTTGGTCATCATGGCCATGATTTGTTCAGCTGACTTGGATCCACGAACAGTCAATAGGCCTGCACAAGTTCGTAACACTTTACGGGCATCATACTTTCTCAGTCGTAGAGTACTCAACAGGAGACCGTGGAAGGATCGTTCCAAGGTATCCTCGAGTGTCTCCCCGGTCCTAGCAGAGTCGGAATCAAAAGTCGAATCAACATCCTGCTCCAAAAGAGACTTTCTAGGCATCATGAGCGCCACGCTAGGTGTGTGTGTGAGAATGGCACAAATATCTTTTCCGGAAAGCCCATGTTCTTGCATGACTTGGAGGGTGTCCTCCAAGCCATAGACGGACAAGGCTTTGGATGTAACGGAAGGTTGCATCGACAACGCTGTCACAGTATCTGTATCTCGGTTGGTTATAGCAGCCGCCGATTCATCCAACATTCCACTCGAAAGAGTTGCTTTACGTTTCCACAAATTGTCACGTTCTTTCAAGAAGATTCGTATCCTCCGTCGTGCCGTTCGGACCAGACAGTATCGTTGAACTGTTTGTCCAGCTAACTTTGCCTCTTCCTCTTCTGCTCCCAGGGCAATCAATTTTTGTGCGATGGCATGATGATTGAATTGACGCAGTCTCCATCCGTAGACATCTTCTCCGACGAGTTGTTGTGAGGGAGCCGACAACATCATTGTTGTTGTTGGTGTTGTCGCGGTTGGTTGTTCCATGTCTAGTGTTGCCATTGACGACGATCTCGCCACAATTTGCTGTTTAATGGCATTTGTTCGGGATGACGACAGGGTTGTTGTCATCGTGTCATTGAACGGGGCGACACGGGCAGATGTCAATCCTTGTACGTACGGATTTGGTTTGCCGCTGTCGTCGTCGTTTTCGCTTATGCTCGCAAATTCGTTGCTCAGATCGTCAGGAAACAATTGCGTCTGTTTCTGTTTGGATATGTATCTCAAAAGAGAAGAGTCGACTAGTGGAGCTCCCGGTGCTTTCCGTTTTAACCTCCGAGGGTTCATACTATGATTTGGATTCTTGTTGTTGTTGTTGTTATTGGCATCTATATACAAGATTCAAAAGACAAAAAATAGAAAGAAATAAGCGACCAACCACAATGATAATACCATCCTATTGAATCTCTGTACCCACCTGCTGCCATCGCTTGAGCAGCTCTCATCGACGACGATGACGACGATGTCCTTGCGGAAGAGGAGGCACCGTTTGCGTTGAAATCGCCTGGTGATATCGCTCTCGAAGAAAGTGCCGACGATTCTTGAGAGATCAACGACAGAGTCAATGAAACTGCCAGAATTCTGGAAGAGGACGGTACTTTCATGATCGAAAAAAAAAGCTGTGCAATTTGGTACTAATTGAATATGCCGTCAAGAGGTTTTTCCGACCGAACCGTGAGATATTTTGATTTCTCGATGATATGTACTTCACAGAGAAAAAAAAAACCTCGCTATCTCTGTTACTGAACTAATGGACTTTTTGGAGGAGTTTCTGACCAGTAGTTACTTTCTTTGATGACTTGTGTGTGAGAGAGAGAGCTTTGGAGCAAAGGACGTCTGTTGCTCCCATCATCATCACCAGTGTGCAATGTACAGTGTATACCGGTACGACGGTAGTGTCGTTTTCGGTCTCACCATTTCTTTGGATCTCTTGTCATCGTCCATTGTTGAAGTCCGACTGGATCGATTGAGGCTACACCCTCCAGCTGTCTGTGGTTCCTCCAATCAGAACCACGCATAAAAAGACGGGCAATAATTAATAATACCGAAAGCGGTACGGGTGAGTGGTGAGTGGTGAGTGACTTTGAATGCCTGTCCATCATTCCATTGCTGACGTAGCAAACAGGAAGTGACGTCACAGAATTCCTTCCTGTCATTGGGTTCGTGTTCTTTTCGGTGATGAAGGTACGATCGTAAGATTAATAGTATGAATAATTTCATAGCTACCATAGTTACTTGGCACGAGAACCGAGAACACAAAATACGCGTAGTAATAATAAAATTCGCGGTATGCTTTTTCCCCCCATTCATCAATCATCCGAACTTCGGCATCAACTCGTCACGATCGCACTGTCACACACATACAACACCACTGCGGCTTTCATCGGCACAACGTTTTTTTCTACGACAGTGTATTAACAGTAAAAACAATCGCGCCCGACGTGAAGACCCGCTACAGAATAGAAAGTTCCACTGTGAAAGTCTAATGAAATAAAATAGTACAGAAACATGTCGCACAATACTAACTGTAAAGAAAGACACAAAGATTTGCTGGACGTTCATGGCACAGCATCCAAGTTCGGAGTACAACAACAACTTGTACCGGTAGTACAACAAACGAATCGTCCTCCTGCTGGGACGGAACAAATATGGCAGAATCTCGTCAACTGGGTCCATCAAGCGGGCGGTTTCGTCCACCCCGCCTTGAGATTGACCGGTCATGGTCCATCTCGGGGTGTGGTAACGATTGCACCGATCCAAAAAGGCGATCTGTTGATACGAATCCCTCCTTCGTGTGTCATCAGCGGCATTCATGTGCCTTCCAAAGTCGATGGAACGCCAGCATCTCCTTGGTTGCGATGCCTCGGTGCTCTGTTACAGGCCAAGAAAGAGTCACAGTTACAATCTACCTCTAATTGTCGAAGGGTATTACCAAGCACAACATTGATTTCCTGTACTCCCTACATCGAATCACTTCCGTCCCGTAACGAATACGAAACACTCTTTCAATGGTCCCTTTCGGACATTCAAACCTTTTTGGGAGGAACAACATTGGGCAAACTATTGCTACTGGATCGGAACGAAAAGACGTTAGAAAATCGATACCGGCTCGGCGTCGTGCCATTCTTGGAACATCTGGGAGTGTTGACAAAGAAAAAGCCCGGAAAGCGAAAACGGCCCATCAACGGAGAAGAAGTGGTTGGTGAGATTGACAATCTGACAGTGGATTCGTCAAACTACCAATCGTTCTTGGAAGCATCCATGTGTATTTCTACTCGTGGATTTCATCTCATGAATGAAGACGACGATCAGCAAAACGAAACAAATGCGCACGGCGAGTCGCAGCTACTACAACCGTACAATGGTCCCTTTTTGCTTCCAGTCATTGACTTACTCAACCATGATCCAGACAAGTCTTGCACGACGTTGCAACGTGACGCCGCTTCGGGGGATTTCACAATGATCGCCGAACGATCCTTGAACGTGGGGGAGGATGTGGTACACTCGTATGGGAACGAGTTGACGTCGGCACAGCTTTTACAAACGTTCGGATTCGTCCCCCTCGCGCACTCGAAGAAGCAACTTTTGGTCACGTCGCAGGCACAAGGGTGGTTGACACCGCTCACTCTTCATAAGATCGATCACCTGATTCGGTCCTGCCTCATCGTCAAAAACTCGGCATATCCTGAACACATTCAAAATTTGCTAAATGAGCGACGAGACAGTCTCAGGGGTGGATGCGACGAAAGCAACGACGATGACTATTGGGATGTAGAATCCATCCCAGACAGACGAATGACAGAATCAATGCCAGAAGAATTTTTGATTTCTATAAATTCAAAGGATATGACAAACCAAAATTTTCTACTTTCTGAAGATCTCATCACATTACTTGCTGTCCAATTTCTGCCCGAAGATGCATTTACCGACATTTTTCAAAGCGAAAACACGATGATACGGTTAGATCGGTCTATCCTAGAAGAGGACCCGTATCTTGGATTGTTGGTTTGTTATGCTTTGATGACGGCGTTGTCGATCCGAATGAAAGAATATGCCTCTCCCACCGCCAGTACCAGCACACATCATGATCATGGACGAAAAGTAGATCAAAACGGTTCGGCCAAGGCCATTCTAAAGGTTGTTAAACGTACGATACAAGATGACACTAATCGGCTCTCTGAATTGATTTCAAAGTATCCAAGGGAACTATCAGAAGATCGTGAAATGTTCGGCAGGACTGTCCGGATTGAAGAGCTTACAAACTTGCTCGCTTTGGCCGAAGAAGTTGCTGCATTATTCGACAAGCTGAACCAATAAATAATCGCAACAAAAATGGAAATTACTACGCCGTAATCCGAGTAAGAAGGATTCCCATTATTTTGTGGTGCTGTATCTTGAATGTAATAATATGCCTTTCATCAAATGGCATTCTTCATTATACGCTGGGTATGCAAGACGACTTCGATAGAAGGAAGGTCTACACATAGCGTTCCCTTCTCTCTTTAAGGGTTGGTCTCGGTATGGTCATTCGTTGGTAGGATTGTTGCTGCTGCTGCTGCTGTTGCAGTTGTAGTTGCTGTTGTTGTTGTTGTTGTTGTTGATGTATCTGCACACATTGCTTCTCGTGTCGACAAGCATCCAGATAATGCTCAAAGTATTGTTGCTTGCAAATGGAGCACAACCACTTTTTTGTTCCTTCCCCCTTGATTTGGTTGTGGTTGTGTCCCAATCCGTCTGATGCTCCCCCCATTACAGGTGGCGAGGAAGCTGCCGGGACACTTTCAATTTTAGAATATATGGATCGACTCTTTTCGTACAACTTTTGTTTGATTTGTTCTCGTCGTTGCGCTCGCATATCGGCAAGGAACGGGTCTGGTTCTGAATACGCCATGACCGATTCTCTTTTTTGTTCTTCCAAAAAGAATTTTTTGCGACAATCCATTTCGTGACGAAAGGCCTCGACGTAATTTTCAAATTGAGCTTCCTTGCAGACGTCACATAACCACTTCATGGACTTTTCAGGGGGTGGATCATGTTCGTTGGCTTCAACTTCTCCCTCCCAAGTGGCATGACTGGTCGCAATAGCATCGCTATGGTGCTCAAATCGATGATGACCAATGACTCGAACATCAGTTGACTTTGGCATGCGAGTAGTATGCAATGGTTGATGATGGTAGTTGTCCTGGATAGACGAGGTATCGTCCCTAGCATCTTCCATTCTGTACGATTGCCGTGGGACAGAATTGTTTGATTGCCCTGCAACGTCCCAACGGGATTGTTTTTCGTTCCGTAAACCAGCATCCCTCTTGGTATAGGAAGAAGCCGGGGGAGCTTGATAAGTGGTGTATACAGGCCTTGATTTCTGACGTGGACGATAACCGGCCCCAGCAGAATACCCCACTGCGTAACTCACTTGGTTAGACCCAAATCCATTTTTAGAGTGAGCATTTGAATAAGAAGGAGACACAAATGACGATGATATGGACTTCTCTATCTCTGGCTGCATATGATGTTGGCGTTGAAGGCGTTGTCGAAAGGAATTATGGACTTGGATTGTCCTTGGAACAGAAATAGGTTCGTCCTTTGGTACCTCCCAAACAACTGGAGACACGCCAACTTGGTTGTCGTAAGCATTCGTGACGGTCGTATCAGTGATGGTCGTTGCACTTTTTTCCGACCCTGAACTTCTTTGCTGGCTGCGTCGATCATCCAATTTTTGCAAACGTCTTTTCAGCTTGCATGCATCTTCGTGCCGTGTAGCGATTTGGAAGTCATCAAATACACGTTGGCAAACATCACACGACCACTTCTTGTGGACCTGATGCTGTTGTTCCGTCACAGTGCCGTCTACGGTTGTTAAGAAATTAGCAAGAGATTGCCTCGATTCTCTTGGTTCTGTTATTGTTCTTCCCACTGGAGCCGTATGCACCGGCGGTCGTGTTCGGCTGGACTTCTGCGATTGGAAGTTGAAAGACGCGTCTTGTTGCGTTCTCCTTGCAGCATTTGTTGGCATTGTGAAGGGTTGCCTCTATTACAGTGTTGGTTTGCCTTTCCGAACTACTACTTGGATTCAATCATGCAAAGATGATGTACTACTAGCCAGTCGTAGCAATGGAGGATGATCGTGTTGGCTGCAACTTTCTTACCTCGACACCAACGACGAAAAAGCAGCTATCGTGCGTCGTCGCTAACTCTCGCAGTTCACTCCGAGTTTTGTGATGGAGATTGATTTGGCGATGAAAAAAATATGGTCCCCATGCGCGAGGAGGCATATCATTATTTTTCTAAATTTCGGCCAAATTGGAGAACCCAAATGACCATTTGAAAATATCATTTTTCCTTTCGGGCCTGGTTCGACAGGTTCGTTCGAAGGAAAATGACTGTTAGTGCACTACTACCAGTAGTAGTGAAGAAATATCAGAATGTTCGAATGTCAAGGGGTGGTTCTCTTTTCCTTCTCCCAAAAGATCCTCCTCTCTAATATTTTTCCTACTACTACTACGGTGGTAACTACCGTAGTTAGACTCTACCTTCTGGGCATTGTGGCAACGGTACTCCGAGTGTACTATTACCGGTACTACTCCGAGTAACAGTTAACAGTTAAGTACATCAAACTTTTTTCTCGTCCAATTTCACAGTCAGTAACATTGCGATTTTCTTCTCACAATTTCAATATTATCTCCTCAGTCCAAACCAGCCTGAAACATCATCCAGCTCTCTCCTCAAACAACCGACATACCGACACAACACCATGAGTATTGAAAAAGTATATCCTCCAAAGCAGACGTTCGATATCGATGACACCTCTATCATCGATGAGGATGATGTTGCCGTCATTTTGCCGGATGAAAACAAGGTATACCCCATCGTTGATGAAGACCTCGAAGATCAACACCTTCACGATCAGCTCCCATCCGTGGAAGAAGCCAAAGTCAGCTTACCACATAGAACGATTAAGGATGGAAAGAAGCGAAGACTCTGTTTCATCGCCACGGGTATCACCACCGTTATCCTTCTTATCATAACTGTCGCCGTTGCTGCAGGAAATAAAAAGACCCGCACCAAAAGTCTTGGAAGTTTCCAAGAAGTCTCCGACTTTTTGGTCAGTAATGGTATCTCGACTCTTCCCGCTATGACAGCGCAGAAGTCTCCAGAACGTCTCGCGGCCACATTTGTTGCCGATGGGCGCTGGTACCACGCTGGTAGTATGAGCAAACCTAGAATTCTTCGATTCCTCGAACGGTATGTGTTGGCGCTCATTTACTACGAAACCAACGGACCAGAATGGACCAAACATCACAAGTTTCTTTCGGCTCTTGATCACTGCGACTGGGGCGAAACTATCAGTCATCCTGCCGGGAATTTCGTCAAGGGTGTGGAATGTGATCGCAATGGCCGTGTCATCGGGTTGGACTTGTCCAACAACAACTTGAAAGGATATCACATTACCGAACAAATTCAGATCTTTGGTCAGATGCAGAGACTTCACTTGTACAAGAATGAGTTGGGAGGTGGTTTGCCTCATTCCATAAAGTCTATGGCCAAGCTCAAGTCCATCGGTCTCATGGATACTGGTGTTGGTGGGACCATCCCAGACTGGATTGGTGACTTGACCCAACTGACCACCCTGGCTTTGAGTGGGAATGAAATTCATGGAAGTATCCCTTCCAGTTTGTCCAAGTTGACGAATCTTCGTATCCTCGGCTTGGATGGATTGGGTCTTACGGGCAGCATCAATCCTTTCAAGGGCTTGAAAAAGCTGGAAGCACTCTACCTGGAAGACAACGCATTGACTGGAAACCTCAAAGGTGACTTATGGCCAGTCATTCGAGAATTGGACGTATCGAACAATCTCTTGGGCGGAACCATCCCTTCCTTACTCTTTCAGCATAGATACTTGACGATTCTGAATGTTAATCACAACTTGTTCGGCGGAAACTTCCCAGATGACATTCTATTGAACAAGTTGGAGTACGTCAATATGCAAAACAATGATTTGGTGGGAACTGTCTCGGATCGTATTGGATACATGACCAATCTGAAGCACTTTGACATTTCCATGAACGGCTTGACCGGTTCAATGCCCGATACCATTTCGGCGTTGACGGGTCTGCAATCCTTGAATACATCGGGCAACAATTTCACCTCAGGACGGATGATGGACTTGAGCATGCTATCGAACTTGCATTCCCTATCGATGAAGGGAAATAATTTCATTGGGGACATTCCCGCATCTCTTGCCAAGCTTTCCAACCTTCGAACGATGGACTTGGATGGCAACCACTTGTCTGGGAGCATCCCCACTCGATTTGGTACCATGGTCCGACTGGAGCATTTGCTGTTGAATCGTAACGACCTGACTGGTACCATCCCCAGGGAATTGTCGAAACTGACAGGTTTGAAGGTGTTGTTGTTGGATGGGAATAATCTTCGTGGCAACGCCAATGCGATTTGCGATGCCTCTTCGAATGTTCTGGTTCACTTTACTGCCGACTGCGCCGCTTCGGTGGGCAGTGACGGAAACAGCAAACCGCCGGAAGTGGACTGCACATGCTGTACCATGTGCTGCAGCGACGACGATCCAGACTGTAACAACAAGGCATGGATGCCCGAATACGATCTCAAGTACGTGTACGGCTTCATCCGACAAGAAGAATATGGATACAGCTTGGAGGAAACTCCGAAGAACTGGGGTGAGATTTCCAAGTAGTAGGAATCCTCAAACACTGGCATCAGAATCGCAACCATCATTCCTCCACAACAACATCAGCCCCAGGGAAAGAGAAAGAGAGACATTGTTCAGGAAAATCCTACATCATCATGAACATCATGAGTATGTTCGTGCAGATGACTTGTACACTTTAGAAGAATTACCTTCTACAAATAAGTGTAACTAACTGAATGTGAGAACTGTTATGGCTAACTGTAAGTAGTTTTATTCTGAAAATTAACTGTATTAGAGCAGTCTTTCTTATACGTAGGACTATCGTTACCTACTGTCGTATGTCGTACGTAATTCGTTTTTGGTTGGAATTCCTTGTCATTACGACTTACTTATGTAATAAAGGAGTAAGTTTGACATTCGTTAGTTAGTTGTGAGACGTGAGACAACACGTGATGAGACAACATACGTCATTCTAATGACCCACAACGTAACCGTTCCAAATTAAAATTAACCTTTTGATTTGACCTCTTCGGCTTTCAACGGATCGAATTCCGATCGAACACACTATTTACTGTTATCTACGAATATATACATAGAACGATGAATGAGTGTTGGAATTCCCATGAAAGAGATTTTTTGTGTGAAAAGCCTCCAAATTCACAAACAAATTTTGACTCCCTTTTTCAAAGCTCCGCCCAGAGACCATGGAGACGGCGGCAGCGGCTCCTACTTTGCAGGAAGGTAGTGGACATGAGGTAGAAGAAGTTAGTGTGCCGAAATGGCGGGGAAAACCCCTCTCTGATAGCAGTCGAAATGCGATTTTGCAGTCGCTTTTGAGTCACTCAAAAAATGGCGCACTTGAGCTATTGCAAGGGTTGCCAAACACTTTGACGTAACAAGGCAAACGTTTCAAATACCTGGAAGAGGGCCAAGGAGAGTGTCCAGCAGGAGGGAGGGGCAATGGTGGTGAACAACCGTCGAAAAGGAAGATGTGGGAGAAAGAAGAAGGACCATGCTGACTGTGAACTAATCTCAAAAATACCTGCAATTCCTCTCTCTAATCGCACTTCTTAAAGAGGCACTTCCATGTCTACAGGGATTCCCATTGGATCGCTCCACAGAGTGATAAGTAAGGGAGGACAAGGAGTACGACGCCTTTCCAGCGCAGTGAAGCCGGTTCTGACAGAGCAGAACAAAAAAGAGAGAAATGAGTACGCGCTCAAAAATATTGATGTTGACCGAGGTCTATTCAACCCCATGATGGATGTAGAAGAGAAAGGGTTCTACCTGAAGAAAGTAAACCGGACCTACTCCCTTGCAGATGGGGAGGAGGAGCCACATCGAACCTGCAAGAGGAAACGGCAAGTTTCGGAGTCATGTTCCAAATTAAAATGTTTACCTTTCGTAAGCGTTATATTATTTCTACACAATTGTTATCACGATAGTTTTAATTTGGAACGCGCAAGTTTCGGAGAAGTTAATTTTGATTTGGAACGTTGTACTACGTTATTACTGCCGATGGAAAAAAGACCGAAAGGCAGTGGCTGTCATGGAGAAGCATCAGGGAAATGCGGTTGGAATGACACAGGAAATGCACAATTGTAGTGCTGACTTTTCCTTCGTCGGACCAGGAGATGAGACTTCAGATGTGGCAAACCCAATTGGTTCTCACGAATTGTTGAACCCATTGTACAAAGAGCTTACTCAATTGTGTGATGTAGCTGGCAAAGATAAAACAGCAAAAACAGCCAGAGACTTGGAAAAACTTATTATTGCTCTCAAGGAGGAAATTGCTGGTGAGCAGTCACCTCCAACTGGCAAGGTAGTGTCTTGCATGGTTTCCAAGGTTTCTGGTAAGAGAAAACATGTCAAACAGTTCAAGTACTGATTGCTGCAAATTCACTGTCTTTGAAATTCTATATCATATTATTAGTATTTTTTAACACATGTCACCATGTATAAAACGCACTACGTAGTACTACGTAATACGTAGTACTCGGAATATTACTACGTACTACTATTTTACTGGTGTCTTCCATACGATGATAATATTATTATGGTAGTGTCTGTGATGACGTCATATGGGTCAAGCGGACTACGGTAGATTACATAGTAGTAACATAAATAATTAACAGTAAATTGGAAATTCTCTGTAACTCGTTGGAACGCGCACACTCTCATGCGCGCGACCGTTGGGGTTGTTTCCAACGATTTCACAGTCAATAAAGATTTTTTCACCAAGGAGCTCGTATTCAACCGATATTTTCGAGCACCAATTACGTTAGCAAGATTTCGTTGGGATGCTTTCCAACGGGGGATTCGTATGTACTTCAATCACGGTCGAAACTGTTTGATACTGATACGACGTACGTAGTACGTACGGCAGTACTACCCGGTACTCCTAGTAACGTGATAATGGCTACCGGTAGCTAGCTAGTAGAGGTAGTGGAACATGTTGTGTCGTCAAAGAATGGTGAATCTTCTAGATTTTTTGTACTTTGACATGATAATTTTGTAAACAAAACAAAGAGTCAAAGCAAACAGTCAATTATTTACGAAGTTCTCTGGGTTTTCCTTTTATTTCGAACCCGGTTAACCATGGTACTCCATTTCATTTGTTCCCCTCGCCTCTTTCTGCCTTTCTCGGAAACCTCTGAAATATCTAGTACATCTTTTCCTGCCTCGAACATTTCATTAGCCTGTTCAATTGAAGGGTGCGCTATCCATTTTCCTTTTTCTTCAACCCTCTTCTCGACCAATTGCATCAAGTATCGGAAATCTGATAAACGCTTCTGCATATTTGTATTTGACATATCGTTCTTTGACAAAATTCGCAATGGAGGATACTGCTTTTGGCGATCCCCACACATCCAATATTGCCAGGCTATTTGGGAACAACTATTTGGAAAGGCAAAATCTTGCGGTACGAGATGCAAGCGTCCACCCCACGAATGCATACCCACCATATGAGTCATCGTTACTGCTTCATCACCTGTCAAAGTTTCTTCCTGTTGAATCCCGGAAGTTGGAGAGTTCTCAAGCTTCTGAACTAATTGATAGAGCCCCGATTTCTCCAAGCAACCGTTAATCAAATCTTCCAAGCCATCTCTGGTAACTGTTCCAGCCGTCATCGCTCGTTTCTCGATCTCGTCAATCACTCCCCGAATTACATCCGGAGCCACTTTTTGAATTTGGGGCACCACATCATTAACATTTTTTGCCAATGAATGCATGTGCTGCAAGATTGAAATGTGCGGAGGCACTCCTGTTGCTACAATAGAGTCACCTGGAGAATTTAGCCGACAAGTCACCAAATTTTTCAAATCCATCAGTTGATCTCGGTCACGAAAAAGTGGCGTGAAGAACAGTCGGTGGTTTGATGGCAGAGTTTGTTCCAAAAATTCCACGTGCCATACAACAGACGCTAATGCAAATTCAAGAGGGGTATTGGGTTGATATCCCGATATTTGCTTCAGCGTTGAATACCACAGATTAGCAACAGTTCTTGGATGGATTTTGTGTGTTTCGCCAACAGCTTTAAAACTTCCGTAAGGTAAAATTTCTCGCGACACCCTCACCACGCACGCCATGAATACATCTTTTTTCAGCTTTTCGGTCATCGCAACCCTCTTTTTCCTTGTTGTCACCATTTTCAAAGTTGTTGCTTATATTCAGAGGAAAGAGATTTGTGCTGGTGTGATCGTCGAATTTTCACTTGCTGGGGAGATCCGTAAGAAAAAGGGTGGATTGTTGGCGGCTTCCTTACTTTGAACGGCTCAACGGACTGAAAGACTCACGGCGACGGACAGACACCAAAAAAACACTTCTCGAGAAAATCGAGAAAAACGAAATAGAAATTCTACACAGTTAGAATTAATCCTATCAAGATGGTGATGATGTCTTCTTTCTCAGACAAAGAGTCTGCTTTCTTAGCTATTTCATCATACTTATGCTGGAAACAAGCATTATAAAAACATCCTATCGTATTTTGAAACAATCAGCTCCAGGAACGGCGGAGATACAGGCTTTTCTGACGTCGTGAAAAAGTTTGGGAGGAGTTCCAAAATACCCATTGTTTCAGTATCGGGCCACATACCTACGTGATTACTTGGAACGGAGGATGGGATTCCCTTTTACTATCATAAGACAAACATCATATCGTATTTTGAAACAATCAGCTCCAGGAACGGCGGAGATACAGGCTTTTTTGGCGTCGTGAAAACGTTTGGGAGGAGTTCCAAAATACCCATTGTTTCAGTATATATTATATTATAATATATACATGGAAATAGCTTAAAATGTGAATTTAAAGATGATAACAGCCATATGTTCTAAGTAGCTTGTTGGCGGTTTTTTTCATTTAAAGTTGTGAAAGTGTAATAGAAGTGAGACGGAGGGAGTATGCTGTTATTTGTCTTCTAGTCTGTTCGTCGTCCGTAACTTTGATCTCCTCTTTTTTATTTTCGAGCACTAATTACGTTAGCAAGATTTCGTTGGTATGCTTTCCAACGGAGGACTCGTACTTCACAGTCAATCACGGATGAAACTGTATGTACGATGCTACTACGAGTAGTACCGTAGTAAAGGTAGCTAGCTAGGTTGTAGTTGTGGAACATGTGAGTGGTAAATCTTTTTTGCACTTTGACATGATTATTTGTAAACAAAACAAAGAATCAAAACAAGAAGCCAATTATTAACGAAGTTCTCTGGCTTTTCCTTTTATTTCGAACCCGGTTAACCGTAGTACTCCATTCCATTTGTTCCCCTCGCCTTTTTCTGCCTTTCTCGGAAACCTCGGAAATATCTAGTACATCTCTTCCTGCCTCAAACATTTCATTAGTCTGATCGATTGAAGGGTGCGCTATCCACTTTCCTTTTTCTTCAACCCTTTTCTCGACCAATTGCATCAAGTATCGGAAATCTGATAAACGCTTCTGCATATTTGTCTTTGACATATCATTCTTTGACAAAATTCGCAATGGAGGATACTGCTTTTGGCAATCCCAACACATCCAATATTGCCAGGCTATTTGAGAACAACTATTTGGAAAGGCAAAATCTTGCGGTACGAGATACAAGCGCCCACCCCACGAATGCATACCCACCATATGAGTCATCGTTACTGCTTCATCACCTGTCAAAGTTTCTTCCTGTTGAATCCCGGAAGTTGGAGAGTCCTCAAGCTTCTGAACTAATTGATAGAGCCCCGATTTCTCCAAGCAACCGTTAATCAAAGCTTCCAAGCCATCTCTGGTAACTGTTCCAGCCGTCATCGCTCGTTTCTCGATCTCGTCAATCACTCCCCGAATTACATCCGGAGCCACTTTTTGAATTTGGGGCACCACATCATTAACATTTTTTGCCAATGAATGCATGTGCTGCAAGATTGAAATGTGCGGAGGCACTCCTGTTGCTACAATAGAGTCACCTGGAGAATTTAGCCGACAAGTCACCAAATTTTTCAAATCCATCAGTTGATCTCGGTCACGAAAAAGTGGCGTGAAGAACAGTCGGTGGTTTGATGGCAGAGTTTGTTCCAAAAATTCCACGTGCCATACAACAGACGCTAATGCAAATTCAGCAACCTGAACGGCAGAAGTTGGAAGGTTTGGAAAGCAAATGCTGATCATTTTGTCAATAAGAGGAGAGCGTTGCTGAAAGTGCGGGGGTAAGATCGCAAATTCAGGTTGTGTCATTGGGAGTCCAGTAACGGTTCGTCCAACATACTGATCGCCTGCAGCCTCGTATCGGAGGTAACGATCCTGAACCCCTCCCAATGCCCATCCAGCTCTCAAATGAACGGCTGTAGACGACGGTGCTGCTGTTGACCCTGATGAGACGTAAGTTGTGGCGCCCTTTCTGCAAGAGTGCGTCCCAATATCGTCGGTTGTCATTCCTCTGGTTTGCAATTCAGCGCTCCCTTCACCAGTGCCAAGCAATCTAATTAGAACTTTTCGGAACCTGTTGTATTGGTTGCCCCCTGGAAAAACTTGCGGATTGATTGGTGATATTGGAGTTGTCAGCATATAAATTCCTAATGAGAGTATTGGACAGATTTCCGGTATGATGGGATTAGCGTAGATGTGCCTTGGATCACGCGGCCTCTATGAAAACAATTGATATGATTTTTTAAACATGAAGCAGTTCAGTTAGTTAGTATGTTTCTGATAGAGTATGAAGTCGAAACAATGTATTCTTTTCACATACCTGCCCAAGCTGATCGTTCTTCATATGCGCAAAATAGATACCAAGCGCGTCGTTTCTCCATTCGAGATGTGACCAGCATATGCTTGTCATGTTGCCGGCACGACACATGAGATTCCAGCAGTACGTCATGAAGCAGTGAGTAAATACGTAGTCTGGCTTTGCACTTTTCATCAGTACTAAACACAAGGATTTATAAAGGGAAAACTCCAAGGCGTCTTTACCAATCTTCACCTTTCCTTCGCCATTGGCCAATGCTTGCGTCGTCGTTCGTTGGAGTCCTCGAAAGTGAGTCTTCAATTCCGATTGCAATGGGCGGATATCTTGCTTGTAATCTCGAAACAGATTGAAAAGCCCTGCACGATGACAGTTATATGTCGAATAAGTTGGTGTACTGCCATCTTCTTTTCTTTTGGAGACAATCCACTCCATGAAGTCTTGAACGTTGAAGTCCTTGAACTTGATAGGGGCATTGCTGGGTGCATCTGCTAGGAATCGACGAATGGAAACCTTGGAGAACCCATCAGTTATTCCATATTGAACAAACTGCTCTGTAAGGAGCTGCCTTTTGTTGTCGTAAAACCATTTTAGCATTTGAGCGATAGAACCGTCGTATACATCCCGTGACTTAGGTGAGATTGTGTTTGTCCGAAGTACACGGACAGCCTCTTCAGCATCAAAGCTTGAGTCTTGGTCTTCGTGATCAGGCATGGTAGAAGGCAGAGGGCAGCAGCGAAGTGAGAGTAATCGAGTGGAGTGAGAGTAAAAAATTGTCTAAAAATGAGAGCAATCGAATGAATGCCGATGGGTTGTTTACTTTTTCAGAGTATCGAGAATCGAATACGAGTACGACGTAATGCAGATAGATGCGTTGATATGGTGAGAAGTTAATGTTAGGGTTAAAAGTTTTCGTTCCTCCAACAATTTTCCAACGTTTTCCTTCTACGGAGTATAAGTAATTTACCAAGGAGCTCGTATCCAAGCGCTATTTTCGAGCACTAATTACGCTAGCAAGATTTCGTTGGTATGCTTTCCAACGGAGGACTCGTACTTCACAGTCAATCACGGATGAAACTGTATGTACGATGCTACTACGAGTAGTACCGTAGTAAAGGTAGCTAGCTAGGTTGTAGTTGTGGAACATGTGAGTGGTAAATCTTTTTTGCACTTTGACATGATTATTTGTAAACAAAACAAAGAATCAAAACAAGAAGCCAATTATTAACGAAGTTCTCTGGCTTTTCCTTTTATTTCGAACCCGGTTAACCGTAGTACTCCATTCCATTTGTTCCCCTCGCCTCTTTCTGCCTTTCTCGGAAACCTCGGAAATATCTAGTACATCTCTTCCTGCCTCAAACATTTCATTAGTCTGATCGATTGAAGGGTGCGCTATCCACTTTCCTTTTTCTTCAACCCTTTTCTCGACCAATTGCATCAAGTATCGGAAATCTGATAAACGCTTCTGCATATTTGTCTTTGACATATCATTCTTTGACAAAATTCGCAATGGAGGATACTGCTTTTGGCAATCCCAACACATCCAATATTGCCAGGCTATTTGAGAACAACTATTTGGAAAGGCAAAATCTTGCGGTACGAGATACAAGCGCCCACCCCACGAATGCATACCCACCATATGATTCATCGTTACTGCTTCATCACCTGTCAAAGTTTCTTCCTGTTGAATCCCGGGAGTTGGAGAGTTCTCAAGTTTCTGAACTAATGGATAGAGCCTGATTTCTCTATGCAACCGCTTATCAAAGCTTCCAAGCCATCTCTGGTAACTGTTCCAGCCGTCATCGTTTGTTTCTCGAAATTGTCAATCACTCCCCGAATTACTTCCGGTGCCACTTTTTGAATTTGGGGCACCACATCATTAACATTTTTTGCCAATGAATGCATGTGCTGCAAGATTGAAATGTGCGGAGCCACTCCTGTTGCTACAATAGAGTCACCTGGAGAATTTAGCCGACAAGTCACCAAGTTTTTCAAATCCGTCAATTGATCATGGAGCAGTTCAATTAGTTAGTAAATTTCTGATACCGTATGAAGTCGAAACAATTTACTTAGTATTCTTTTCACATACCTGCCCAAGCTGATCGTTCTTCATATGCGCAAAATAGATACACGGACGGCCTCTTCAGCATCAAAGTTTGGGTCTCGGTCTTCGTGATCAGGCATGGTAGAAGGCAGAGGGCAGCAGCGAAGTGAGAGTAATCGAGTGAAGTGAGTAGTGAGAGTAAAAAATTTGATTGTGTAAGATGAGAGCAAACGAATGAATGCCTTGCTTATATTATTGTAAGAATCGAATTACTGTGATAGATGCGCTGATATGGTGAGAGGTTAATGTTAGGGTTAAAAATGTTCGTTCCCTCCAACAATTTACTCTTTTTATTGAAATCGTTGGAAAGAACACCAACGATTGAGTGTGCACGTTCCAACGAATTACAGAGAATTGACATCATTATTTTTTCTTTCCATTCGCTATTGTCTGTATCATACGACGTACAACCTGCAGCTGCAGACGAGTTCCGACGTTCCGACTTTCAATCTCTACTCACTGTCAAGACAAGGCACGCCATGGGTACAAATGGTCAGATCAGCGTAAAAAACTGCATACAACATCACAATCACAATGATGTCGAGTCGTATTGCACGTATACTAGTGCCGTCACTTTCAAAAAGGACCACACCATTCGTAATATCGTCACAACGTTCGGCTATTGCTGTTGCGGCTCTGTCGAAAAGGACCGGCAACTACACCGATACCTCTTCCATTCGTCGCTTCACAGGAAACAACGAAGACAGTTACAACAACAAAGGCGATTATTCCTTTCAGGATAGTCTCAACGTTCCTTTATCATCATCAGATAAAGTACAACAAGCGATCATTGATTTCGTGGAGAAGTATGCGTTGACAGAAAAGAATAGCGACATTATCAGAGAACATTCGATTTCACTCAACCAAACGAAGGTTAACAAAGGAACAAGCTTGCCGGATCTAAAAATCTTATTGGATTCACTTGCTTCGGGCAATCGAAGCCTGAGCGATAAAGAGCTGGATGATCTCGCCCGTGCAATATTAAATGACTTTGAGCACAATGATTCAACTATTCGTTCAGTAGATGTGGACTATCAAATCACGGACACTGCACTGTCGCATGACTGTGATTTGGTGTCGTTTGCCAAACATATTGAAAAACTGGCCAACGAATATTGGAAGGACGGTAATTCCAACGACCCCCCTCAATACATTGCTCCGTATTTTTGCCTCATTCAATCAAGCGGCATGGGCAAAACGAAGCTGCTTTACGAGTATCGGAAGGCCTACAGTAACAAGAACTTTGAATCAAAGCTCATATTGGTAAGTGACATCATGCCACCTGATGCTGCCAGCAAAGAAAGGGTGTTTGACGATCACTTCATCATAAAAAAGTCATCAGGGTTTGATGGAACTTCCGATGAATTGGAGTCGAAACGCAAAACAGAAGCTCAAGTCATTTTTCGCCGCCTAGACGCCCTGGTGAACAGTAAGCTCAATTGGGAGAAGAATGCACCCTTCCGTGTTCTTCTATTTGACGAAGCGCAGTTGTTGTTGAAGGAGGAATATGGAATGAAAGCATTCCAATTTCGTTGTGTGCGCATGTGGCTGCGACAGAAGCAGAAGCATCAGTATGTTGCTGTTTTCACAGGGACATCCTCTGGCTTGACAAATTTTGAAATTGAAACGGACCACGACTTCTTATTGAAATGAAGTCAAGGGGTATGGAGGAGGGTTTGATTTTGAGACCAAAAGGGTCAATTTTGTTCCCTCATTTTGTCATGCTGACAACAATAGGATGCCAGGCCCAAGTTATGCGATCAACAAAGGTCAGTGCTAATAATGGTACAGAATACAATAATGCCATCATTTATGGCCGTCCACTCTTTTCGATCATGAATGACCACGGTCATTTGGAAGCCAAACTCCCAAACATTCTACGTCGCATGTTGCTTTCGCCTGGTGGTGGAAAGGGAGAGGTCAACTGGGAGAAGAATCTCAACGCATGGTTTAGCATCTTAGCTACACGGGTGCAGATGGGCATCACAAGCACTTCAGTGGCATCCAACCTTGTGGCAAAGGGCTATGCCAATTTGACACATGTCTCTCCTGATTTTGCCCACTTCACCTATTTACCAGACCCTGTTTGTGCAAGGCTTGCCATGGGCATGATGTCAGATGGGTGGAAGCTTGGAGATATCAAGGGGAGAAGTCCATCAGAATGGGTGGGACATCTTGGTCACATATACTCTTCAGGGCTGTGCCAACCTGAAAAGGGGGATTTTGGTGAAGTTCTAGCTGCATTGTATTTCCTTTTGTGTGGTGATATACTTCGCCACAGACTTGCTGGCGATCTGAACACATTCTCTGTGGACCTTGATCTGTGCTTTGATTTGCTCATGAATGGTGGAAACACAAATGTAACCAAAGCTCCAGATGCAAAGCGAAAAAGGATGGACAAAGAGGGGAAACAGTCATCCAAAACATTGGTCAAATTTAGTTGCATCCAGTTTTGTCGCAACTATCTTCGCTCCTATGAAACAGACTGGTCATCTCTGGGTGATCAGCAGTTTCTTCGGCAGCTATATGCTTCAGGAACAGGTTTTTTTACGTTTGATGGATGCCCTACAATTGATGCTGTTTTGCCACTCTGTATCAAGAAGGATACAAGTGAGAAGTACATTCCATGTATTCTTTCCACAAAGGCACACAAATACTTTGCCCCTCAAGACGCCCAAGATCTCTGCAATGACATGAAGATGAAAGCAGAGAAGTCAAATCTTCAAGCTCTGTGCATAGTGGTTGTGTTTGGCTCAAGTTCACAATCAAATGATGAATCGGTTTTTAACAGCGATACATATGAACTTCTTGAAGATGGAGAGACCGTTGCTGTAGTGCTCCGTATCCCTGCAGATGACTTTTTTGGTATTTCCAGCATGTTTCTACACCTTACCGGCAAGACAGATCTGATGGAAGTTTATGCATCACATTCTTTCATTCGAAGTCACACGGGGACAGAGGAGAACCCTGCTTTGGATCCGAAAGCTGCACTTCATGCATCATCTGTCAATTCAAAGGAAACGCCAGCCAAATCTCTGCTCGAAACTTTGTCGTCACAATTAAAGCTATCCCCACCAACTGAATGATGAAGGCTGCATTCATGCATTCTTTCTGCACTTTCTTGCTGGTAATTTGGGATTTTGTGAGAATGATTGAAACTCGATCTACACAAAAAGACTTCTTTTGCTGCGCATGGGTGTTTCTCTAGTAAATATGTACTTTTTTGGCAATACCAACTGCTAACTAGCTACCGCCTTTTTCCATATCTAAGAAGTAGTGGCCCATTAGCCAAGGAAAATAGACGACTAATAGGTAGGAAATGAGTGACCACAGGCACCAATTCGCAGATGGAATCGATCTTAGGTATGTACAACACCCTACGCTGCAAGATTGGGTAGAGCCAATTAAAAGATGATGACAAGATTTATAAAGGATTTATAAATCACATCGTCTCACATGCATTGAGTCACGGTTTTGACGTCATAGCATCTTGAAGATCCATGCGTATGGATCCGCCACCAACGATGAGGTGGCAAAGAAGGATGAAAATACAGAGAGAAACACGCGTATATCCATGCAGAACTCGATACTGTATTTTCCCAACATATCAACAAAATGCACTCTTGTTGGAGGAGAAAAATCATCCTCCAGTAACTTTCATCATTAATTGGAATATCTTTAGTTTACACGCAACTTTCATCAGTTTCTGTAAGCCTGCTAAGATCTCTGACCCTGAGATCTTGATGTAGTGGAAGCATCAAGCAGGATATTCTTAGACCGGCTCCCTTCTGGAGATATCCCTGGTCTTTCTTTCAAGTAATCGTTATCGCCGTTAGCCTCATCGTATCTGCCGGAGTTTTGCTCACTCTGAACGAAGAACCAAAACTCCAATCTTGGCAGAATCTTAACAGATTAACAGTCGTAGTTGACTCTCGAGCAGACGATAGTCAATTGTGATCAACCAACGAAAGCCCATTGTGGTCAACCCACTTTCACCTTCGATCCATCAAGGTTTGGAAACAGACAGGGGGCGACAACGACAATACGATGCTGCTCACGAAAAGCCAAAGCGCACAGGCTCTTGAATACATTCTCAAGAACGTTTTCGACTTGGACGATGAAGATATTCTGAGGGAGTCGTTAAAGCATCGTGGCGTCACTAGCATATACAAACTCATCTTTATGAAGAGTGAGGACGTAGACAGACTGACTTACGAAGAGTGAGGACGTAGACAGACTGACTTACGCCGAAGAGGTCAACGGCGTCAAGCAAAGAGTACCAATCCCATGGGGAAAGGGGCAAATTATTAACGTTTTCTTGGACTACATCCTCTACAAGGAGGAGACCGGCAAGCCCATTGATGGCAAATGGACCGAGATCAAAAAGGACGATTTCAACCAGTTCAGGATCGACCCCAGTTATCTTAGGGCAAGGCTCCTGGCTAAAGACGGTGTACCTGTCTTCAAACCTGTGAGCAACTCACCAGCCCCAAGCACACCGGCGCAAGTTACTGGCACAGCACCATCAGCTGTCATGATGTTCCAGAAAGGTATCAAGAGGGACCAGAGCCATTTCCCTACTCTCAAATCCGAGCCACTTAATGACTCCTGGCACAGAACTTTCGAGATCCAAGCCCATGCACAGGGTGTTGCCCATATTCTGGACAGCAAGTACTCACCTTCCACACCGGAGGAGAAGGAGCTCTTCCAGCTTGTCCAGACTTTTATGTATGCTGTCTTGGAATCCAAGGTACAGACGCATAAGGGGCAAGAGATTGTTCGAAAGTATGAAGATACGAAAGATGCCCAGTCTGCCTATGCTGACCTTTTGGCACACCATAGAAAGTCTATTGCTGCCAACATTGAAGCAGTCAGTATCATGTCGTACCTCACCACAACCACCATTGGTGATGGCAAATTCAAGGGAAATACATCCCAGTTCCTCACTCATTGGTCCAACCAATTGAGGAAATATCATACCATAAAAGGGAAGAGTTCGACCATCGACGATGATGACAAGATCATGTACCTGTCACGGGCTGTGGCAACTGTGCCGGAGCTCAGAAACATAAAGGTTACAGCGGATTTGATGCAGGTAACCAACAAGGACCCCATTGATTTTGAACGATACTATGAGCTCTTATTTGCCGCTGCAACGCAGTATGACGAATCTCTGTCTCACAAGACCAAGAGACTAACATACTCCCATGAGATAGAAGAATGGGGAGGAGACGCTCACCAGGAATACGAGGTAACGTATGACATTGATACCCCAGTCTCTTACATTGAGGCAAATGCCCATATGCACAAGCCTCGAAGACAGAAAGGACGGGCCATGGGGAGTTCACCACACAAAGGAAACCAAAGAGTCATGATACCAAAGGAGGTTTGGAATGTGCTCAGTAATGACTTCAAGGTGGCCTGGAACAATCTCTCTGAGGAAGAGAAGACAATGATCCTTAGCACAGGCCAGGTTCCTACCACTACTCGGATGGCTCAGCTACATGAACTTTCTCAAGATGAGGATGTAGAGGAGGAATTCCAAGATGCCTTGGATGATGCTCCTGCTGAGACTGGACAAGACAGCGATCAGATCCTAGTACACAACACCCAGCAGCAGCCTTCGCCGAAGTTCCCTCCCTATGATATACGGTCGATCTTGTCGTCCAAAGGCAAGGCAACCTCTACTCGCAGTGGTCACATGTGCGTCATCTCAAAACCCGTTGTTTACAGGGTTTCCTCTACTGCTGTAATATCCAAACAGTCCCTCGTTGACAGGGGAGCGAATGGAGGTATCGCAGGTCAGGACTGCAAAGTGATTTGCGTGTCCGATAGGACTGTTGATGTCCAGGGCATTGACAACCACCAACTCAACTCTGTCTCCATTGGTACCGCAGCAGGATACGTTGACAGCAACAAAGGACCTGTCATTCTCATCCTACATCAGTATGCCCTTGTGGGGAGAGGTCATACCATCCATTTACCAGGACAATTGGAATGGTTTAAGCATTTGGTATGTGACAAGTCCGTGCATGTTGGTGGACTTCAGCGGATTAAGACGGCTGATGGCTATACCATCCCCATAGCAATGGTACATGGTTTGCCGCGTGTTCGGATGAGGCCACCTACTGACAAGGAATTCGACACCTTGCCACACATTGTGTTGACTTCTGACAACACATGGGACCCATCTGTCCTCGACTTTGATCATGAGGAAGAAGATGACCAATGGTTTGATGCCATTGAACATCAGGAAGCACATCCCTACTCCGAACTCTTTGACGAATATGGTAACTATCGACGACGTGTCATTGTTCAACTATCAGAAACTCTCTCTCGTCCTTCCGGTGATCCTCATGAACACTTGATCGACCAATGCATCGTCCATGCCAACCGTGAATGTGAACCTTTCTTCTTTGATGCCCAGAGTCACTCTATCAACGAGACCAGCCCAATGGTAGCACCGTCCACTCCCAGGACATCAAGCGCATCTACACCAACTATGAAAAACTCCGCCCTATGTTTGGATGGATCTCTGTTGATGCTATAAAGAAGACTCTCCAACACACTGCTCAATTGGCAAGGACTACCACTGGAACTCTCTTGAAGAAAGTGTACCGGTCACAGAACCCAGCTTTGAATGTGATCCAACGTGGAGAACCGGTCGCCACTGACGAATTATTTAGTGACACTCCAGCTGTTGACTGCGGAGCCACACGGTGCCAGGTTTTTTGTGGGGATGAATACTGATGTCACTGATATCTACCCACTTCAGACCAGTAAACAGTTTGTGAACTCCCTCGAGGATAATGTCAGGTTCCGGGGAGCACCAACCAAACTTGTTTCTGATAGAGCCCCCGTGGAAATCTCAGGACGCGCTCTCGAGTTCCTTAGAGTCTACGGTATATCCACTTGGCACAGTGAACCACACCAACAACACCAGAACTATGCCGATCGTAAAATTCAGCACTTGAAGCAGATGGCCAATACCATCATGGACCGCACTGGTGCTCCCGCTAGCACCTGGCTGCTTTGTCTCATGTATGTTGCTTTCCTTTTGAACCATACATGGAGTGACAACATCAAAGCTGTGCCGCTCACCGCTCTACTTGGGGTTACCGTTGACACTAGTGTACTTCTCCGGTACCATTTTTGGCAACCTGTTTACTTCAAAGCCGTCAAACCAGGTTTCCCACCCGACACTAAGGAGCATCTTGGTCACGTTGTTGGTATTTCCGAACACGTTGGCCATGCCCTCACCTGGAAGGTACTCGATTCCACCAACAACAAAGTCTTGCATCGTTCCCTTCTCCGACCGGCCAATGAAACTGCCCCCAACCTTCGTCTCACCACGCTTGGTGGGAAGGATACCTCACACGTCAGGCCCACCATTTTTTCAAAATCGTTTGACACTTCGGATGATGGAACCAAACGTGACGATCCTATGGATGAAGGCACCAAAGGTAATGTTCTCAATGAAAAAGGGGATGCACTCGTACAATTGAGTGATTTGGTTGGGATGACATTCCTCATGGATCCTCAACCAGACGGACAAATCTTTCGTGCAAGGGTTGTTGAAATGATCGACAACCATGATGATGAAGTGGAATCACATCCTGATAGGATTAAATTCCTTTGTAAGATGGACAAGAATGGAAGAGAAGATCTCCTGACCTACAACCAGGTCTTAGACTATCTCAATCGAGACATGGAGAACCCTGTGTTGTGGAAATACAAGAAGATCGTATCGCACCAAGATCCCCTCAAGCAAGGAGACAAGGATTACAAAGGATCAGCATGGAATGTCCTCTTGGAGTGGGAAACAGGAGAGGTAACAGCTGAACCCCTCAACATCATCGCAAAGGATGACCCAATTACGTGCGCTATATACGCAAAGGAGAATGGTTTGCTCAACACTGAAGGGTGGAAGAGGTTTAAGTCCTGTGCTGGGCGAGAGAAGAAATTCACTCAAATGGTAAAGCAAGCGTTCCTCAGATCATTTCGTACATCTCCGAAGTACAAATATGGACACGAAATCCCTCAAAGTTATGAAGACGCTTTGAGGCTGGACCGCATTGCGGGTAATACCAAGTGGCAAGACGCGGTCGGACTTGAACTTGGGCAGATCCATGAATACAAATCCTTCAAAGATCTCGGACACAAGAACAAAGACTCTGCACCAAAAGGATACAAGAAGATCCGGGTACACCTTGTTTTTGATGTCAAGCATGATGGACGTTTTAAAGCTCGACTGGTAGCTGATGGCCATTTAACGGACGCTCCACTAGAATCAGTCTACTCTGGAGTAGTGTCAATGAGGGGGTTCCGAATGGTCATGTTCCTCGCTGAGCTTAATGACCTCGCGCTCTGGTCAACAGATGTCGGTAACGCATATCTGGAATCTTATACCTCTGAAAAGGTATACATAATTGCAGGACCTGAGTTCAAAGAAATGGAAGACCACATCCTAGTCATCTCGAAGGCATTATACGGACTGAAATCGAGCGGGCAGAGATGGCATGACAAGCTACATGACTGCCTTGTGGAGCTTGGATGGTTCCCATGCAAAGCAGAGCCCGACATTTGGATGAAGAAGAATGGGGAGCTGCAAGTTTGGGAGTACATTGCTGTGTATGTTGATGACCTAGCAATTGCAATGCAACACCCTCAAGAACTCATTATGCAACTGACATCGAAACCTTACGGTTTCAAATTGAAGGGTACTGGAGAGATCTCTCATCACTTGGGAATGCAATTCAGCAGGGATGATGATGGCACGTTGTGCATGAAGCAGAGGAAGTACTTGGAAAAGATGATTGATGGGTACGTCCGTTTCTTCGGCTCCAAACCCAGAACAAATGCTTGTGCTCCGCTGGAGAGGGGAGACCACCCAGAAATGGATACATCGCCCTTCTTAGATGAAGAAAAGACCAGGATATACCAATCACTTATTGGTGCGCTCCAATGGATCATCAGCATTGGCAGGTTTGATGTCTTCTCTGCAGTAACCACCATGTCTTCTTTTCGGGCGGCACCTAGGAAAGGACACTTGGAAAGGATCAAGAGGATCTATTTGTACCTTCACAAGATGAGTGATGGGAAGATTTGGGTAAGGGTTGAAGAACCTGACTACTCTGGCCTTCCCAACTTCGAGTTTGACTGGTCTAGGACTGTTTATGGGTTCATGTCAGAACTCCTACCGAATGATGCACCTGAGCCTCTCGGAAAATGGGTCACACTTACTCATTTTGTAGACGCCAACTTGATGCACAACCTAGTCACGGGGAGATCACTAACAGGGATCCTTCATCTTCTCAACAAGACCCCAATCGACTGGTATTCCAAGAAGCAAGCAACTGTCGAGACAGCTACATATGGAAGTGAGATGGTCGCCATGAGAACGTGCGTAGAGCAAGTTGTGGATTTGAGGAATACCCTTAGGTACTTGGGTGTCCCTATCAGGGACAAGTCCTATATTTTTGGCGATAATGAATCGGTTATCAACAGCAGTGCACAGCTTCACGCGAAATTACATAAGAGACACAACATGCTCTCCTTTCATTACGTGAGGGAAGCAGTTGCTACAGGATTCCTTCACCTCACACATATCCCTGGAAAAATATACCCAGCAGATATGTTGAGCAAGCATTGGGGGTACTCAGATATCAAGGATATCCTCAAGGCACTACTCTTCCATAGAGGTGATACTGCTGAAATGGGTTAAAACTGCAACACGTCCGCATGAACCGACGGTGTGGGGAGTGACAAGATTTATAAAGGATTTATAAATCACATCGTCTCACATGCATTGAGTCACGGTTTTGACGTCATAGCATCTTGAAGATCCATGCGTATGGATCCGCCACCAACGATGAGGTGGCAAAGAAGGATGAAAATACAGAGAGAAACACGCGTATATCCATGCAGAACTCGATACTGTATTTTCCCAACATATCAACAAAATGCACTCTTGTTGGAGGAGAAAAATCATCCTCCAGTAACTTTCATCATTAATTGGAATATCTTTAGTTTACACGCAACTTTCATCAGTTTCTGTAAGCCTGCTAAGATCTCTGACCCTGAGATCTTGATGTAGTGGAAGCAACAAGCAGGATATTCTTAGACCGGCTCCCTTCTGGAGATATCCCTGGTCTTTCTTTCAAGTAATCGTTATCGCCGTTAGCCTCATCGTATCTGCCGGAGTTTTGCTCACTCTGAACGAAGAACCAAAACTCCAATCTTGGCAGAATCTTAACAGATGAGGTCGTATTTTCCTGCGAACTCCGTTATTATTTGTTCGTACATCGTCAAGCGCGACCTATACACAAAGCTTATGATACTTTCACCACACCGGTGAAAGATGTACTACGGAGTACATCAGAGCATCAGAGTTCGAAATGCAGATCTCGGGCTCTCGACCGTTGACTGACGGTCGTTTCCAGCTACCCTTAGATTAATTTACTGTTTTAATGGTGTACTAAGAGACAGTTCGGTCTCATGCGGTAATGCAGCCTACCGGTAGTTGATCTCCCGCAACAAGATCTACCTATTATGAATCCTGTCGCACTCATGCTGGCTCGTTTCAATGGTCGCAGTAAAACTGCCATGAAATGCGAGGTCTATTTTATGAAGCAAGCAACTTGCTGATCAAAACATCTGTGAGGAGATCGTTTGAAAGGACAAATGGTGACCAAAAAACAGCAAAAGAATGGTGCCCAAAAAACAGCTAAAGAATATGGAGTATAAGCAGTAAAGAAGCATGGAAAGGAAACAGGCTATGGGATCAACTATAGTAGTGACCAATAATATGCCCGCAGTGACGGGAATGGAGAACCCAATCAGTTGGTAAGAGGAGCCAGAAGGATTGATGAAACCAGGAATACGATGCATCAGAATATCTCCATTGTCCTTCCAATCTTGAAGCACAAAAGTCTGGATGTCAATGTGTGGAGATCTCTCATTTGGCTTGCGAGCCTTGATAATTGGGATAGCATAGACATTGTCATTGAAAATCTCTATACGAGTTGAGTTTGCGCCTCAAAGTGACAAGCTTGCGTCGAGACACTATGTATACCAATGATGCAAATCGCTTTCACTAGGTTGTTTATTTCAGAGAGAAAGTGAGAACATTCACTCTCTCTCCTTCTGTTACAAACTACATTGGCGTATGATTGATGATTCACCAATCTTGCTGGATGCAATGTTGATGCAGGTTCAACTTCAACGGCCGGTAGATCAGCTGGCTCAGAACTAGGCTGACACATGCACGATTGAGCAGTCCCATCCTGATCCGTTCAAGTTGTATTGATATCCCTATCCCAGCACACTCCTGTGGCAATGAGTCCAAAAACACTCCATGTATTCCCCGTAGCCGCCTCAGCTTCCGCAACTCTGTGGTGTGGATGTGCAATATGCACTAGTCCAGCTAGGAGATCATTCCTGACCCATGCGCAAGGGCACGTTGTACCTAGTCTAGGAAATACTTCCGGGTCAATGTTTCAAAATGGAGCAACAGTCGATCGCTGGTCATAACCTTAAAATTTGGGATTCTGAACCAGTAGAGTGTCGCCCCTCATCTATTGACTTCATCAACCCTGGACTGGTGGGTGCTTGCAGGCATTTCCAACGTGCAGTTACCAACTTGCTGCGTATATTGAGCTCATCCAGCACCACTGCATACAACAAATAAGCAGTCAAGAATCCAATATCAACCAAATGGTGTGTGAACGATTCAAAATTTGTCCCAAACTTCAAGGCAACATGGCAAATGTGCCAAGCCGATAAGGAATGCCGTTCCTTTTGTATTCGTAGCACTTGCAATCCGATGTTGTTACTTTTGTCAATGGACACAGTACTTACATGTTTAAAGACTGGTCGCAGACGAAAAAGGAAATTATGGTGTCACGAGTACAGAACCCACCACTTGTGTTCACAGAAATGGTAAAAAATGTAACTCTGCAGCATACTCTCTGCTGTGGGTAGAACATGTGTACTGCTGTTTGACCTGGCTTGCATTTTTTTGTGGAAAGCGTCCAAAGTTTTATTCTGGTTTTGGGTGAACTTGTCTTCATCCTGGTTAATCATTAACTTGGTGGCCTTGGCCTGCAATATGTTTGGAAGAACCAGATTCTAACATTACTTGACACCGGCAAGTGTTGGTAAATGCATCAAATCCCAGCACATCAAGATAGTTTAAGAGTATAGGAAGGTGGCAATGTTATCAGCGTCATCTCACCCAATTACTCTTACAACCTCCTCTGAATTCACATAGGAGAAGAGGAGAGCCTTGGAACTGTTTCCAGTACAGGTTCAGCAGTAACACGGTTTGAGTTTCATGCTTTCACAATGCAGTGTGCAAATTGACACTAATTCAAAATAACTTATGCATTGTATTTGTCCAATGTTTCAATGGACTTCATGAAGGAATACACCCAACTTCTGATTTTTTTTGCTATTTCTTTAGCTTCCGGGCTTCTTCCAAGAGAACCTACATGATGCTTCCATTCTTGGTGAACAATATGTCAACCACAATTACGATGGACATACTGTGTGAAAACCAAATATACAGCTGCATCCAGCTGCGTCAGCTCCTGGGAATCACCATCAGTAACAACAAGCCTTATTCTTGCACAAGTTGTCTTCCCAATTATTGCAGGTACAGCCGTCTGGAACAACCACCAGAAGGCCACGCCCTTTCATTTGGCGCCCATGCCCAAATCACAACTTGGACCCTGCCCTCCACGTCCTTCACTCCAAATGTGATCAGTGGTCGATTTTCCTGGTTGGTTTTGTGGGTAGCATCTGAGAAAAGAATCTCTGGAAAAGCCTGTAGACAACGCCTACCAACAGACATCTCCCATACAAGTGAGATGTGCACCTACTGTTTATCTCTAGCTAACACTGCCCTACGTCTATCAGATTCATACTTGTATAAATCACCAGCAAAGACTTCCTCCTCCGAGAGGAACTCACATTGATCGCGGCCTTGATTGCCATTGTACCCCATTCATTCCGTCCAGATGAGTTGTCCCGAATCAGCTTCTGCGTCTGTGGAACTAGTTCTGCACTTGTACAACGAACTGTCCAGATGCTTGTATTCTTCCAATTAGTTAGTATAATAATACAATTGCAGTTTTATTAAGGGGAAATTGCAATCTTGACATCCAAGCCTTATTTTGACACCAACATTTCTTCTTGGATGTGGGCTTTAGTAGCGTAACGGTGCACAATGTTATCTCGACATTGTGGCAGTATGATTTTGACACCAAAAAAAACACTTTGTTATTTCGACACAGTTAAAATTATTTCGACACCATCCTTTTATCTTTTTACTGTTTATCGACACCAAAACACTGATATTAATATTACCACTACTCCTGTTTGTTTCATCTTCTGTCGTAGTGCAACTACTCTCCTGCCGAATTGCATTTACTGCCAGTGATTACAGGAGGATTGTAGCCACTGCTACCAACCACAGGCATTGTAATACTCCATCACTGCTGCCAGCCGTTTGTTGACAATGTTTACAGTTCATAAAATCTATTTTATGGCTATGCCAACTACCAGCTACCACCTAGTTCCGTATCTTAGATGTTGACTCACTAGCCGGGCCCCTAGGGGCGAGGCAATGCAGGGAGTAACCGGAGGTCACTCCAGGGATGTGGTAATGGTAGTAAAACCTCCTACATGAGGAGGAAAATTCATCTGGTTTAGGGGAGTGTCATGTTTGATGAGAATGAGCTTGTATGGGTGTTTGTTTGTTGGTTGTTATGGTGGTTGTGCTACTGTGGTGGCTGAGTTATGTGGTGGGGAGGCTGTTCTTGCTATTGTAGGCATTGTCGCCAATGTTGTATTGGAGGTTATGACCCTAAAGTATGTGTTTATGGGGAGTGTGTCAGTGTTGGTGTACGTTGTCATGGTGCCATCATCAGTTTCAGGTTGTGCAGAGGGACGGTTCTTAGTCAATTGGGCAGAGGCGGCCATCTGAAGTGTTCTTTTGATGTCTGGCATTTTGCATGATCATTGGCTCGTACTCTGAGTATGTTTCAAGCCAGTTTTCGAGGCTTCTTACATTGGTTTCTCTGCGAAAGTGGTCCTCCACCGTGGGTAGAAATAATGTCGTTGGGCTTGGAGGGAACACTTGGGCTTGATGTCATAGAGGGCCCAAATGCTCCAGTGGGCCTTTTCTAGGCGTTGCTGGGCTCGTCATCAACTTTACCATGTCTGGCTTTGTTTATGTCCCATTCCTTGTAGCACCCTCTGAACTGTTGGCTTGAGTTGTTTACGGTGACGGTTGTTCCGGTGTTTGCTAAAACCCATTGGTGTACAGACGAAAAGTTGTTTCTTGGTGGGATCAAAGTAGTGTGGCCAAACCTTCCGCAATTTCTCGTGGAGGTGCAGCCATTTGCCCAATGCATGGTGAAGAGAACCCGTTTGTGTGTCACGCCACAGGTTGCATGCGCGTTTCCATTGGATCCAAGGAATTGTACTGTCTGGGTGGCGTTGTGTAATTAGGTGCTAAATGTTACTGTCGTTGCGGTCCACATGAGTTCCTCCTGCTGTCGCTAGGTCTTCTATGGTATGAACTTGTAGGTAAATTCTGCAGTAATGGATTTGTCTGATTTGGTTGGGGGTGAAAAGTTGACTTTCGAGTACAATATTCATAATGTGGGAGTCGTTGATCCGCTGTAGATGGGTGCAATACTTTTCTTGAAGCTCGAACTTGGACTCTGTGGCCTTCAGGTATGCCCTGGCAGAGGGGAAGAATACTGTTTCCAGGTGTGGGAGCAGGTTGTCGGGGTTCTCCAACATGGAGTAAGATGTCCCACTTAGTCTCTGGGTCCATGTTAGAGTGACGCATAGATGATCATTGGTGCCCAATGGGGTCCTGAGGTGCTTGAGGATAAGTTCTACTTGATGGGATCCTTGCTCACCGAGGGAAAGTGGGCCAAATACTTCTGCTCTGTTTTTTTTCGTGAATACCTCAGCCTGTTTAGGAATAGTCCCGCAGTTTGGCTGTGGACTTTCTGGAGCTTCTTCTCAGGGGTGTAACATGTGGGAAGGGGGTAAGTCCCGCTTGGGAGGAAGACACTGGTGTAGTATCGCATGGTACACTTGGGGTCCAGTGCACTCTTTGCAACCAGTGAAGGACGTCGCTGCGTTTCTTTGCGTCAAAGAAGAACGTACAAATCACTTTATGTTCCGGAATCTTGCCGTTTTGGAGTCTCAGGCTTTTTATGTCATTACTGCTTTAATTTTGTTGGCGCCTTCCGGGTTGAATTTTTCTCATCTCCTCACAGGTAATACCTCGATCGTACCATTGGCCTTCAGCTATTAGACATGAGGTAAGCCCTCTTGATGCTACTATCGAAAGTGTCCTTCCTGGAGTTCTCGAGATCCAGCAAACAACCCATTCAATGGTGGACAGTTGGGAGGGAAGGTTGATCGCTTTCATGAGGCTGTTCATGGGGCTATTCATGAGGCCACTCAGTCTATCAGTGAAGATATTACATGTCAGCTCCAAGGCCTATGTAACCACCTGAAGCGATGCTTGGATGACAAGCAAGTGGAAGGGAATCAAAGGCGAAAGCTTGCACGTTGCTTCAGGAGTATTGGTGAGCTTCTTGACATGGCCGAATTTGATGGTGCGGAATCTGATGGTGACACTAGACATCTACACCATCGAAATGTCGCCAGAAACGATCTATTCGAGAGCGAAGAAAAAGGCCTCTCCACTGAGCCATTGGAGAGAGAAGATCAAGGCCTCTCCACGGTGCCAAATGCTACCAGTGAAACTACTGTGGCTATCAGTAGAACAAGGGCTTCTGGTTCTAGTACTGCCACATCGCCAAATAAGAGGCTTGCTCCCAAGTATCATCCACTTAAGGAGATATTGGATGATTGGCAGGATCAAAACAATGGCTTTCTTGTGCTAGCTAAGAAGTATGGTAGGAACTGGCGTAAAGATTGGAGTGACTCGCAAAAGACATTTTTTCGCGTTTGTCTCGTATCTACAGTGCTGTGGTGAAGTACATCGAGTCAAACCCAGACCACAATGAAGCTCTAGCAGAATTAGAAGAAGTCTCTAAGAAGAAACGCCTTAGTATCAGAGGGATGGTATGTTATTTCCAAGCAGAAGGTTACATTCATGTTAAGAAGAGCTGTGGCCGTACAAAGCAGCAGCTGTCTGCTGAAGATGCTATCGAAGTTTAATATTTTATATTTTTAAAAGTCATTCATTTGTTTCGATTTTATCAAAGGGTCGGACTCTAGTTCTTAGGTCATCTGTAGCCTGTAGGACCTCGTGTTCTGCTTCTACTCTGTGCACTGCTGCTCCACTGTGACTGTGAGTGATTTCACCTCTTGACATCACAGTCAATTCCACGCACTCTCCGTATGTAGAATTTGTACCAGGAAATCTTTATTTGCTCGGGCAAAATTTGCCAAACGATTGTCCCCTGCACACCACGAGAAAAAGAGAGGGTCAAAGCACTGACGACGTACAGACTAGAAAACAAATACCGCAATGGGACGGTATGGTAAGTTTTTTTACAGCGCCTACACAAAAAAACATTTGGGACGGTATTGACTGTGAGTCATACCAGGGCTACGTAGCCTCCTACCTACATACCGTTTGAACATACGTGTTGTACTAATACGTCGTACCTTACGTCAAACTACTCTCTAGCTAGCTAGTAGAGCTAGTAGGCAATAATACTACTACTAGCCATTAATCGCTAGATACTACTATTTCAGTTGTTTCTGTTCATACTTATAGAGGTATAATAGTACTAAAACTATCACCTTTGTAGTTACCCCCCTGAGTGGATCACCTTGTCGTGGTAGGGGGGCTTAACCCAGGTTTGTCAGAGCCTGGGGAACTATCATAAGAATCCACAGACGATCTATCAGTGCAACGGAAGAGATCGTCCCAGCGGTAGTACAACTTACTGCTGTCTTGTGCATGGCATCATGCAGAACCGGTGGCCGACCGGAAAGATTGTGTTTCTCTTATTTAGTTGGAAGGGGGCTAAGGGAGAGGAGGAAGAGTGCTAAATGCATGATTCCTGATAGAGTTGTGATGGGCACTGAAATTTCTGTGGAAGAAATGGCATCATAACCCAGCCAAGTGTCAAGTGCAGAGGGACGGTACTATTACATTGGAAATATTACTGGTGCTTGGCATGAAAGGTTTCTTCTACACGTACAATCCGCCCTATTGGGTTGCAACAGGTAGAAGATATCAACACAACCAACACAATTTATGTGGTTATTGCTGCCTTCCTAGGTTAGGGCCCTAACCCCAACCCTAACCCTGAAAAGAATACTAAGTAAATTGTTTCGACTTCATACGGTATCAGAAATTTACTAACTAATTGAACTGCTCCATGATCAATTGACGGATTTGAAAAACTTGGTGACTTGTCGGCTAAATTCTCCAGGTGACTCTATTGTAGCAACAGGAGTGGCTCCGCACATTTCAATCTTGCAGCACATGCATTCATTGGCAAAAAATGTTAATGATGTGGTGCCCCAAATTCAAAAAGTGGCACCGGAAGTAATTCGGGGAGTGATTGACGATTTCGAGAAACGAGCGATGACGGCTGGAACAGTTACCAGAGATGGCTTGGAAGCTTTGATAAGCAGTTGCATAGAGAAATCAGGCTCTATCCATTAGTTCAGAAACTTGAGAACTCTCCAACTCCCGGGATTCAACAGGAAGAAACTTTGACAGGTGATGAAGCAGTAACGATGAATCATATGGTGGGTATGCATTCGTGGGGTGGGCGCTTGTATCTCGTACCGCAAGATTTTGCCTTTCCAAATAGTTGTTCTCAAATAGCCTGGCAATATTGGATGTGTTGGGATTGCCAAAAGCAGTATCCTCCATTGCGAATTTTGTCAAAGAATGATATGTCAAAGACAAATATGCAGAAGCGTTTATCAGATTTCCGATACTTGATGCAATTGGTCGAGAAAAGGGTTGAAGAAAAAGGAAAGTGGATAGCGCACCCTTCAATCGATCAGACTAATGAAATGTTTGAGGCAGGAAGAGATGTACTAGATATTTCCGAGGTTTCCGAGAAAGGCAGAAAAAGGCGAGGGGAACAAATGGAATGGAGTACTACGGTTAACCGGGTTCGAAATAAAAGGAAAAGCCAGAGAACTTCGTTAATAATTGGCTTCTTGTTTTGATTCTTTGTTTTGTTTACAAATAATCATGTCAAAGTGCAAAAAAGATTTACCACTCACATGTTCCACAACTACAACCTAGCTAGCTACCTTTACTACGGTACTACTCGTAGTAGCATCGTACATACAGTTTCATCCGTGATTGACTGTGAAGTACGAGTCCTCCGTTGGAAAGCATACCAACGAAATCTTGCTAACGTAATTAGTGCTCGAAAATAAAAAAGAGGAGATCAAAGTTACGGACGACGAACAGACTAGAAGACAAATAACAGCATACTCCCTCCGTCTCACTTCTATTACACTTTCACAACTTTAAATGAAAAAAACCGCCAACAAGCTACTTAGAACATATGGCTGTTATCATCTTTAAATTCACATTTTAAGCTATTTCCATGTATATATTATAATATAATATATACTGAAACAATGGGTATTTTGGAACTCCTCCCAAACGTTTTCACGACGCCAAAAAAGCCTGTATCTCCGCCGTTCCTGGAGCTGATTGTTTCAAAATACGATATGATGTTTGTCTTATGATAGTAAAAGGGAATCCCATCCTCCGTTCCAAGTAATCACGTAGGTATGTGGCCCGATACTGAAACAATGGGTATTTTGGAACTCCTCCCAAACTTTTTCACGACGTCAGAAAAGCCTGTATCTCCGCCGTTCCTGGAGCTGATTGTTTCAAAATACGATAGGATGTTTTTATAATGCTTGTTTCCAGCATAAGTATGATGAAATAGCTAAGAAAGCAGACTCTTTGTCTGAGAAAGAAGACATCATCACCATCTTGATAGGATTAATTCTAACTGTGTAGAATTTCTATTTCGTTTTTCTCGATTTTCTCGAGAAGTGTTTTTTTGGTGTCTGTCCGTCGCCGTGAGTCTTTCAGTCCGTTGAGCCGTTCAAAGTAAGGAAGCCGCCAACAATCCACCCTTTTTCTTACGGATCTCCCCAGCAAGTGAAAATTCGACGATCACACCAGCACAAATCTCTTTCCTCTGAATATAAGCAACAACTTTGAAAATGGTGACAACAAGGAAAAAGAGGGTTGCGATGACCGAAAAGCTGAAAAAAGATGTATTCATGGCGTGCGTGGTGAGGGTGTCGCGAGAAATTTTACCTTACGGAAGTTTTAAAGCTGTTGGCGAAACACACAAAATCCATCCAAGAACTGTTGCTAATCTGTGGTATTCAACGCTGAAGCAAATATCGGGATATCAACCCAATACCCCTCTTGACCCTGTCTCTCTTCTTGCAAACGTTCCAGAAACGGCATTTACTACGAAGTTCGAAAATTCTGGTAGAAACCCAAAGCATGACCGAGACATGCTGTTGCAAGAGATCAAGAATATTGATCCTACCGCTAGAAGAACCATCAGATCTCTTGCTGGAGCTGTTGGTATTCCAGTTATGACCATCTGGAGAATGAAACAGTCGAAGAAACTGAAGGTTCATACCATGGCTTTGAAGCCGAAGTTGAACGATGAAAAGTAGTACTCCGTATAAAATACTACTGACTGTGAGTACCGGTAGTATTTTATACTACTACCGTACTACCGTACTACGGTAGGTAGGTAGATACCTATCAATACGTAGTACAGGAGTAATAAATATTTCATATGCAACTCGCATTGCACGTCCCACGGTATGTAGAGACAATGCAACCATACATCTCTATGATTTTCTACTGGATGGGAACAAATACTGTTTGGAGTCTACCTGGTATCCCTCTACTGAATTTCACCGTAGCTCCTACATAAAATGTAACTGAAGATTGCCTGTACCGTTGCCAATCCTGACAAAAGATGTAGGCGTATGTCAACTGCCCATTTCGAGAGAAATCTAAATCTGAGTTGCGCATGGCAAGGTACTTAGGAAATTAATGACGCCGGCCAAACAAAAGGTAACTAAAACCAATTGCCCACAAAACATTTAGAGAGATACTGCGTCCTACATAGGAGGATTCATGTCGTAGACCCGCGCGGGACAATTTTCGAAAAATCATTGAATCTCTAGTTTAACGGAAATTCTCATCCTTTTTAAATCGTCATTTGTTCTTTTGAATTATCTCGATTTAAAGATTGTCGCGATCGTGTATACTGTTATTTGATTTAACAGTATACACATCACAACGCTCACAAATTACCGCGCTGATCAGGTTCATCGCCTACAGTGCACCATTAGTAGAATTAGCACTGTGCCTGCAAGACTGATCCAAGGCTACAATCATTCATGAATTCCAAAATTGCCTACGGCTCTTCGGCCTTGACAACACCAGGTGGTGGTTCCCCTCTCAGGACCTTCTTCTGGACAATCTTGGTGGCTCCCCAAACTGGAGATTATTGATTCTGACAGAAGGAGGGGAAAGTGCAAACAACGTAACATCCAACCTTGGGAGTCCAACCACGACAAGGTAGATGATCAAGAATGGCAAGGGGCTCAGGAGTCCATTTTTTTTTTGCGTGCATTTTGAACCGTAAATGCTACGATGGACTATTCTCGGGACTTGTATTTTTTTGAATATTTTTTACATAAAGGAAAATGAAACGTTTTTTTACTTGCTATTTTCTCGCGTTGTTTATTGTCTACGTACAACATGTACCATGTCCTACAAGGTTGCATGTAGAGTTGTAACTAATGATCACTACTTTAGTAGTAGTCACACCTTCTTGTGTGAATTCTGTCAATCTGTCAATCTCGGTGACTGTCAATCAAATCCGTGAATCCGTGAAGCAGGAGCACAAATCTCTTTCCACCATGAGCGATGGCTAAGACTCCCGTAATGTGACAACAGCAGACGATGATTTCATCACATGATGACACCATGGGTTGATTTATGCGTATAAAACAAATCCGAGACAATCCAAAGATCGTTGCTTCAAGATGTAAGAAGAAGCAGATCGTTGTTCTTCAAGGTGGTGTTTGTAACCACCTCTTAACAGTTTTCCCACCCTCAAAACTCGAGAGTGCCTCGCTTGAATTCCCTTGGATTCCCTTGTATTTATCACGATGGAACACTTTCTGTAACATCATCAACGGCAGGAGTAAACTACAGGCCAACAACAACAACAACTTTTTTACTTTCATTATTACGATGTGGAAGGCACAAGGCACCCAACGAAACATTGATCTCAAGGACTGCCATACACTGAGTTGTCAAGAAGTGGATGATTCTGAGATTCTGAGAACGACTGTCGTAACATCGTCCTCCGTGTCCAACCCCCAACCCTGGAAAGATTTTTCCTGTAACAACACAACCAGCTCTTTTCAAAGTGTCCCTTGAATGAATCATGCCACGATTCATGTATGGAGAGATTGACTTCTAAGTACGAAAGCCTAATATCGGGGACAATTGTTTCTAAAGGGGAAGGACACCGAAGTATGGAATGAGAATGCCAAAGGATATTCCAAACTTTTCCAAGGACGGTACAGAAAGACATCCGATATCGATTTGATCCAAAGGGTTGGGAAAAATACCATCAACGCGAGTACAATTCTCGTCAATAACGAAACAAATCCTACTGTCCCTATCTATTCGACACAGAATTGTATCAAACTTGCCCCAAGGACGTTGCAGAAAGACATCAGATATCGCTTCGTTGCACAGGGGTGGTAGAAATCCCTAACGCACGTAAAGGGGTGGGAAAATATCTCTACGGGGTGGGAAATCACTTTTTGACGATGTTTGTTATGAAAACAACCACCCTGTTGTTAGCCGTACTTTTGTCAAAAGCAGGTCCTTGCTTGTTGTGTCTCAAAGAAGGAAACTGATTTGATGTAGAGGAAGCAACGGACTGTCGCATACGGGTACAATATACTTCGAAATACTCTAGTGTTTCAGATGAAAATACGTTGTAGCAAAAATAATTGATTTTGCTGTTAAATAATACGAATTACTTCTCACTACATGGCGTTTGGTGATTTCCCACCCCATCATGGTATTTTACTCGTATTAGGGATGAATTCCCTACCCTTGGGTATTAAATCAATATCTGGTGTTGATTCAATATCAAAAATCCACGGAGAGATGAAACTTGACGAGGAATATGTTTGGACCAACTTTGAATGGGTCTTGTCCAAGGCTGCCGTATTCTTGGGGCAAAGCGTCCAACAATGCAGTTGGTTCCATCTTGGCCATATTATATATGCTGCATTGGCGCACTGGCCAATGTTTTCCATTCCGGATCGTTCGGTTCATTGGCCTGTCCCGCTTCTGTTGTGCCTTGAACAAGGCAAACCCGTCGACCACCCCAGCATCTGCGTCACATGACAGTTTTTTGGCATTCTCATTGGGGCACCCACGGAAACTGGTACAACGAGCTTTGGCTAACGAATGAAGCCATCAAAGCAAATGCTCAGCGAGAAATGGTGTCTTGTAATGGCGGATTGGCAAGTCGAGACGCAATTATGTTCCAATATTCGATCAAGTCCATGTTGGGTACGGATGGCTTGCGATCCAACGTATACTGTCCCTTGGGTGTTTTTTTTTCTTCTCTCCCAAACAATGGACCAATAATATGTTTTCATCTCCAATCCCTTGCATAATTGATCATCCCGTGTCACAAAGAAGCTCGATGTATAATATGTTTTTTCTTCATTGTTGCTTTCCCGACATGAGGAATCCTCCATTTCCATCCTTTGGGATTGTAGGATGATGGCATTTCCATACGAAGGGCTGTTCTGAAACTTGGCGGCCGTCGACTGACTTGGGTGGCGGCACTTTTCAATGTTTCAACCATTGCAAGAGGATAAATCTCAAGGTGAATGTTGGATGTTGTTGGATGGAATCGAATGAAATGGAATGTACGACTAGTACGGTATGATTCTGGTTGGGATTGCGGTAATAGAAGGATTTGTTGTTACGTGACAACACGTCCAGTTCGGAAGACATGTATGATTTGATGTATGATAATGATGGTGTTGTCATGTATGATTTTATGTATGATAATGGTGATGATGGTTTTGTGAGAATACTTGGAGAAAACAATAGTACTGCTACCTAGGTAGCTAGATACGGCAGTCTACTGTAGACTTTTCTACGTACTCGGAGTACGTACGTCGTAGTTGCTATGTACATGATGACATGAAAGATTTTCTTGAAAGAACATAGCGAAGTGTCCTTTCTTTGCTACTGTACTACTGTACTACCGTCTTCCTGGAGGATGCGCGAAAATGTACTACTGCGCTTTGAAACTGTCTCAACGGTTATCCGGCGGTCGCAAACCGTTACGCCTGTGTTTAAAAGATCGCCCCGTCAACTCCGATTATAGTACAAATTCCCAGGAATCATAGTACAAACGACCATAGAGATAGTACAAATTTTATGGTACATTTTATAGTACAATTTATAGTACAAATTATAGTACAATTTATAGTACAATTTATAGTACACGGGATCATACAAGGTGTGTTGCGAGTATTACCTACTTAGGTATAATACATCAATACGTAAAATACGTACTACTACGTAGTATGTAGTGGGACAATCATCCGACAAAACACAACGACACAACGACACAACATCATCATTGCATCCATCACCTCGTCTTTCGCCGTCCGCTAGCTAGATTATTAGACTTGAATTTTCAACTATAAGTACATAGTACTACGTAGAAGCGAGTTGTTTATATCTTTTTGTCTGGAAAATCTGGCGCGAAGATTAATTCGAGGGGTAGAGAGATGCAGACTTTAAGAAAAACGGCGGCAGGAAGACAGCAAACACCTACGAGAGTATCACAATCGGAAAAACGTAGTCATCGCATCCGCTGGATTCGTGCATGGAATACGAACTCATCTGTATCACTGTAGTAGTACGATAACAGATTGTGAAAGACGCGAGGTGATGGATGTACCTAATACTGTCGTACATCGAACGATTTTGATGTTTGTTGTCGTGTCGCTACATGATTTTCCTACTACTTACTATACGTAGGAACATACCCTGGAAAGTGTACTATGAATTGTACTACTCCAGTACGAATTATGAATTGTACTATGAATTGTACTATAAAATGTACTATAATTTGTACTTTAAAATGTACTATCATTTGTACTGTAAAATGTACTATATTTTTTGTACGATGACTATAACTTTATAGTATAAAATCGACTCTGCCATAGGACAAATCATAGTACACATACATCATTCTAAATAAGTTAACGGTAGTCTTTCAGACGTTATGATGCGCGAGTTAAACGTATCGCGCTATAGTACATTTTCGCGCATCCTCCTGTAGACCATTTTGGTACTACGTACTGAACATATTACATATATACGTGCTTTGCAATCATACCTTATTGGTACTTCTCCGAGTACTACCACTACGACGTACGACGTATCTGCGTTACTTTTACCGCGAGGGACTCTACGCGAGGGCCGCCTTTTTACAGTTATTTTTGCGATTATTTGCTACTCGGAGTATTTAGGATTGCCTGCATGCTCGGTTGTGTTCCGCCGTTGGACAAGCGTTCGGGGTCGGCAGTCGGCAGGCATCAAACCTTTATGGACTTGCAGACATCTCAATGGAATTTCTACAGCCAATGAACGACAAAACGAACTACTACGCACTATTAATAGTATGATATCCCCGATTTACCATCATCTTGAATCGATTGGAGTTTCTGTTTCAAAAACCGCGTCTCTACTAGCTAGCTAGGTAGCTAGAGAGTGAAGATGGGCTTCCAAGTATTGACAGTGAGTGGCTTATACAAGCTGGCGGTCAGTTAATCCACCAGATGTTACAGGAGCCTTCGAAGCAACAAGTGGACTCTCCATCTTGGAAAACAGTAAATTTGGTGCGGTCTTCTGTTGGAAACATCGTCGTCCTTGAATGCACACAGGTGGAACATGATGTGTTCGACAGAAAAGAACTGGCTAAAGATGGGGAAACTTTTGTCGGATTGATCCCAACAGCCCCTGACAACTTCCCAACATGAATATGCCGCCAATGGGTGGGAGATCAAGTGGTCCTACAACCGTCTGAAACAAGAATAATCTACATTCAAACTTGTCGACAGCAATACAATTGCCATCCTTTCCTTCATGAATTGTTGGAATCACAGCTATAATCATCGTCATCATCATCATCACGGAATGAGAAAGAATTTGGCGGTCGAAGCCGTTATCGTCGTTTGGTGGACAACCGTACTCGTTGATTCATGTCTAGCACTTAATAGCACAGTCAAAAGTACGAAAAGACGAAGGTATTTTACGGATATTTGGAAATTCATCCGCCGCTTCATCATTTCATCCTTATCCGTGCATATTGTCATCACCAGAGTCGGACGCACTGGTAACCGACACAAAAATAAACAAAGGTGATAATACTCCATGGGGTGGCACCTTCTCTACTGCCATTGTACCTGTCCTTGATCCTGCAGAATGGCACACTGGACCGTTTTGTCAGGTCTACATTGCCGCATGCGAAAGGTTAGACCATTATCAAACCAAAGTCAAACCAGCCTTGCAGGCATTTTTCAGTCAAGTCGAATCGGCTGCCTCCAATACTGCGGCCAACCAACAGGGAGGACATTCTGCCTATTATCTCATCATGTACGTACCCATCAACGGTGGAACATCGACTGCCGACAAGTAACATCAAGGATTAAAATCAATGACAGCGCTTACCAATAGGCATTGCTCATACAAGTGAGATGAGCACATGCTGGTCATCTCTAGCTGACACATCTTCCAGCTGTGTTTTGGTTTTGGGAGACCAGTTGACAAAAGCCATGATGATGGGACGCACACATAAGTGCATCAAACAGTTTCTTGATCGAATCTTTATTCTTTGCAACACCACCGGGAACAACAGGGAACATTTGGGGATCAAATCGTACGATAAAATCCTTGTAGATGGTCTGAGTGAGTGAAAACAAATCATGGCGGTCTTGGAAGGATGCCATTAGCACGTCGTCGGTAGGCTTGCGCAAGAATCCGCTGAAAGGCAACGTTGCTGTCCGCATCGCAATGGCAATGGCAGAGGAAATGACAATAGCAGCTATGGCAGTGAGCGGAATCGATTTTACGACAATATTTGAATGTCGATTGGCAAGTCGGCAGGGCAAGTCGGCAGGGTCGATGACGCTGACGTCATCTAGGTCAGTTCGACCCGTTTTTCTTTTTAATTACTACAGTTACGTACCTGTAATTCGACAAACGTAAAACCCCCTTTTTACTTTACAGTTAGTAGGTATTTCGACACGGTAGGTAGGGTAAACGTCTACGACGTATTAATACTTCGTAGTAGACACCAATCCACTGCTTCTATCATGTTGCAACTACGCAACTACTCTCCCGTCGTGTTGCAGTTACCGCCGGTGATTACAGGAGGATTGCGGTCACTGCTGCCTACAGACTACAGGCATTACAATACTCCATCGCTGACTGCCGCCAGCCGTTTGTCAGTCGACAATGTTGAGACGCCGTACAAAACCATTGGTTGCTTCTAAACCCGATGGCCCGCACTTGCTTGCAGAAGATCCTTTCAGTGGTGATCGGTTTCTTCTTGTGGATGATAACACAGTTGCACCCTTATCAGGAGACAACTAGTACATGTCCACTGCTTTGGTGGATTATCTCCTACAACGGTCACTACAGACGATTGACCTGCAAGATACCACACTTGTTGGTTCTGCCTGCCAACACCCTACATTTTTGTTTACCCAAGGGAACTTCCGCCATCACATCGCACCACAGCACATCTACTGTATTACATGAGGAGATTCTACCGATACTATTATAAAATAGTACTACTGTCGATGTTGAACGATACTTCAGTGACTATCAACGAAAATGAAAGATAGCGTCCAATTCTTCGTTTTGCTACAACAACGGACCAACTTTGGGGCCAACGATACTTGAGAAGTCATTCGGAAATACATATTTTCTGGAAGCATCTACTAGTTCTAATTCTCTCGACTCGCATGAAGGACAACCCAAAGTGGCAGTAAATGTATAAAAAAACATCGTCCAGATACTACAAGTGCACTGTTGTGAGAAAACCTATAGCATAGTAATTCTTACAGAAAATAATATCATCATTAGGATAACTACAAGTTCCGAGGACGAAAACTTTCTGGATAACCATCTGGAAGCATCTCGTCTTTATACAGAACATGGGAAACATTCAAGAACTCAGATCATACAACATGTACTCCATACGTTGCACATTCGACACATTCAATTTTTGAACGTCTTGGTTGAATTTATGTGCCCCATTGAACATGAAGTCGATGTTCATCACATTGGCAACATCCAACTTCCCGGTGACTTTGTTGAATGTAATTGCACTAGCAAACATTTCTTTCATTTCTGTCATTACTGTCTTGGTTGAATTCATTCTTGAACTGAAACATGCCGTTCATTAATTCGACATTGGATACGCTCCACTTCCTAATATCTTGATTGAATGTCCTTGCACCTGCAAACATTTTAGTCATGTCTTCCACGCAAGAAACATTCCACGAACCAATATCTTGGTTGAATTCAACCGCATTTTCGAACATGCTGTTCATGGATTCGACATTGGATACGTTCCACTTCCCAATATCTTGGTTGAACGTCCTTGCACTAGCAAACATGTTAGTCATGTCTTTCACGCGAGAAACATTCCAGGAACCAATATCTTGGTTAAATTCAACCGCATTTTCAAACATGCTCTTCATGGATTTGACGTTTGATACGTTCCACTTCCCAATATCTTGGTTGAATGTCCATGCACTAGCAAACATTTTAGTCATGTCTTCCACGCAACCTACATTCCAGGAACCAACATCTTGATTGAACTCAACCGCATTTTCAAACATGCTGTTCATGAATTCAACATGGGATACGTCCCACCTTCCAATATCTTGGTTGAATGTCCTTGCACTAGCAAACATTTTACCCATGTCTTCCACGCGAGAAACATTCCAGGAACCAATATCTTGGTTGAATGTCCTTGCATTATCAAACATGCTGTTCATGGATTCGACATGGGATACGTTCCACTTCCCAATATCTTGGTTGAACGTCGTTGCTCTACCAAACATTTGGTGCATGGATTGTACTCGAGAGACATTCCAGGAACCAATATCTTGGTTGAATTCAACCGCATCGGAAAACATGCCGTTCATGGAGTAGACATTGGAGACGTCCCAATTCCCAATTTCTTGGTTGAATGTCCTTGCACCTGCAAACATCATAGTCATGTCTTTCACGTAACAGACATTCCATGAACCAATATCTTGGTTGAATTCAACCGCATCGGAAAACATGCTGTTCATGGATTCCACATTCGAGACGTCCCACCTCCCAATATCTTGGTTGAATTTCATTGCACTAGCGAACATTTTTTCCATTTGTATTACATTGGAAACATTCCACGAACCAATATCTTGGTTGAATTCATTCGTACAATAAAACATTCTGTTCATGGAGTAGACATTGGATACGTTCCACTTCCCAATATCTTGGTTGAACGTCCTTGCACTAGCAAACATGTCAGACATATGTTTCACGCAACTGACATTCCAGGAACCAATATCTTGGTTGAATTCAACCGCATTTTCAAACATGCTGTTCATGGATTTGACATGGGATACATCCCACTTCCCAATATCTTGGTTGAATGTCCTTGCACTAGCAAACATTTTACCCATGTCTTCCACGCGAGAAACATTCCAGGAACCAATATCTTGGTTGAATGTCCTTGCATTAGAAAACATTTCGTACATGGATTGTACTTGAGAGACATTCCAGGAACCAATATCTTGGTTGAACTCAACCGCATTTTCAAACATGCTGTTCATGGATTTGACATTGGCGACGTCCCACCTCCCAATATCTTGGTTGAATATCCTTGCACTAGCAAACATTTCATACATGCGTCCGACATTCGATACATTCCAGGAACCAATATCTTGGTTGAATTCAACCGCATCAAAAAACATTCGGTTCATGTATTGCACATTGGATACATCCCACCTCCCAATATCTTGGTTGAATTTCATTGTACTAGCGAACATTTTTTCCATGTGTATTACATTGGAAACATTCCACGAACCAATATCTTTGTTGAATTCATGCGCACAATAGAACATGCGTTCCATTTTTGTGACCTTGGAAACGTTCCACTCTCCGATATCTTGGTTGAACTCATGCGCTGAATGAAACATCCCGTGCATGGATTCCACATTGGAAACGTCCCACCTCCCAATATCTTGGTTAAATTCACGAGCAGAATAAAACATGCTCCCCATTTTTGTGACCTTCGATACGTCCCACTGTCCAATGTCTTGATTGAAATGAATAGCACGGTCAAACATAAATTCCATGTTTGTCACATTAGATGTGTCCCAGGATCCAATGTATGCATTAAAATACGGCATCAACTTCATACGATTCTCGACGTCTGCAGGATCGCGGATAGTCCCGCGAAAAAGATTTGACATATCCGTCACTTGAGATACGTTCCATGAATCAATAGGAAATCCATATTTGCAAGCAATCGTTTCCATGTCTTCTTTGTTGGAATTGGGATCATACATGGTAAGACAGAATTCACGAACTGCCGTTCTCAATGTTTCGTTTGTTAGAGGGGGAGGACCATCTTTTCCACCTTTGGCAGAGATTGTTTGGGTACAAAGTTCCTTGAATTGTTTGGACACGATTTGTTTTCTCAATAAGGTAACCACATCCAAAAAGGACAGAGAATGTAGCAGGAGTCTGCAACCATCGTGTTCCATAAATTGTTGCGGTACGATTTGCGTTTGTTCCGAACAAATACTATCATCCTCGTTCCTTTGCTCCAGACGGTCGATTTTGTTGTTGTTGTTGTTGTTGTTGTTGTTGTTGTTGTTGTTGTTGTTGTTGTTGTTGTTGTTGTTGTTGTTGTTCGTAGCCATCTCCCTTCTTTCAAACGTGTCGTCATCCTGTAGCTGGTTCATTCTGTTACTGTTACCACGCCGAGATGACGATGAAGGTGATGATGTTGGATCGGATGCCATGATCGAAGCGGTGAGTCTTTTTATCTTGACGACAGTGAACAGATTATTTTGATGTGAGATGGCCGCCACATGGAATTCCACTATTCCAAAAAAAAAAAAAAAAACCCTTCGTACAGTAATTGTTCGGATTGACTGTGACTACGGTATGATGCTCGTAATAGTTGTACGTAGAACTTGCTACGACGACTTCAACGGTTTTCAAGACGAAAATTAATTAGGGTTGCGTAGTTGCATTTGTTTGCACTCTCTATTACCGGTACTCTTACAGTTAACTACTCCGGTACGAAGTATTGTACGACATTGTTCGACGTCAGCTTTCGCATCCGTACTATCGTGTGTTATTACGGTACCGTTCACCGTCTCTATCTCTCTCACATCATCATAATTAAAAATATAACACACTGGAAAACTTCTTCGACACCTTCCAGCTGTCCTCGTAGCTAATAAAAAAATGTGATGCTACAAAATAATAATTCTCTCTCTCTTCTGTGTGAAGAATGAAGAAGACAAGCAAGTATCATGGTGGGAAGAAAGATCCTCCAAGAATAAAATTATAATAATGATGATATCAACAAGAACAACAAAAACAGTAACTGCAACAACTCTGTTTCTGTTGATCCAAAGGCAGATATTGAATGTTTCATTGGTAGTGGATGCATTGCCGATGTCATCACAATCATCGTCTTCTCGCAACAACAACAACATCAATCACAACAACAACAACATCAATCACAACATCAATAATATACCAGTATTGTACGAGACAGATCGGATCTTGATTGTAAACAAACCCTTTGGAATTGGCCATCATACCGAACATCATCATGGTGCTGCTACTGATGATAACATCAACACTACAACCGATACTACTACTACTACTACTACTACTACTAGTAGTAGTAGTAGTAGTCTAGGAATTGTCCAATTATTACGACAACAACGTTCCAATAACAACAACAAACAACAAAAAGAACAAGAACGACTTTATGGGGTACATCGACTCGATAAAGTTACTAGTGGAATCTTGGTATTTGCCAAAGATTCGGAAATGGCAGCAACCTTGTCACGAAAGTTTTCACGGGGGGAAATCCAAAAGATTTATTTCGGTGTATCGGCCAAAAAACCTAAAAAGAAAAAACAGGGTTGGGTCATGGGAGAGATGGTACGGTCTCGTAGAGAAACTGGGATGTTAACAACAACAACAACAAGAACAACCAATGAGAAGAACAACAAGAAGAACAAAAAGGACACAAAAAATTATGCCAAGACACGATTCTTCACTTCCAGTATGAACCATAATCCCAACAATGGTAATACTAACACTGGTAACATAAACACTTTCACAAACATAAACACTGCTGTTTTTGCGGAAGCATATTGTTACGGACCACGAACGGTCATTATGTTTATTCCCTATACCGGCAAGACGCATCAATTACGAGTGGCGGCCAAATCCATGGGAATACCACTCATGGGGGATCCACTTTACGAACCGAAACTGATATCCAATGTCAAAGATACTACTAATAATGAGAATGATGATGACAGAACAAGTAGTACAACTACAAATAATGATAACATCCAACCATATCAACAACAACAACCACAACAATATCCAGTATACCGAACAATGTTACATGCGACAGGGATATATATCCCATCTTGTGATGTTGTTGACACTCCCATTGCGGTATGGTCCGATCCACCCTTTTTTGATGACGACAACAACAACGAAAAAACATTGTTTCATTGTCAGGTGGAGAAATTAATGACCAAACATTGTCCCAATCAACAATTGTACGAGGCCATGATGATGACCGTACAACAACAACAACAATAGTCCTCTTTCTCTCTTTTAGATTCAGACCAAATATCAAGCAAATCAAGAGAGTACTATGGATCTTCGATGACACTGTGTTACGCTACTACCACAACTTATGTCTTGCCTGCAACATGGTCAACTCCGTTGCCTTCAATATGGACATTGATTCTGGATTTGGGAGATATCCAAAAGGATTTACAAAAGCATAGAAAAAGCTATCGCAAACGAGAAACGTGTCGTCGTCGTCCCGTGCAAAAAAAGAGAAGATGTGAAAAAATACACCGATCGGTGGATGGGAACAATCATTCTGAGGAAGGTTTCTAATACACACAATAATCTTAACAAGCAAGAGAAGGAGAAAAAAAGCGTCATTACGATGGAAACCTCTGATATCCATCCGATCAGCGCAAGGGTGGGGGGAAATCTACCGTACGTGAAATGGGAAAAGCCCTCGCACCGAGCCAATGGAGGAACACAATTTTTTATGAAAGGGAATGTTGACTTACAAAAATATATTACCAAGAAACAGAGAAAGGATCTCACTGAACAAACGGGTGAGGAAAGGATTTTCCTGAGGATATGGTCTATACAATCTTCAACATAATTATCGTCACCAAAAGGAATGTTGATTACATCGGAAGGTATGATTTTCGATCGCCGCGACTATCTTTTCGGCAACCTCTGCCGACGCAAGACCAAACGACAGAAATCTTCACCATACTCCTAGCTAGAGTATTCTTTTCTCCTTGGCAAAAAAACTATACTTTTACATACAAAGCAAATCGTCGTTCACATTATCATGATAAAAGTGCACGAGTGTGGCCGCACAACAGATGTCGGAAGGTATGATTTTAGATTTGTATTTGCCAACATTTTGACAAACTCTTCCGACCAAGACCAAACGATAGAATTCATTCATTCCTTCTCCTTAGCATACAACGAAACTGCCAACCTTGGATGAACCACAAAGACACGGGCGAATCGTATACTTTGAATGCCATAAACACCGAGTTGCTAGTAACAGGGAGGTCGGATTGTCGTCGTACTATGAAATCTACCGGTACGTACTAATCATACAGGCTGTAGTGCATAGACCCGGTGGTCATTACGACGTACCGTATGCCGCGTGCTACGGTCATCCTACCGGTATCACACAGGCCCAGTTGCTGTTGTACCGTACGTCGAACGGAATACGGTACCTAGCCACTCGTACCGGTGGTTTACAGAAGTCATATGAATACCCCACAAATGTCGTTTCAACAGCATCATGGTCACAGTCAATGACGTTTCTACGACTGTACCACTGTACGACTTTGTAGGTAGGAGTGGTACGTACTTCAACAGTCATCAAGGAGAGACTCCGACCAAAAGAAGATACCCTGTCATCATCATCAACATCATCATCTTTTACAACAATCAATACAGTATTCAAGTTGCTCCTGTTGCTTTTGCTTGTTACGGTTTGACTCATGGAAAGGAATTGCGATAGACAAATAAAGCACAACGTGTCTCAAAAAGAAAATGAAATTGACTCCACCATCTTCGTCCTTCGTCAACGATCAGCAATACGACCGTCGCCATCACCACCAACTCCTCCACCTCAACAACAACGACGCATTTGCCATCATCCGCGGCAACAACAACGACAACAACGACAACAACGACAACAACTCTCTCCAATGCTCACATGATGAATCGTACCGTAAAAGTGCCCCACCGCATGCAGTACTATTCTGGCAGTACACGAGAGAAGTACTATACATTAGCTAAAGGTTCCATTGTTCCATTCCACGCCCATGATACAACAATCCATTGAGGAATGAACTTATCAATTGGTCCCACACACAGCAGAAAATGAGAAATTCAATGTGTTACGTTTGTTGGACGGCATCTTTCCCCAACACCACTTCATCGACGTGCTGAAGAAATACAACAAGAGAAATGGAGACATGGCATTATGCGAAATCGCACTCGATACTCGATACAGACATTTTGGCCACACAGCTGAGTAGTTGTCGCGCCTCCTTACTTTTCGACCAGGAGCAATCCACTTGTGAAACAGAAAGATAACCCTACATCAACTATCAGATTCATTTGACGTTGTCGGATCTATTCGTTTCATTGATGTCTCATCTTGATTGCTGCTAGTAGCGCTATTGCCCGAATTGCATCGATTTCGGCGGGAGGATGATGAAGTCGTCCCACCGGGTTTAGAAAGAATCAATCGATTTGGGTTGTACAAACCTCGAGCCTTCGAAATACGGTGGCAAAAAGCCTCGGTAGAGGGTTGGAGAGCAATTGCACCAAGAATCGTGAAATGAATGGAATTCGATGCATTGTAGTGACATTGCTGAGACTGAAGAGAATTAGGCTAAAGGATGACGGCCAAACGGACAGTTGATATGGAGTCGAACCACAATAACGTGGTGAATTGAATGTTGGTGGTATATAATGTATCCAATGTGCATTGATTATTCGAAATTTCGGATTGATATTCATTGGTCTTCTACAAGGATTCGAAATGCAAATCTGAAGTCGTTTTTTTTCCTATTCTGGAGCAGGTCAAGAATGTCAGTTCCTCTATGTGCTTTTGGAGACGGCGTATTCTGCGACTTCCACAGGAATTAATCCCATTAATGTCCAAAAAAGGCCCCCATGACGTGGTACAATCTTCGATTGCTCGCACAATATCCAACCCTTAGTACTTGCTTTGGTCAATCCTTCCCTTGATCAAGACAAAGGTGTATTCTTTGGACATTCTACGATTGTGTTCCTTGCGATCGGTGATGTTATTTAGTACATTGAACTGGCCGCCTTCTGGGTCGCACACGAAGAGCACGGTTTCCACAGTTGTATTCGCCGAGTGTGTTCTGCCTCTCGTCCGTCAGGGAAAGATACACTCGCGGGTATCAGTCTTGTTCATCTGCTGTGTTACCTTGGGTTGATCTTGTGGTTGGAGGCACGGTAGAATTGATGGGAACGACAACTCTCTGTTCCTTTAGATCGTCTTCTTACTGTCGCATTACGGCTTGAAAAGTCCATCAGAGGATCGTATTACCTGTGGCATTCAGTATGTTGGAAGTTATCAGACTTTCAACGTACCTAGAAGGTCCTCCTAGATGCCAGCCATAGCCATAGACTTCTTGTTGCTCATTTGGCAGATAAGCATTTCATCCATTGATACACCAATCACATATCATGTGGGTATGAGTTGAAATGCCGTGGAAGGCAAGAAGGCAATATCGGCCGGGGCAGTTGATGTTGTAGCCACTGGATTTGGGAGGTATCGACCGCTTCGGCAAAGGTTTCACCACCACTCCGCATTAAGTAGACCTTGGTTAAATGATTGCTAACTCTATTGACGCGTGACGGACCAAGTTGTGTCAAGGACATCCATCAACTTGTACGGACCAAGTTGTGTCAAGGACATCCATCAATTTGAAACCAGTCTTGTCGTTTGTAGGAATTCGGTATACCTTGTCGTGGTCGCTGTTACACCATCATGATTGGGCATTTCGTAGATCATATCATCATCTCCAAAATGGTCGCCTAGGGATTACCATTATGTGATAGGTGCGTTCCAAACAATCGACAATACTCGGTACAGTAGTGAAAGGTTGCCGTAGTGTCTTTCGTACTGGAGGTTGCCATGATCTTGCAGTTCCTCAGGTCACATATCGGCACGAAGAATGTCCTTGATCTCTCGATCGAATTTGTTCATCAATACTCTTGTCTTTTAGATCGTCCTCTTATATTCGCATTACCGCTCGAAAAGTCCATCGGTGGATCGTATTTCCTGTAGCATTCAATATGTTGGACGGCATCAGATCTTCAACTGTCGTAGAGGGTCCTACTAGATGCCAGCTATGGATTTGTTGCTCATTTGGCAGATAGGCAGCTCATCCAATGATACACCAATCACATGCCACGAGTGTGATCATGTCCTGTGGTGATAAGGCTTGAGGTGTTTATCCTGAGTTAGAAGTTCTCATCAAGTATCGTGTGGTGCTGCGACGAATTGTCCTCTGCCATGAAATACATTATTTTGGGCCGTCAAGCCAGCTACTTAGCTAGCTACGATACGGAACGTTTTAGCTCTAAACCAAGGCAACTTCACAAAAGCCTCTGTCGCTTTCTTTGATGTTGTATTTCGGCTCTAGGCATGTCGAACTTCACAAAAGCCTCTGTCGTGTAGATCGGCGGTAGGCATGTCGAACTTCCTTTGACGTCTCTTCAAAGAAGTTGCCCTGCTTCTTGCATCGCGGAAGTTGACACTGTGTGTCCGTTCGTCCTGCCGATTTTGCCGAATGAGAATTTTTCATTTTTTAAGTACTGTACCTCGCCGGTAACGTCTTTAACGGATTCATTTCATACTTATCCGAACCTTGCGTAATTACAGTTCGTACTCCGAGTAGAATGTCGCAACGGCCGAAACTAACATTTCTCTTAGAGTTAATTGCGAAATTTGAAAATCCCAACGATCGTAGCGTTTTGAGAAAATACCTCAACGATCTCTAATTTTTTAGTATCTTTTTTTCTAAATTTCTATACTATAGTCGCTGGAACTTCCTTACTTCACGACGCAATACTCTACAATTCTACGTAGGCTTCCTTGCGTTTGCAATTCCTTCTTCTTCGTAATTATTGGTTCGTCTTGCAATGCACCTCCTCCTTCTCGATTGCAGCAACTGACCCCGCCGCCGCTTGTTGCGGTGGCGTAATACTAGGAAGTTGTTGTCAAAGGGGGCGAATAGAGGATGTCGTAATAGAAGTTTTCATTTGTTACATTGCCGTCGTATGCGTCCTATTGTCTTTTATTGGAACGACCGTCATACCATTCTGAAGGTAAGGGATCCAACTATTCTTACCATATGTCCGATGACCACAAGTTTCGACATATCCCATCGTAAGGTGTTGTATGGGAAGAGGAGTCGTCCTAGAAACGGAGCAACAGCAGCAGGTCGAAAGAAGTTGACCTCCACCGACATTGCATGAGAAGCCCCAGCAACTACAGGCTGCATATTCAAAGGACACTTTTCGACTCGAAGCAGCATTCTGTAACAGAGCGCTTTTGAATTGAAGCACATCATCATCATCATCATCATTATCATCATCATCAACAACAACAACAACAACAACAACAACAACAACAACAACAACAAAAACAACAACGAAACTGCCATAAAAGATAGGGGCAAGAAAGACAGAGTGTACAAGTTTGAAAGAGTGCTCTTTGGCAAAATATGAGGCTGGACAACACGAGAGTAACTGGGTGGTCGAAAATGATGGGACGTTGGCCATCCCTTCACACAGACGAGAAGCCATAAAGGTTTTCTTCCCACAATTGATGGAAAAAATCAAATTCGGCTTCGATGCTGTCTCTGTATGCGAATATATTCTTTTGAACATGGAGTCCTCGTTGTGTTTTGGAAACGATACTTTTGGGCAAATTGAATGACCACGTTACAATGAAATGTCGCACCAAGCAAGCAAACAAAAAACAGTAAAAGAAACAAAACTCATGTACGCCTCCGAGAAGAAGCGTTTGTGATAGAATTTTGTATCCTTTCCAATAAATGCTCTCCCGAAAAGCAGAAGGGAGCTGTGGTGCGAGCTATTTAATATTTCCTCAAAAGCAAAAGTACAAATGGATGCACAATTCGTCAAGTCCCGTGGCTTGAATGGAGTTGAATCGACACCCGGAATGTCAATCAAAATGGACCGAGGCAGGGCCCTGTATCTCGGCTGCTTTCACGATGCCCCGTTTCTTGGGCTGTATTGTTGCACTAAATTTTGAAAAACCGACAAGTTTGGCTCAAGAACAGATGGATATTTCACCATACCAATACTTGCAAACATCATTATTACATTGTCGGTCCAAGGGCGATGAGAAAGGATCAAAAATTGGTTGAGCAACAGCTCTCTTGTCAGCGACCGAACGTCTCTTTCAATCAAATGGTTGCGCAAAAAAATCTTCAAAGGCTTAACGTCATTTCAGGCGAAACGTCGTAGATGAGGAAAGTTGTAGAATCTACTTCAAACGTTTTCAGTCGAAAGATTCTGACTGCAAACAAAACAATTAGCTTCTTGCGAGGAATGTTGTTGCATTACTTTTATACGTCATTTCAGCTGAATCGTTATATGAAGAGAGTTGTAGAAAGCACTTAACAGCGCATGAAATAGTGAACTGTTTGCACGGAATTTTGTTTGATTACTAGCTAGCTACGGTAGTAACATCGTACACGTCGTGTTTCTACGGACCCAAGCATCCCAAGAAATGCTCTCCCGAAAAGCAGAAGCGAGCCGATCGCGTTGCTGAAATTGATTAGGGCCCTGTATGTATCTTGGCCTCTTTCACGGTTAGCCGATTTACGGTGCATCGTGTCGCAGCTTGTGTATTGTAGGGACGACGGTCCAACGGCGATGATAGAGCAACGACTCTTGTTGTTAGCGATCAATCAAATAATGGTTACTTTATACGGAGTAATTGGTTCTTTGCGGATTTCAGTTTGCGCGTTGGAAAATTCGAAAATCACTGCTTTTACTGCAGAAACAACGCAAGAACACATACCTATGATAACTCTCTCGTCACTTTCATTCTTCATTCATCCAACCATAAAATATTAAGAACTACTCTACTAGCTACATAGTACGACGTCAAGGAAAGGAGCTGTTGTAGTTAGTAACCTACCGTTAGTGGATCATCCATCATCATGCTTGAGCCCAGAGTCGAAGATTTCCCCGTGGTACTACTAGAAGCACTAGCTACGACAATTATGACTGTTGTGATGTTGTCATTGGTGTCACGACGCCACACAACAAAACAACTGCTATCATCACATCCATGTCGCCAGCCGAAGCTTTGATTATTGCTTTGAAGGCATGAAAGGCATAGGAAACAAATACAAGAGATGCTCCATTGCTGGTAGTAGGGGGAAATGGTGCAAATCTGAAAGAGTTCAATGATACAACATCAAGATCTTCACAACAATCCACCGATCCCCGATTACGAATCTAATGCTATGAGACCTCCTCCCAATTGTTTACCACAAAAGAGACTTTTCTTGGAATGCGGATGCATCAAATGAACCATGAGGGTGTATACTTTGCGTATGGAGATGTGGCAGCGTCCCACAGAAAGAAACAACAATTATACAACGAGTGGCAATACTTGACTGTTACGCGCAAGTCGATGAGACAAAAGCATGTTCAGAGTTCAAAAGTAGATCGCATCTTTCCATTTAGCCACACAGATATGAGACAGGATCATTGAATGCTAGAGATCTACTAGCCCCAGAAAAAGTTTTAGGCAGGTAGAGGAGAAATCAATCTACGGTGCTGCGATACGATAACAATACTCCACAGATGATAATTATCCGTCAAGGATGGATACCGGCTTTACACCCAACAACCATCTCCATTGCTTTCCAGAGAGTAGATGGCAAACGATTTTATTCAACTTGTGGTCGGACCTCGAATGACAACCCATGGTTCTGCTTGAAATCCATGATTTGAGGAACAAACGGTTCCATTGGTCAAGTTGATTCTAACAGACAACTGCAACGGCTACTTTTTTGTTATCCAAGATGATAATTCTAGCTCTGGCATGGTCGCTAAACACATCGATTACTGGTGGTTGCTGAGAGAAAGGATTTGGTTGCGGGCGTCGAAAGCTCCACAGATGTACCATGCTAACACTTTTATGTGGCCATCGTTCAACAAATGTTCCACCATAACTTAACTTCGCTCACTGTCAATACCAGTAGCTAGTAATAGTTGATAGCCATAAAATAGATTTTATTATCTCTCTCTTGTAGAGTAATAACTCAAAATACCTTCTAAAAAGTTCATTTTATTTTGACAACAGTTCCAAATCATTCTACTGATAAACCTTTCTTCTGTAATTTAAGTTCATGTACAGTTGTTGCTGTACGATTCGTATGATACCTATTGTGGGATTTTGTGTTGTGGTACATACTTATCATAGTTCATAGGTACCGTAGTCCCGTTGTACCTCATCGCCTCATCTCTTACAATTATTAGGGATTTCGTACGGAACATACGGTGTATTCATACGGTATTCAGGCTCCTACAATGAAAATACCGTAATCTTAATGAGCATTGTTTGTCAGTGGGCATTGGGCACACAAACACAATCGTGAAAATGCCGAGGGTGTATCATTGACAGGACGACTCCAGCGCTGTTTGAACGGACCATCAAATTTTCTACAAGTAGTCGTCTGTCGACATTGACACCGACAAGATCTCGAGTTGATGCAATTGCAGGTTCTGTCTCCGCGTCTGAAAAATATCAGAAATTGATTGATGGAACGCAGATTACTCTTGCTGTCACGAAATTTTGCGCAGCCGTCAAGTCAACAAAAATGGGCAATGGTGATTGTTGTTGTCGTTGGACTTGACTATCATATGAATGAAAGGACCATTCAATTTTCCAGTTTGCATCTGTTTTTCTATCACTTGCTTCAAACTAGGCATGTCGAACATCCTTTGACTTCTCGTCAACAAAAAACAAGAAGTTGCCCTGCTTCTTGCATCACAGAAGATGACATTGTGTGTCCGTTCGTCCTGCCGATTTTGCCGAATGAGAACTTTTCATTTATTAAGTACTGTACCTCGCCGGTAACGTCTTTAACGGATTCATTTCATACTTATCCGAACCTTGCGTAATTACAGTTCGTACTCCGAGTAGAATGTCGCAACGGCCGAAACTAACATTTCTCTTAGAGTTAATTGCGAAATTTGAAAATCCCAACGATCGTAGCGTTTTTGGAAAATACCTCAACGATCTCTCTGGCTTCTCTCCTTAAAATTTTTTAGTATCTTTTTTTCTAAATTTCTATATCGCTGGAACTTCCTTACTTCACGACGCAATACTCTACAATTCTACGTAGGCTTCCTTGCGTTTGCAATTCCTTCTTCTTCGTAATTATTGGTTCGTCTTGCAATGCACCTCCTCCTTCTCGATTGCAGCAACTGACGCCGCCGCCGCTTGTTGCGGTGGCGTAATACTAGGAAGTTGTTGTCAAAGGGGGCGAATAGAGGATGTCGTAATAGAAGTTTTCATTTGTTACATTGCCGTCGTATGCGTCCTATTGTCTTTTATTGGAACGACCGTCATACCATTCTGAAGGTAAGGGATCCAACTATTCTTACCATATGTCCGATGACCACAAGTTTCGATATTCCCAATCGTAAGGTGTGGTATGGGAAGAGGAGTCGTCCTAGAAACAGAGCAACAGCAGGGAGTCGAAAGAAATTGACCTCCACCGACATTGCATGAGAAGCCCCAGCAACAACAGTTTGCAGATTCAAAGGAAACTTTTCGACTCGAAGCAGCATTCTGTAACAGACCGTAGCAATACGAGCGCTTTTGAATTGAAGCAAACTGCCAACCCTGGGAGGATGAACCACAAAAGACACGGCGAATCGTATATTTTGAATGATGTTGTAATCAAGGCAACTCCGAGTTGATAGTTGTCCGTTTCGACATGACTGGCTGCAATGCAATGTTCTTCGGAATATCACAGGTACTGTCGTATTGGAAGTGAAAAGTGAAAGATGTCCAATGAGTGTGTCCAACTCACAGTCCCAATAAACCATTGAGGAGTTCATCACAGTTGACCCGTTTCAGCAACAAACATACACTTTTATAAGATGATGGATCCACAATTCCAGACTGACTTCGAGTAGAGAGGCGATGACAAACTCCCAAGGGAATGTCGTCAAATCTTCAATGTCCGTGTCACATTCTCGTTGATTGAGAACTCATTTTGGTGACAGGATGCTGCTGCTGCACCGTCACTGTTTCGACAAAATCCTTCTTCATGGCGGTGACAGTGAGGGCAACATTAGTATTGCAGTCTCTCTAGCTACTAGCTACTAGCTAGCTACAAAAAAACTACCAGCTAGCTAGCTAGAATAGAGGGTAGACAGTAGTATTCAATATAAACAGATGTTCGGGAGAAAAAGAAGAAGAAGATCCTCTCACAAAAAATCATCATCGTCCGGGCGCGACGAGGGAAAACGGCGTGCGCGTCGAAAAATTCGAAAATCCCTTGGCATTTTTTATACGCGGGATAAACCAATCTCATAAAAGATGTAACATCACGAGGTCCTTCATTATTTTGCACAAACGCAATCGTCTTCTGTTCATCCAAACAACAATGATAAAAACTACTAGTAGGACACCGTCAAAGATAATATTATGTGCCATTATATCATAGCTGTTGTGTCTATTGCTGTTACTAACTGTAAGTAAGACGACAATACGTCATGGAGTTCGAACTCAGAGTCAGAGTTTCTACGTGGTTCATGAAATACGACAACAGGACGTAACAAGAGATCTGGAGTCAATGCTGAAGTGTTTGGAACATGAAAAAGGATGGCCAATGCCGATTGAGGCAAGTGACAAGACCGATACCGATACCAATGCGCAATGTTGGATACAAAGACAAAAGAGGCAATCTCTCTTTCCTACTTACTTCCGTTTGTGATTTGGATGTTGGAAAAGAGCCATGCACAAGGGTTAAAAGCGAACTATCCCAATTGCATATTAAGATCTGCCACACAACAATCTGCCTGTCCAGAACTGCAGACACATCAAGGAACTACAATCGGATGCTATGAGACCGCCCTCTTGATTGTTTTCTGTAACGAAACATTATGTTTGAATACGAAGGAATCAAAGGAAGAAAGAGGATGAGCACCTTGTACTGAATGGGGATGTTGCTGTTGGAATATCCAGCATCGAGCATAGAGAAGTTCAACAGTCGATTGGAAGTCGGAAGTCACAAAACGACAAGACAAGACGAATCCTTGTTGGGAGCCAAGAGTACTTCGCACCTTGCTCTTCAGCCACACATATCATTCACATGTCAACGTAGAATCATCAAACTCTCCAGAGACAATCCTAGGAAGAGTTACAAGCAGCTGGAGAGTCAGATCAACTGCTGGTGCTCTAATGCAACAATCCACAGGTGGCTGTTATCCCTGGACGCTGGACGTGTACTACTGTCTCTATGCCCATGGACTTTTTACCGTAGCTTTCCAGGAAGCAGGTGGCAACACATGTTAAGTGCTTCACTAGTTACGCCCTCGAACGAAACATTGAGAATGGTTCTGATCGCTTGAAAGCTGGACTTCTTTCGCTGCTCCGCTGATACGACACCCAAACCATCATCATCTCGATGGACCGTCGACAATCAGCTTTGCTTGGAGGTTCCCGCAGAAGAGACACGAAAAGCATCACAATCGCTTTTGAAGATTTCCTAATCCGATGTGAGACAAGATGTTAAAGACATGTTAAGGGCCACTAAAGCGAACGTTCGAGTCTTTTAATCTCTTACTAGCTAGCTAGTTGTAATATCCATTTCATGAAGTTCTGTTTGTTTCTTTGCATTTGAAGCTCAACTAGCGACTACCAGTAGCTAGTAGAAGACTATCGTCTACCGGTAGTCTACTACTCGGAGTAGTAGGCAGTACTGACTGTGAACCCCGTAGTATTGCCGTGTAATTATACGGGATTATTGCAATTTTTTTTTTCAATCGCGCCCGCTCGTTGCGCCCGGACGGAGGTCGTATGTACTAGACTACCGTAGCTAGGTACTTCAACAGTCATCAAGGTAGAGACTCCGACCAAAAGAAGATACCCTGTCATCATCATCAACATCATCATCATCTTAACAGTAAAATCTATCTTTCTCTCCCTCTACAGCAATAAACTATTAAAGTTGCTCCTGTTGCTTTTGCTTGTTACGGTTTGACTCATGGAAAGGAATGTCTCAAAGAAAATGAAATTAACTCCACCATCTTCGTCCTTCGTCAACGATCAGCAATACCGTCGCCATCATCACCACCTCCACCTCAACAACAACGACGCATTTGCCATCATCCGCGGCAACAACAACGACAACAACGACAACAACTCTCTCCAATGCTCACATGATGAATCGTACCGTAAAAATGCCCCACCGCCTGCGGTACTCTTCTGGCAGTACACGAGAGGTACTATACATCAGCGAAAGGTTCCATTGTTCCATTCCACGCCCATGATACAAAAATCCATTGAGGAATTAAATTATCAATTGGTTGCATTGTTGTCTCATCTTGATTGCTGCTAGTAGCGAAATAGACCGAATTGCATCGATTTCGGCGGGAGGATGAAGGAGTCGTCCCACCGGGTTTAGAAAGAATCAATCGATTTGGGTTGTACAAACCTCGAGCCTTCGAAATACGGTGGCAAAAAGCCTCGGCAGAGGGTTGGAGAGCAATTACACTAAGAATCGTGAAATGAATGGAATTCGATGTATTGTGGTAACATTGCTGAGACTGAAAGGATTTAGGCTAAAGGATGACGGCCAAACGGACCGTTGATATGGAGTCGAACCACAATAACGTGGTGAATTGAATGTTGGTGGTTCATATATCCAATGTGCATTGATTATTCGAAATTTCGGATTGATATTCATTGGTCTTCTACCAGGATTCGAAATGCAAATTTGAAGCCGTTTTTTTTTTTTCCATTCTGGAGCAAGTCAAGAATGTCAGTTCCTCTATGAGCTTTTGGAGACGGCGTATTCTGCGACTTCCATCGGAGTTTATCCCATTAATGCCGACAATAATCTCCCATGACGTGATACAATCGTCTATTGCTCGCACACTATCCAACCCTTAGTACTTGCTTTGGTCAATCCTTCCCTTGATCAAGACAAAGGTGTATTCTTTGGACATTCTACTATTGTGTTCCTTGCGATCGGTGATATTATTTAGTACATTGAACTGGCCGCCTTCCGGGTCGCACACGAAGAGCACGGTCTCCACAGTTGTATTCGCCGAGTGTGTTCTGCCTCTCGTCCGTCAGGGAAAGATACGCTCGCGGGTATCAGTCTTATTCATCTGCTGTGGGACCGTTGATGTTGTGGTTGGAGGCACGGTAGAATTGATGGGAACGACAATTCTCTGTTCCTTTAGATCGTCTTCTTACTGTCGCATTACGGCTTGAAAAGTCCATCAGTGGATCGTATTTCCTGTGATATTCATTAATTTGGAAGTCATCAGACTTTCAACGTTCCTAGAAGGTCCTCCTAGATGCCAGCCATAGCCATAGACTTCTTGTTGCTCATTTGGCAGATAAGCATTTCATCCATTGATACACCAATCACATATCATGTGGGTATGAGTTGAAATGCCGTGGAAGGCAAGAAGGCAATATCGGCGGGGGCAGTTGATGTTGTAGCCACTGGATTTGGGAGGTATCGACCGCTTCGGGAAAGGTTCCACCACCACTCCCCAAAAAGTAGACCTTGGTAAAATGATTGCCAACTCTATTGACGCGTGACGGACCAAGTTGTGTCAAGGACATCCATCAACTTGTAACCAGTATTGTCGTTTGTAGGAATGCGGTATACCTTGTCGTGGTCGCTGTTACACCATCATGATTGGGCATTTCGTAGATCATATCATCATCTCCAAAATGGTCGCCTAGGGATTACCATTATGTGATAGGTGCGTTCCAAACAATCGACAATACTCGGTACAGTAGTGAAAGGTTGCCGTAGTGTCTTTCGTACTGGAGGTTGCCATGATCTTGCAGTTCCTCAGGTCACATATCGGCACGAAGAATGTCCTTGATCTCTCGATCGAATTTGTTCATCAATACTCTTGTCTTTTAGATCGTCCTCTTATATTCGCATTACGGCTTGACAAGTCCATCGGTGGATCGTATTTCCTGTAGCATTCAATATGTTGGACGGCATCAGATCTTCAACTGTCGTAGAGGGTCCTACTAGATGCCAGCTATGGATTTGTTGCTCATTTGGCAGATAGGCAGTTCATCCAATGATACACCAATCACATGCCACGAGTGTGGTCATGTCCTGTGGTGATAAGGCTTGAGGTGTTTATCCTGAGTTAGAAGTTCTCATCAAGTATCGTGTGGTGCTGCGACGAATTGTCCTCTGCCATGAAATACATTATTTTGGGCCGTCAAGCCAGCTACTTAGCTAGCTACGATACGGAACTTTTTAGCTCTAAACCAAGGCAACTTCACAAAAGCCTCTGTCGCTTTCTTTGATATTGTATTTCGGCGGTAGGCATGTCGAACATCCTTTGACTTCTCGTCAACAAAAAACAAGAAGTTGCCCTGCTTCTTGCATCACAGAAGATGACATTGTGTGTCCGTTCGTCCTGCCGATTTTGCCGAATGAGAATTTTTCATTTATTAAGTACTGTACCTCGCCGGTAACGTCTTTAACGGATTCATTTCATACTTATCCGAACCTTGCGTAATTACAGTTCGTAGAATGTCGCAACGGCCGAAACTAACATTTCTCTTAGAGTTAATTGCGAAATTTGAAAATCCCAACGATCGTAGCGTTTTGGGAAAATACCTCAACGATCTCTCTGGCTTCTCTCCTTACAATTTTTTAGTATCTTTTTTTCTAAATTTCTATATCGCTGGAACTTCCTTACTTCACGACGCAATACTCTACAATTCTACGTAGGCTTCCTTGCGTTTGCAATTCCTTCTTCTTCGTAATTATTGGTTCGTCTTGCAATGCACCTCCTCCTTCTCGATTGCAGCAACTGACCCCGCCGCCGCTTGTTGCGGTGGCGTAATACTAGGAAGTTGTTGTCAAAGGGGGCGAATAGAGGATGTCGTAATAGAAGTTTTCATTTGTTACATTGCCGTCGTATGCGTCCTATTGTCTTTTATTGGAACGACCGTCATACCATTCTGAAGGTAAGGGATCCAACTATTCTTACCATATGTCCGATGACCACAAGTTTCGATATTCCCAATCGTAAGGTGTGGTATGGGAAGAGGAGTCGTCCTAGAAACAGAGCAACAGCAGGGAGTCGAAAGAAATTGACCTCCACCGACATTGCATGAGAAGCCCCAGCAACAACAGTTTGCAGATTCAAAGGAAACTTTTCGACTCGAAGCAGCATTCTGTAACAGACCGTAGCAATACGAGCGCTTTTGAATTGAAGCAAACTGCCAACCCTGGGAGGATGAACCACAAAAGACACGGCGAATCGTATATTTTGAATGATGTTGTAATCAAGGCAACTCCGAGTTGATAGTTGTCCGTTTCGACATGACTGGCTGCAATGCAATGTTCTTCGGAATATCACAGGTACTGTCGTATTGGAAGTGAAAAGTGAAAGATGTCCAATGAGTGTGTCCAACTCACAGTCCCAATAAACCATTGAGGAGTTCATCACAGTTGACCCGTTTCAGCAACAAACATACACTTTTATAAGATGATGGATCCACAATTCCAGACTGACTTCGAGTAGAGAGGCGATGACAAACTCCCAAGGGAATGTCGTCAAATCTTCAATGTCCGTGTCACATTCTCGTTGATTGAGAACTCATTTTGGTGACAGGATGCTGCTGCTGCACCGTCACTGTTTCGACAAAATCCTTCTTCATGGCGGTGACAGTGAGGGCAACATTAGTATTGCAGTCTCTCTAGCTACTAGCTACTAGCTAGCTACAAAAAAACTACCAGCTAGCTAGCTAGAATAGAGGGTAGACAGTAGTATTCAATATAAACAGATGTTCGGGAGAAAAAGAAGAAGAAGATCCTCTCACAAAAAATCATCATCGTCCGGGCGCGACGAGGGAAAACGGCGTGCGCGTCGAAAAATTCGAAAATCCCTTGGCATTTTTTATACGCGGGATAAACCAATCTCATAAAAGATGTAACATCACGAGGTCCTTCATTATTTTGCACAAACGCAATCGTCTTCTGTTCATCCAAACAACAATGATAAAAACTACTAGTAGGACACCGTCAAAGATAATATTATGTGCCATTATATCATAGCTGTTGTGTCTATTGCTGTTACTAACTGTAAGTAAGACGACAATACGTCATGGAGTTCGAACTCAGAGTCAGAGTTTCTACGTGGTTCATGAAATACGACAACAGGACGTAACAAGAGATCTGGAGTCAATGCTGAAGTGTTTGGAACATGAAAAAGGATGGCCAATGCCGATTGAGGCAAGTGACAAGACCGATACCGATACCAATGCGCAATGTTGGATACAAAGACAAAAGAGGCAATCTCTCTTTCCTACTTACTTCCGTTTGTGATTTGGATGTTGGAAAAGAGCCATGCACAAGGGTTAAAAGCGAACTATCCCAATTGCATATTAAGATCTGCCACACAACAATCTGCCTGTCCAGAACTGCAGACACATCAAGGAACTACAATCGGATGCTATGAGACCGCCCTCTTGATTGTTTTCTGTAACGAAACATTATGTTTGAATACGAAGGAATCAAAGGAAGAAAGAGGATGAGCACCTTGTACTGAATGGGGATGTTGCTGTTGGAATATCCAGCATCGAGCATAGAGAAGTTCAACAGTCGATTGGAAGTCGGAAGTCACAAAACGACAAGACAAGACGAATCCTTGTTGGGAGCCAAGAGTACTTCGCACCTTGCTCTTCAGCCACACATATCATTCACATGTCAACGTAGAATCATCAAACTCTCCAGAGACAATCCTAGGAAGAGTTACAAGCAGCTGGAGAGTCAGATCAACTGCTGGTGCTCTAATGCAACAATCCACAGGTGGCTGTTATCCCTGGACGCTGGACGTGTACTACTGTCTCTATGCCCATGGACTTTTTACCGTAGCTTTCCAGGAAGCAGGTGGCAACACATGTTAAGTGCTTCACTAGTTACGCCCTCGAACGAAACATTGAGAATGGTTCTGATCGCTTGAAAGCTGGACTTCTTTCGCTGCTCCGCTGATACGACACCCAAACCATCATCATCTCGATGGACCGTCGACAATCAGCTTTGCTTGGAGGTTCCCGCAGAAGAGACACGAAAAGCATCACAATCGCTTTTGAAGATTTCCTAATCCGATGTGAGACAAGATGTTAAAGACATGTTAAGGGCCACTAAAGCGAACGTTCGAGTCTTTTAATCTCTTACTAGCTAGCTAGTTGTAATATCCATTTCATGAAGTTCTGTTTGTTTCTTTGCATTTGAAGCTCAACTAGCGACTACCAGTAGCTAGTAGAAGACTATCGTCTACCGGTAGTCTACTACTCGGAGTAGTAGGCAGTACTGACTGTGAACCCCGTAGTATTGCCGTGTAATTATACGGGATTATTGCAATTTTTTTTTTCAATCGCGCCCGCTCGTTGCGCCCGGACGGAGGTCGTATGTACTAGACTACCGTAGCTAGGTACTTCAACAGTCATCAAGGTAGAGACTCCGACCAAAAGAAGATACCCTGTCATCATCATCAACATCATCATCATCTTAACAGTAAAATCTATCTTTCTCTCCCTCTACAGCAATAAACTATTAAAGTTGCTCCTGTTGCTTTTGCTTGTTACGGTTTGACTCATGGAAAGGAATGTCTCAAAGAAAATGAAATTAACTCCACCATCTTCGTCCTTCGTCAACGATCAGCAATACCGTCGCCATCATCACCACCTCCACCTCAACAACAACGACGCATTTGCCATCATCCGCGGCAACAACAACGACAACAACGACAACAACTCTCTCCAATGCTCACATGATGAATCGTACCGTAAAAATGCCCCACCGCCTGCGGTACTCTTCTGGCAGTACACGAGAGGTACTATACATCAGCGAAAGGTTCCATTGTTCCATTCCACGCCCATGATACAAAAATCCATTGAGGAATGAACTTATCAGTTGGTCGCATACACAGCAGAAAAAGAGAAATTCAATGTTGCGTTTGTTGGACGGCATCTTTCCCCAACACCACTGCATCGACGTGCTGAACAAATACAACAAGAGAAATGGAGACATGGCATTATGCGAAATCGCACTCGATACTCGATACAGACATTTTGGCCACACAGCTGAGCAGTTGTCGCGTCTCCTTACTTTCGACCAGGAGCAATCCACTTGTGAAACGGAAAGATAACCCTACATCAACTATCAGATTCATTTGACGTTGTCGGATCTATTCGTTGCATTGATGTCTCATCTTGATTGCTGCTAGTAGCGAAATAGACCGAATTGCATCGATTTCGGCGGGAGGATGAAGGAGTCGTCCCACCGGGTTTAGAAAGAATCAATCGATTTGGGTTGTACAAACCTCGAGCCTTCGAAATACGGTGGCAAAAAGCCTCGGCAGAGGGTTGGAGAGCAATTACACTAAGAACCGTGAAATGAATGGAATTCGATGTATTGTGGTAACATTGCTGAGACTGAAAGGATTTAGGCTAAAGGATGACGGCCAAACGGACCGTTGATATGGAGTCGAACCACAATAACGTGGTGAATTGAATGTTGGTGGTTCATATATCCAATGTGCATTGATTATTCGAAATTTCGGATTGATATTCATTGGTCTTCTACCAGGATTCGAAATGCAAATTTGAAGCCGTTTTTTTTTTTTCCATTCTGGAGCAAGTCAAGAATGTCAGTTCCTCTATGAGCTTTTGGAGACGGCGTATTCTGCGACTTCCATCGGAGTTTATCCCATTAATGCCGACAATAATCTCCCATGACGTGATACAATCGTCTATTGCTCGCACACTATCCAACCCTTAGTACTTGCTTTGGTCAATCCTTCCCTTGATCAAGACAAAGGTGTATTCTTTGGACATTCTACTATTGTGTTCCTTGCGATCGGTGATATTATTTAGTACATTGAACTGGCCGCCTTCCGGGTCGCACACGAAGAGCACGGTCTCCACAGTTGTATTCGCCGAGTGTGTTCTGCCTCTCGTCCGTCAGGGAAAGATACGCTCGCGGGTATCAGTCTTATTCATCTGCTGTGGGACCGTTGATGTTGTGGTTGGAGGCACGGTAGAATTGATGGGAACGACAATTCTCTGTTCCTTTAGATCGTCTTCTTACTGTCGCATTACGGCTTGAAAAGTCCATCAGTGGATCGTATTTCCTGTGATATTCATTAATTTGGAAGTCATCAGACTTTCAACGTTCCTAGAAGGTCCTCCTAGATGCCAGCCATAGCCATAGACTTCTTGTTGCTCATTTGGCAGATAAGCATTTCATCCATTGATACACCAATCACATATCATGTGGGTATGAGTTGAAATGCCGTGGAAGGCAAGAAGGCAATATCGGCGGGGGCAGTTGATGTTGTAGCCACTGGAATTGGGAGGTATCGACCGCTTCGGGAAAGGTTCCACCACCACTCCCCAAAAAGTAGACCTTGGTAAAATGATTGCCAACTCTATTGACGCGTGACGGACCAAGTTGTGTCAAGGACATCCATCAACTTGTAACCAGGATTGTCGTTTGTAGGAATGCGGTATACCTTGTCGTGGTCGCTGTTACACCATCATGATTGGGCATTTCGTAGATCATATCATCATCTCCAAAATGGTCGCCTAGGGATTACCATTATGTGATAGGTGCGTTCCAAACAATCGACAATACTCGGTACAGTAGTGAAAGGTTGCCGTAGTGTCTTTCGTACTGGAGGTTGCCATGATCTTGCAGTTCCTCAGGTCACATATCGGCACGAAGAATGTCCTTGATCTCTCGATCGAATTTGTTCATCAATACTCTTGTCTTTTAGATCGTCCTCTTATATTCGCATTACGGCTTGACAAGTCCATCGGTGGATCGTATTTCCTGTAGCATTCAATATGTTGGACGGCATCAGATCTTCAACTGTCGTAGAGGGTCCTACTAGATGCCAGCTATGGATTTGTTGCTCATTTGGCAGATAGGCAGTTCATCCAATGATACACCAATCACATGCCATGAGTGTGGTCATGTCCAGTGGTGATAAGGCTTGAGGTGTTTATTCTGAGTTAGAAGTTCTCATCAAGTATCGTGTGGTGCTGCGACGAATTGTCCTCTGCCATAAAATACATAATTTGGGCCGTCAAGCCAGCTACTTAGCTAGCTACGATACGGAACTTTTTAGCTCTAAACCAAGGCAACTTCACAAAAGCCTCTGTCGCTTTCTTTGATATTGTATTTCGGCGGTAGGCATGTCGAACATCCTTTGACTTCTCGTCAACAAAAAACAAGAAGTTGCCCTGCTTCTTGCATCACAGAAGATGACATTGTGTGTCCGTTCGTCCTGCCGATTTTGCCGAATGAGAACTTTTCATTTATTAAGTACTGTACCTCGCCGGTAACGTCTTTAACGGATTCATTTCATACTTATCCGAACCTTGCGTAATTACAGTTCGTAGAATGTCGCAACGGCCGAAACTAACATTTCTCTTAGAGTTAATTGCGAAATTTGAAAATCCCAACGATCGTAGCGTTTTTGGAAAATACCTCAACGATCTCTCTGGCTTCTCTCCTTACAATTTTTTAGTATCTTTTTTCTAAATTTCTATACTATAGTCGCTGGAACTTCCTTACTTCACGACGCAATACTCTACAATTCTACGTAGGCTTCCTTGCGTTTGCAATTCCTTCTTCTTCGTAATTATTGGTTCGTCTTGCAATGCACCTCCTCCTTCTCGATTGCAGCAACTGACCCCGCCGCCGCTTGTTGCGGTGGCGTAATACTAGGAAGTTGTTGTCAAAGGGGGCGAATAGAGGATGTCGTAATAGAAGTTTTCATTTGTTACATTGCCGTCGTATGCGTCCTATTGTCTTTTATTGGAACGACCGTCATACCATTCTGAAGGTAAGGGATCCAACTATTCTTACCATATGTCCGATGACCACAAGTTTCGATATTCCCAATCGTAAGGTGTGGTATGGGAAGAGGAGTCGTCCTAGAAACAGAGCAACAGCAGGGAGTCGAAAGAAATTGACCTCCACCGACATTGCATGAGAAGCCCCAGCAACAACAGTTTGCAGATTCAAAGGAAACTTTTCGACTCGAAGCAGCATTCTGTAACAGACCGTAGCAATACGAGCGCTTTTGAATTGAAGCACATCATCATCAACAACAACAGCAACATCATCATCATCAACAACAACAACAACAACAACAACGAAACTGCCATAAAAGATAGAGGCAAGAAAGACAGAGTGTACAAATTTAAAAGAGTGCTCTTTGGCAAAATATGGGGCTGGGCAACACGAGAGTAACTGGGTGGTCAAAAATGATGGGACGTTGGCCATCCCTTCACACAGACGAGAAGCCATAAAGGTTTTCTTCCCACAATTGATGGAAAAAATCACATTCGGCTTCGATGCTGTCTCTGTATGCGAATTGAACATGGAGTCCTCGTTGTGTTTTGGAAACGATACTTTTGGGCAAATTGAATGACCACGTTACAATGAAATGTCGCACCAAGCAAGCAAACAAAAAACAGTAAAAGAAACAAAACTCATATCCTTTCCAGTAAATGCTCTCCCGAAAAGCAGAAAGGAGCTGTTGTGCGAGCTATTTAATATTTCCTCAAAAGCAAAAGTACACATGGATGCACAATTCGTCAAGTCCCGTGGCTTGAATGGAGTTGAATCGACACCCGGAATGTCAATCAAAATGGACCGAGGCATGGCCCTGTATCTCGGCTGCTTTCACGATGCCCCGTTTCTTGGGCTGTATTGTAGCACTGAATTTGGAAAAACCGACAAGTTTTGGCTCAAGAACAGATGGATATTTCACCATACCAATACTTGCAAACATCATTATTACATTGTCGGTCCAAGGGCGATGAGAAAGGATCAAAAATTGGTTGAGCAACAGCTCTCTTGTCAGCGACCGAACGTCTCTTTCAATCAAATGGTTGCGCAAAAAAATCTTCAAAGGCTTAACGTCATTTCAGGCGAAACGTCGTAGATGAGGAAAGTTGTAGAATCTACTTCAAACGTTTTCAGTCGAAAGATTCTGACTGCAAACAAAACAATTAGCTTCTTGCGAGGAATGTTGTTGCATTACTTTTATACGTCATTTCAGCTGAATCGTTATATGAAGAGAGTTGTAGAAAGCACTTCATCGAATTTCAATCGAAAGATTATTAACAGCAAATAAAATAGTGAACTGTTTGCAAGGAATTTTGTTTGATTACTAGCTAGCTACGGTAGTAACGTCGTACACGTCGTGTTTCTACGAACCCAAGCATCCCAAGAAATGCTCTCCCGAAAAGCAGAAGCTAGCTGATCGCGTGGCTGAAATTGATTAGGGCCCTGCATGTATCTTGGCCTCTTTCACGGTTAGCCGATTTACGGTGCATCGTGTCGCAGCTTGTGTATTGTAGGGACGACGGTCCAACGGCGATGATGGAGCAACGGCTCTTGTTGTTAGCGATCAATCAAATGGTTACGCACAATTAATTAATTGACTCTCTTTTTATACTTACGACCCTGTAGACCTTGAATACTATACGTTATTTCAGTTGAAACGTCGTATATGACTTAAGGTTTAGAAACTACTTAGGGGCATTTCCGTCGAAAGATTGTGACTGCGCACAAAATATTGAACTTTCTTGCAAGGAATTTCGGACGTCAAATCATTTGAAACGTTGGAAAATCAAGAAAGTTGTGGAAGCTACTTAACGACATATTTAGGTCGAGAGAGATAATAAAATCTTTTTTATGGCTATCAACTATTACTAGCTACCGGTATTGAGCGAAGTTGAGTTATGGTGGAACATTTGTTGAAAGATGGCCACATAAAAGTGTTAGCATGGTACATCTGTGGAGCTTTCGACGCCCGCAACCAAATCCTTTCTCTCAGCAACCACCAGTAATCGATGTTTTTAGCGACCATACCAGAGCTAGAATTGTCATCTTGGATAACAGGAACGTAGCCGTTGCAGTTGTCTGTTAGAATCAACTTGACCAATGGATCAGTTTGTTCTTCAATCATGGATTTCAAGCAGAACCATGGGTTGTCATTCGAGGTCCCACCACAAGTTGAATAAGATCGTTTGCCATCTACTCTCTGGAAAGCAGTGGTGATGGATTGTCGTTATGTCGTTGTCGTATCGCAGCACCGTAGATTGATTTTCCCTCTACCTGCCTAAATGTGAAGCATTTTCCGGTAATTAAAATAACCAGCAGTGAAGTTGTAGATCTGAAATGGTGGATTTCCATTTTCAATCTTACGTTTGTAATCTGTTCCATATCGAGAAAAAAAAGTCGTTCTATTGTTTTTTCAAGCCACTGTCTTTCTTGACTCACCATACTTTTTATTCCAATAGACGAAGCAAGACAAGCACCACCAGAAAAGCCAACAAAAAATGATAACTATCCTTGCGACCAATAGTAATAACCAATAATAGATAAAAAAAATAATAACTGAAAATAAATTTTTGGCTGGCGAGGTTGTCAAGTCTTACTTCACCATCATCTCTTCAACAAAATGGCCTCGCTTGAAGGTAAAATATTCCGTATTCCGAGTAGTACTATTCTGCATCCTACTAGGGTCTATCTTTCCTTTACTCGGAGCTCTCTGCGGCATACTACCCACCGTAGCTAGGTGTGATCTTCTACCTACTGTCGTACTCGAAAAGAAAATCAGTACTCCCAGCACGTAGTAGTGTAATAAGATGGCTTATACGGAGTACGACAGATTTCACCAGATCTCCACAATGCTTACAGTTATTAGCTAACTGTAATATCAAAATTGTATCAACAAACTGATAATTCCACCCGTTAGCAACTACCCGGAGTAGAAGATGAAGTATCATCGTGACCATGGTGCTGGTGTAGTCCTAGTTGGGTGGTGCTGTTTGTTGTGGTAATGGTTTTCAAGTCATTATTCTTTTCACATCAACATCAGCAATCAACGTTTCAAAAACGATGATGGTTATTCACACTCCCTATCAAACAAATAAACGACAGCATGCCAACGCTATGTCTGTCCTCCTTGGCATGAGACCATCAACAAGAGGATAAGAACATGGAATTCTTTGCTCATAACAACTATCATCTCCGTTGTTATTATGGAGCAGAGTAATGCAACCACTTCACTGATCCTATTAATGTTGTTACTGTTAGTTTCTAAACTATTCTGCAAATTCGGCTAAGCTGCTCTGAGTGTTCGGCCTCATTCTTCATATTCTAGCTAGCAGCGTGTCGAGTGAGTCGATAGACATGTTTAGAGTTGAGTCGATATAGTCGATATAGTCGAATAGATAGTGAAAGAAGAGGGTGCAGATGTTTGAAAATGGGTCCTCATTCGCGATCAATTTACTATAGTGAAAAGAATCAAAAATCATCCTCCGGCATCCTCGGGCTATCATTCCAAAAAGCTCGACCGATGAATATTTGATGAAGTCCAAACATTTATGTAATAATCTCTTACCAAGCGCGAACCACTGTAAAGTAATTAACTGCAACTGTAAACGCAATTCGACTATTCTAGCTGCTCTAACGGCCCTGCTCTTGCTCTGGAATGTTGACGGTGTTTCGACTACTACGGTTCGACTGTCTACTGCTACCGTAAGCTGTTCTTAATAGTGGCCGTGCTTTGCTATGCTATGTTGACCCTGCTCTTGCTCTGGTAGGTACGTTGACGGTGTTTCGACTACGGTTCGACTGTCTACTGCTACCGTAAGCTGTTCTTAATAATGGCCGTGCTTTGCTATGCTATGTTGACAGTGTGTCGACTACGGTAGGAGCTACCAGTATTGAGTCGACAGACTTGGAAGTTGACAATACAGATTTACATTAATAATGCGTCAATCTTTGTGACCACTTTACTGTGTATTATATACTAAAATGAAAAGAAATAAAAATCCTTTTCATTCATCTTCTTACTTTTACAGAAGGAAGTGGTTTCTTCTCCCGAATTCGTTCCATAAAGACGCGTACCTCTTCAGACATTCCACGGAATTTCTCATGGTCTAAAGGTAATCGCAAATACAAGCCATTCAATTCACGGACTCTTGATAAAGCAACATATATCCAATTGCCTGTGTAGTCCCAACTATTGATTAAGAGTTTGTCGATCGAACGACCCTGTAACTTCTGAATCGTTCGCGCGTTCGCACAGTTGATAGGAAACTGACGCATTTTCATTGATCTCCACATACGAATAGTTCCTTTGTTAATATCTGGATAAATAGGGATCGGAAACAAAGTTTTGGCAGTGATATTTTGTGGCTTCAAAAACGTAAATCGAATCTCGTCTGGAGTTTTCAATCCATCTAAAATTTTGAGCTTGATACTCTCCAACTGAGAGACATGTGCACACTAAACATGGTATCCATCAATAACAATTTTTTCCAAAGATTCGATCGTCACACCTGTTTTAAATATCACCCCTTCGAGGGTGTGCAGTCGACCAAGCTGCAGAATAAAAATATTATTATGAAACTTACGTAGCATTAAAAGTATTGAAGGGAAATAAATGTAAATGATATTTAGAGCGCGGAGGAAATTACTGTTGAATAGAACAGGAAGATCCGGTGAAAAAGACCACGATGCTTCCGCTCCGTTAAATAAATGAGATGGATGGCTCGCACGACCACCCTAACAAGACTGACTGGTGACGGTTTGTTTCAACTCCATTATTATAGGGTTGCAAAACGTCTATTCATACGACTCGTAGACCTTTTTCCAAAAGTCGTAGACCTTTTTCCAAAAAGGTCTCGTTCTTGTAGTTTCACCACCCGGGCATGAAGCGTTCGCCTCCCGAACTTCTCTGATAGTCTTCTTTAAGGTCTTGACATTGCAAATAAATCGATTTTGAGAGTATTGACCAAAATGTTGTGGATACAATCGATACAACTGGGCTTCAGGCATATCCATGTACATTTCATTGTTATTCTGCAAAAGCTCCTTCACAAAAGCCTTAGCTTTGCTTTTTCGCCAAGACTCTACTTCACTACTGCTGCCGTTTCGACTTGTCATTCTCTTGTATTGTTTTGCACGAAGGGTACAAGTTTGATGATCAAACAAAAATAAACAAATAGTAGAAAAACGACCAAAGTACTGTAGTTCGTATGGTAATTTGTACGAGTAGTGGTCCTTCTCACCGTTTAATACGTAGTACTACGTATTAGTACCTAGCTACGTACTACGGTAGTGTTTACCTCCACTTTTGATTATATCGTTCATGACGTCCTGCAATGTTATCCAAATCCGATTGAGTTTATTCGGTGGATAGTTCTTGTAAGTTTCTTCCACCATTTCAATCAACTGGATTGCATTCGTTGGAGATGTCTAGTAGTATCTCGACTGTAATTCCTCGCGACACCCGCAACAAACACGCCATGAACACTACCTTTTTCAGCTGTTTCGTCATCGCCACTCGCTTTTTCGTGTTGTCGCCATTTTAAAAGTTGTTCATTGTACTTCGAAAAACAAAAAGTGTTATTGTGTCATTTTCCAGTTCCCTGTAGTTGCTGAGAACCGTAAAGGAAAAGAGGAAATTTGCACGACTTGCTGATTTTGAATGCCTCAACGGAGTCAAAGACTTAAGAATTCTTAATACATCGATAGATAGCTTATTCTGAGATCTTTCTTATGGTTTTAACCATATGTCATAAGTACGTTGTGGGCGGGATTTTTTATTTAAGGTTTCAGAATCACAGACGGATCGACAGTCCCCAAAAGGAAAACGCGACCCCCCGAATTTCAAAAAGGTCTACGACTCGTAGACGTTTTTCCAAAAAGGTCTACGAGTCGAAAAACGTCTACGAGGTTTACGACGTATTAATAGTTATTATCCGAACCGAAGGTTGCCTCAGACATTGGATAGGGCAAGAAACCTGCCGGTCGCGCAGAAAGCCGAGTCCATCCTCGCCGCTCAATATGCGCGTATTGACACATCTCGCCTTCAATAACACAACATATTTCCTCCCAAACTCCCCTAAACCTGGTTCTTCTAGAGTTCTCCTCCCCTCCCGGAGATATATTGGCCAATTATAATTTACCAAGGCAAGGTTGGCCAAACTCACACTACAGTGCCAACACAACGCCGTGCTTGCTCCTTTTTACTATGGCGCAATTTGTGTCTCTCTCCCTCCCCACTCCCCACTCCCCAGTATCATGAGTGTGAATGCGTGTATTTACTGAACATTGTACTGGAGTGTGTTACGCCGTATGAAGATAATTTCGACATCACAGTCAATAATCGCAATCGCAGCATACGATTTCGACGTAATTCACACTGGAGTGCTCAAACTTACTGTTAACACTAACTGTAAAACAAAAACAAGAGAATAATCGCACTCACTGTCAGATTCCAGATTTCGATTTACCCTTCTATCGTACTCTTACTCTCTAGTAGCTAGAGTACAGACTCGTCCCTCCCTCCCATTGTCTCAACTTATGATACACTTTGGCGCAGAAACTATCTTTAAATACCATAAATGATGAATAGCCACCTACCGCCTTCATCGTGAAAATGCGAAAAGGAATCGCAGTAGCAAAGTTGTGGAGGCTGCTGCCCTTTTTGCCGCATCTGATGTTGATCAGATGCAGCGTAATGTGTACAATCTGGAATCCCAAAACCGTCGTACTAACACTGGTAAGGCGTGCGAAGGCGTGCGACGGCAAGCTAGTATGGACAACCGTCCGACCAAATCACAACAGTGGTACGAATTCATGTGGTACCGGGCATTTCGATGCCTGCGGAAGAATATCAAAGGAACCCGAATTGAACGCTAAGGATTTGATAGCACTGAAAACATGTCGCTAATCCAAAAATATGGTGAAAAATATGGTCAACCAAATTGCGGTTCAATAGAAGATGATCCGCTCATCGGTATCAACGTTCTAATCCCAAGGAATTCTGGCATTTTTCTTCAATTCATGACGAAGATGAAGGAAGTTGTTCTTCAGGACGCTGCTGTTATACGGCTGTAATGCCGCCTCTGGCTGAACGTTTGAATGTGCGTCATCAACCAAGCAATCGATGCAGTCCTCCAGGGTTTTGAAGTTGTTGCCTCAGAAACCAGGAGGTTGGCCTTGCCAATGAATCACATGGTTCAGTCCCAATTGTATTATCAAGGCAACGTTGATACTTCTGAATCTGTCATAGCTGCTTGCAATGCAAACGCAAATGATTACTCCAAAAGAATGGAGCATCGGCGCCAGGCTTTACCTCAGCACCAGGCTTTGCTATTTCCCATAGGTATACCCCAGCCCTAGGCTAGAGCTAACAAGGCAATCCGAATCGTCTCTTCTCCCGCCAGGATTTCGACATCGGCTGCCCAATGCCCCCAACTCTGTCATGAATATGTACAACGAATGGTATGCTCTGGAAAGATTTAAAAGATTTTCCGGGTGCAGGCGGCATAAATACAAAAGCGCTTGGAGACGATCATGGCCACAAGCACAGCAGAATTATTATTCAAGGGTTAAAACAGTTATAATGGCGATCAACAAACAAGTGGAAAATGGACGAACGCTAGTGGAGGTGTCTCAAGATTTGGAGAGGCCTTCACAAAGCATTGTAAAAAAAAGATCACGACTTTGGTAGCATGGGTAGACACCAAGAAATACAGAAGGCCCTAAAACCGCCAATCTCGCCAGCCTATCGACGACTAGCGGCCAAGTTTTTTTAAGTCCATACATTATAAAGGAACAAAGTTACTGCATAGTGTGAATGGGACATTCCTTTTTGTTGTGGGAGAGCCTTTACTTGAAGTCGTAGTAAAGTAAATGGAATTTCTTTCCTTGTAGCGAGACTGGCTGTGAGTAGTAGTTCTACATGTGCAGTTTCATTACAACTACGCAGAGAAGTATCATGCTACGTAGTACGACTATCGATGATTGAGAAGGTTGGTGGGGGATCGCCCCGCGAGATTATAACCGTCTGTTAACCATCGGAGTTTCCTTATTGACGATGGATGTGCCGCGGCAACGCGCTGCGTAGCGGCGCGTGAAAGATGTACCGGACCCGTTGTTGCCTTGTCCATGGGACTATAATATCGCCTTATTATCTACGACAAGCCAGAAGCGTGCAGGCAAGGGAAGTGCATAATATATATCATTGCCTGCATGCTCAGGTCTTGTCCGCCGTTGGACTAGTGTTTGGAGTCGGGATTCGAGCAGTAGACGGACGGAGGACAGACACAAGACCAGAGTTGCAGGCATCACACATATCCAAGCACACAATTCCTGCAACGCTGCAATCCCCATCGCTATGAGATAGCAATGGAGATTCCGTGTTTTTTCAAAAAGCAGGCCTTGTGCTCTTGTGTGAACTGTAGCTCTGGCAACTCATGTTAGTTCGCCATAGCTACATTTCGTTCCCTCTCTAGATACTACGTTTACGCCACCACATATGTAGCAACCTAGCACCTCTATGGTGGCATACGTACGTACCTAGACTATCGAGCACATGACATCACTGGGATTGCAGAGAAGCTGAGGTGGCGTCGGGGAATATACACAGTATATTCCAGTTAGCTATTCATAAAAAAGAGTGACGTTTCGTTTCAAAGTACTTTCTCCGCTTTTTTCACTTACTGTTATCCTAATTTTTTTGGTACCAGTAGGAAGAGGAGCATTGCTACTGTCTGCTTGAGGATTGAAGTGGACCCTATTGAGGTTTCCAACAACATTGCCTTGTTGTGCTGGCGGTGTAATGTCATCATGCTGTAGCTCTCTGCCCAATCCAATACCAGGTTCCCCGTCAACAAGCTCAACTTCCTCATCTGTTTCTGCATATGCACCTTCAACAGTGTTGGAGCCATCCTTGAATTCCATTGGCACCTTTTTTGCCAAGTACGAGTTCATGAGCTCAATTTCACTTTTAGCTCGCTCCATTGCATCCTGGATCCTCCTGTTTCTCTCCCAGTGTTGATGATACTTTTTTAATTGTACTGGAAGTTTTGGAAATATACCTTGCCCATTGACATGCGCGATCCACAAGTGTGACATCCTGTTTTCATCAAATTTTTGCAAGTCATTGAGCATTAGCTGGCTGAAGAGCCGGTACTCAACACGTCTCATGACTGGCAAAAATGGCAAGGGAACCCCCCACGAGTTGCAGCTAAACTTGACATCCCTACTAAGTTTTGGATTGTAATCATCGGCTTCTTGGAGCTGCTGAACCTTATTCAGAAGTTTATCATGTAGATCGCTGGTATGTAATAGAACTGTAACGAAGCTCTCATCAGTTTCCAAACAATCACTTACACACGTCCATCCCGGGTAAAGCAATTTCCCAGTGTTCTGTCCCACCAGCTTCTGGAGTACGTCAATCTTCCAAGTGTCATAATGTCCAACCTTGGGAAAATCTCGGTATACCTGCTGAGCCATGTCAAGGTTATGTCGGTGCCTGCGCTCACTTATTTGGGCATCTCCCATTTCAATACCAGCCTTGTGCCTGAAAGTTGTACTGTACTGTCGGTGTACACACTCAACAAGGTTGGTACCCTGGCAGCACCTAAGCAATGGTATCCCATGAGAGGGATCCCACTCCAGAAAGGCTCCCATGAGTGCACAACCGTCATCGACTGACTTTTTAAAAAGTCACTCGTGATCTTCGATTCGGCAGACATCCGTCTCTACTTGAGCAAACAAAACCGAATAACGACTACGACAGACCTTTTAAAGCCACAATTAAAGGTTTCTTGGTTCGTCAGTTCCTATTTCAGCGATACTGATGACCTTTTAAACGGCATAGGATTTCCTGATTCGCCAGACGGCCGTCGTTAACTGACTTTTTAAAAAGTCACATAATGTCTTCGATTCGGCAGACATCCGTCTCTACTGGAACAAACAAAACCAAATAACGACTGCGACAGACCTTTTAAAGCCACATTCGAAGTCTTCTTGGTTCGTCAGATCCTATTTCAGCGATACTGATGACCTTTTAAACGGCATAGGATTTCCTGATTCGCCAGACGGCCGTCGTTAACTGACTTTTTAAAAAGTCACATAATGTCTTCGATTCGGCAGACATCCGTCTCTACTGGAACAAACAAAACCAAATAACGACTGCGACAGACCTTTTAAAGCCACAATTATTTCCTATTTCATCGATACTGACCTTCTAAACGGCAATTAGGGTTTCCCGATTCGCCAGATGGCCGTCGTTAACTGGCTTTTTAAAAAGTCACAACACGTCTTCGATTCAGCAGACATCCGTCTCTACTTGAGCAAACAAAACCAAATAACGACTGCGACAGACCTTTTACAAACCTCAATTAGGGCCTCCGCTTTAAAAGGTCTCACGACAATGATTTGAGAGCCCTTTTTTTTATTAAAAAACATCAGTAAAATTATTTTCAATAATAATTCTGCAGCTTGGTCGACTGCACACCCTGTGCCACAATTAAAACTATTCGACATGACATTCTAGCTACTAGTAGAGTAGAATAATAAATTCGATCGAGTTCCACAATAGACCAGATCAAAAATCAAGAAACTCGATCGGGTAAAGCGTCCAGCTGATTACCGGCCTTGGCAATTCTGACAACATCTCTCGTTAATTAATTAACTAATACACTGTTCCCAATTTTGGTTGATTACTACCATGGAAAGTTCCTCATCGTCGTCTATGGGTAGAGTAGGACGGCAGCATCCTCTACGGAGCAAGACCGAATTTCCCGAACCCTTTCGATCGTACGAAGAAGAAGAAGAAGAACATCCCCACCATACAAATGGGGCAACAACAACATCATCATCATCATCAATAATAATAATTGATCCACCAACAGGTAGATCTTTCAGCAGAATGTCTCCTTCTCAACAACAGCAGCAACAACAGCAGCAGTACAACCCCACCAGGTTCTTGTTATCATCTTCTTCATCACTGGGTGAACGAATGTCCATCGCGTGGAGACGTCGTCAACAACGTTTACAATTTTATCATCATCTTGTGAATTCTTCCAATCTTGAAAATGCTACACAAGATGATGATGATAATGATACTATTATGGATGATGATGATGATGATGATGATGATGATGAAGAAGAAGAAGAAGAACAAGACTACGACTACAATTACGAGTACGAGTACGAGTACGATCCTCACTTGCAAGATATGATGCAAGCCTCTCTCATTTTGGAACAACTGTCTTCTGTAGGAAATAGCAACAACAACAACAACCAACAACAAGGGAACAATGTCATCAATACTATCAATCCCCATCGAGTCTTTTATATCTCCGCGAGAACACGCACCATACAACGTCTATTGTTACGTCCATTTGCCATTCTCCTGTTTGGATTTTGTATATTACAGATCATTGATCATTGGAAGTTGGTATCGTATCATCCACCCAAACATAATGTCTCTGTATCAAAAATGCAAAATGAATCATCATCATCGTCATCTTCTTACAATAACGGATTCAATCAACCTCTCCCGGAAAGTACTGCTACTATTACTAGTAGTAGCACCTCTCAACACGACGACGACGACGACAACAGCAACAACAACAACAATCAGGTGTCCACATCATCACAAACCACAAGTTGGAACAACTTGGGAAAAAGCATACATTATCAAGACTCCACCACCACCATCATCAACAACAACAGCAACAACAAGAACATTTCCAGTACCGGCCAATTATCAATAGGAACTACTTGGACCAACAAGAAACGATGGTACCAGCATATCAATAATATGTTTGACGTCAAGACGCAACGATACGAAGACAGCGTGTTATTACAAGACACACCCGCGGCATTCTTCAGTCCAGATACTGCCTCATGGACTACCGACGACCAAGAAACCGGTACTACTGTTACTGCATACGACGACAATCCGGAAGATGATAATCCCGACGGTACCGATTCGGATGTTAACAACAGGGAAATGTATGGTTGGCAACCAGACATGTATCCCGATCCGATAGTGGATCCCGTACAGTGTGGCATCGATTATCTTCTTCCAACACCGGCGGGTGGAGAAAGTCGTGGAACCGATGGTCCTTTCTCATCGAGGGGCAATGCTACTACTAGTACTACATCCATCGACGGAGATGAACGAACCGTGGACGGTGCTATCGATTCGTCAATATCACCACCACCACCACAGTCGCAACAACCATTACGCTTGTGCGATCCAGATTGGGTGTTAGGTGGCATGTACCTGGAAGAAATTGCCAACGCAATGCTCAATTTTTCCGATCACTTTAGTCATCCAACGGCGCCATCATCTGGACATACCTACAACGATTGGAAATTCCATCGACAACTTGTGCCAGTCGTCACCGCAAAAAGGACAACAAGAAAACAACATAAAACCAGACGATTGGGACAATCATCCACTCCCAAAAGTCGCAAAGGCGAAGAACAGAATGACAAAGACAGTGATGATACTGCCAACTTTGACATTGAAGCTGCGTCCAGTGATAATCCGGAGCAACAACAACAACGACAAAATAACGACGACGACAACAACAACAACAACAACAACTATGAACGACCCGGTATATCCCTGGCCGTGGCGACGGTCCGTAAAATGAATGTCCCGGCCGTATTGAAACAAGGATCGTATTATGCCTACGAAGACGAGGATGACATGGTCAACGATGCGGCGCAAATATTTGCACGATACTTGCACGATCGATGGTGGGAACCGACCCAAACAGATGAGGGGACCTTTGGAATTCTCATCTTTCTGTCCATACAAGACCGTGTTTGCTTCATCTCCACCGGCAATGCTATTTCTACGGTCCTACCATGGTGGAGACTGGAACATATCGTCTCCAGCATGAAACCCGATCTCCGCCACAGAGACTACGGCAACGCACTGCTCACGGCGATTGAAGATCTGAGCAACATGTTGGCGGCGGGTCCTCCCACCGTGCAAGACCGGATACACGATTTCATGGCTCGATTTGGTGTCGTCATTGCATTTGCCATTTTCACGTTTGTATTCGGAGCATGGGGAGAGTATCGCGATCGACGAAAGCGGTGGCAATACGCCGAAACAAGGAGCAAATTAACCCCCGTGGAACGAGAAAAAGCGCGGTTGCTTCAAAAGGAATTCAAGACCAGATCGTGCCCGATCTGTCTGGAAACATTTGATTACGGGGAAGATTTGTTGCTGTCGGAAAACGTAAACGATAACGACAAAGGTGGCGGCATCGTTGAGCGCAAGAGGACCGGGGGTATCAAAAGGGTGGACAGTTATGGGATCCCACTCAATGGCTTCGATAGGAAGAAAATAAAACTACTCCGATGTGGTCACATTTTCTGCGAATCTTGCTGGAAGGGATGGGTTCACTCCGGAAACGGAAATCCCTGTATCTGCCCAGTGTGCCGGCAAGATGTCGGGAAATCGTCCAAGAACAAGAGAAGGAGGGAACAACGACAACGCCGTAGTAGTGAGGAAGCCGATGGACGGCGAGAAGACGGACCTCTCGTTACCACATTCAATGAAAACAATGGAACGTCCCAATCATATGGGACCATGTCAGCCCCAAGCTCCATGATCGATGCAAGAACATCGACGAATCGAAGTCTAGAAACTGGGGATGGCAGCCCGTGGGCAAGCGCAAATCTCTTGGACGAAGCGATTCAAGAGGAAGAGGACGGTCCGAGAGTAGGACAAGATATGGATGATCCAGAAGATGAAGAGGACTTTGGAAGCCCATCGGAAGGCTCTTCACTTTTGCATTTGGCGGACGGAGATGGATTAAATCGGAGGATGTGGTTTACACGGATCCCGCATCACCGTTTCTAGAATTGTAATCGCTCGACAGGGACAGTCGCATCGTGCAACATCTAGCGAATTCAACAATTTTTACATGACCAAAAAGGACACATTTGGCATTGAACTCCAGTGAAATGTCAATTTTTGTTACAAATCTAGAAGAGGTACTGTCGAATAGTGGACGTGCAGAGGTGCCTTCAAAAGCATCTCGATTTTGGGATCGTATTCGTACCGCTTCGAATGATTTGGCACTGGACGGGAGGATACCACTGGTCTCTTTGTCGTAGCCGTGTGATAGGGAGTGTTCCGGTTTTCTTCGATGAACTGAGAGGGCTGCGGCTCGATTTGTGTGCAGGGATTCTTTGTGGAAGCAGCTTTCCCTTTCAATTGGGCACGGACCATCGTGTAAGCCAAAACCGCTTCTTTTCGGGTCTTGAATGCCCCAATGTATCGACTTCTGCCAGCAAAGAATATTTGAGCTTGCCATTTTCCTGAAGGTCGTTGTGTTACTTCTCTTAAATCCTCCTCTTCCTCACCCTTTTCGTTGGCGTCAACTCCTTCTGGAGAGTCAAGGAGCTTGGTAGTGTGTGCAAGAACGGTTTTCCATACAACTGACGTTTCGGAGTCTGTGCCGGGCGATGAAAAGTTGTTTTTTTGTTCAACATTATAGTCCTCCGACTTACATTGTTTAATGTCTCTCGAGGGAAACAAGGCTTTCTCCGCTTCGGGCGCGTATGTAAGAACGCAGCCTGTATCGGGCCGTTGCGATCCTTCCTCCTCTTCCTTACGAAGAGATACTGGAGTATTTTGCAGGGATTTTGTAGTCGAAAAATCGATTGTACCAAGTGGAATTCCGCTCGAGTGAATGTGGAGTTTCGAAGGTATCGACACGGACTTAGGTGTCAAAGGAGCTGTAGACGGGGTAGCATTTTCGAAATGATGTTCCTCCAATGGTTTGACGTCCGAAACTCCGTCGTTGCTTAAAACGACGGAATCCATGCAAATATCGCCTGCCATAATACGAAGCGTTTTTGTCCCGGTTAGCTTGGTAATTATTCTGATATCTCCTTTTCTATACAACTTTGCCACATCTAAAGCGGCTTTGGCTTTCTCAAACGAGGGAAATCCTGAGATGGTTCTTTTGCTTGCAAAGAAGGGTGACATTGAGATTCGAGCATGAAATCTCTGCCCGGAAGCACAATGAAAACTACATCCCCAATCATCTTCAGGGGTCGGACCAGATTCTCTTACGCACCAGTCCTTGTTGACAGCATCGACGATTCCACGGCAAACCAGCTTCCACCAAGATCCATTCTTCGAGCGGCCACGTTTGGTGTTTTTCTTGAAGATGTCTTGAGAATGTGCTACTTGCATTCGTTCACCGTCGGGTTTTTTGTCAGCCTTTTCAAAGTTGGGGCTGACGTGAGGACGCGATTCCTGTGTAATCGTTAATTTGAGTTTCTTGTCAAATTGTCGTAGGAGCTCCGAGACAGGTAGCAATTGTGGCTTTTGCAGAGCTTGTGATGATGGCTCTTCCACCACATCGAGTTCATCAAGATCGTCATCAATACCTTCATTTCGAGCCCCCTTGGGATATTGCGCGGGAAGCTGCGTTGACAGTGAATCATCTACTTTTGAATCCAATTTGGTCTTATATTTGGAGATTCGAGACTGCGATGTTATGCGCTTCGTGGCAATAACATTTTTGTCTTGTTTTACCTTGCCCACTGGCTTTTGCCCGGCTGGTTCGATGTATGAGCCGCTTTCCTTTGGAGTGGTCGTCCCACCTTCAAGAGGAAGCCAACAGCCGTCGGTGTGGCGGAGATCTGGATTTGGGCCCATCGCTTGTGCTTGGTGGGAAATACCGCAGACGGTCGTCTTTTCTAGGTTTTCTGTTTGAATTTGTTGTCCACAAAGCTGTGATTCTTTGTCCGACTGTTCGAGATCGATTTTTGTTATGCGGCGTTTCTTCCGACACGAGCTTTCGCAGATTCGACCATTCACTTCTTTCTTTTCCTCCTTTTCACCGTGCTCTGCATTTGACGCCTCTACCGGGATACGAGCTTGACTTTGATGTCCTGGAAGCTGCGATTCTTCTCGACCAGTATCATGTTTGGAACAGTCCGCCGGATCGACTTCGACTTGGACATCCTCTTCGAGATCTAGTTCAGTAATGATGCGCTTCTTCCAATGTGAGCTCTTGTGGGTAAGACGGTCCTCTTCTTTCTCTCCCCCCTTTCTATTGTATTCCATAGTTGCCGCCTCAACCGGGATGTGTACCTGACCTTGGTTTCCTGGATGCTGTGATTCTTCTCGAAAAGTCTCGAATTTGCAAGAGTCTGCTGGTTTGGGCTCTTCGAGATCGAGTTCAGTAATGCGGGGCTTTTTCCAATATGAGCATCGGTAGATTGGACCGTCTTCATCAGCGTCCTCATCTTTCTCTTCCTCCTTTTTACTCTCTTCTGTAGTTGACGCCTCTAGTGGGATATGTGTTTGACTTCGGTGTCCGGGAAGCTGCGATTCTCCTCGACAGGTTTCATGCCTGTAATAGTCAGCTGGTTTGGGTTCGACGTGGACCTCCTCTTCGAGATGGAGTTCGGTGATGCAGCGGCGTTTCTTCCGATCCGATCTTTCTTTGTTCTCTTGCTCCTTTTCTCCGTTTTCCATAGTTGACGCAATGACCGGGCAGTCCTTTTCCTCCGCTTGACCCGATTTCATGGCTGTTGGAGGCGCAACAACTTGAAATTTATACTTTTGATTCATAATCATGAGCGTGTCCCCCTCTTTTAACGTCACAGTATCATTGGGAAGGACAATTTTCGTCAAGACAATGGTGGGTGATGCCGTCTGCTGCTGTTGCTGTTGCTTGAGCCGCAAGACTTTGATAGGGAGACTCTCATGACCTTCAAAGTCTTGTTGGAGACGTTTCAAAACAATTGTCTGTGACGAAACGGTCACAACCTCGAGGCATTGTCGAGAGATGCAGGTTTCGTTAGCGGGAATACCAAGGCTATACAGTCGGTGTAATATCGTCTTTCTATCGTTTCGTTTCGTTCTTTGTTTCTTTCGAAGGGACGACGCTGTCACACTTTCATCGGGAGAACGTTTGTTTGCAAGAGGACCAGCCGTGGCGACAATGGGACAGAACTTGGAGGACATTCGCCCCAAAATCTGTCCACGTGAGATGGGAATAAAATCCTCGATACCATTCTCCTCTACACGCTGCAACCCCAAGATTCCATGGGAGAAGGAGAATGATGATGATGAGGAGGAGGATGACGTTGATACTGACATGTTGGACGTGTTTGTAGTGAATGTAGTCTTGGGAATCTCTTTGTGTGGATACGACTGGATAAATTTTGCTGGACCATCCCGTTCAATGGGAACTTTGCGTGGCGGCATTGTAACGGCATCGCACATTCTGTTGACTCTTCCTCTATCTACCCTCTCACTGGTAGTGGAGCTGTCCACCAAGGCCATTGTATGTGTTGCAATCATCATGACTGGAATGTTCCAAACGGGCGCTTTTTTCACCGGATGTTTTGTGTGTCTGTGAACACGAATTTCACAGCCCCAAAAAGCCAAATTGTGTGCTGAGAGAAGAAGTAAAAAAGAAACGTTTATGGATACACCAGTACTAGTACAGAGAGTCAATGTTCGTCCGTAAAGACTGGACCAGCACTGGTGATGATGATGATGATAGTCTCGTACAGTCCGATGCCACTGCAACAACTTGTTTGAGAACGATGCGACAAAAAGCAAGACTATTTGAATGAAGAGACGATCCGATCGATCGATCGATCATGGTGAAAATGGGATCAAGACTTTGGTTCAGTCACGAGAACCAGGGATTGAGAAGCATCGGTCCTTGGGAATGAAGCGTCGTTGACTGTGAATACCGGAGTAGAAACTGCAAGTGCATAGAACAACACAAAAGAAAAAACTATACGAAGTTTTTTATATAGATTACCCCCGTGAGAAAAAGTTGCTAGAGCACAATAAATACAAGTCTAGCTAACTGTCAATCTGTTTGTATTTTGCAAAATCATGCAATTTTTGTTTCTTCGATTTTGTTTTCCCCGTCCGATCGGTGAGGCTTCTATCTTGCGTCCATGGATGGTCATAGCAAGAAAAAAGTGAAAGAGGGGGGGGGGGGAGGGGTGGACAAGAACATCATTTTTTAGAAAGCATCATCACAAAACAACAGTGCTGGCCCGGGGATGGCACTGTAGTTACGGATAGTACTATGGGGTACTGGACGATCCTCCCATGTGAGTAGGCGTCACCTGAGATGCCTTCTTGTTGGTGCAACAAGTGCCGCCGGGGTTGGTCTTGGGAAGAGGAGACACAACGCCCTTGGGAGCGATTGGGATGGGTGATGTTGCTGCTGGCACGACCATGGTGCCAAAAAAGGAACGACCATGCTTGCCTCCCACCGTGGTTGGTGACGGAGTAATGGCTCGATTCTTGATGGCACCACCACCACCACCCTTGTTCAAGGCAACTTGCTTGGATTTGGCTTTCGTTACGTTGCCATTGAGCGACAATGACAACGTGACCTTGGGAGCGGACTTGGATCGTGGATGGATCTTTTGTCGAATCAGTTCATAGGCCACCGCCGCTTCCTCCTTGGATTGAAAGACTCCAATGTACCTCGATTGACCGGCAAAGTACATTTGGGCTTGATACTTCCCGCTCGGACGTTGAGTGATGCCTCGCAACAGCTCCTTGTCCATGGGGACAGGTTCGATAGAATCAGCCTTGCCGCTCTTGACATATTCCAACACTTCCTTGCGAACGGCCTTCCACATCGTTTCGTTTTCAGCGTTCTTCTGCGGGTCAGACTTGATTAAAGTACTATTGGTTTTCGTGAGAACCTCAGGCCTATTCTTCGTCTTGTTGTTATTGTTACTGTTGTTGCTGCTGCTGTTGCTGTTGGCAGCGGCAGTGGCTGTCATTGTACCAATCGGTGGGGCAGTCGTTGAGGTATTTGACGGAGGAAAACACGGTTGGAATTGTCCCATGGCAACAGCATGAGAAAAGAGAGGTGGGAATCCAACAGCCATGGTAGGAACAAACTGTCCCATGAATGGAGATGGTGGCGGTGGCGGCATCATCATTTGCATCGGTTGTTGTTGCGGTGGATATGGTTGCGGCTGCTGCTGTTGTTGTTGCTGCTGCTGCTGCTGCAAACCGGGACCGGCATTTCGAATGGGAGGAAGAAGAGGAGCATATCCCATGAATCTTCCGTAAAAGTACGGCCCACCGGAATTCCCATGACCAGGGTGTGGCAAAACTGGTGTACGACCTTGAAGTTGCATGGAAGAAGAAGGAGGAGGAGGAGTAGAAACACCTTTTGGAGGTTGATAAGCGTTATCAACCGACGTGGATGCAACATGGTCTCCTGTTTTCTGACTCGTAATTTCGGAAGTGACTTCCTCCTCCTTGACTTGAAATCTTCGTTTCTTGAGTGGTGGCATCGAAGACGACGAGGAAGAACGAGACGAAGATCCCGTCCAGTTGTTGGTTTGGTTTGGCAATTCCATGGTTTGCTGGGACACTTGTGATTCCACTGCGGTGTGATTCTTGTTGTTTCTGAGGTTGTCCAGTTGCTGTTGTCCGGTCTTGTTGTTGTTGTTTTTGCTCTTTTTCGTGTTGAGTTGCTCACGCAACAACTGATATACCCGAGCTGCCGTCAGTCTGTGTTCAAAGCATCCGATGTACCGAGTCTTGCCGGCATAGTAAATTTGGGCCTGCCAGGCCCCACTGGGTCGTTGGGTGATACCTCGCAAGGTATCGTCATCGAGTTGATGATGATGTTGTTCTTCGTCGGACATGGTCATTCCGAACATTTCTTCCGTGGCGGTAGTGATGGCTTGTTGTCGAACGACCTGCCAATACTGATCCATGGAAAGCTGATTTGGATTGACTGTGGTGGTAAGTGAATGAGCGGATGATTTTTTGGACTTGTGTGGTAGTACAGGCCAAGTCTGTTTCTGTTTCGTAGAACCGAGGGTAGTTGTTATCCCGGATGGATCCGTCTCGTGTTGGGATTCCTTTGTAGAGTAGGAAGAGGAGGAGAAGGATTTTGGAGAAGGCATCATTGTTGTTGTTGTTGTTTTGGACAACAAGAGTGTAGTGTCCGCAATAGAGGTGGGTTCCGACGAACTGTCACCCAAGAGAGACGGTCTTCTAGACAAAGAAGCTGTCGAGAAGGAAGCTATGGACGATGAAGCGGAAAGACTTCCAGTGGCAGAAGATGACCCTCTGAATCTAGGGTCGGTGTTATCCATCAAAACCGACGTTAAAAGAGACAGAGACGTGGAGATGGGGACAGGGGTGTTGTTGTTGTTGTTGTTGTTGTTGGTAGTGGTGCCATTAGACCGCGACAGCGATGAATCATTCTCCATTGTCTTTGTTGAAGAGTATTGTGATGAGAGAGGAATCATTGGTCGGTAGATGGAATTGGTCAAGTTTTGGTGTAGAGATTCGCGGCAGATCAACCAAACCGGTTTGTGTCGTGTTTTTCGCAGTTGTTTGATGAACTCTGTCGATACCGAGGCCGACAATGATGGCAAAGGTTATAAGTACGGAGTAGTACGGTAGTTCTTTACTGTTAGTATTGTTAGTATTTTTTGGATATCAGTGATCAGTGATTGGTGTCCCCCGTATAGTGCTGTTGTTTCAATTGTTTTTTTGATCGTGATTGTTGTTTTTGTTGATTTGAAATTAGCTTTTATCATAAGATGAACATGACGATACTCTATCACACTCTCTTTTTGCGGCTCTGCACTTAAAAAAAAACTGTAAACAAAAGGAACAACTTTTATATGGCTGGCTATCCGATGGATACCTTAATAACAACAACACGTGTTGGTGTTTATTTTATGCGATCGGTTTTGGCTCTTGGGATCATCCTCTCCTTCATCACGTCTTTGGCATTTTTTTGGATCAAAAGATGGAAAATGTGAGCAGTTGGAGACGATTCGACAGAAGGAACAATAAATACAGCAAAATGAGGATGCGCGCCGGTCGAGACTCCCAATGCGCCAATGCTGCAATTCCACATGGCTTCGTTGGTTGTACCCCACCCTCATTCTTGTTGCGCAGATGGAAGACGATCGAAGGAACAAGGGGAAGTTTTATTATGTTAACAGTAGTAAAGTGGCGCTTCCCATTCTCCTGGCCGCACAATCGTCATCTTCTCACACCCAAAGAGGACAGACCCCTGGATTAATAGGGTACGTACGAAGTATTAATATTATTACCGTACTGGAGGGTACTTACCGATAGTTCCTTAGAGCAGTCTCTAATGTGAGCGGAATAAGCGAACGGAATAAAGATATTTCGGAATTTAGTCTGTTTTAGTCTCTAAAGCACCGGAATAGGGCGGAATAACAAAAAAAAAAGTTAGTCCGTTCCTAGATTTTGAGAAAACGGCACAACTTTATTCTTTTTTCGCAACAGAATAGCGAACAGAATTAGACATTTTGATACGTACATCACCGTATTATTTCAGTGTCTCTTGTTGTTTTACGCGTCTCTCTGTCTCTCTCTCTCTCTCTCTCTCTCTCTCTCTCTCTCTCGATACAGACTGACGAAACAACACTCCTTTACTCTTACAATATTACGATGGGTGACAGCGAAGAGACAAGTCGGGCTGCGTTGTTCTTTGACAAGGATCATGATGAAGAGTGCGATGACGAGGATGACGAGGATGACGATAGCGACGAGGACGATTTGGTTGTCTTCGCAGCACTGAACAAAGCTATGAATGCTTCAGCTAATGTTGCAGCACTAAAGGTGGATCACCGGACACGTCCTAGAAAAAAGAGAAAGGTATTTCGCCATGACAGAGCATACGTATGCCTCCTTCAAGACTACCTCGGGCCGGAAGCTACATTTGCTGGAAGTGCCTTTGTCCAGATGTTTCGCATAACGAGGGCTCGTTTCGAACGGTTATACGTCGATGCCATCTCCTCTGGCAATCAGTACTACAAAGCAGACAACAGGACCAATCCTGCAACAAAGATGACAATAGCTTGTGTTCAGGCAAGACTTTTGTTGCCTTTGAAATGTCTGGCGTATGGAGTGCCGTCACACACCTTCTGCGACTACTTTCAAATGTCCAAAACACAAGCCAGAGAATGTTGCAAGAAGTTCAACCTCCTCATCCCGGCATTGTATTCTAAGGAATATCTCCGTCTGCCAACAAAGAAAGATTTGGTTGCGATCAACAAACTTCATAGCGCAGTTCACAAAATTGATGGTATGTTTGGTAGCCTTGACTGCATGCATACGACATGGAAAAACTGCCCGGTGGCGTGGCAAGGTTCTTTCAGAGGAAAATCTCAAACAAAAGTCGACAATTGTTCTGGAGGCAATCGCAGATCACCATCTTTTTTTTTGGCATCTGTCCTACGGTTGGGCTGGTACTTTGAATGACATTAACATATTTAACCAGTCTCCTTTCCTTCGGAGTTTAACTGATGGAGTGTTCAACGAATTAGAATCTGATGTTGTTCCCTACAGCATTGGTGACGAGATTTTCGACAAGATGTTTGTCTTGGTTGATGGGATCTATCCAAGATACTCAAGATTTGTGAAGACTTTGAAACAACCCGTGTCACAAAGTGAACAACGATTTGCGAAATGGCAAGAAGCAGCAAGAAAGGACATTGAACGTGCGTTTGGTGTGCTCCAGGCAAAATTTCAAGCTGTGGCTAGGCCCATTCACACCCTACGATTGGAAGAAATTGGCGCAATGGTGACCACATGTTTGGTATTGCATAATATTTGTGTGAGTGATAGGATCATGGGTGATGTACATGCCAGGTACGACCCCTCCTACAATTTAAGCGTCGACGAAACAACGTATGCTGATACCACTCAATGTCGGAACACGATCGAAAAACAACGACCGGTTGATTCAAATGATGTTGCTGTAAATGGATTGGCGAATTTCAATCCGGTGGGAGCAAGAGCGATAGCACAACGTAGCGAATTTAGAAAACTTGAGGACAGGGATGAGTGGAACAGACTGAACACGGCAATACTGAAACTAAAAGGAGGATAAGACTTCAAAGAATTCTTTCAACATGAAATATAGGATAAGACTTCAAAGAATTCTTTTAACATGAAATATAAGAGAATGTTTTAACGTAAAATAAGATAATGTTTCAAATTAAACGAGCGAATCACCAACGCCGTCCATTCCTCCATCAATGCGATCCGTATTGATAGGTACATCTGTTGCAGTGTCATTATTTTCGTTGACCGTTGTGCCAGTACTACCTTCATGAGTCTCATCCGCATTGACCGTTACTTCTTTTGGATGACCCTCGCTGCTTTCATCTGCTGGCGGTTGCATGAGGTCATATTCATTGAGTGCTTTCTCTGCCATCTGGTTCTTTCCTAGCGCCAAACACATCTTTGCATATTCCATCTTTTGATGACGCAGTTGCCTGAATTGACTCCAAGCAAATTTCTTTTTTATTGTCTCAGAAATATCAATGATTGCCCTGTTGCAGCTGCAGAATCATGAATCGCCTAACCGTCTTCCTTCCTACGCAACTTCGCAGCTTTGGAGCCAAGTGGACGTTCCAGATTGGCGCCTTGCATGGTACCTGCTACTTGGTTGATTGCGGAAGCACCATTACTGTCATCGCCAACCCAATTCTCATCAGGTGATAGCTCAGAAACTTCTCCCTTTCCTCCCTTTTTTTTTAAGTATGGGATCAAATGAAGCAATCGCCCATATCGTTTTCAGGCAATGTATATGAAGGAAGGGCTTCTTGTAGAGAAGTCGGTAGTCTTCCGCAGCTTCTTCAAGAATTTCATTTTCTGTCTTTCCTGAGGGTTTCATCTCCAACCTGCTCTTGTAGATGGGATTAAACAATTGCACTGACTTTGCAATAATCTTGAACCTGTTATGAAGCTGTTCTGGAGTCCTGCAGACAGGCACCTCTTGCTCTTGCTCGAGGAGAGTATCGTAGTTGCTTTTGACTCGTAACCAAAATTGTGGTCCCTTTTGGTTGTTACCTACCACAGAATCATCGGAAACGGACACATAAGCCTTTGTCAGACAAAGGTCTTCTTCCTTGTCAAAATTTGACGCTCTGGACGCTCTAGACGCTCCGGCTTTCATATCGATTTTAGCCTTCTTTTTTTGGCAGCCGTCGTTCTTTCCTCTATTCGCCTTATGCTTCTGGGAAAGCAGCTGCCGAGCGTAAGTGGATTTGGCTAGAGGAGATGGCTTCATGCGGGGCTGACTTTTCTTCTTGATGACCTTCTCGTTGTTGCTATTCCCAGTCTCGGATTCGGTACGAGATGACAAGACGGAGATCGATGAATCGTCATCGTTGTCGCTGCTGTTTGTGTTGGAATCCATCACAAGATGACAGGAAGGATAAATGAAAGGAAGATATGTGAAGAGTGATGGCGGAAGGAGAGATAAAATTATGGTGAGGAGTGATTGTAGTTACAACATCATTGGAGATGTCAGAATCGTTTTACAAAGCAATGATGATGTGCCGATTGACTGTGAACAAGAGGTTTGTGTTCCCGCCAATTTTTGGCGCGAAAAAAAAAGATAGTCTGTGTCTCTTAATCCGTTTAAAACATTTGAGACTGCTTCGGAATAGTCGTGCAGAATAAATGGTCCGTTTTGTTTTTGACCCGTTTGACTCATCTTATTCCGTTTTTAGTCCGTTCACATTAGAGACTGCTCTTATTATCATACAGTTATGATACTGTTAGTACAGTGCAATATGATACTCGGTAGGTACCGTAGTAAAGTACGGTAGTCCGTGGGTACATACCTATTATCTATCATAAAACTACAGGTAGAGTAAGGGGTACCTACCTACCGGGTACATATCATACCTGCACCTTTTTACACTTTTACAGGTAGTAGTGGTAGTAACATCAACAACAAGTATATCGTAGAAAACTACCGGTATGTGCTATGATACAGTACGAAGTTTCGGTGCGATCGTAGTACCGGTAATTACCTACCGGTAGTATGATACGTAGTACGCAGTAATACCCTAATAATGGTAGTAACAGCAAACACTCTCTTTCATTGAGTCAATAAATGAGGGGGTATGATAGGTCGTAGAGAGGAAAAAAAGAACCAGCGGAACATTCCTGAAATGTTTTTACTTAATGTTCGCATGATGGAAGATTCAAGTTTGCATAGAGTGTTTTCAAGAGAGAGAGTTGTGTCAGAACCAATGAAAAATCAAAAGATGGGAAATGAAATGTGAGGGTTTGAATAGAATTATCCCCTTTTCTTCCAATCGCATCTTCTCAAACACAAACTGGTCTGTTCTTGCATTGACACCTCCCTGTGACGCCGACAGATCGACCAACACCCCCAAAACCAACAACAGAAAGAGAGGACGAAAGACAGGACGTGTGATGACGAGAAATCCGCCGAAGGGAGCATCAACCGACCAGCCGCCCGCATCATCAAAGAGACACCTTCTTGCAACTACATACTTTGTAGTACCTATTTCAGTAGAGAACGCTAAAAAGTTCTACTACGTTGTGCTACTTATAGTAGTGGTATAGAACATTTGACTCAACCCATTATCAGAATCTTGTCTTGATTAGAACACTGAACTCCACTTGTTTTTTTTTTCTGCTGAAGAAAATCCGCCAGGCAGCTTCGCGTCGCCGGGGATAGAAACATCGGACAGAGATCACGTCTGTAACCATCACCAGTGTATCATCCTTTCTCTTTTTTGTTTGGGCATCTGGAACCACTGATTGATCACAGGATACTGGAGTCCACAGTAACTGAAATTGAAAACTATACCGCCTTGGATCACACTCACTGCGATCGGGAGACAGGCAAGCCGTTGTTTGTGGACTGGACTGGACTGGACTGGACTGGACAATACACTACTATCTTATTCCATCTCCCACATCATGTCGTCGTTGCAACAGCAGATTGAAAAGGAAGAGTCACAACCACAGAGGAGCATGATATCACCAAGCAAGTCGAGGAATGACATCATTTGGGAGTCTCAACGACCTACTGAAACGGAAACCGAAACCTTTGTTGATGCAGAAGGAGTAACATCACACACAATAATATCTTACATCCCCTCAAAACCGTTATATCAATCCACCCGACGGACCGAAGAAGAATATTTGGACCAGCAGCAACACTATGAACCAATGAATTTTCCCAACAAGGAACAAGTACTGGGAGACATGGATGCATCAACCGCATCCTTGCGTCTTCCTTCTAATCTGTATCTATGTTCCAACCATGATAGAATACCGACACTCGCTTACACCCAGGCCTCCCTCTACTACTCATTGACGTCCTCTTCGGGATCGTCCTTTTCCCACCGAACCAGGATACGACCGGGACAACGTGTATGGAGATTATTTTGTCAAAGGTTAGCCATGGGAGCTATACTGGGAGGTTTGGCAGTCGTGTGTTTCTTTTCCGCTATGAACGCTGCAAATCCACAGTTCTTGCAACACTTTTCATTTAGAATCAGCAACATGTTCCGGATGAACGACTACCAATGTTTCTCTTGCCCAAAAGATGGGACAACACGACGTGGATACGACACTTCCGGCAACTCCCACATGAGATCTTCGTATTGGAACTTGAACAGAACGACGCTTGTAACAAACTTCGGTGCGAGCAGAAGGAAACTGGCGGCGAGTCCCTCGTCTCCGACGGGATCTGCCAATTCGATTTTCAACGGGGAAAACGACGACTACAAAGACACACAATTGGTGATTGCTGGAAAGATGTCAGTAGACGATGCTCCTTGCAACATTGCACAATATGATCTGAAAAAGAGTAGGTGGTCATTGACGGAACGAATTCAACTGTCACTGTACAATTCCTATTCGGGCGGAGAAGTCTATTCCCTTTTGGCCAACCACACTGTTACGAGGCATAATCAAGAAATCAACAAAGAAGAGGAATTCGAGTCCAAAAAGTAAGTCTGGGCCTAGTTCTGCTGTTGTTGAATTGACAGCTACTGTAAAATATCTTACACAACGTATCTTGGATTGGAAATGCCAGACCGCAAGCAACATTCGAAGGGAGTGGGGAGCTTATTGTAGTCGGCGCTTTTGATACGACGTACCGAAACAGTCAAGTGACCTATTGTTCCGTCGGGAAGTGGGATGGACTCATGTTGTCCAAAGTTGGTGAAGGATTATGCAATTCCGCCCTGTCAAAGGGTATGAAAATTACGACAGCTGCTCTAGCAGGTCCACAGGACGTCTACGTTGCGGGATCCTTCCAAACGCAAGTGTGGAACGGAGATCGACACGAGTTCGTCAAAATTTACAACATCGCGCACTACAATGCCGTGGACCAAGTGTGGCTGCCATTGAATATTGGCCAAATCACATGCTCGTGGTGCACAGTTACAGTCCTAGCACTTGCATGGGATTCTACTCGACGGCAGCTTCATGTTGCAGGAAAATTCAATGCTATCGACGGTCGAAATGTTCCTGCTGGACTTGCAATTTATGACTTGGAGTCCGGTCGTCTGGTGGCACATCCTGGAGGAGGCTTATCCATGAGGAATGTGACACAAGATGGTGTTGGAACTGCGTTGCAACTAGATGAGGAAAGTGGTGTCTTGTATGTCATGGGATCCTTCGAGCGCTTGACAGCCACTGGAGAAGTTTGCTACGGGCTTGCGGCTTTTGAAATCACTACTCGTCGTTGGACGTGCTTGGCAGACTCTGCGCACACCGTCCAACCAACTGGAGGCGGTAATATGCTTTTGACTCCCTACGGACTCATGGTCGCTGGAAAAGTATCCGGAAGGACGACCTGGGACGACGACGACAGGCCATACACAATAGCACTACTCAAGGCGACATTAAAAATCCACGAAGTCACTCAACCAACCCATAGCAGTGAACACCTTGACGATGACGCCCTCCCGGAGAGTGGCGAAAAACGATCGCCGTCATCTTCAGGTGGCTCCAACAGTCTGAATGGCAATTCTTCCGATGCCACCACAAAGAAGGAACCGTATCATGAATTTGACTGGTCTTGGCTTCCTGGATTCGATGGTCACGATGAACCGCTTCACGCGCTTGCCAATGGGTTCGGAGAGCATGCCGGGGCCGTCTTCATCGCTGGAGATAATTTGGTAGCGAAATGGTCTTATCAGGAGAGGAAAAGTTTCCCGACTGTGATGGACCATTCTCACTATCGCTACTTGTACACATCGTCGTCCTCGTCGTCTGGCTCATCGTCCTCATCTTCAAGTTCAAGCACGCAAACCAAGCTGGTGGCTGTCACGGAGAATCTTTCCAACGATCATGTTCGAGGCTCGATCATGGCTATTTCTCAGATGATGCCAGAGACCGATACAACCGATGACGGCACAAATACAAATCGTGTCAATATTACGATCATTATATATTGTGTGGCAGCAGGATGCGTCATTGGAATGTTTGGCGCGATTATGTGCAATCGAAATTTGAGTTCATCAGTGTTCCCATGCTTTGACGATCAACGAGAGCTAAAAGGTATCTCGTTGGATACGCTGACATACAGTGCACTAGAGAATACGAACATCACAGACGCATATCACAGGGCCATGAAGACGCGTTACGTACAGCATCCACATCTATTAACGATTATCGATCCTCAGGAAATTTTTTTGCAGCGAATCATCGGTGAGGGAACTTTTGGACGAGTTTGGAGCGCTCGGTGGCGAAGTGCTTCTGTCGCAGTGAAGGAGTTTGTATTTGCCCAAGCCGCCGTCGCCGGAAAGTCATCCATGCAGCAAGAAATCGTGGAAGAAATCATTGGTGAGGCTGGGATGATGGCTATTTTACGGCATCCAAACGTCTTGCAGCTCTTTGGTTGTTCGTTAACAGCCCAGGCCATTTGGATTGTCAGCGAACTTTGTTCTTTGGGTAGTCTGAGGCAAGTTCTGGACGACAACGAGCGATCCCTGACTGTTCAACAACGTGTCCACCTAGCATTACAAGTGGCCGAAGGTATGACTTATTTGCACAACCAAGATCCCCCCATCATTCATCGTGATTTGAAATCGCACAATATCTTTGTGCACGAGACCTTCACAGATGCTGACGAAGGGAAAAGAATGAATGAGGAAAAGGAAGGAAAGAACCAAATGTCTCGTTGGCTGAAACCTCAAAAGATGACGACCCATTCAACCTTGGTGGCGAAAATTGGAGATTGGGGCTCGGCAAGAGCAACGTTATCTGGCTCTCGCACCATGACACATGGCGTTGGAACGGCATGCTGGTTGGCACCGGAAGTCATCAAACATGCACGATCCTCCAAATACAGTGACGTTTATGGGTACGGGATTGTTTTGTGGGAACTAGCGACGCGAGAAGAAGTATACCAAGGCCTTGAAACGACACAAATCATCGCAAAAGTTGCCAATGAAAGCTTGCGTCCACCCGTCCCGCAAGATTGTCCATGGAAAGATGTCATGGTGCAATGCTGGGCAGAGAATCCACAAGACCGGTTGGAATTTGGTGATGTGGTAGAAAAATTGAATGATATCAGCAAGAAAATTGACGAGGAGACACTGGCCGATGGGAGCAGTCGCTCAACTTTGGAACCCATCAACGAATGTTTTCCTGTCGAGGAACCACACGAAGGCAGTCCTCTAATTGGGAAACCTTCAATTGGAATATCGAATAATCAGCAAGAGAAAGCAAAGAAGAAAAAGAAGACCGGGGCTTTGACTTCTAGCCTGAACGCCATCTCGAATGCTCTGAAGAGTGCACGGTGATAGATGAATTGGCCGTCCTCTGTTCAGGGTCTGTTTGACACCTAGCTAGCTATTGTAACAGCTTTTTCAGAAGACGCTGTGCATTTTAGTGTTGATATTGCTGTCGCATGGCATGGACCACTACTACCTACGGTAGCTACCCTGTATCATACGTCGTAGTGCTGTTAATGTGTATGCACTTCATGCTACTACCAATAGTCGTACGTATTTCGTACGTTGTACGAGCTAGGTAGGTACGGTACGGTAGTCTACCGGTACGGTAGAACATACGACAGTAAAATTATTATTACTACTACGTCGTAGTACGGTAGTCTACCGGTGCTTGTTTGTGGGAAGAACAATTTCCGGTAGTGACAGCTGTGCGTGCGCTCACCGACCAATGCATGATCTCTCCAATTCCCTATTTTCATCATTCGGCGTCATGTCTGCGAATCTCTTGATCTCAGATGGACCGACCAACGGCAGACTATCTCCCGTTCTCGGTGCTACTACTACGACTAGTACAGTACAAAAGAACCAATAATATTCCAACGACAATCTCTTTTGTTTCATTGCCAGATTTACTCCCACACCACATGATGACGATGAGAGCAGCAAAAGGCCACAATTTGGTGAAATGGGTGTCCTTGAAACGAAGGTTTCCTTCGATCCAACTTACATCCAATTTCGCTACCCATCCAGACAGTTCCAACTGTCCCAATATCAGAAAATTGATTGTTGTCAGGCACGGTGAGACAGAATGGAATAGATCCTTGCGGATTCAGGGTGTTACAGACGTTCCATTGAACCAAACAGGCGACTTACAAGCCAAGGCATCGGCTCAAGCTCTGCTGACAGAGCTACAACAACAGGAAACAAGGCCAACAGTTATCCATTCCAGCAAGATGTGCCGCGCCAGTGACACCGCTCAAGCGATCGCTGACGCATTGAACGAAAGTGCTGTTGCTAATGACAAAACAACAATATCCGTCTCGCAGTATGGAGAGCTGAATGAATGGAATTTGGGTGTCTTGGAAGGGTTGCGCAAAGAAGAAGCAAGGGCACAATATCCGGACGCGTGGAAGATCTTTTCAGAGTGGGCGGACCCTCTTGTTTCTGTAAAACATGCCAACACGACGGTATTGGGTGGGGAATCGATGGAAGATCTACGATTAAGGGCTGCGACATGCCTGGAGGGATTGATAGCCGGTCCTAACGACGACTCGCAACAACCACCAGTCATCGTTGTCACGCACGGAGGAGTCCTGGGCCAGCTGCTGAGACATGCGTTAGTGGCACAGTATCCTTTAGATCAACAGGAAAGTATTCGAAAACGTTCAACCTCAGTAGAGGTGCAAAAAAAATATCACCGCCCCAAGAATGCATGCATCACAAAGTTTGATATCACAGTCAATCCTGAGACCAAGGAATGGACGATCATTGATTGGGCAAACGATGGTCACTTGGTAGGCGATGCTGCTCCTATAGACACCAACTACAAAGGTTGATGCGTGTCGAATTCGCGGGGTAGAAACATCCAAAACTAAACTAAACTATCAATTGAAACGCATCGCACCCCGTGTTTCCTACTGCTTTCATAGATCAAGATGCGATAGGTGTTCGATTTTTTGGAACGGCTCTAAAGAAGACTCAGCTACTACAGTAAGTTTTTGAATCTTTTGGGACTCTGATAGCACTACGTTTGTAGGTGGCTTGAACACCACTGGTGGGTCTACGTCTACGACAGATTAGAGCAGACATTCGAATTTGCCACGATTTTCGTTTCAGTTAAAAGGATTCGGGTTGTACCTTCCTGCCAAACATGATACTCGTGCCAATCACCAAAACTACGATGTACTACGTACAAAACTACAAGGTATGATTGTTGGAGGAAACGATGCTGACTGTGAAGAAACTCGAATTTGTCATAACGGGACTGATGAGTCACGAGATGATCAATCAACGAGTCAATTTTAAACAAGTCAAATCTCTACTAGGTAGAGCATCGTCATACCATGCGGAGTTGGGAAAGAATCGATCATATGCCGATGCAGTTTTAGTAACTCAGAGAAAGGGAGTAAGCTCACTTTTTCTTGAAAATCAAAATAGAGTGAAAGAGTAAATCACTGCTCAAGTATTGTACTACTGGCTCGTCGCCTTACTAGACTAGGGCGTGAGTATGGCTCGGTGCCCGGTCACAGGAATTCAACAATGATATGCCGACTGCATTTTCCTTCTCTACTAGAGTAGAGTTTTTCGTTAGACGAATTCCAAACATGCGCTGAAGGTGAGAGCTTTAATTCCCTGGCCGTACAATACTTCACGAGGAGATAGATTCACTGTCAGTTCATCATCATTGCTGGACCTATTATTACTGGGCGAAAGAGTATAATAGCCCCCAATTACCCTCTTTTTTGTAATAAAATCAAAAGGACAATAGTGAGTAACCAACTCTTACTACCACCGGGTTAAACATTACTACCGCTAAACGTAATAATATCCCCGTCCAAACCCTATAATGACCTTTTGCATAACACTCTCCCGCCAATAATCTTCGTTCACATCTCGAACAGAAAACGTAACTGCCACTCTCCTCGCCTCGTTTTTGCAAGTATCTCCCCAAGTCCCTCACAAGACACTGTGGGAAGCTCATGGAGTCGCTGATTGTCTTCGATTCTCTTCTGGCGTTGACCCCCCGGTAGCATTGTTTGTAACTGAGGAGGGTTTTCTTCTTGTGAACGCCCGCCTGGATAAGGTGTCATTGGCGGTCGGGGGGAGGTGCGTGTTTGTGAAGCGCTACATCGATAGCCAGTTGCTTTATGACTTCCTTGGATCGTCTTTTGAGGCACCTACCATCCTTCGCAGCTGTAACGACGGTGCCGCTGTGCCACAGGTTACAGTTTCCCCGCTTGAGGATGATACCTTCCTGCCGTGGCTTGGGGCCGAAAGCGACCCGGAACGTACAGTTCGCACGCGAGATGCAGGCGGCAGCCCTGGATGAACCACATGATCTTCTGATGGCAAGAGAGTTTGCGGACGTTTCCTGGTAATCATTGATGACAACCATCAGCTCTTCCACAGTTTGAAACACCTAACTGTGCCCGGAAAACTTTTTCTCGAAAAGTTCGTCCTCAACATCCAGGATAGAGTCCTCTGGGCGGGTTCCATCTACTAGTTCTTCGTCTTCGTTTGGTTCTCCGTCTTCCGGGCGGGTTTCATCGACTAGTTCTTCTTCTTCGTTCAGACTGGGTTCATTGTTCCCTGTGGCGTCGTCGGTGGTCCAGTGTGGATCAAGCCCAAGGTGGCTGAAGAGCCACACGAACGTGAGGAAGCCGCAAGACAGGGAGTAGAGGAAGTCCACTGTATACTAATGTCGTACTACGTTACAGTTAATAGCAAAAGTGTGCTGGATTGACGACGCGAAACGCCAACACATCACGTCATATTTCTTCTAAACACACTTACAGTTAATATATTTCTTCTAATAAACACACTTTATATATATATTTTTTTTTATCATTTGTCCATACATGCACAAAAAAAGTTTTCAAGATTCGACGTTGAACGCGTTTTCGCAATAAACAATGTTATGTATGAGAAGTGTCTGGCGAAGCGGAATGAACATGCTGGATATCCTCGGGAGCATTCTGTATCGTTTGCCTTGCCACTATATAGGTAGTATCTAGCTAGGTACGTCGTAGATGATAGATAGGCCCTCGCATGCGTCGATCTGTTGATACATTTCTCGATTCGATGTTTAACGCTTTTTCATAATAATTGGAAATGTATGGTGAAGCGAAAGGAACATTCTGGATGTGTCCCTCGCCCCTCGCATCCTCGAGGGTCATTATTAGCACAATAAAATATGTGCATCGATCTGGTGATACATTCCATTGTTTTTTATTATTATTTATTATGCATTCACGCATACGAAAAAGATTTCTCGAGTCGATGTTGAACGCGTTTTCGTAATATAATTGCAAGTGGATGGTAAAGCGACAGGAACACTCTGGATATCCTCTGGAGAAAATATGTTATTGTCTGTATCGTTTGCCTACTAGCTACTCTATGATAGAGAGGCCCTCGCATCTGCGTCGATCAGTGATGGAGAGAAAGAGTGAGAGTAATAAGCTTTACTTTCTCTCAAAACTTAGTGAAAGCGTTTCATAATGTTAGTACGACTAGGTAATACTGAGCAGTCGAGCGACCAAACAATGGTCGTGGTTCAGAGCAAATGCAATACCGTCAGCCACGACAGCTGTGGTTTCGAGGCAGAAAACACCAAGCGAGAGGTGAGATCTGAGGAAGCAGATGTCGTCCGTGGCGGGTTGTGCTGCATACGGAATAGATGTCATGCCGGCCGTGCGTGGAACTGTTGGCCATTACTCGTAGTAACTCTGTTAACTTTGGCCGTTGTCACGACAATAGGTTGGGTTAGTTCAACTAGGCACGGGACGACCAAATCATCCGGACCGTATGCTGGAGGGGTCTATGTCGGCTATGCCCCTTACGCCTTTTTGATAGAAAAAGGTGAAGTAACAGCGAAGGAGATTGGACCAGAGGGCCCGTTGATACGGGTAGAAAACGTATATGTCTCGGTGAACGAAACTATTCACGCGGAGATCTCTATAGGGGATACAGTCGACATATTCTCAACCACAGTGTGCGGGAATATGACTGATTGTGCATTGCGTACTGACTGGAACAATAAATCATACAACAGCAGAAACGATGGGATAGTCCCGCGGATATCTACGGTTTTGCTGAACGGCAACATAGCATTAGTCAACTCTTCGTATGCTACAGACAAAAGTGCGCCTAAACGCAGGAGCGCACATGCATCCGTGTTTGTACAAGATTTGGAAGGGAGGATCGTGAGCTTACGTATAGAAGCCGTGGACACCGGACTGCCATTCGGAGTGACTATTCAAGGATTTTCTTACACGAACACTGAGGCTGACGCAGAGTGCAATGAAACAGCTTCGTATGATTTTTGTGGCCAAAGTAATCGCTTGCCAGATTTCGCAGCCATCCCGACGTGGGCCCTCCCTTGTGAACTAGTCGCTGACATAGCCAGTACAGGAACGCTTGAGCTGGCCTTGAACAACACTTTGTCAAGGTGTGAACATGGTCGTGGCTTGGAACCGGTCGAGAGGGCTGATTATGAAGTCCGATCCGAACCTGGAGGTCAGTTTACCATAAGGATAGGTTCCGGCCCCTATGTATCTAGCCCCCCTGTCAAAATCACGGCAGTCTTACTACGTTCAGAGGGCGGCTGTGAAGTGTATTATGGCAATGCTTCTGTCACTCTTAACACACAAGAATGCTATGGAATTAGTGAAGGGCTCGAGCTGAAAATAGAGACCACTTCTTTTCTCGAGGGTCAAGTGAACCCAGACAGACTCCTCATATGCGACGACGTTTACAGGCGATTACGTGAATCACTCTACTTGGATGCGAACGTGACTGTGGACTGCACCAACCACGCGACCCCACGCCTAGTATACACGGCGATTGATAATCCCAGAGCACCTCGTGTGGAGTCATCACATATCTCAATTGTTGTTGAAGATGCTGTGGGTAGAATCACGGTACTGCCGTTTACCAGTGACGACTTTCCGTATGAATATGGGCTGAAGCCGATCATTGTACTCCCCATGCTCACAATGACTTCTAGTTTATGCAATGAATCAAGGCCTTTCGAAGATTGCGATCCAGCATCAATTCGGGAAATCATGTTGAATGAAGAAACGTGGGCCTGGCCCTGCGATTTCCTAGTCGCTCGCGATGACACGGGTTCAATCGATGAAGCGATCATGGCGGTTGTCCGTGGTTGCTCCAGGAGACGTCTACAGACTCCGGTATTAGGGTGCTGTTCGGGGAATTACAAGACTAGGTGCGGTTCCTGCCCAAAACGTAGGGGTCTGTTCGATGTCATCTATACAGGATCTTACTCTTCAGGGCCAGGAGGGGCACCCATATTATGGACGCACTACCAGAACAACGTGATTGATGTGCAACGACACGACCTACACACAATGCCCAGCGTAATCTCGACCTGTACTTCAGCTGGCGGCGCGCCCGATACTGGAAGTTACTTTGCCAGGCCTATCTATCGTGTTAACAAAGGAACCTGGGATAACATAAACCTGCGAGAAACAACGTACGTGCGCTGGTGCAGCGGTGTCGGGATTTCTAAGCCCGGCCTTCGGCCCCGGCAGAACACAAGAGTCAACGTCAGACAGTGGATGGGAGTCTGTGCTTCTACGGGCCAGGTAGGCTGCATAAATCTCAACCCTTCTCAGTGGACGTATGCCTCTGTGGTTGGTGGTACTATGTTAACGCCTGCGACTGTCCTTCCAATTGTGGCTAGGATTGATTACCGGCATGCCAATGTGCCGGACCCTTCTCAGGACGGCTGGAGACATAGAAATTTGTGTCTTTGCTCCGCAACAACATGTACTTCAAGCGGGTGTTCATAAAATGCGGCGTCACCGTTGTAACGCACTGAATATAATAGTACATCACCTATCAAGCTGCCGCCTGTCAACGCAGTAGAGCTAGTCACTAAAGGTAAAGAGGAATCTGATTTGACGTAAATGGAATCAACAGTGGCTATTACAGGACATCAAATTAACAACGTCATCGGGTGGCTTTGACAGCCTTACACAACCTTTCGATGTGACAATTAGTGAAAGCATTCTATATCGTTAGTATACTGTGTGTCCCAAATACGAACTCTTCGCCTAAGGTTGCGAGCATAGTTCGTATAGGATTTCCTTCATGAGGAGTCGTCCGTTATGTTTTGACTCGGTTTCTTCCCGGGCGCTGAGAGCAGGATAGAGCGAAGGAGCTGTAGCAGCCCCATCACCTCCGAGTTCTTGTTGAGCTGCAGCCACGTCTTGGCTGCCTTGGGTCGATCCCAGACAGACAGAGAACATTTTTCAAGCACCAGAGCAAAGGCTTGCTGTTATAGGTCCTTTCTACGTTTGACATCTTCATCGTAGGTCTTATAGTCGATATTTGAAAGACTCCTTGTCTGTTGGCTCATCCGGCGCTACCGGGTCTCAACGCGGAACCGTTGTGGGTGGAAGGTCAGGCGAAACGTTTTGGGATCGTTCGAGCTATGTATTCCCCAATCGCGATGGCGGTTGGGTGGAAATCGTACTTCTTTCCGCCGAGGGTATATACGTGACCCTTCAGCTCAGGTACATTTTCTTCGAACTTGGTACTGTTGGTACTACCTCTGTTGTCCTTGTTCTTGTTGTCATCCTTGCGCCGAGAAGAAAAAAGTCATCTGCGTTTCGATCTCGATGATCATAGTTTCCAACGTTCTTCTTGGAGGAGGGGGAGCTGCCGCATCTAGGATCGTCTGTCATATTTTCCAACATCCTTTCTCTCAAAACTGAAGGAAATCCTTTAATGCTCGCACCCTCAGGCGACTCGTTCGTATTGGGACACAAAGGATATCGACGGTTTGGCTGAACGGCAAACCTGAGGACTTCACCCTTGCCGTTAGATCCTCTTTCATATGCAAGAGTAGGTTCAATCGGAACGCTTTAGGCAAGGCTCCGATTTCCAAACTTAGAAGATGGCGATGGTCTAGGATTGCACGGCAAGTGTGCTGAATTCCAAGTTAACTGTAAGTAACTGTAAGAACATTTCCGGTACGAATGCATTTTCCTTCTGTCGGTAGTACGTACGTCGTAATGTACCGTACATCGTACTCGGAGTACAGGTAGTAGAATTTTTCGTAAGACGAATTCCAAACATGCGCTGAAGATGAGATTCCCTGGCTGTACAATACTTCACTCTACTAGAGTAGCAAGGAGATAGATTCACTGTCAGCTTCATCATTATTGCTGAACCTATTATTACTACAATCTCCACTTCCTATTCACCATGAAACAATACACCGAGGATAGTGCCGGTGGCATGGATGAATTGACTACTCTACTGGTGGCTGTTCAAAGACCTGATGAAGAGTCCGGCTTTTCCACCCCACCGTCGAAGTTGAAAAGAAAGAAGAGAGTTACAATGATGGAACCATCGCCACTTTCCGCAAAAAATACAAATACCGACACATTACATAGAACGTGTTCGTCAACTCCATCGTTGAACAAGCAACTGATAGCAGCCGGTGAAACCTTGACGGCCAGTGACCGAAAACGTCGGGTCGCACAGCATTCTGGAAGTCTGGATTTCGATCGGGTCGTCAACACCTATTCGATCCAGGCGAAAAAGGACTTGTACGGAATTATCGAAGACCACGATGACAACGACGAATCGAGTTATGATAGCGAAGAAAGGACTTTTCACCATGGTTGGAGACGAAACTTTCCAAAGTACAAACAATTGCCCCGAAAGGAGAAATTCTTCGATTCCAGAGCGACGACACGATGGGGTTTGACTATTGCATGTTCTTTGATGAGCGGTTTGACTACGGTGGTGCTTGTCGCGTCGACGGAGAAGCTGGTGTACTGGCGAACGAACTATATGAACGCACTCCTGACTTCATCCGATTCGTCGATGGTATCTGTATTCAAGGTCTTTGGATGGTACGTAGCTGCCAACATTCTGTTGGCTGGTACAGCGGCTGTTTTGTGCATCTTTTGGTCACCCGAGGCAGTTGGATCTGGTATCCCCGAAGTCATTGGATATTTAAACGGCATTCGTGTGAAGAAATTCAATCGCAAGCGTTTGCTGATTGTGAAAATGGTCGGCAGTTTTCTCAGTGTTGGATCGAGCTTGGCAGTTGGAATGGAAGGTCCCTTGGTTTGCATCGGCGCCATTGTAGGAGCTTCGTTGGCACATGTGGGATCCTTGCTGAGTTGGGTCCTGACAACGTTCTTTAGTGGCTATCAATCACCCGCTTTGACTAGACTGTGGATATGGGCGACATCTGATTTGACTTACTTTGCCAACGATGCAGAGAGAAGTAATCTTATCACGATTGGTGCTGCCTGTGGATTTGCAGCTAGTTTCGGAGCTCCTATCGGAGGACTATTGTTCATTTTGAATGACATTTCATCTTTTTTTGAGCAGAGCATGTTCCTGCGTGTGCTGGTGGCCAATGCCCTCGGTACCTTTTGCCTTGCATTATACCGTGGGGACTTGTCAAGCTACGGTGCCATCCAGTTTGGTACCTATGACGAACCAAACGACAAAATCTTTGTTGATCGCTTTGTAGAGATTCCCTTTTGGTTTATTCTCGGTGGTATTATGGGTGTCATGGGCGGTTTCTTTTGCATGTGGTTCGATAGAGTCAAGCGGTGGAGCGACCGAAAGTTTGACAATCACATTCTTCGCATGGCGAGAATAAGCTATATCACTCTTGCCACGTCGGCAATCATGTTTTTCTTGCCTACCATGGGCTGGCTTTGCCACGACCTTGCCGAATATGAAGAAGGTACTGATCGTGGCAAGCAATTTTTTTGCAGTAAAGGACAGATCAATGAAATGGCTACCATTATGTTTGGATCTCGAACAGAGGCTATTGTGAGAATTTTGAGCAACCCAAAGCAATTTTTTCCAGTCACACTGCTGTTGGTGGGGCTGATTTTCTTCGTGCTCATGCTATACACCAACACAACTTTCATCCCCGGCGGCTTTTTCACACCCATTTTTTTTATCAGGGGCAAGTTTGGGGGGAGTCGCTGGGATATTATTGGAAAAATACGTTGACAATGGCATAAACCCATCTACTTTTGCTCTGTTGGGAGTAGCTGCGATGATGGCTGGAATACAGGTAGGACAGACTTATATGTAGAGTTGCTTTCATTTGTACAAGAAACAAGCAAACTAACATGTTGCTATGTCCATGGTGCCACCTACAGAGATCTACGATCAGTACTTGCGTTGTTTTAGTGGAAGGAACGGGTCAGATCCGAGTTTTGCTTCCTGTAATTACTGTGGTGGTGGTTTCTAACTACTTTGCATACCTTGTTCACAAAGACGGAATCTACGATGTGCTTTTGAAGATTAAAGGGTATCCGTACTTGGAACCAGCCGAAAACAAGCAGTCTCTAGACATCTTTGAAGTACGAGAGATAATGAGTTCGCCCGTCGTCACAGTCCAAGAAAAGGAACGTGCCATCAGTTTGGTGAAACTGTTGACGGCGTGCCCACATAATGGTTTTCCTGTCGTTGACAAGAGGGGACAGTTCAAGGGGCTTGTGCGCAGAAATCAAATCGTTGCATTGATTGAATGTGGGGTATTTCATAAACCCAACCCCGACGACGATATCAGTTCGGTTAGCAGTCGAGAGACTCAGTTGTTTAGTCCCAAACCCGGAGCTGGATCGTATCAAAGCATGATGCACTGGGCGTTACACGTCAAGGACGACAGATACGACGACGAATCTCCGAATTCCCAGTATGCGCAGCCAATACAATCATTGGATTCTGACGAATTCGGTGAGACCACGTTTTTGCTTCATGTTCACAAAATTTTGACAGACGTTGGAGGAAAGGTCATCGACGGGCTGTCCCCTGGACCTGTCACAACACGAAAAATCGCGCCTCGGCCTTCGTTTTTGCGGCCGTCTGCCACAAACAATGATAGCTTTACTACAAGATGGATCACGATCGGCGGTGATGAAACAATGCCGCCTATCAACACTGAATCACTTTCCTCGCCACCTAGCGGTAGTTCACAAGACGAAGACGATGCCACTCAAGGCAAAGAAGGCAGTCCCACCATGGAACCAAAACGCAACCACGGTTGCTCAGAAGCTTCCATGGGGACTGTTGACTCCACCGTGTGTAGTACGACGTTGACGGGATCAGTACAGGCAGCTCCCAAGGGCTTTGCCAGGGTCCGTCAAGATCCAGTGGAAGGAAATGTTGTTGTATCTTGGCTCCATCCTGCTCATTACGACGATGTCGTGAATTTGGAAGCAGTCATGAATCGAGGCACATATTGTATCCCGGAGCATTTTCCCGTTTCCAAAGCATACAGCCTGTTTACCAAATTGGGTCTGCGTTGGATTGTGGTGGTGGGCGGGGAAAGAGGGTGTGACGTTGTTGGAATTTTGACAAGACAAACACTTTTGAATGGTCATATTTACGACCAAACAGGTATCAGTATGAGCTGCTTCGCTTCATAACAGTGTTACAAGCTTTTTTGCTAATGATAGATATCATTTTATCATAACTTTTACATGAAATGGAATAGAGTCTTCAGAAAAAGTACCGAAGGTTCCAAAAATTATCACATACTTACAGTTAGTAGTTGGAGCACTACGTCGTAGTCATATTATTACGAGGTTAGTCTACCAGGTACGAGTACGATAAGTAGAGCTCTCTACCTGGTAGGTACTTGGTAGCTAGCTCCCGTAGTAGAGTAGAGTACCGTAGTTACGTACCGGCGATAGCTTCATTCCCACACTGATTGCTGCCAAACGTACGTTCTTAGGCTTCGCCTTGTACTGACGGACGGACGGACTGAACCAAACTATGATGATTTATTTCTCTCTCTTGTATCTTTGAACTTTCAAGGCGTCGTCGCTTCGTTCCTTTTCGAAGTTCGCTTCTCCCTTCGTCGACTCCTTTCATCTCTCTATCTTCGACACCTTCCACAAAATCCGACATTTTGATTTTCACACATTGCTTGGATTATTTTCATTTCCACCTTCACGTCCGTTCTCGCACTCTCTCTTTTTAAAAAAAAAATTATAAAAGCAACTAATCTCACTATATATACACATCATAAAATCATGAAGATTGTTTCTACAGCTTGTGTTGCCCTCCTCTTGTCGGCAACCGCTTCGGCGTTTGTTCCCATTTTTTCATCGACGACAACCAAAATGGATTCTACCTCTCTTTGGGCTCAAAAATTCAAAGTGTTCATTGATGGTGAAGCTGGAACGACAGGATTACAAGTTCGTCAACGGTTGGAAGCACGCGACGATTTGGAGATTATTTCACCACCATCTGATTTGCGAAAAGACGAGGCAACTCGTAAGAAATACATCAACGAAGCCGATGCTGTCATCCTATGTAAGTCGTCTGTTTCGAATTGAAGAGTACCGAAAGATGCGATATATGTGTCTCGTCGACATTATTGGAAGAAGTGTTTTTATGGAATGATTGTGAATGAAGAGACAACTTTCAACTATAATGTCATCTCTCTGCTTACTCTCTTCTTGTGCGTGTGTATCTGTATACTCAAGGTCTTCCGGATGCTGCATCGATCGAGGCTGCTGGGTTCGTCGAACCAGACAATGACAGGACTGTCATTATTGATGCATCGACTGCTTTCCGAGTTGATGAAGATTGGGTCTATGGATTTCCAGGTAAACTTGTTTGTTCCGTCTCATTGCCAAAAATGACTAGCCATATTTTTATTTTTGTATGTTGACATTGATTCCTTTTTCTCTCCCTCCCTCTTGATCGCCATACCCACCTTTAACCAACCAATTCAATACACCTCCCAATTACCAAAAAGAATTGTCGAAAGAACAAAGAGAAGCTTTGTCAAAGAGCAAGCGAATTTCCAATCCTGGTTGCTACCCAACTGGATTCATTGGGTTGACCCGACCGTTGGTGGATGCTGGAATCTTGAAAGAAAACACTCCACTCACTGTCAACGCTATATCCGGATATTCGGGTGGCGGTAAAGCATTGATGGAACTGTTTGAGAATGATGATCACGAACCTTGGTCGGGATACGGATTCTCCTTGGCACACAAGCATTTACCAGAAATGGCAAAGTATTCTAGATTGGGACGCAAACCAATCTTCCAACCGCAAATCGCAACCTTCCCACAAGGAATGGTCGTGTCGGTTCCTCTACATTACGAGTGGTTGGCACCTGGAACGACAGGCGAAAAAATCCATCAGGCCTTGTCCAAGCATTACGAGGGAAGCAAATTCGTTTCGGTCATGCCTCTCGGAGAGTCAAACATAAAGGAGGCCGGTCTTTTGGAGCGGGGAGGCTTTTTGAGACCTGACACTCTTGCCAATACCAACAAAATGGAAATGTTTGTGTTCCCCAACGACGAAGCTCAACAGGTTTTGTTGTGTGCCAGGCTTGATAATCTCGGGAAGGGTGCCAGTGGAGCAGCAGTGCAAAACTTAAACATTGCCTTGGGAATCGACGAAACTACTGGTCTTGAGTAATCAATAGGTCATAGGAACATGCAAAAAAGATCCACACACGAGGTTTCTCCATTAACAAATATAAAAATAGTAGTAGTAGAGTACTATCTACCAGTGTATCGTAAAAAAAGAAACCACGAAAAAAGTAACTACGAGTTAACAGTTAAATACTACTGACATGAAGTTTATCTTCGTCATCCCTGCAACTACTTCCAATACCACATCTACAGTATTGTCACAGCCATTTCTACATTATTTTCTTTAGATTCTTCAGTTGGTACTTTTGTAGTAAATCCTGTCGCAGCAGTTGTAATGATGATAAGCAGGGGGGGGGGGAGTTTCGATAGATCTTTCGCATTTAACTAACGTCGCAGTTGTAATACGACTGGTGTAGAGTTCAAAATCAATAGCAACAGGTACCAATGGAATCGAAGAGGTATCGATTATTTTTTCCTACGAAGCACAATCATGAAGGCCTGGAATAAGACGATGGATGCTTACAACCGGCCTATGGAAAGATCTCTACCAGATCGGCAAAACTCGACCACCAGAAATCCCCCCTCCTCTGCATCACGGCGCCTTCTTCTTGAAAACGAAATGGACTACCTAGTTTTGTTGGCGGACTGCAGCACGAGCTTTGTCACGTTGGAATTTCTACCGCCTCCTCCTCCTCCTTTCTTAGCCCCCTTACGACTGAATATAAGGGAATCACAAACTTTCTGGTCGGACACCAGTGGTCATGCAAGATGATTCCATGCATAAGACAGTAGTAGCTTGTAACAGTCTATAGGTAGTTGTGAGCTGTTGCTTCAACAGTATCTTCAACTCTACTACCCTAGCTACCATCTGTGTTCCGTATTCACTTTTCGTAGATTCACACGTAGGGTGGAGGTCTTCGTTATTTCAGTGGCTTAAGGAAAATTAAAAATTCCATTAAGTAAACAGGCCTCTCGAAAGCTGTCGACGACTACGAGTCATATGATACGTCGCGGTCTTGGGTGTTTACGCCTGCATTCATGCACGATGATGAGTGAGGCCACGACACCCCATCCCCATCTTCTTCGTATCTCACAGTTCTTACATTTTTTTCCAACCCCGAGAATAATGTTTTTTTGCGTCAAAAACAATGTCTGGTTTCTTCCTTCTCATTGCAGTTGTTCTCATATGTGCCACTTCTATCTTGGGATTGACACTACTTTCTTGTGCAATCAGACATTTCCTCCGCTATTTCTTCTTTGACCGGGCAACTGCCAATGCTGGAGGTTCCGCCGAGAAGGATGATGATGTAGACGAGAGACAATCCAATCGGTGCAAGTCCGTCTCGACCACCACGGTTGCTTCTAGCGTTGACCACAGTACATATTTACACAACTATCCCAAAGTGATGGTTCAGATCCTAATCCATTTGTCAAGCGACCATGATGCGTTACAAGACTTTTTGATAGATCCCCAATCCCACATTTCGTGGCCAGCTAACAAGTTGGAGTTCATTTTTTGTATCGTTCGTGACAGAATCGACTCAAAGAAGAAGAGAAAGGACAAGAAGAAAAAGAAACGGGCGCTACCATATGACTTGTCGGAGGAACTCTACAATTTGATTCTGGATCGAATGGAAGATGGTTATCGAATCTTGGTAACATCGGCAAGCGACAATGCGGATGGCTTCTTGTGGAACAATCCTCCCAACGGAAGTCTTCTCTTCACGTATGATTCGATCGACAAGATTCCATCCGCCGATTTCTTGAGAGAGTATATTATCGAGTAACAGCTACTGTTGTGTACCTTCACTGACTGTGGATGTCAACGCAAAAACGGGGATGGGAGAGCCGTAGGTACGGAATAGAATAGAAAAGTTGTAGCAAAAACGTTGAAACGCAAACGCAAAATTCTTAGTTGCTTGAAAGTTATTGATACACCATTACCGCTTTTCTAGACTATCCCATCGGTAACTTTTTCCATGAGAATCGTTTCAGATAAAATAGCCGCAAAATGTTCTACCTCATCAATCAATGGCTTTGGGTTGTACAGTCGCTTAACAATCTCTTGGGTTTCCACCTTGATGCGTTTTGCTGGAGGCGCACCATCACTCACCATTTTCTCCGAATCGTTGACACGAGGAGCTACAAAATGGTGGAAGGAAAAACTGGTACGAGTCGGGACGGAGCTCGGAGATTCCAGTTTCACCTGGACGTCAGCGCCGTACAATACAACTCCCTTATCATCATCGACGGAACAGCAAACTCCGAACAATTGTTGTTGCGTGAAAGTTTCCTTGAGACGGTCCCCGTCTCGTGTCCAAGACGCGTGTTCCACAAGTTTTTGGTCCACCAAAACCGTGAGAAAGGGTGTTGGCAGGAAGGATACGGTCGGATCAACACCAACGTGTTTCGCCGCAGCAACAACCGTTGGATGATGTGGTTCAAGCCTCTCTCCTGACATATCCGGACTGGGGTCAACCCCGGTAGCAACTCCCATTGTTACTGCTGTTAGACCATACAGGGCAGCCATGCCACAGCACGTCATGAGAGAAATTTCGACATCCTTGCATGCTAGTTGAATGGCTCGAAGTCGAAGTGAAGGACTTTCTTTGTTGTTATCTTTCCATGCACCGCCTACGCCAGTGCGTTGGCCTAAGACGTTCATGGATCGGCTTAACGACTCAAAGGCATCTCGAACCAATCGACCACTGGTGAACGTTGACCCTCCACTTCTGCTGGACGATGCCGCCGTCCGGCGAAACTTTGCCATCTTGGCAACACGTAGTGTGGTACCATCACTTGTAGCCCGGGAATCATTGGACGCCATGTATTGGAGCAAGTGAGTACTTCGTGAGAATGTAGGAACAAAGGATCCCGTCCGAGAGTCGCAAGCCAAGCGGAATAGAACCACCGGATCGTCGGAATGGGTGGTCTTCAGTTCGCCACCAATGAAGTACTTTACATTGGCTGCTACCGCAATGCTTTCCTTCTCTACCTGTAGAGTAATCCAAGACGGCAAATGGGAAGGCAAGAATTGTACCATGGCATAACATTTGCGTTCTGCACATAGACGGGTAGCTGCCAAGAGCGCTTCGCTGGCCGACAGACTAAAAGGATTGGATGTTGCCTCTAGCAGTTCTCGAATGGTCGATTGAATGTGTGGTTGAACGGACGCAAACTCCATGATGGATTCTGCGCCACTTAGGGACACACGAATTCCAACGTTTGGTTCCGCACGAATAGACAGAGTCAATTGATTCGTGACAGAGGGGGTGTTGATGGACCGTGACACGGTCGATACCGAATCACCTGCCGATGAAGTGGTGGATTTTCTTCGATTGCGTTTATGGTTTGTGTTGTTCTCCATTGGATCCTCCACTGGATTGTCATCGTCGTCATCGTCGTCATCGTCCAAAAGATGCAAATCACCCATGCATGGGGATCCATAACGGTCATCAATCGTCCAAAAGCTAATGGATACGATTCCGAGAATACTTCGATTTTCAAAGAACTGAACGGGTGTGACTACAATGGAAGACCCATACGATAGTGTAATCGTGGACGAGGATGATGACATTTCCGATGATTGGATGGTACTACTGTTGGACCGTGAATCGCCCGTACCAACTCCACCCGAAACAACTCCACCCCAGATACCTTTCCGTAACGCTTGCGCTTGTGCCGATAATATTTCAAGTTGCCAAGATAACGAGAAGTAATGTGCGACTTGGAACAATGCATTCAAGGGACGTGCGACACATTCGTCCGGTCGTTGCAGCAATGCACTCATGTGAATGTGTGATGCTGATTTGGCGGTAGTCTCGTCTTGTGTTTGTTGCCGTACTTTTTCTTGATGCTCCAACCGTGCCTTGCGTGCACGTGCTTCCTCTCGTGCCATGGCCAAGGCACAAAGTCGATGCATATTGAACCGCTGTTTGTTGGTCGTGTCTAGTTGATGATTGGATTGTCCCGTCTTCGCCTGTACATGTACCTCTACACTCACCAACGTCCATTCGGAATCGGGTGGTGGAATGTCATCATTTGCAGCAGTCGTAGTTGTTTGTTGTTGCTCGGTTGACGTATTGCTTGTTGTGTTGGCGGTGTTGGTGGTTAAAACCGTCAAGATGGCTTCGAGAGGGTACAAAGTCTTGACGGATCCATCGGAAGCATTGACTGTTATTTTGGGTTCCCCATGAGTCATCCGCACGATACCTCCACGCAAAGAAATATTCCATGGGACCGGTAATGTATTAGAATTTCGAGACCACTGAAACGAGGAAGATCGTGGTTGTTGTTGTTGTTGTTGTTGTTGTTGTTGTTGTTGCTGCTGCTGTTGTAATTGTTGCTTCATCCATCCCACCTCTCCCAGTAGCAATTTACTTCGTACCGCCATTTGCCACCGATCGGATACTTCTCGTTTGGACCATTTTCGTTCATCGCTGGTTTCGTATCGATCGACTGCCAGTCGTAAGTCACTGGGCAAATCCGGCCAATATTTCAATAAGAGTACGTCCAATGCCCCGTACACATCGTGCGGAGCTTGTCTCGACGGAAAGAGTTGTGCATGAAAAAAGTAAAGCGCATCCTGTGCTTCATCGGCTTGGACCCATGCCGTCCGTGCATGTTTCAATGCCTTGGTAGATATTTCCGTACAGAGTGCCAACTCGGACATGGCAGCAGACGCAGTGAGCGCTGCGACGTGTTGTATCGCTTTGGCGTGAGATGCCAACCGCCATGCCAGTTCATGACGACGTTGTGCAAACGACAAGTTACTCATCTTTTCGGATTTTCCCGTCAATTGTTGTTGTGGTTCATTGGTCGTTCCTCCTCCTCCTCCACCTCCTCCATCTTCATCGTCGTAGTCTTCCGTTCCCGGTGCCGGTTGAGCAGACGTGACATGAATCTCACCATGGACCATGTTATACAAATCTTTATACAAGGAATCGGTTGTTGCTAAAATCACATTTAGTAACGGTGCCGTTTGTAACGAACCATCGTCTGGATTCAAAATCAGTTCCAATTTGCGTGGACTGACGGCAGTCGTGCTGGTATTGGCAGACGGCGAAGGATTAGTAGCAGTGTCATTCATGATGATGATATTGACTGTGAATGATGATGATGATGATGATGATGATGATGCTCATTCACAATGATGGTCGATAGAATATTGAATACACTACTTCGAGAAAGTACTTCTGATGATATGAGGCGCCGAGTCTGTCTCTTTCCAAAAGAGAGAGATGATGATCGGTGCGAGAGAGGGACAGGACAGTTGCGGGTGCTGTTCGTACCGGGTTACGAAGGTAGTACCTACCGTGTAGTCTCAGGTTTTGTGTTGGAGTGATGGATTGACTGTGATCTTGGATCTTTTCGATAGACGGACAGACGTAATAGGTACAAAAGTACTGCGGTAGTACTTCGACGTAGCAAACTTCGGTAAAAAGGCTCTCATGGATTTTACTTTTTTTTTGATACACTACAGTATTTATCTACCGTAGTTCTAGCTAGCTACCAGGTAGTTATAAGGCGGCATGTACGGTAGCAGTTGTGAACTGTGACGATACTATACAGACTAATGCTGGGAATTTTCGAACAAACAAAAAATACAAAGTACTTAAACGATCTTATTTACGATGCGGCAGTGGTGGTGGTGTTGATGTAGTCGCTGTTGTTGCGAGTTCTCAACGGCATCCTTGGAAGTCCCAAGGAATGTCGACATAAGTTGACAGTATTCTTCATGAGCATTGCAATCGTCATGGGTCCGACACCTCCCGGTACGGGAGTAATGGCACTAGCTTTGGAGACAGCTTCTTCGTAGTTCACATCACCCACAAGGCGATAACCTCGTTTTTTGGTCGGATCTGGTTTGTCATTGATACCAACGTCGATGACGACACATCCAGGTTTTAACCAATCTCCCCGTACGAACTCTGGTTTCCCGATAGCAGCAATGACGATATCCGCTCGCTTGACAATTTCAGGGATGTTTTCGGTCCTCGAATGACACACGGTGACGGTTCCGTTGCAGGATTGCAACAATGCTGCCACGGGCATCCCCACAATGTTGGATCGTCCCAACACGACACAATCCTTACCGGAAATGTCAATATCATATCGTTGTAACAACTCGAGACAACCGGCGGGTGTGCATGGGATGGCCAAGGGTGGATCCCCCCCTCGCAACCACAAATTACCGATATTCAACGGATCGAATCCGTCGGCATCCTTTTCGTACTTGATCTTGGACAATACCGTCGCTTCGTCCATATGAGAGGGCAACGGTAGTTGTACTAAGATCCCATGTACGGACGGATCGTTGTTGAGGATTTCGATTTCCGAAATGACCCGTTCTTCCGAAACGTCTTCCGGTAAATCGACATCGACCGAATGGATTCCAATCTCGTTGGCAGTCTTTTTCTTCATACGCACGTACGTTGCCGAATCGACTCGTTGTCCCACCAAGATCACCGCCAATCCTGGAACAGTGTTGTACTCTCTTTGTAACAATTCAATCTCGTGTTGCAATTCCGTCTTGATGGCAGCCGCCGTTGCCGTTCCGTCAATGATAGTAACAGTTGGACTATTCGATGATGCATTGACACAACGACTACTCGAATTGCTTCCACTTCGAGATGGAGACGTTACACGTTGAAAGGCAACCGCAGCCGCAGCACTAAGTACAAAGGAAAGAGCACTCAACAACAATGTTTTGGGCAAAGAAGACGTGCCAAAAATCGTCATGATCGACGAGGAAACTGTATGATTGTTATTGCTTGTGGATGATGACGTCATTGTTGGTATTCTTTTGCTTGATGTATCGATGTGACAGTGAATGTGTGAATGTAAATCGGTATTTAGTTGGTGATGATGTTGATGTTCTGGATGATTAGTATTTTATAATATAGAGTCAACACAAACCGATATGATGCTTGTTCCTGAAAAAGGATGGACAGCGCCCTTTTTCCCAGAGAGATGATGGAGGATGTGACAGAGTTGAATCACAAGGAGCAACAAAATACCGTCGGCAATGGCGGCAATACACATCGGATGAATAGGAACACCATCGGTACTACCGTAGACGCACTGTTTGTGCTGTTGAATGTTGAATCAACACTCGCCCCCCCCCCTCCGAACAACGCGCGACAGCCTTCTCCAATGCGTAACATTTTACGACACTTCGTATTAGGTACTTAAGTAGTTGCCTACTGGTATGATACGAAGTGAAGCATGTCGTGGCAATGACGACGTGCAGTCATTATCGATCCAAACTACCGTTACTTTCTACCGTAGCTACTACCGGTAGAGAGTATCTAGCAAGACTTGTGGTACTTCGCAGACCGTAGCAGTGGTAACGAGTACCCACCGGAAGACAACGGGAGCTAATACCTAGTACCTATCGCCGGCAGCTAGCTACGGTAGTATCTCACAGTCACTTCTTTTTCCTGAATCCCAAACGACTGCAAACTGCTACTCGGAATGGAAACGAATTTCTCCTAATTCATCAACACGGCTCCAATGAAAGAAGCCAAAAATCTGCAATAACAGCAGCAACAAGGACAAAGTCACAGGCTTTTGGAGTACATGACGTAACGATTCCTTGCTTGGTATCTATTTACCAAATAAAAATGTGATCCGTTCATCCGTTGTTATTAACTGTAAGCTGTGTCATGAATCACCCGCTTCTGGATGGTGGTACCCAAAAATAGTCATGACTTCATCGTCAAAGTATTTTCTTGCCGCTTGTATGTCACTGTCTGTCATATTTTTCAACCGGTGATCCAACTTTCCATATTTGATAATGGCACCAAGAAGATTCGTCTTTTGGTTTCCATGTGCTCTGGTACCGAGTTTAGCACTTTCTGAAATATGAACAAACCTATTATTCGGTCGGTCCGGTCTTGGAACTCCTCCACCACATTCACAGAGCTCTGCAAAGAATCGAAAAGTTAGAGCTTCATCCAATCATATTCTGTCATTTCACACAAAGAAAAAAAGAACGACCCACTTCTGCTGTTAACTTACTTTCGGTAACTTCCTTTCCATAAAATAATAAATCTTCAAAACGGACCATGATTCGAGGATAATCAGCATCCAAATAAAGATGATACCATTCTGACCAGAAATGCGGCAACGATTTGTATATGATTCTCCTGTCCTGAAATTTGATGTTGATGGGGACCAAATATTCCATCCGTTCTCTTGTCTTGTTGTGTGGATCAAGGTACAGGGAACTGAGCCAAGGAAAATCTCGTATTTCTTCTTCTGTCGCAATAATATTGGGACAGTGTGATTCATCGTGCGGCCACCGCATTTCGTAATGATGACGACACATAGATTGCAACCACATATACGGTTCTCGAATGGACACCAACGGCAGTGAGTTTTGATAGGGTACGTCTTTATCAGTTCTGGTCCCATGTTGTCCTCGAAAGCTAGCGGGATAATGTTTACCCCAAGGAACCTTTTCGACATACAGAAATGAATGGATGGGGAAAAATCACAACAAATTATTTCAAAAGAGCAGATGTTTTTTAAGAGGGATGTTTTTTGCTCCAACGAGAAGAGCAAGGAATTTTAGAAATCCAGTGTTGTACGTACCTGCCATCGTATACCCTTGGATTCATTTCCAAACACTTCCATTCGTTCCGTAATTTGACAGTTCTTGGACATTAATTCTGCCACTGGAAAGAAAGAAAGAGATAAACAGTTCCACATACCAACAAACGAATTCGAAACAAAACTTTGAGCAAAGAGGTGTATGGTTCAAACGACAAAATAATTTACATTTGTTTTTTTTTGGGAGTTCTTACCAAGATTGGTCCCACTGTTGAATGTGCCTGCTACTCCAAAGAACCTAATTCTTGGATCTACCGAGTCTCGGAATGCCGCACACGTTTCCAAACCGATAATTCGTGGCTCCGTGCCGTACAATTGTTGTACCTGCGACCATGTCGGTAACAGATCAATTGTTTCTTGATCCAATTCTTGAATCAGGAGACCCGCCTGTTGAAGAATATCCAAAATAGGTCCCTTGTCATTGAGATTATGATATCCTATGTCCAACGCTTGATGTTGCAACATATCGGGCAATTGATTGGGTGGATAAAGTTTTTGTTGTACCTCCATTTGATGTTGATGATGCATCTCTTCCATTGCTTGGTGGTCATCTGGCAGTGGAGGGGGACGCTTTTGGACACGAACATGTCCCTCCCGAATGTGTTGTTGTTTTGCAACGCCAGGTGAAAAGATGGTACTGTTACCACCAACACCACCAATACTACTGGTGCCACTCCCAGCCACACGCGACAGATATGTTGCTTTCAAAGTCGAAGTGTGTTTTGGATCATCCATTAAGGCTTGTGATGACAATCGATACAGATAAATAAAGTCTGCCAGGACAAGCGTCATGGCAAACACAAATAACAAGAGAGGATACGACGATGACGAGGATCCTCCTGCACCGTTGTTGGTTGTCGTCGAAACTTTGGTACTTGATGACTGGGTAAGGTGGAAACGCTTCCTTCGTCGAGAAGCTGCTATTTTTGATTTGGAAACTGCATTTTTTTCATGTTTCTCCGATACATCAGCAACATGATTTGATCCTTTATTGTTATTATTGGAGATGGGTGCCGCTGCACCACTTGCAGATCTCCTTATTTTCCTTTCGGCCATCATCATCTTGTCACAGTCAATCCAAAAAGGTACACAATTTCTCCACAGAAGATGATTCTGTCTTTGTTTAGTGATGCTTTGTTTTGTGACTGTCAACAGGCAACGAGCCGTTCACGATGGGGGGGGAGGGGGGGATGTTTTGAATGGATGGACGATCTACTCCGTATTTGTTTCTTCTTATTATGGTGATTATGATGTGACGACGACGATGATGTTGTGTAATGTGACAACGATGAGAAATTACAGAAAGTGACGATGACCAAAAAAACAAGAAGTTTTTAGATGGATCATACGTTACTTACAGTTATTACTGTGGACTACCGGTACCTACTACCGTAGCTGTAAACAGTAGTGACTGTTCCGATAATAATGGTGTGTTCAAATGATGCTGTCCATTGGTCGTAGAAACTCATATTTGTGCTACGGAGTAGGTACAGTACCGGTATCATAGCAGCCCACCGTCTCGTATGATACGTACCGTTGTGACTGTGAGTTTGATTTAAAACAAAGAAGATTTCGAGCGCGCGCCAGCTTTCCTATTTTCAACAAAAGTTTTGGATCGTTTATTAGACACAACGACATTCGTCAACCATCGAAAAAATCATGGAGACACACAGTCACAGTCAACATCAACATCATCAACTCGTTTGTGCATCATCATTACTTCGTATTGATGTGTTGATCATCCTCGAAAATATACGCTACACTATTGTGCACTCCTGCATCATTCCGTACAGTTGAATGAACGATGGTCGATAGGACGACAAAGTCACAGGAGATCCATTATCTTCATTACACACAACGACGACAGAGACATTGGACCATGATGATGGCATCGATCGTCATGGGAATACCAATGTTACTACTGGTACTTTTGTTGCTGTCGGAAACTCCAGAAAAACCTGTTGTGGATGGAAAGATATTATTATCTTTCATGGTCGAAGCGTTTTCTCCAATCGACGACAAGAATTATGCCAAGACACGAAAATCAAACATCATTCCGATCCACCATCCATTCGTCGCCACAAGGACAAATCCTACCATCACGAACAACAACAAGTTCCATCATCGATCAACAGCAACAGAATATCACAAATCGTCATCATCCAAACTCCAAACGCAATTGTTCAATATCTACGATGACTGGAGGACCGATACGATCGTGGTGGATACGTTACCATTGGACGAAGAGACCGTCCAAAATTGCTTGGAAGAATTCGTCGAATCCGACTACGGGACACAAATGTTTGGTCGTCACGAAAAGGCCGCCAATGTCGGTATCACGGGTAACATCGAATTCGTCGAATTGTGTGGTCCGGAAGTCACGCTTCAATTGAGCGGCAAATTCTGGCACAAACGTAGTTTCGTCTTGGGACGTGCCGCCATGTGGTTGAATGCACGCATTCCGGAAGTCACCGACGTAATCGTGGCCGACAGAGAAGAATTACAGGACTTTGAAGAGATTGTTGACGATATCACAGGAGAGGTACTCTTCCGAAGAGACAAACGATCAGAAGACTTCAACGGAGACCGTGCGACGATGGAGTATCAAGGAATGGATCCCGACATGAGAGGACCGTTCCCACAAAGTGCATTGGGAGGACCATCGGGAGGGTCCATGATCAATCCCATGTAACATGAGACGATTTTGGATTGCAGACAAATACTACGTCACTATCTGTCGTATCACTTCTGGTTGGTCGATAGGAACCGGTTCTGCCACTACGAAACAGATCCCATAAGATTCCGTATACTTTTCAGTCTTGTCGTATCACTTCTGGTTGGTCGATAGGAACCGGTTCTGCCACTACGAAACAGATCCCATAAGATTCCGTATACTTTTCAGTCACAAACGAAAGATTCACAAAGTCTACGAAAGATTCACAAAGTCTATAAACAGACTGTCCATTTTCAGAAACGTAGTACGCTCATTTTTGAAATAAAGCCAATTAATCATCTATCATAATAATATTATGCATCACTGGCCAAGTGTATATCACATAAAGATCGGTGGTTTCTTGTTGTGGCTTCTGGCTGCGGAAAAAGGCAGACACCCAAGTCGTTTTCTTTTTATCCACATCAAAATACATTCATTCCGAATATCATTTTGGTCAGAACAACAACAGTGCCTGTGGCAAGAAAATTATACCCAAAAAAAAAAACTTGCACCGGTCCATGTTGTTGACATTGATTGAATGGTACATTTTCAGGCGTTTTCCCAATCCGAGTGGGTCACGCCGTCATTCCCATTGATGTGAAACAAAGTAACGATTGGATGTTTTCCGTTCCTCGAAAAATCCAGCGAACAAGATACCACTCAAATGTGCATTGTTCAAAGCAAGCTGGATGTATTAGTTGCCGCCTTCCTTTTTCTTTAACAGTGATTCAATGTCGTCCTTGATATCGAATGGCGCAACTGTAGGTACAAATCGTTTGATGGGAGTCCCTGTGTGATCCACCAGAAATTTGTCTGCACATTGATAATATAAAAACAAAATTAGTGGGAGTTGCATATTTAGATAGAGTCGTATAAACAATGTACATTCTTTTTGGATTTTCACAAATCTACAAAGGGAATCGATTCAATATACACTTACTGAAATTCCATCGAATAGCGGTGGTACCATCATCGTCCGGTAATATCTCCTTGAGATAGGCAAAGACTTCCCGTGTATCCGATCCATTCACGGAACCTTTTTCGAAAAACACGAGCTTTTCGGCCATTCTCTCATCATACTTTTTGACAAATTCCAAGATTTCTTCTTCGGTTCCAGGTTCTTGCGCTCCAAACTGCGGCGTAGTTTCAACGGGAGGGGGGGGGGGGTGTGGAAGAGAAGAAATGAGTAGGATAGTTTCAGGCGGGACATGGGAACGGGATATGTTGTTCGTGTATGGGTTTTGTATTCTTTCAACCTGTGCCTGTACTTCATACTCCGTACCTGATTACATGGAAACGCAAGAATTTTGAGGCCGCGAGTTGCATATTCGTCGTGCAACTGGGCTAGTTGGGTATAATTTTTGGACGTTAAACCTCATTTTGAGGCGACATTGACGACCATGACCACATTTCCCCGGTAGGTAGACATGGGCGTTTCTTCCTTGGAAAGAATCAACCGATCGACCAGTTCGTAAAAGGCCGTTTTGGTCGTTTTGGCATCCTTACCAAACAAAAGTCGATTGACGCCGTCTTGGGCGCCCTTGAGAAGAAAACTCATACTGACAAGAAATTGATTGTAATTCCAATGAAATATATGGATCACAGAGCTGATGGTCTTTGTTGGGATGGGATAGTGGGATGTTTGGTGAGTTGTTCTTGCGAAGCCCTTCGTAGTGTATCACAATCCAAAAAGCGGATCGATGATCACTCATGATGTTCTGTTCGATGGAAGATTAAGACAGTCGAGATCACCGATGACGTGTACCACAAATAAGTTTGAAATGTACTGTCATCCTTTTTTGTCTGACCGCCGCACCAGTAATACACCGAAGTAGTCGAAATAGTCGATGTAAGAATCGCGAGAACACCGATGACGAGATTTTATATTTTTTGATCGAAACACTTCAAGAAGAAGCAGCTGCTGTGGTTCATCGACACAACTGTCAACATACCAACACACTACCTTGTGCTGAATGACAAGACCTTGGTCGTACTACCAATCTTTTTGTTTCATAGGACAGAAGACAAACGTAAATGTACCGTAACATTGGAACGATAACCGAAAAGATAATACGGAAAAACTAAGAAACAGGATCAAACAGTGCTGTTGGGACGGCATTCAACAGATTCGACAGTACGTACGGCTGGATCCAATGAGGACAACGGTCAGCCATCTAGCAGTCACCACAATACTATTCATTCTTGTTGCAACAGCCAGTCATGTGCATTCCTTCGGTTTGAAGACTTCCACCATAATATTATCATCGACGCCCCCGCGTCTGTCGTTTGCAAAGTTAACGATGGATGCAGCTTCAAATGTCGCATTCCGACAAAGGAGACAAGTGAGGTCAACAACCGCGACAGCGATTCGATCGTCTAGTGTATCCAATAACAATGAAGAAGTTGAAGCGAGCAAAAAATCAACATCGGTGTCATCCAATCTAGTCGACAGCAATAACGCCACATTGAGTGACACTGGTCCTTGGTGGACGGACGCGAGGAATCGTTCCGTCTTTGGTGTTTTGGCCTCATCCTTTTTGAATCTGTTGGGCTTTACCATGGTGGCAGGACCACTCACACCAGCCTTGGGCAGTCACTTTGGATTGGAAATTGGAAGTCTGTTTGGGACCTTGACCTCGGCATATCCATTGGGAATGTTGATGGGTGTATTCATATGGCCCAGTTTATCTGACAGAGTCGGAAGACGACCCATCTTGGCCTTTTCCTTGTTTGGGAGTGGAATCGGATTGTTGGCACAATCCTTTGTAATCCAACAAGGAGGATCACTTTCCAACTTTTTACTGGCCAGAGCCTTGACGGGAATCTTTGCAGGGTCTTCCCCCGTCTCCAAGGCGTATCTTGCCGATATTGGTGCCAAAGACGGAAAACTACCACGGTATTTGGCCTTGAAGGATGCGTCTGCTACCATGGCTTTTATTTTGGGACCGGCTGCAGGTGGCTTGTTGTTTGATATTCGACGAAGAATGATCAATGCCGGTAAAGACTTGACCAAGACAGAATTATTGCAAACATCCGGTTCCTTGTCTTTTGTGATTGCAACATCGGCGGCTGCATCCCTCTTGGCCGCGGTCCTAGCAGGGAGTTTGGTACAAGAAAACAGCAGTGATCTGAAACGAGCCAGGAGAAAACGTCAAAAGAAGAAAGAAGCCGATGAACCATCACTGGATGATACTGCGTTGGAGCCGGAAGAGGAGCTGATTTCCTGTCCCTTGGGTCGAAGACTTTGGGCAGGTGTGGCGTCTGTTTGTACCGTATCGTTTCTGTTCAACATGGGGGACTCTACCTTTCATGCGTTTTATTCCGCCTTTTTGCGCAATCAAGGCATGTCGACTCGCGACCTCGGGTTGCTGTTCACTTCTCTCGCATGCGTCAGTTTTGGTGTCTCCAGTACCTCATCGTCTGCCATACTGAGATCGTTAGGGCCGGTCCTGACATGTGCGGTTGGATTGACACTTATAGGGTCGGGTCTGTTCCTGCTGGGATTGATCGCATCTGGAATCTTACCAACAAGCTTTGCCATTTCCGCCATTGCGGCAGCAATCTACTTTTGTGGTGTCCCCATATACGGCCCCACGATTCCCACAATGCTGTTGCGATGTGTACCTCCCCATCGACGTGGGTTTGTATTGGGATTGGATGGCTCTACCAACACTCTGGCAAGAATCTTAGCACCTTTGATCATGGGAGAAGTCTATCGACGATATGATGCCGGAATGGCCTTTTCCGTTGCTGGTGTATCGGTAATATTGGGTGCTACCATAGCGCTCTTTCGACGGTACACCACCTTGAATCATAAACGGGAGACGACATAACCAAACATAATACGACACTTTGCAAAAAGAAAGCTAGCTACTCTACTAGAGGTAAAATAATATTATAGAGAATCACTCTACTATACTTTGTACGTAGCTCGTACCTTGCTGTTAGAGTAGTTCTACCTCTCTCTATGATAGCTAGAGAGCTCTCTACTAGAGCTAGAGTAGAGAGACAACACGTTCTACGACTGTCTTATGATAATGTTGTATCTGTAAACATTTTATTGTTATTGTGTATTACGTGTATTGTTGTAATAATACATCAACGTATCATTCTTACGAATTCGATCATCGTGACGAAAAAGGGCAGTAGGGTTCAGATTACTCGGAGTAAAACATCGAGTGGTCTCGCGAGCACGCGAGTCACGTTTTATTGACTTTTTGTCCCATCGTCCCATTCATCCCAAACCCCGACGGGATTCTGGAGATCGAACGAACCCCAACAAACAACTACCCCCCTGAAGCAGCAAGCCCTTCAGGAATTTGTTTGGTGGGAAACAACAGTAGCCTTTCACTGTCCTTCCATCTCTCGTTTACATTGCTTCCGATACAAAATCTGTGTTGTGCAGTCTTTCCTGATCGAACTTGGCTCCAGACAGGCATCTACCAAAAAAGAGAGATCATTGCAACAACAATTATTTGTATAGTAGGTTGGTGGGTGAAAGTCTGATTTTCAATTCTTCGTCCCATCTTTTGGTGTGAGCCTTTATACCTTATTATACTGCACACTATCACTCTTCTCCAAGTGCCAAGTGACGGCTCCATTTTTTTGTTTCCTACGGTTCATAGAAGAAAGACAAAGAACAACCCCTCCACCACCATGGCGATCCCAATTGCATCCTCTGCCATTCAACAACGATGGTCCAAAACAAACAAACGATCTTCGTTGACCAACAACAACAACAACAGTAGCACTCCACAAGACTCCAATTTGCAGTGTCAGGGGAGTGCCAAACGACACCGTGGTGACCGCTTTCATGCATTGTTTGTATTTTGGAACAATTTTTTTCACAGTATGAATCCATTGGGGAAGCTCCGGTCGATTGGTGTGACCATGCTATTGTGTGTACTGCTCGGAATTTTACTCTTTCATCCACCATGTTATCGAAAACGAGCCAAAGGAATGCCATTGTGTCGTCTGTCACGAGGTTTGGGAATCACTCCAGCCTTGTCATCCAAAGGACAATCGCGGAGTCGACGAAAACAACGTAGAGGATCGTCCGAATTGCTCCCACCCCAAGAACGAACCAGGATTGTCATGGGCTTCATGACTACTGGAAACAACAACAACAACAACAACAGCAACAACGCCGATGACGACAACGAAGAACGACATCGGAGAAGAACCATACGCAACCAACTGCTCCGTGCTCGTGACAGAACTGGCAATCGTGTTTGCTGTCTGCAAGATTACCTGGACGACCCCGAAGAAAATAGAGAGTGTATCGTCGTATACACCTTTTTGATGGGTGGAAACCCCGATGGGGATCATCTCGACTTTAACAAAACCTACAGTTCCACAATCAAATACGAACAAACATCGTTCTTTTCAGAAAAACAATCACAACAAAGCTCCCGACGAGAAACTGTAAATGGTGATGACAACCACAACCAACAACAACACGACGAAAATGACGCCAAACAGGAGATGGAAGAGGATATCGTTTTCTTGAACGTTCAAGATACCAATAATGTTCGAAAAGTCTTTGCTTGGTTTGACTACGCATCCAAACTGAGGATGGAACTGGGACGAAAGTTTGATTACGTTGGCATTACCGATACGGAGTTTACCATCGATTCCGATACATTTTTGTCCAATGATATTTTTCAATCCACAACCACCATACAGCGTACCTACGGCGGGATACAACTACAAACGAAACAATGTCACAAACGACACAATCGAAAAGACATGGACTGCCTACAAGACTGCACCAAACTACCCAGCGATCTGCTGTTCATGAGTGATTTCGTGGTCCTTTCCAGAGATTTGGTGGACTATTGCCTGGCCCACAATAACCTCGTCCAATTGACGGGGGTGTTCCCCCAAGACTGTCCCGACCTTGCTATTGCCAATCTTCTTCACTTTCATCCCAGTCAAGCCCTGAATAGCACACATTTGGACGGGATTGTAAAACTGTAGTGAATCATTTAACTGTAAGTTTGGATCGACTATGGCGCGTTCAAACATGTTGTGTCTCAAGTGGATTGAAAATACGGGAGAAAGTTTCAAGGATATATTCCGGTATGTCTTACCCGGTGGGTTCCCCAATCAATGACGTCCCGAATAAACCATAACAACAATTCCGGTACGAACGGGATCCAAGACGCTTTCCTTCTTTTTGTTTTGTTTTTTTGTCGCATTTTCGGAAAAAGGAAGATGAATATACGTATCATCATCACCTTTCTGGGACGCTAGAGTAGAAATGCTCCTCGTAGTTGGACTTTTTTGCCCGATACAACCTAGTACGTAGTACTTCGTATTCACTGTCATCTCAGAGAAGAAAGAACCTGCCGAGACAAAAGAAGAAGATTGCAAACAATCAATACGACTAGATCAATGAGTACCGTAGTAACTGTAAGAGATACGGTACTTCGTGCCACGGGAGTCTCCCAGTACCTTCAACCTCTACTACTGGTTGATTTTGTACTAGGTAACTGTACCTTGTACCTGTAATAGGTACCGGTACCGTAAAGGGTACCAGTTTACCTGTAGGTACCGTAGATCCCAGCAGAACCTACCGTACCTGTATGCACCTGTACCACTATTGATTCTGTCCATAGACTATCCATGTCGGTAGTGTATCATAGGTAGGTATCATAGAGTGCGTCGTCTTGTATTAACAGGTAACTGTAACAGTTTTGGGATACCCGTCGTAGAGAGAAGAAGAGAGGGAGTGTGTGTGTGTCCTGTTGACTGTGATCTGTGATCTTGCGACTTAAAAGTACCAAACAGAGACATCACAATACCCAACTGTAAATATCGAGAGGTATTAACTTTACGTCCTTTCACTCTCTCTCCTCTTGGACATACCATACAACAATAGAGTAGAAGTCCTTACTGTCGTGCAAGGAAAAGACGTGCTCGTAGTTCATCAGGTACGACAATAGACCCCTACTGCCGGTAACCCATCACAAGATCTCTGCTGGAGTAAAAAGTGGAGGAAATACCAAGAGCAAGGATCTCCCGGAGCAGAGACATTCAAGTTGTGATTTGAACTGTGGTCGAATTACCCGACATCAATCTTTCTTTCTTCTCTGATTGACGATTGGCTATAACCACCCCCTTATGCTGTTTACGAGTCTACCCGGAGATCGACGTCTATTTCCTCAGAAGAACCTTCATCAACCAACTTTGTACCAACAAACAGCGATCATCGTTAACTCAATCATGACATTGCAAGCGCCCGATAGTTATCTTCCGTACTTTAATTTCAGAGATTGGCAAGACGAAAACACAGAAGTCATTTCATGTGGAGATTTAAGTGTTGTAGTTTGGACAGACGATACGGGTGATCTCAACACGACCCCATCGTGTGAGGCAGCGGCAAACAACGAAATACCGGCGTTGGGGTTTTGTCACTTGGAAGCTCTCGTGCCCTTTACTGATGCTCGTAACATACCGGTTCTTCATGCCTACGAGGGTGCGATGGGGATCTTTTTGGCGTTGCAACATTTGAACACTGGAAATGGAAGTATTGTTGACCAAGTCGACGGCCTGAACGAGACCTGTCGCATACGATTTCCGACGGAGCACTTCTTTGACACGCAATACAATCCCAGACGCACATTTTCGTACGTTGATCAACGAACGTCTCAACGTTCCTCCCGTATCGCACCGTTCTTCCAACCGCGGCCCACTGGTTTCGTGGGAGCCTTTGCCAGTACCGTCACGGCCTTGTCCGCGTACATTTCATCCCTTCGCGGACTCCCGCAAGTGTCAGGCCAAAGCACATCGAGTGAACTCGACAATAAATTGGATTTTCCACTGTTTGCCCGGTCCATTCCTAACGAAGAGTTTGCTGCTCGCAATTTACTTCTTTGGTGGACAAAAGAATTACAGTTGACCCATGTGGCTGTCATCCATACCAGTGACATGCATGGCCTGGCCTATGCACGGAGTCTCCGGACATTTGTCAGGCAAATGGAAGAGGACGTCAGTCAACAAAATCGTATTGAGATTCTGTACATTTCCATTGACGAAGATGGCAAAAACATTCCAGAAGTGCTGGCTGCCCTGAAGACTTCCCAGTTTCGATATGTATTTGGAGTGTTACAAAGCCGAAATTTGCATGATTTGCTAATGGAAGCTGCCTTTGCGGAAGGATTGGCTGGACATATGAATCAGGAATACAATTGGTTCTTTTCCGACACATTCCGATCCGTCTTGGTCAACCACGACCAGCGTATCTTCCCAAAAGGAAGCCCATTGCATCTGGCATATCGTGGAGTCGGATTCATCGAGCCAGCATCCTTTGGAACGTACACCGAAACAAGTGCCGGCCGCAATGAAAAGTTCGAACGTCTGAAAGACAGCATTCGAGAGATTCGACAATCACAGGACCAAATTGAGTATCTCAGGACTATTTTACCGGTGGACAATGAGACGGGCACCATACCCTACCTAGAAAGTTCGCAAATGGAATTGGTCTACAATGCTGCTTCTTTTCTATACGAGGCCACGTAAGTACTATGGTAAATCTTGCTCTACTAAATCACTACGTCGTACACATGGCACTCTCTGGTGACTGACACGTTTCCCCACACCTTACTACTACTCCAGAATTATGATGGGACTGGCCGTTTGTCGAGAAGCAAGTGCGAAGTTATCGATTCAAGGAAAAGATTTTTACAGAAGCATTCTAGAAACGGTCTTCGAGGGGATAACAGGCCAAGTCATTCTTAACCAAACCACCGGCAGCCGACTCAGCACCGCCACCTCTTACTCCATTCTGAACTTTGTTGACGTCAAGAGTAACAAAACTGGAGAAAATGGTGAAGAGATGATGACATTCCAGTCTGTGTTGACGCATCACTATTCGTTCGACAATTACGGCAAAACCACTTCCAACGGTAGTGGGTGGGTGACATTCAAGAACTTTACTTTCAATCACGGCACTGGTCTCCCACAGAGCATCCCTTCTGCGCCAGACCCCCTTGTGTACATAAGCAACGGAATGCAAGCATTTGCATATGTTCTATACTCTATTCTGATTCTTTTAACGCTCGGATGCGTTAGTTGGACTTGGTGCTGTCGGAAGACACGCGTCGTCATGGCATCCCAACCATTTTTTCTCAATTTAATTTGCGTTGGCATTGTTCTTGTCGGTAAGGCAGTACATGACATGTAATCCGATCGCTTACCGCGCAGATCCTCTTACATTTGTTTGCTCTGAAAAGCTTCCACTATTGTTCCCATGGTCATCGATCATCAAAGTTACAGTCTGTCTGGGAACAGCGTCTCATGCAATGCCACGATATGGTTAGCAGCGTTGGGTCTTGGAATCGTGTTCTCAGCTTTGTTTGCAAAAACACATCGCATCAATCGAATCATGAATAGCGCCAATAAGTTCCGACGAATCAAGGTCACAGTGCGAGAAACCATGATTTCGGTGATTGTCGTCGTATGCGGTACGTGTAAACGCCCAGCATGTAAATTTTGTCCCTCGGTTTTCGCAGGACTGATGCATGATGCCTGTCTATTCCTCCAGCAAATTTGATTGTTCTGTCCGTCATGACAGCTTTAGAACCTATCGAGTATGAAATTGAAGACCTCAGTTTCGACAGCTTCAACCGTCCAACGACAAGTGTTGGGCACTGCAATTTCTCTAATTCATCAAGCTTTTTGATTGCCTTGGTGGTCATCAATTTTGGGACTTTGCTGGTGGCTCTGTATCAAGCCTGGCATGCGCGTTCCTTGAGCACTGAGTTTGCCGAATCAAGGTTCGTGATGGCCAAAACAAAGCTATTTTTCTTTGTTGTGCTGTACCAGAACAACCTCAGATTGCTTGCTTCTGATTTGCAGGTACATAGCCTATGCGCTTGCGGGTTCTCTAATAGCAGCATTCATTGGATGTCCTGTTCTTATTCTGGCGAAGGAGAATCCCAATGCCACTGCATTTGTTGCCTGTGCACTAGTTTTTCTCGTGTAAGTTCATTGTCGGGAAGTGGAACCGTACTATTGGAATCGTATCACAGGCGAATCACTGATTCTTCTCTTGGTCAACTTTCGCAGCTGCTCCATGATATTGTACATGATTTTCGTGCCTAAGATGAAATATCAGAGAGATCTTCTCGGAGAGAAAGACAGAGGTGTCCTCCCCACCATTAAAGTCAGTGGCTTGCCGAACGAGGCATTCGGGTTGACTTTGGGTGACGTTTCTTCAGAAGCTTTGAAAGACTCGGATCAACTAACAGAAGAAGGCGGTAGTGGAGAAAAGATATTGACATCCAAATCTCCCGAAGAATTGGTCAAGGAAATGAAGCTACTCAAATGCATGTTGTTGACGAGCCGCAAAACTGTCGAAGATCAGGCTGTTCAAATTACAGAATTTAAAAGCCTTCTCGAAGCAAACAACATAGCACTGCAAGATGCGTTGGATGCTCAGCGGTCGGAGGAGAGAGCTGTCAACAACGAAGACGAATCAAGCAACATAAAAACGGACGAAAGCGATGAATCTTGAAAAGCTTTAAGTCATTTGGATGCTTCTATATACATTTAGTTCCAAGATATATGGAAAGGCAAGTATTGTGGCATTGGAAACTTTTGTCGTTCAGGCAGAACACGACTCGGTGGCACAGGCTGCCGCGTCCATGAACGCCTGAGTGCGGTAGAGGACACGTGGGTGATCCAAGTAGCCTCCCATACTTCGATGCATGGTTGAGGTGTTATCCCAGATCAACATGTCCCCAGCTTCCCACTGATGAACCAATTGGTCTGACGGGTCTGTTATGGCATCCACCAATTTCTTCATAATGCGGTCTGATTCCTCCGAAGGAATGTTATGGATCTTTGCCTGGACGGTTCCAACGTACAATCCCACAGTGCCTGTAACAATATGCTCGTGCCGAATCTTATGATATGCATCCGGTTGCAAGTACTCGTCAGGGGCACCCTTAAAGTCAGGAATGTCTTTGCATTTGACAACAACTTCCAAATCCTTGATTTCTTCTTTAGTGGCATCGTCGAGACGATGATAAGCACGACGTAGGTCCACCAATCCCGTGGCACCACCAACAGGAGGCACAATTTCAGCATAAAGAAAATTGAAAATGTAATTCCGACGAGGGCCCCAGAAGTCACCGTCACTATGCCAATACTCGGCTGCTTTGTGTTCCTTCAAAATCGTTCCATTCGGTAAAACATTTGAGACTCGAGCCAATGCAGGATAGCCCTCGTAGGTATTGTTGAAACGAAGGCTGTCTGGCAAAGATACAGGTTTTCCGAATCGTTCCGTGATACGCACAATGTCATCTTTGCTCAAATTGGTTTGGTTCTTGAGAAGAATGACGCCGTGTTTTGGCACCAAAACTGTTTTGAGTTCGTCGATACGCTCGTCACTCATACTTCGGAGGTCCTCGCCACTAATGGTAAACATTTCGAAACGATCAGCAGCAGGGGGGATAATTTGTTCGGCCAATACAGGGGTAGATTCCCTAGCGACAGCAGCGCCACTACGTATAGCGAGTGCTGTGAACACAAAAGTAGCCAGAGAAGTGATAGGATTTGAGTGCATCGTGACTGTATAGAATATTAGTTACTGCTATGGTAACGACAGTGAGACCAGCACTTTGGGGTGATCTCGCAATGAAACAAATATTTCGTCGTATTGGATTAACAATTTGTGACAGGAGTACCAACGAAAGATTCGAAGATGACGACAAAAGGAGAAAAGAACTCGTGTATTTTGGGGAAGGATCGAGGAAGAAAAGTCCGGTGTAGTTTCAGTCGTATGCGTAAAAAGAACAAGACTGACGGACGTAGACTACCGGTAGTATGAAAGGTATCGGACTCCGGTAAAGTACTATGGACTCCGAGTAAGTACTATGTACTACGTTAGTAGAGTACGAAAGTACAGTGCGTGGGACAGGTTACTACTTGACTGATCGAAAATTTGATACGGTTTAACAGTAAATAACTGTAGATGAGCATTACGGGCAAATGTTATGTCTTTCGGTGGAATCAGAATCTCACGGCATACTTGATACTAAAGGCAGAATCTCACATCGTGATTTCTATTTCGCAACAACAATGGCACCATGTACATCGGAACGCTCTTTCCCTGCATAAACAACTCCTCCTGGAAGGGCACTGACACTGGAAGTATCAACGGTGTTGGTCGAGCGAAGAATATCCAACAATTTGCCAGACTTGCCGCCTAAAACAATGTCACCAAACGTACAAAGAATTTGAAAGGAGTCGTCACGTGAGAGTTTTTTTTATCATACGTCGTAGCACACACAATAGAGATGCCATCGTCTATCCCAGACTGCTTATCTCTTATCTACATCAACACAACAACAATAACATCATCATGATCATCATCACAAACACACGTACCTTCTGTCAATTGTACAATACCCACACCGGGACACGATCCTTGTCCAGCATGCGCCACACTGACTGGCACTGGCCCTCGAAAGGCAATCATCAAGTATTTACCATCTGGAGTCGTCTCGAACAAATCCGGTGCTGGATCGTTCAAAATCAAATTCTCGTCATCCAAGAGACTTCGTTGGAAACACTTGGATGCAGCACCGGTACGGCCAGCTTGACCGGTGATGGATACGACGTCGTACGTCGATCGTTCGTATGTATTCACATGAAAAGTTTCGATGACATTTTGAATACGATCTGCCACATGAAGATAGTTACCCGCAATCGCCATGCCATGGGAGTCGCGACGAGTAGACACACCAGGCAATTGGCCAGACTCGTCAACAGTGATGGCACCATCAATATTACCCCCCGTCTTGGTGTTGCCAGCATCTTGAAATACACGAACTGGCATGGGAGTGTTCTGAGGGCGACTGACAGAATATTGTCTATCGTCAAAGGAAACAACAGCAAACATGCTTTGAGTGGCACCGGCAGCCGATGCTGCCACGCCGGCATTCAAAAACACTTGATTGTTCTTTTGAACACCACCACATCCCGCACCATACACCACACGATTCCCATACTCGCCAACAATCCTCATGGGTGTGGTGGAGGAATTCAAAATGAACAATCCGCCCCCTGCCAAGGTCACGTACACCAAACCGTTTTTGCTGGCAATGGGACAAATGGGAAGGTTGTTGGGACGGCCACCGGCAGCACCATTTGGAGCCGTACCGCATCCATTTTCTTTGCAAACGCCATTGGGAGTGAGATTGTCCAATCCGGCACTGCTGTAAGATCCAACCACGCTGCCAATTAAATTGACACCAAAGGCATTGGGTCCAGAAAACACCGAGGCCTCATCGGCTACTGCCATGTTTCGTCCCAACCCAATTGTGGCGGCCTTGTTGAACTTCAAGTCGGTAATTACATTCTGCTTGTTGCGAGTGACATCAATCCGTTCGATCGCCTTGCCATCCAAATTATCGACAAGAAGTGCCTTGCCATCATCGGACCAAATACACATGTGGACGCTTCGAGCACTGGTAGTTTGTCCTTCAAAGGTAAATCCGGTGACACGAAAGAGCGCAATTGCTTGCTTGGTGTTGGTATCGATGATACCAACATATCCACCACCAGGGACGAAAACGCTGGCGGCAACGTATTTCCCGTATGGATCTTGAATGACACCGTGAAGCCGTCCAAAGCCTGGTAAGGCACCCAAAGTGAGTCCTGTGACACTGTCGACGAGTCCTTCGGGGAAAGCTTCCAACAGATCACAAGGTCCGTTGGCTTTGGTTCGAGTGCAGGTCATTGGAACGGCATCGCCATCCCCTGCTAGCTGTCTGTCGATTTGGGTGGAATTCCAGATCCAAATGAAGCTTCCTTTGGTTCCAGGAGTGGAAACACCAGCGACACTGTTCGATTGATCGGAACCCCAAACTTCGTACTACCAACATAAGGATCCAAAACGTCGGAACGGAACGGTCAGAAATGAGAGGCAGTAGCATCCAATGAAACGACATTTGTTGAGTTAACGTACCCTGGCGTTCTTCTTGAGATTCCTCTCTTGCTTGTTGGCGGAATCATCCCTGGTGGTGGATGGTTTACCACTCACCAGCAAGGAATCTTGGAGGACGAGACTCGTGACAGCAATAATCCTATTTAAAATTTGGATCCAAGATGGCATGGTTGATCGATGGTCTTTTGGATATACTTCGTGGTACTACAGTTGCAACAGATGAGAGGGATGCAAATACAATAATGCGTCGGATCCTTTTGATTCAAGGTACGAATGGCGATTTTTGTTGGAAACAACAGTCCAGTGTGTACGTGTATGTTGGAGTCCATTGGATACACGATGGCCGAACTGTTAAGAAAGAGTCAAAAATAAAGAAGCTCTCTTGATGTTTTATGCTACCAAATTCTCGGCTTTTGAACTGGTTCAACGAGCGTTCGGTTTACTATCAACAACAAAAATCTTGAAGTGCCCCAGGACAATTAATTGATTTTTTTAGTTGCTTACGAAACGCGACCCATCAAACACAATATGAACGATAATAAGAGTAAGATAATAATTGCAACACACTATTGCCACAGCAACAGTGTTGGAGTGTGTAGTACCCAACTGGCGGAAAAAAAAAGGTAGAGGAGTGCTGTTCGTCGAAGCAAAATACTTCGTACTACGTAATTGTAAAGAAAGCTCCACGTAAGAGTTTACTTTCTTCGAATTATTACATGCACATAAAATAACGAGCAATCGCTACCAATAATGATGCGTTCTTCAATTTCTCGATTGGAAGACCCCGGAGAGTTGAACGGACCGAAACGTCGGCTAATGACATGCAAAATGGGAGTAATTAATAAACTCCGAGAGTACCCCTATCGTACGATACCCTCACATAAGAAAACTCAACCTTACTGTTAACAGTTACTGTATTCACTGTCAGATCAAAATAAACAACTCGTGAAAGATTACTGTGAACTGGTACTACTTACGTAGAATAGTACCGATGCTTTAAGTATACCGTTACGATTATACCGAGCGTTGGAAATCAAAGTGTAAGAAGGGAAGGGCAATCATTTAACCCTTCAATTTATCGAAATAAAATTGAAACGACGAGAAGAAGGACATCTGACAGTATTTACTGTTACTCGAAGTAACATTATTTTTTCATTCGATGAGTCGTTCCACACCAGTCCATAGCAGGGAATGTTGTTTCGGTTGCTGTTCCATTTCGTCTTCTCTGTGTTCCCATGGTTCTCACAATGTGAAGATCTGCTTCCGACCAAAAAATCTTAACCATAGAGACTATTTTAATTAAAGACTCCGAAGTATCGTTCATTTTTTTACTGTTAGTACTGTCGTATGTATCAAATGAATCGTGTTCCTACTATCGGCCTACGGTAGTAGGTAGTAAGAGCTATGATAGGTAGCTAGAGTAGTATGATACTTCGTACGTCGTATTTTGAAGTGAAACAGCACGACATGGTGCATCTCTACGGTAGCTACCGGTAGCTTCGCTACGGTAGAGAGAGGCGTTACAGTTATTATAAACAGGAAGCAAGGTAGAAAACGATCTTCGATATCTCCGTTTTGTTGTTTCAGCAAAATGGCCCAAAATGAACGACCGAGACTACCATAGCGACTCTAGCTAGAGTACAGGAGGGAAGCTGAGAGCACAAGTCTTGTTTTATGGCCACCATCCTGGATCATAACGGTTACATTCTCAGCTCTCAGGACGAACGATGTTTCTATCTCTGTTCATCTCCTTCCTCCAAGGTGTTCAATCCCTAGACAATGGTCTCGCGCGAACACCGCCAATGGGATGGTTATCGTGGGAACGTTTCGGTTGCCAAACCAACTGCGAAAGATTTCCTGATAGTTGTATATCAGAAAGTCTTTACCTGACTCAAGCAGAATTGATGGTCGATTTGGGGCTCAGGGAAGCGGGGTATGTCTATGTAAATATCGACGATTGTTGGGCCGAAAAGGAACGAGATCCAAATAGTGGCAAATTAATGGCTGATAAGAAGCGATTTCCGCATGGCATCAAACATCTTTCTGATATGTTTCACTCTATGGGAATGAAACTGGGATTGTATGGAGATATCGGTTCTGCTACATGCGAAGGTTATCCGGGGTTCGAAGGAACCTTTGATTTGGATGCTGATACCCTGGCTGAATGGGAAGTCGATTCCATCAAGGTGGACGCCTGTAACGCTGACGAAGATTTATTCAATACGACCTACCCACAATTTGGACGAGCTTTGAACGCATCAGGCCGTTCCATACTGTATTCCTGCAGTTGGCCGAATGATTACTACGAAAGACGGCATCATTGGGAGATCCCTGATTACCTGAATAATGGGATCAAGCAAACTTGCAACATATGGCGCAACTATTTTGACCTTCACGATCCTTGGGATTCCATTACCAAGACGATCGATTTCTGGGCTCGAAATTCTTCCATGGATGTCATGGTACGCGCTGCTGGACCTGGTCATTTCAACGATCCCGACATGGTAAGTAGTGAAGCACGGGTTTCAAAGTCTGAGGTATCGTTTTGAAAGGTATCTGAAAATCAAGGCGTTTATTTTGTACCCCCCTGTTTTTCACTTAGCTCGTTATTGGAAATCCTGGTCTCTCGCTCAGTGAACAGCAAACTCAATTCTCATTATGGGCCATATTTTCAGCTCCGTTATTTATTTCTGCTGATTTACGAACGATTCCACCAGAAAGTTTGACGATCCTCCTCAACAAAGAGATCATTGCTGTCAATCAAGACGCTCTGGGGAGACAAGGGTGGTGTGCGGAAGAGAAACCCCTGTGGAGAATATGGGTGAGAGAACTGACACCTACAAAAAGTACCTTTTCCGGAAACGACCCACCGCCACCAGGTTCATCGGACCGTTGGGCTGTCGTCTTGGAGAACCGCCAATCTATTTTTCACTCTCGGAATATTACATTCAATCCTACTCGACACTTGCCTACCAAGGCTTTCAACTGGAACCATTTTTCCATCCGAAATCTCGTCGAAGGGCAAGATCTTGGATTGCACACCAACACATTTTCCATTTTGGTGGATGAAAGCTCTAGTGCTACTCTTTTGATACGTCGTGAGGACCTTAACACCATTTCCCGGACTAGGCGAAAGTCGATGAGCAGCATCAAGGCATGACATACATAATGTTTCTGATGATGAAAGCAAATCGAATATTCGGCAACTTTAATCCGGGGATTCGAAGATAAGGAAAATAACGAATTGCGGTGATGAAAAAAGATAAAAACTGATGAATGCACACCAAAAAAAAACGTATCTATTGCTATCACTGTCGTACTCATGGTATCGTTTCGACGTTTCGACGTTCCACCCCTTTGACATCCGGGGCGACATATCATAAAAACCGCAAGGCAAGGAAAACCGCGGGTCGGGAATGACAACTATTTTCGTTTTTTTGAAAATTGAGCAAACTCGTAGCTCTGAAACTGATTTGCCTTATTGTATTATTGGAATAAAATAATGCATGTGAAGACAGGATGTGCATAGATGTACAAGGGAGAAAAATTAGCGCCTGGTGGTCATCGCGCCTCCAGCTGGGAAGGAAATTGTGTTGCACGAAACATCCTAGGATGGTTGCTGTGTTTACAAATGAATGAAATGTTGTTGACAATCGCAATTGAATTGGTTGTTCCCAAAACATTGTAATTCCTTGGTAGGTTGCAAGTGACCATCTTGATGGAATTCCTACTAGTCTACAGAAACTGTTAGTTTCTCATCATCATCACCATTTCGGTTCATATCCAATTCCACCTTTCATCATGTCGTTCAAGGCTTCCACTATGTCCCATGCCAATAAATCTGGATGACCACCCCTCTCCCCGATGCAGCGATGGGCTGTGGAGTCCGTTCCACATACTCCTACTTTTTGCCATTCGTTGGTACTGCATTCTCCCAACATGCCAATGTACGCCCGACCATTGATCAGTCCGACATTTGTCCGATCCAAGGGTTGAACAAAATCGTTCATGGGATAGTAGTTGTCGTATCCCCAATAGCACATGAGCGAGTGTGCGACGATGGGGCCGTGGTAAAATTCAGTAAACTCTTGCAGCTGTGGTGGGTCCACCGATGCAAAGTCAGCATCTTCCAGTTTGGATGTCTTTTCCATCATCAGACTCATGAACGATGTGTTGTAGGCATCGTTCATGCTGTTGATTTGTCCGACGATCATTCCGTCAATGGTTGAGATACCCGTCATTTGTTGCAGATACTTGCGCCATTTTCGACTGTAAAAGATGGCGTGGTTGGTAACGAGATGAAGCTTCGCATGGTTGACAAATTCTGCGTAGTAATAGCTACCACGACGAGTGATCTCGGTGCTGTTGGAATCCATATCAACCATTTGTAGGACAGGATATTGACAGACTAGTGTTTGTAGGATCTGCCGAGTATGGGAATTACCAACAGCAAGAACCGTCGTGTTGTCCGGAAAGGGCGACATTCGTCGCTTGCCCCAAAGAATGGGTTTGCCTAGTGCGGAGTCTTTCTGATCCAATACCGCTATAAGCGCTTCCATTTTGTCAGCGAATTTGTCATACTCAGGTCCTTGGCAAACATAAGACGCCCATTCATTCGGTCGACAAAGTTGAAACTGTGAAAGGTCAACGGAAGGAACTTCATATTTGGACAAGTTCTGGGGATATTTGTACGACCGTTGATTGATGTTGGACCATCCTAGGCTAGGAATTTTGTTCCAGTTCTCACAGAAAAACAATAGAGAAATCAAGTATCCCGATACTACTAGCAGTCCAGCAGGCATAATGCGACCCGTACCAATCGTATTACGTAGTTGTCCTCTCGAGAGACGTTCCATAATCTTGCTCATGTTGTGTTACCATGAATCTTGGGATTGCGTTTTGTTGTGCGGTCTTCTCTCTGGATGACTGTCAGACAAAAATAAGTTGGGAGGAGAAGAAGAAGAAGCACCAATCTTTCGAAAATTCAAAAGTACAGTAAGGTTCAGAACTTGGCAGGAGAATCCATCCTTTTCGGGCGCCTTGTGTCACGTGTTCGTGGTGGTTTTGGAACTGGACCCGTCATCCATTTTTTTGTGTGGTTGATCACAGTCAATCATAACCACCACACAGGTCCAGGGACTCTTTCGTGATCTTGTTGTTCTCGACTCTCTACTCTAGGTAGAGAGGTGTAGGTATTTCATAGTAGGTATCTACTCATCCACTATCCACCGGTACTCACGTCAAGAGTAGCTGATTACTGTGCGTCCGGATGCCATCTTCTCCGTTAATCGTATCTACTGAAGCCCCTTGTATGTGCATACAACAAGGTTTTTGTGCGTGCTTCGTAGACTACCGGTAGTGCAAGTAGAGACGAGACGCGCAACTTCAAATTCTACTACTGCTACACGGAGTGGTAGCTTTTGATACACTTTCTACAATTGTTGAATACGTAGTACGTCTTGTATTGGTAAACATGGAGTCTGTGTGAATTCCCGAATATACCAGATCGAAGAAGGGGAAAACGATTCACCATATAGTCGATGAGCTACCGTAGCTACAACGTACTCCGAGTAACGGTAGTAGATTCACAGTCAACACTCCTACTTCTGTGATTCTTAATTTTTCTTCGGGGAAAGCGCCAGTTGAGACCTCTCTTGGTCGGAAATACGCTGTACAGTCCGAAACTGGGTCCCTCGGAAATAGTAGACAAGAATATTATTTGCTAACTTGGGTGTACGCTACTGCTGCAGGAGAGTTGCACGATTTTTTCCCCTGTTTCCGAAGAAAGAACAAGGGACTTACTAGTTCATCGGTGGGATATCAGCATGACGTGTATCGTGAATTCTTCTGGCCAGATCACGAATGCATTCTATTGGGTGAAAATGTACTAATGAAAGTTCTACGCACGCCGCCCCGTCGTGCAACCAATTTTTCTCATGGACCACATTATACTCTTACAATGTGATGGTGGGCAGCGTCATCGGCCTCATGAGTTTTGGAAGCAGCCTTTTACGTTGACAGAGCCGAAATTAGTCGGTCTCGGTCGGTCCAAGGTAGTGAATGATCTGACGCTGAGTCGGTCATAGAAATGATAACTGATCGGTCGGGGGTAAGTAAGACCAAACAGTGAAAAATAAAAGAGAATGCCGAGGACGCAGAGGAGGAGATGCAGCCGTATTCTCTGTTTCGCGCTCCTGTTAACACATGGAGCGAATGCAGGTCGGATGCAGAGATGGCTGGATCTAAATGAGACCTGAGTATCATGCACACGTTTGAGCTAGCACCGATGATACCTATCTTCGGGTCTTGCCTTCTTCCGAAATCTCTTCCGACATCTTATTGCGTCTGTAAACTGCTGGGAGTCCAATCGCTAAAACAAACACCAGAGCAAAGAGAAGCAATTCCGAGCGCGACAACAAACCACTTTGTTCGAGCAGAAAGACCACGAACGCTTTCTTGTCACCTCGGTCTCTGCTGGGAAGAACTGGCTGGCTGATTACTAGTGTACCTTGCTTCCTAAAATTCGAATGGTGTTTCTAATACCGGAGCCTCCTTGCAGTTGGATGACGATTTTACCTTTGTCATTGTTGATAAAACATTTAGTTACGAAGTAGCGAAATGATACATACAAGGTACTTCTCTACCTTCGTCGTACTATGGTACCTACAGTCAGTACTACTACTTACGTACGGATTTCGTAGTACCGTACTCGCTTAACAGAGTTAGGAGGCCTTATTACAGTTACTAAAACGTAGGTACCGGTAGGCACCCCTCGTGATGAAGAGAGACAGAGATGAGTGTAACTCACAGTCAACTCGCTACTACGTACCGGTACCGTACTCCGGTAGTACAACGTAGCCTGTACGTCGTACGAAGGCGAATGTGTTGACAGTGAATCCAAAACAAAGCTGATCACAGTGCAACGGCTGCAATTTCCCAGTGCAATAAATTTCTGTGAACTTTTTCTCAGTTCATGTGGCCATCTTTATTACTTTAAACTACGTCGTAATCGTGGAGTACTCCTGTACTTGCCATATCCCACAATAACAACTTCCGTCCATACACACACACAAGAAGATCAAGAATGTCAGCGGAGCTGGATGAACAGCAAAATGCGACCGTCGGAATGACGGTCGGAATGATTGAGGTGTGTGTGATTTGTGATTGTTTGGGTATCTTTTTGTTGTGTTGTTGTTGTTGTTTTTTAGCAACTGTTGGCAGCGATCATTCTTCAATCTCTTACCTTATTGTGCTTTTCTATCGATTTTCTATATAGGTTTTGATATTGCAACCCTTCAACTATGCCAAAAACATGGTTCAGCAACAACGAACCATATCCCTCAATCCTATGATTATGTACCGCGGTGTGGGGGCCAACTGTATCAATATGGGATCTTGTACCATGATTCAATTTGCTGTCGGTGGAAAACTCAAGTCAATGGTTAGCAACCAAGAAGGAAACGACCCAAACAAGCCGTTGACGTTGGGGCAAGAAATGTCTTGTGGAATCGTTGCCGGAACGATGTCTGCCGTTGTTGGATCGCCGTTGGAACTCATCATGATTCAACAACAACGCAAGGGTGGTGGTGTACCAACCCGATTGGGTGATATCATGCAAAATCCCGTCAATATTACACGTGGATTTGTGGGTGCAGCCATTCGAGAAGCGCTATGGACCTGTGGCTATCTCAGTATCCCTCCCGTCGTTCGTCGTACCTTGATGGAAAGTTATCCAGACACCTTTGACACCAATGACAAGGCTCGTGTACCAGCTGCGTTGTTGGGAGGACTCTTTGCTTGCTATCTGGTGAGTGTGGTATAAAGATGTAGCAGTGTTGATGTTGACGGGTTCGCAATACCGTCAAAACTTTGTCCAAATTGTTGTTGGAACATTGTCGTCTCGAATCCAGTATTAAATTGACTGACATCTGTCTCTTTTCGTTGCTGACATTTATCCAATTTTGCTGCTGCTCAGACTCATCCTTTTGACACCATCAAAACGTGCATGCAAGGTGATATTGAACGTGAAGTATACGGCAATTTTCTCCAAACGGCTACAAAGATTAGTTCCGATTCTGGCCTAAGAGGATTTTACCGTGGTGCTACCTTTCGTTATGGGCGTATGGTAAGTTGGAACACTTTTCCGATGAAATAGAAATCTTGGTAGCAGTATTGATCTTACACACGTGTCGTTTCCTGTTCCATTTTGTGTTTCCCATCCATTGCTATGGAATAATACATAGGTTTGGTAAGTTTTTTTTGCCACTGCACATCACAAGAACAATATATTCTTTCTCTTGTGCCTGTCGTAACAACCCTTTTTTACGTTTCTTGCCTTGTCTCAACCTTTCTCTCTTTTTTTAAAAAAAATTACAGTGCTGTCTTTTTGATGGACTTGATGAGAGAAAAGATTGGTCGTCTCATGTATCCACAAGCGTTTACAGACTAAAGATAAAATAATAATAGAGAAACTGTATTTGTCGGATCATGCCACCATTCACAGTCAACGAAAAACAGGGCCGATCTCGACTCATCTAATAACAATACAATAGGTAGTCCACTTGACTGTGAATAAAATTATCCAAATTTGTCGTAACTGTAAATACCCTCAAGGTTAGACACTACCTACTCTACCTAGCTATCTACCGTAGTAGTCTACTCTACCTGTAGTAGTTACAGTTATAATTAATAGAAAAAATCACAAACGAGCTTGTTGAAGTGGTGTAGAAAGGGTTAGGGTTGAAAGACAACAGAATGGTGTAATGAGAATGGACGGGTTTTCATTGATTGACTGTGAGATCCTTATGATTGGTGATGTCGCTGATTTTTCTTTTGTGTTTAACCTTCTTCCGTTCACCCAGTGCCCACCAGCAACTTCTCGCTGAAGATTGACAACCATCCTTTTGAGAGAGTACTGCACACACTCATGATAATACTATTCTGAACACACATACACAACATGATGACGGCGGTATCACCCGAGTTGGACGAATTCCCATCGGTTTGGGCTCATGCAGTGAATTCCGTGGAGAAACTCATGGCAGCCATGTCCGACCAAGCCATTACTTCAATTGAATGTGATGTCATGATGAGTGAGCCAACCGTTCCGAATTTGGAGGATGGTGTCCCCATCTTGTCTCATCCTCCGTTCCGACAAGGTGATTTGACGTTGGGAAAATTGTTAGATACCGTCACGGAACCAACAGAAGACGGAACGAGAAACCTTATTACCAAGCATTTGAAATTAGATTTTAAGGAAATCCAAGCTCTAAAACCATCGCTTCAATTGCTGCAGAAGATGGAAATTTACAATCCCTACCAAAAGGTCGTCATTTTGAACGCTGACATACTTCCGGGTCCAGGTAAAAGGGCATTGGATCCCACTGTGATGGTACCAGCAGATGAGTTTGTGACATGTTGCTTGAATTATATCGAAATGGAAACGTCCCATCCCGACAAGGCTGCAAAGTTTGCATTCTCCTTGGGATATCGTTGTGATTACACCAACACGGATGGATACTTGGCGAGTGATGCTGTTGCCATGAAAGACATTGTTGAACAGTACCAACTGCATTCGAAACAACACGTTACAATCACTCTAGCCCTGAATGCCCGTCTACTGGCTCGAAACATGTCGGCATTTGATTCTTTTTTGGAGGACTATGCCACCTCCAATGTTTTGGCTTGGACTGGAAGTGGAGAGCCTCCCATACCTCTGGAAGAGATGCATGCCATCAAGACCTACTATGTATCAAAGGGAATGGTAGACAGAATTGAATTTGATTGCTGTATAGAAAAGTAAGAACTCGAATCTGGTTAGATTTCAAATTTTGATGCAATCTTCTGTACGACTATAGTAGTACTGCTTTAGTAGTACGACTACTGGAGCACCTACTGGTAGTATGTATCTGCTCTCTGTACTAAACGATTCTGTTTGTTGCATCTGAGTCCAACGACGATTCGATCGAGTCACGGTCAAATTCAGTCACTCGTGATTCGTGATGTCGATCTTCCCGAATCCATAAAATATATAGCCGTTGTGACGAAGATTGGTGACAACAACAACAGCATACCATTCAATTTATGTCTCTCTATTGTGAGACAGACAACTTTTGTCATCGTTCTGTTCTACACAAATCTCCGTACCTCAGTCTTTTTTTTTCCTTTACTACTAATTCAACCAGAGAAACGTACGAATTTGATAGATTGTGAAAATCTCCGAATGAACAACGACAACGACGACGACAACGACAACGACGAAGAAAGAATGTCCCGTAGATCAATTTCCTATTCTTCTCGTCATCTTGACACGACATGTCTTTACCACGATGAGATTCGGTCATTCAAGAGACGTCGACCTCTTGTATCAGACTCATTGAACAAGCTTGAGGAAAGAGAAGATAATCATACGATTCTCACTTCAAAGACAATAACAGTCGTTACATCTGCAAGACCAACTTCGTTTTTAAAAGAGACAAAGGGTCGGCACAGAACACCATGGAACCATGCACTATTTCTTTTGATATCGATATGGATTATTTGGCCGGCTGCGTCCTTTTCTCCGACGACCAACTCTCCTATGTTGATGACCCAACAAGCTCGGGATCAGTATCGAAATTCCAAAAGCCGACGTTTCAGTGTCTCCAGCAACAGTGACTCCTTCAATGGATCATCAAACGATCCTTTATCAATACCAGAAGATAAAGCAGCTTCCAAAGAGGAAAAGGGTGGTGATATCATCCTCGAAAAATCAGACTCTGAATTGCCTCTTATCAAAAGAATACCCTCTTTGTTGAATCGCAATTCTTCTTCTTCTACATTTACCGCTGACTCTACCAAGACATCAACAACCGCTTCACCTCCTCCCCGAAAAATGAACTTGATGTGGTGCCAAAGCGATCGATGCGTTGATGTGGTACGAGAACGAGTCATTGGCGAACACAATCAAATCATGTTGAATGGACCTGCTACGGGACAAGTCGCGTATCGGTGGGACCAAAATACAAGTCCAGGCCTTGTGAAGGAGTTTACCAAAAGCGAAACCAACAAAGTTCCTCCGAAAACTACTCTTTCTTCTGTCCTGTTATTGGTTCGAAGAGGAGACGAAAATCTGCTTCGGATTGCTGCCGAAAATGTACCCAAGTTGACCCAAATCGGTATCAATGTGCTACTGGCGCCCGATCTGTCCGCCAAATTGAAACATTATTACGGTGTCGATGACCCACTCATTTCGTTGTTTGAAGAACCCAAAGATCCGAATGTAGACAAATGGAGGGTGCGGTACATGGATGATGAGGAAGAGGAATGGTTCGAAGATATGAAGTATGTCGAACCCTTTCCAGATCTGGTCGTTACATTGGGAGGAGATGGCTTGTTAATTTACGCCAGCATGCTATTTCAAGGTCCAGTTCCTCCTTTACTTGCAATATCCGGGGGGAGTCTTGGGTTCTTGACTCCGTTTGCCGAAAATGAAATGGTGGATGCTGTTAAAACAGCACTCGGTATCAAAGCTGAAACTACCAACGGGGATGATGCCTTGTCGTCGTCTCTTATTGCATCACAAGCCGACGAATTGCAAGTTTTCCCTCCCAATATGCCATCCTACCCCTACGAACCTCTCGTGAAAATGCCGCATTCTAACAATGGGACACCAAGATTCAAATTCGGACTGGGAGACTTTATTTGTCTGACGATCCGAATGCGATTGGACTGTCGGGTCGTTAATCGCGATGGAGTGGTCCGCGCTCGATACAATGTCTTGAATGAAGTTGTCATTGACCGAGGCAGTAGTCCCTACCTAGCAGCATTAGAATGCTTTTGTGATGATGTACATTTGACAACAGTTCAAGCCGATGGTGTCATCTTCGCAACACCTACGGGGAGTACGGCCTACAGTATGGCTGCGGGAGGAAGTGTCGTGCATCCAGCCGTACCGTGTATCATGGTAACGCCGATTTGTCCTCATGTATTGAGCTTTCGGTCGATGGTATTTCCGGATCACGTGGTGTTGCGATGTTACGTCCCTGATGATGCTCGATCCACCGCAGCAGTCGCCTTCGATGGCAAACATCGCAGGGAATTGCAACGAGGGGATAGTGTGCAAATTCAGATGAGCGCGTATCCTGTCCCGACTATTGACCGAGGAGATCATTCGTCGGATTGGCTCGAGAGTCTCAAACGTAGTTTCAATTTCAATACAAGACCAAGACAGCGACCGCTGTGATTTTTTCTTAATAGTGCTAGTAAAATTCACAATAAAATGCCTTATTTCGAATATTATTAGTGGAATTCCTTTTTTTTTGTCGACACCATCTATCCCAATTGCATCCCTCGCAGGACTTGAAGAAGCATTTGTAGCGGTCGTCGTAGTTGGACGTTACCGTTGTTCCCTTCCGCCACAATTCGAGCGTTAATGCTTGTGACCAACTGTTGCAGTACTGCTGGGACATGTCGTTGAATGCTAGGTTCTCGTGGATTCAAACTCAACGCAATCTCTTGCAACCAAGACAATTCCGTTTCGATATCGGCGGGGTTGCTAGTCTTAGCAAGGGCAGCTCCAAGTTGTTGCATGACACACAACATGATCGGTTGACTCAACGTGGGCGCCGATCCTCCAAACACTTTTGTAATGTCGGCGCGAGAACAACAGAACAACGTCATGTCTGCCGTCGATGCACTCACGGCCTTGGTAAAGGCAGCTTCGAACTTTCCTTCTTGCAACAGGCTAGTGATGGAATGGCGGAGCTGTTCCAATTGCATCTCTTGTGTGGCAGGCGCATCCATGGGTGGTCCACCGGATCCTGGTGCTGATTGTGGGTGTTGTGGCGAAGGTCCACGAATAGCATTCGCCGATGTTTGTGCAGATACTGCTGTTCTTAGTACTTGGACCTCCTTTGTCAAAGCATCCATCTTGGCGCTCATTGATGCAAGTTGCTGCTTCACCAATTCTAGAGCTTTTGATTGGTCTGGTGGTGGCGGAGGCATGCTCATCTGGATCTGTTGCAACACCTGTCCTACGACCGACTCCAGTGTTGGAACAAGAACATTCCGCATATTATCGGCCAAGGCTGCTTTCAGTGGGGTCTCGATATTCAGGGCAGCTTTCAATGCGTCTTGATTGACAATCACTCCTTGTTTGCTCAAGTTATCCATTGAGGTTCGAAGCGGTCTGGCCAAGTTGGCAAACGATTCTTGGATGGCCTTGTTTACAACTGGTACAACAGTGTTAGCCATGGAATTCTCGACTGCATTTGAAACTTGCGATTCAAGAGCGGCCATGTCGAAGGAAGCAACGGGCGCGGGTGGTGTTGTCGGAGGAGGGGGCATGGGTATTCCAGCTGCTGCTAAAATAGCAGGATCCGACACAAGACTAGGATCGGGTGGTAGGGGAGGTGCTTCCTTGAGACCGGAAGGTGCGGCCTTAGTATCTCGCTTGAGAATGGTAACTTTACCATCTGGAAAGGTATTCTTGTCTTGATTCTTGTTAACCTTGGGCGATCGACTGCGTTTCGAATTTTGTGTTAAAGAGGGCGACTTGCTTCGGCCCTTCGTTTTTTTCTTCTGCTTGGATGACTCTGTTGCTGGAGGGGGCTTGATTGCTTCTTCTTTTGTGCCAGCTAGAATATCCATTGGATTCAACAATGGCGGAGCAGCAGCCTCCATTACAGCGGGTGGGGCGGCCATTGGTACCGGCGGTAGGGGTGGGTCAGTCGTTGGTGCAGTTCCACTAGCAATGGCTCCCAGCCAGTTGGCGAATGGGTTTTGTGCCAAGGTCGACGACGCTGGTAATAATCCTCCCGAACTTGGTGCTGGTGCTTCTGCCTCTACGTCTTCCGCATCGTCGTCGCCAACATCATAGTCTTCGTCGTATTCCGGGTCCGATGTACTAACAGCCGACAGATGATCTCCATTTCCGTTGGATTCGGAAGCAACATACTTTCCGCTCAACGGCTGCACCTTGAGGATACCCTTGTAACCATTTTGCTTATATGCATGTTCGGGTGGGAGACACATGTAGCTGGTCAAGGTTAAACATTGCACCAAGTTGCTTTGGTAGGAAAAGCATTTCATGTCAAAAATCAATCCAGCCCGTTCTCCGATTTCTTCTTCGGCAATGTCTTGAGTGGGGCTGCATACCACACTCCACGAGTACACGGGATACTTCAATGCAAACGGCACCAAATAGTCAACTCCGACACACAAGGCTCGTTGATTCTGAGGAGTGGATGTAGCGAGTTGGTTGTTACTCCACACCGATCTACAGTGCAAGGCAAACAATCGACCCGACTGTCGACTGGCCAATAGTAAGAAGCAGGATGGTGGAGCAGCATTGGGTGGAGCTGGTCCGTAGCACACATCCATCACAAAACTGGTTGGGACCGTGGCGAGAGGGTCGGGGACCATGTGAATGACTTGGAGTTTGGTTGGATTCTGATACTGCGGTTGATTGTTTGCAGTGTTCTCGTCGCTGGCTGGTGCAACCGAAAAGGCGCTCCACAACGTCACTACCGAATTCTGATGCGACGCCGTTACAAAGCAAGTGGTGAGTGACGTGGAAAGGTCCGCTTCACGTCCCACGGCTTGTTCGTGTGGCAAGAAACAGCATCGTGAATAGGGTACACCACTTTCCTGCAGGACACAAAGTTTTTTGGGGAGCGTGACATCCTCATCTCCGACGCCTTCCTCATTTGAGTCGGTTCCAACGTGACCCGTCGTCATGCCTTTTTGTTTCAAATCCCACAGAATGATGGTGCCATTATCATGAACAGTAACGACGTGTCGAGCGTCCCGTCCACTCCATGCCAAATCAGTGAGCTTTCCACCCAAAGTTTGTAATCGCAATGCCCCATCCATGACACAATACGGGGAATGCCATTGACAGATGGCATGCTGTGACAGTGGTGCTCCATCTGTCCCCGCATTCGGTTCCGACAGTCGTGTTTGAATACGAGTGGTCTCTACCAGAGTCGCAACTTGAGGTACCGTGGGAGTCGAATGCATCATCCAAAATTGGTTTGGATTGAAGGGATGCCACACCAATCGACTCATAATGAGATCGGGTGCTTCTAGAGAACTACTAGAGATTTCCAAAAGTTTTTCCGATTGGATTTCGGGAGACTGTTCAAAGACTCTCCACACAATCAAGGTGGAATCGGCCCCTTTGCTTCCGATGGTTCCCAGAACATCACCGTCCAAAAAGAACCGAATGTCCGTCACACGTTGACCACTGTGTCCTCTCAACAAGGCACGCATGGCCGAGTGACGATGTAAGATACGAATGAGACCATTCTTGACGGCATACACCACAAAGTGAGGATTCACATCCAACAAACAGCCATTGATACAGTCTTCGTTCGGTGTTGGTTCGTACACCGCAATTTGTTGTGTTTGCGGTTGTTGAGCGATACCGTTGATTGGATCGACCACCGGATCCATATCCAAAACAATCTCAACGGGAGAAGAGACAATCCCAGAAGCAGCAGCAGCAGCAGCAGCATCGTCACCACTGGGCGTCGTACCACTGCCACCATCTCCAATCTCGGCGGTCGACGTTGGCAGAGGAGTGGTCCCAAACGGTTCTTCGTCGTAACTTGCAGTCGCCATTTTCTTCTAGACTTCCCAGAAACGGTGGGATGGTGGTGACTACGGTGGTGAGGAACAAGAATAATGTGATACGAAGTTGCCGAGTCAATAAAATAATATCATTGTCACAGTCAGTTGATTCGAAGATGCGGATCCAACAGCTCCGGTCGCATTACATACGAACTGATACACGTCTTCACGTCTTACTCCGTATGATACTCGGTACATACCGGCACGTCTTGTTGTATGAGACGATACCTACCGTACCTTGTAAACGTACGGTACCGTAGCTACGCTATGATACGTCCTCCCAACGGCAGCTATGGCTGCCATGAATTAGGTATCGTAGAATAAGTAGACCTGGTAGTGTCTGGACGTATCCCGTCGTTTGGATCTGTTGACGTCCCGTCGCCGGACAGATCGATTCAGTAGTTCATCTATGACTGTGATGACAACGAAAACATCATTATTTTCCAACTAGTCTACTCCCTATCATTGAGACGACTACGGTAGGCATAGCCACCTTGTGATCAATAAAGCCTCGACTCTTCTAATCTGCTTCAAACACCCTTTGGAAGGATATATGTTGACGGGCCCTTAAGGCGCGATCGATCGTTTTGACGGAAGCAATTTGTCTGGTTTCTTCCGAGCAAAATATTCCAAACAATCATATTATATCATATTTCCACCGGGTGAGCAAGCCGAATACCCGTTATTTGATAAGCAGTGGAAAGAAGAAGTGGAAACGCTGAAATCAAACGACACTCCACCAGTCGAACACCTGCCGGAGCAAGGAAAAAAAGGATCATCTGTTCAACGTCGGGCTACTTACAGTGTCAACCCCCCGAACACAAAAAGTGATAGCCATGAACGTCAACAAGATTTTGATCATGTTTCTATGCCACGGCAGCAATTAGTGTCCGGTACTTTTTGGGATTCACCAGAGGCCTACAAAGCTTTTCAAGCGAAGAACGTCTGATTCGAATTGTCTTTCAGCCGTTGAGAGACGCATCAAACTACTTCAGAGAGCACAACAGTGTGAAGGCTGGCGGGAGTTGGGTCCACGGACGAGATCTCTAGATACTGTCCGTACGAACTATGACAAATTTGTCATTCGTCAAAAGTCAATGCTCATTTTAATTGCCATACCGGATTGCTACCTTGGAAAATGAATGGAACAACATGGCTTGAATGCTGTGAAATCGCTGGACATGAAATTTAATTGCTAGGGGTTACTTTTACTACCCAGGGCGACAACCTATCTCGGTGGCACCGACTGTTCAAGACAAGAGAAGCCTTTCTGCACCCAAACCTCGAGGCTCGAGTCGGGAAAGATCCGCTGCCTTCATTTCTTCGAATATTCCCAGATGCCGCGACTGAAATCAAACAGTTCTGTGGGGTTAACCTTCCCAACCTCACTATTGAAACCGTCCACCAATTCATTTTGAACAAGGTATTCTCCAGGATATACACCGTCTGGGCATCCGAACAAAAAAGCCGTGGACACACTATCCAGCCCTTTCTGAAGCTTTTCCGAATCAGCGTCTTCTCTCCACAGACAACACTTTCCTGGATGAAGCAGCTTGGTATGAAATATGCCAACAACAAGAAAAAATATTACTTTGATGGGCACGAGAGGGAGGACGTCGTCACGTCGAGGAAACTTTTCTGCAAACGCTATCTAGTGGACTTTGAACCGAGATGCATTCGCTGGATACATATAACAAAAGAAAAGGCGTCCGAATTGCCATCATTGTCCATGGATTTTGGACCCCTTTTCTTTTGTTATATGTATCCAGCGAATGCATCTCTGGTTTCAAGTTCACTTGTACGCACGTAGGGAAATTGTAATTCTTCCCACAATCCCATACAAGGTCAACACTACATTTTGTGGAGAGGAATGATATTACAGGAATGACATTTAGGTACGTACTACGTAGTATTATTTATTTACAGTTATAATAATATGTAGTAGTAGAATTTAAAATTATTTCGATATCAACTACTACGTACGACGTACTAGCTAGCTAAGCTGCCGCATAGTTCCGTATCTGTATTTACAGTTAAAGAGTCGACTCAGCTGTCGGGCCCCAAAGGCGGGGCAGGGCGATTGGTTGGGCAACTAGTTTGTCTGACCTCTCCTGAAGAGTGTGTAGCAGTCTACAAGAACTCCGGTGTGATTAGAACATTGCCATCTAGCCGAGTGAAAAAGACAGAGATAACATGCCATGTTAACGTCGTTTTGGCATGGTGATGATGTGGAAGGAAAAGAAAATGGGTGCTGATTGGTTGAATGTCATTCATCTTGTTGAATCTTGGAGTTTGTCTTATTTGACGTGGGGTGGCAGAGACAAACATGGGCTTAGGTCTTGCTTCCAGTTGATCAGGGTGTCAATGGAGAATGGTTTGGGTTGATGGTCATCCGTAGTTGTTTGGCTACCAATCTTTCCTGTTCAGCTATCAGAATATGTTTGGTTTGCCATACTGAAATGCTCTCTTGTTGCAGTCGTACCTCAAGAACTAATCATAAAGTAATAGAGTTTTAATCAAAAAAGTGGTGTACAACTTTGTGGATATCAATCATTTGATAGGCCATTATTGGGTCACAGGCTTAAAGGCTTAAAGTTATGTGACAATGGTGGCACAAACACATTTTGGTATGACCAACCTTGTCTTTCAAATTCACTTTGCAACTTGGATAAGTTAACTGAAATCGTTATAACTGGTACTCAAGTTGAGACCCTCTTTTCAGAGGATGACGAACCCTACTACCCAAATGTCATCCCAAATCTCCAAATTTTCCGGCTTGAATCCATGCTTCGCCTACAATCTCTTCCATCAGACATTGGATCTTTTGCACAGAGCTTTGATTACTTGAACTAACAAAACTCCCCATTTGTGCTCTGCCTGATGGCTTGTCATCATTGGGGCGACATCTCCAAACAATTCAGATGAAAGATTGTGAGAACTTGATGGCTCTCCCTAATGGGATCAGGCAGCTTCACAGTCTTCAACATCTGAAAATCTGTGAAACACCAATCCAGCAGCTACGGGAAAGTTTTGGAAACCTAAAGAGGCTGCAACATCTTGAAAAAAGTTTGACCATCTGACAATTACCATCAGGATTTAACAACTTAACAAGCCTTCGGACTCTCAAAACTGGAAGAAGCACCTTCAACTTTCTAGTGTCTCCTCTTCCAAATCTTTTGTATATGGCAACCTCTAACCACAATCTTCACCACTTTGTTCAAGCACCAGCTGTGAAACATTTCATGTTAGATTATTTTGTTGACAACAGCTAAGGGCACTCTGCTTGGAGGTGTTGTATTTTGAATATTGCTCTAGCTAGCATGGAGGATGTCATGTTTAGCAATCTCTGCAAAAGTTTGTTTCCACATTTGAAAAAGCTTTGATCCTTGGAAGTTGGAGGCTGTTCCATTGCCAACATCCAACCTGAGCATTTACAGTATCTTGGGGAAACAAATATGGTCTTCATTGCCTTACAATACAATCCCATCTCTTCTTGTTCTGATGATGAGTTGGAGAGAAATCTGCTTCCACTGGTCCTGCCCTGTCGATTTCTCTGTGATTTTTGTGAATGTTCTGTGCCTACAAGTGTAGCGTACCACCTTTGTTCGAACTCTATCCGACAACGTGTCTTGGGAGGGCAACGAGTTTGCTCCAAAGGTCTCTGAGCATTGATACTTGCGTTAGCTGTGAAAGGCGTGGTGTATCTTAAGTTCTCGAAAATGCAGGAGCGAATGTGTCAAGCACAAGTAATATATGCCCTGTTTATGGAATGAGCAGTAACAGAACTATTTGGCTTACTATGGTTGCATTTCCTAAAGAACTGTTTGTATTGCAAAAACTGGGTATTTGTGTCCCAAACAATTGATTGGTTGGTTGGTTTACTTGATGCGTCATGATTGGAGAAGAAAGTTTTTGGAGATGAAGGAATAACTGAGTCATTATCTTCTTTCCACTACCGTTAGACTTGTGGGCAGTTTGGATCTGATGCATGACAACTTTTTCGAGGGCCCTTTCTGGCAAGGTTATTAGTTGTCATATTCTGGCGCACATAAATGACTACATGACCGGTTGCGGAGAAAGTTACATCGTTGACGATGTGGAACAGGGTTCGTATTGAACAAAACAAAATAAATGGAATACGAAGTAATAGCGTTGTGGATGTTGCCACAGTTCTCTTTTCCTCCTTCATTTACTAACAGTAAGTCTTCATCCCCTATTCTCGATGAAAATTCATGTTTGATGGTGACGTTTTACCTTTGCTAATTGCAATAGCCAAACGCTAATTACTGTCTTATCCAAAAGATTTTGCTGTTTTATTGTTTTAATGAAAAACTTCTAAACACCTATAACGGGTTTTCCCACTTCTTCAACATGGAATCAATGGCGGTTTTTCGATCCAACTGAGCACTGTTTGCTAATATCGGTAAGGATTCATTGCCACCAGAATGGTCAATGTCCTCGTCGACGTGTTCATCGGCCCAATGGGGACCGCCGCCAGAACCGTCACGATGCGGAGAATCCTCGGCATACTCAATCTCGTATTCTTCCTCTACCACCTCTTCGTACGATGAATAGGCCGAGTCAGAAGTCTCTTCCATGGTGACATCACGATCCGTCGCACGAACTTTATCTTTGGAGCCAAATATGGCACTCGGACTTTCTTTTTCGGTATCAGCCACCAAATCTTCGGGCATTTCCCGTCGATTTGAATTCCCTTGGCCTTGCAAAGACTCTCTCGGGTTGTTGCCGCTGTTGGACATACCATAAGTGTTTTCCGCAGACGCTTGGAGGGCCTCGTAGGAACCGTCATTCTCGCTAGCCTCTTCTTCAATGCGTTCGTTGGAATACGATCGTTGTCGAGAACTTGTGTTCTGTATGAGAGGAGTGGCGCGAGATTCATCATAATCCTCCGTGTACACATCATTCTCGCTTTCTTCGCCATCCGACTCATTATCCAATCGATCATCACTACTTTTCGAGTTGGAGGGATCGTCAGCATAACCACTTCTCTCGTTGGCTTCGGCATCGACTCGTCGCTGTACGGGCCGTCGAAAACAAAAGAATAGCATTGTCAGGACGAGAACCCCACCAATAGCAATAATGGCGTATGTCCAGGGCTCGAGACCTCCTCCAGTTGTGTCGGCTCTGTCAATATCTTCGTTCGACTCATTGGGATCTCCTCCTCCACTGCCACCGCCGTTGCTGCTCCCATCCCCATTATCTCCGTCTCCGTCACCATTACTTTCACCGCCGACACCATGCCCTCTCCAAGTGACTCCCAAAAAACGATTGTCCGAATTTTCCAAATTGCCATTTTCAATTGATTGTTGAATGGAATTGCGGAAAAGTTCATTCTCCTGTGGAGTCAATGCGCTGATGGAATAAACCGTTACGACTCCCTCAATAACGTAGCAAGGAAAGACAGGCTCTACATTGGTGCATTCGACTAGAGAGCAATCAACGTCAAGAGAAAAAGATAAGTGCACAAAAGAAGGTGGGGTACAGATGTCAAACAAGCTTCTCCAAAATCGTTCTTACTTCCTTCGTTCACCAAATCTCTGGGTCTGGTCGAGAATCCTGTCAATCCAGTCCCAGCACTCTGCAAAAGCCGTTGCCCGGATGGCAGATCCAGGGCGTTGGACCGTTGCACTTCTGCACTGCTATCGGTAATCGTTGGGGTTGCACTGCTGCACTGCGGGAACGTTCGAGTCAAGATTTGTTCGCCCATGTTCTGTTCCAGTTTCGGCAGCATGTCAATATTCAATTCCCCCACTGTCACGGACGGAATGACTAATGTTTGGTACGAAAAGAAAAACTCTTCGGACAATCCCACGTTAGAGCCGAACAGTCCCTGTGTTGACAACTGACAGCGGGGGGTGCCCCCACCGTCTGGAGTCGGTTGGGATGGTGAAGGCTGACTGCCATTAGTAGGTGTTCCACCGTCTGTGGTAGGTTGATTGCCGTCGGTTGGCGTTCCACCACCCGGAGTCGGTTGATCGACCGACGTGGGAGTGCCATCGGTGGGGGATGACGGCTCGCGCTCACTCGGTGGTAGAGAGATGGGAGACGTACTAGGTGCTCCATCTGGAATTGATGGCCGCGGTCGCGTGGGCAAAGCATTGGAAGGAGTCGAAGGTGGAAGCTGGGGTTGAGTCGGTAGATTTTGCGACGGACTTGGTTGGGGTTGACTGGAGGGCATAGTGGGTAATTGCACGGGCTGACTGACGGGAGGCTTCGTTGGAATATGATGGTCGTATTCGTCGTCGTCATCATCTTCACCCGAGACTCCCCCACCTTTGCCCTTTCCGGAATCGCCTTTGGAGTCTTTACTTGAGCCTTTACCATCGGGGCATACACATGGTGGCTGATATCCAATTCCCAGTCTTCTCGCTCGTCGTCGTCTCTCGCAGTCACAGTCTTCGTCGTCGTGTACAAAGGTATTCCCCTTTCCCTTACTGGAGGTACTCTTACTTTCCTTGCTGGATTTTGACCCCTTATTCCCTTTCCCAACGGATGAAATTCCTAAACTGGAATCGCCATCTCCTCCTTTTCCTTTAACGGTGAGGTATCGTATCAGATACGAGTTCTTGTTGTCGCTTGGAACGGTGTCGTGCGACTGTAGAGCGCTAAGTTGTGCGATCGACAAGAGCAGCAACATGGCCAAAGAAGGAAAAACTGTGAAGCACCACCTCATATTTGTCCCAATCTTTGGTGGTGAGTGCGGTGGAAAACGATTTTTTTTTTGTGATTTGATGGTATCTGTTCTTGTCGCAGTTATCGTAGTGATGTGGCTCAGATGGCGTGAACAAGAGTCAAACCCAAGGTCATGCTTGGTCTTGCAACAGATGATTTCTGATTGTACAAGAGTACGACTACTGATGTATCAAGTGGAGCTGACCATTATTGACTGTAATTGCTATTTTTCATCAACAACAAGATAGAGAGATCATCTCACAATGTAGGACAAATTTGAAGAACCATAGTCCATCGAAGCTTCGAACCGACATGTGGAATGCCGAAACATCCCGCGCCCCCTGTAGATGTTTTTGGTGATGGATACAGTCACTGCGACCAAAAGTCGTCCTCTCTATGATGTGAACACGTCACGTAGAACGACACACTCTCTCTGAAAAAGAGTTATCTCATAGAGAGAGAGTGAAGACTCAACCAAAACCTCAACAACTACCTACTCTCTAGCTAGAGAGAGTAGTCATACGAAGTACTACGGGTACCAGGTATCATACCCAGTCAAGTCCAGTTATTATACCTCAACAGTTAGCAAGAGTATTACTAGTACTACGTAGTTGTACTAATAAAACTGTAAAAAATAAATATTGCAGTAGCGTATGTCAAGACCCTTTTTCAGAAGCATTGTTTGTACGTTTGAAAGAGAAGGGGATAGTGTATGATGTCGGCTTAGAGTTTCAAATCATTGGAAAACAGTACGACGTTCAACCGATGGGCTCTCTCAAATTTCGAAAGCAAAAGAAAAATCCTGTTCATCGTTATTGGTGGAAAGAGTGGCATCTAAATGACCCGTCCATAAAAACTCCACTACTTTTGTGTCCAATAGCTCTTGATATGAGCAGTCTAGCATACTCAGCCCCCCTGTGATCGTTTCCTTATCTGAATCTACTACAGCGTCCTCGCGTTCCAAGCCGATTCTTTGTCGATTAGCTCTCTCGTCCATTATTCCCTGAAACCTGGCTGTGGGTGTCACATCCAAAATGGTGACTGAAGTATTGGGAATTTGTAGTCGTTTGGTATCATCAGATGGTCGACTGGGGTCATCCTGAAACTCCAAGGACGGATGTGTCTTAGAAGCCATCTTTTGAAACAAAGTGCGCAGTGCTCCCGCATGCGATACAACCAACACATTTACAGTTAAGAGATCAACTGTTCTATCATCTTTCTTATCTGCTGTCGCATCATAACAGGAATCTTGGGCTTCCTCCAACACTGCAGCAATGAAATCAGCAATGCGTCTCCAAGCATCATCCGAAGTTTCCAAGACCGGAATATCCTTTCCTGCACGTTGTCGCTCTTGTACCGCTCTCTCATAGTCCCAAGATTTGGGATGTTCCTGCCGCGCTCCTTTGGCAATTTCTCGTATCCGTTTATCCAAGATGAAATCTTCCTCGTTTTGAGGAAACATCAACCGAGACGTTTCTTTCGCCCGACCCAGATCGGAGCAGTACTTTCGCCAAAAGCCAGTAGACTTTATCATCGAAGATCGTCCCAAAGCTGCGGCTTGTCGCTTCCCCACCTTAGACAATGGACTGTCCCATTGCCCAACCACCAAGGCTTGATTGTTGGCTACAGTTTCTCCATGTCGTACGAAAAAGAAACGCACTGTCACTGGAGAGTAGGATGAAGCTGTAAGCTGTGTTCTCTGTCGATTTTCCATTTGAACCGCTTCCCGATGCCATGCAACTTACTATGGAAAAAGCATGGATGATGTTGCACCACTACGACGTAATTCTTTCATCACACGGAAGGGAATTGACACGTTCAGACCAACATTCGACGAACTATGAAATAGTAGTACCTACTTATCTACATGTGGTAGTATCATACTTACAGTTAGTAACGCGTACTTCGAAGTAGGTAACTGTATCATACCTACCTACCCGTAACAGTACTCTTTCTGTGCTCTCTACCCTCCCTAATGATAGAGCTCCGGTGGCTACCATACCCGGTACCTACTAGATGGTACAGTAGTGCCTAATTTCTCAATTAAAGGTAATGTACAGTTCACTATGCCCTCTTTGGTAAACGAAATTATTGCGCAACTCCTGTCGATTACGGCAACTGGACCACGCGCTACGCCAGCAGTGAAGCATCTTTTTTAAGTGAACAACAAGGCTGAGAAACTGACACAAGCCTACTCTGGTCTCCTACAGCGGATGACCACGCAATTGCGCAAGCAAGCACACCCAAATCTACAGACAGCCGTGGTGTTTCTGCCAACTTGAGTAGTTGCACTGGACTCTGACAATACTTGGATGCTGTTTGCATTACCTATGCCTACCGCACACCCTTCTTTGGTGCTGGTGCTTGAGGCCAATCGCATGGTGGACGCATCAATGCAGTACATCCAGACATGCGCAGTCATACTGGGGCCACCATCACTCTGAACAATGGGTCAGTCTACTGGATGTCGCCGTGACAGAAGCTCAACACTTGGAGCTTGACTGAGGTGGAGCTTGTGGGAGTAAATGATGCTATGTCCATTATCTTGTGTACATGACATTTTCAAGAAGCCCAAGGATACGCTATGAAGGAAAACGTTGTATACCAGGACTATGAGATCGCCATCCTAATGGGCGTCAGTCATCTACAGAATGTTGTCTTCATTTGGAGGTGCAGTACTTCTTTGTTTGTCCATTGTGGCAAGCTGTCTACAGTGCATTGTCCGACGGATGATGTGATTGCAGATAACTTACCGGTAGACTACTATCACTCAAAAATGCATGTCAGGCCACAAGACCTCAAAACCCTACTACCTATGATACCGGCCTGCTGCCATAGCATTTTAGAATTTTTGGCGTCTATTTACAAAACATTAACTTACAGTTAGTACCGCAGTTCGAATAAAAATATTTGGGCTACAAGAAATAATCATCAATTAATCTGTTAAATTGGTGGATGAAAGGAAATCATAGTCTAGCCAAAATGCGTATGCAAACGATTATTTATTGTACCTCTTCAATACCAAGTGAGATTATTAATTTATTACTCGGAGTCTTAGCGCGAGAAGGCAGTCAGCCCGCAAGACACATTATTGGTGAAAGAAGTTGGTTGAAATCAACAATCTGTACCTGTTGATACCGGTAGCTATTCTCTACCGGTAATGGAGCTTGGTAGTATCTACGGTAGGAACGACTCACCATACCGGTAGTGTTCGGACTCCCATGATTCGAAAACCAACTAACAGTAAGGTCAAGATGGCAAAACTCACAGCAATATGATAGAGTGTGTGGTGTCTAAAAAATACCGTAATATGAGTTCTGCGGAAATGCAGTGGGACATTTTGGTTGAGTTTTAATTATGTCGCTCGGCACTCATAGTCAATTCTAACCACGAAGGAACTTTTCCTCCTCGTATTCCTTCATAGAGAAGAAGAAAAGTTCCCAAACATCATCCACATTTTACTACTCCGTACAATGCGATGTGCGTACCTAATCAGAAATATACTCGGTACAAGAACGACTTTTTATCTGGCCCTGATACATAAAACGAGTATTCTTCAGTCGTAGCATCACGAGTAATAAAGAGACCAAGGAATGATATTTTTGACAGTTGTTAATTCATATTGGCTTGAATTCTCTTCGAAGGAGTGGTCTCCTTGATACGCCCGTGCGAATTTGGAGTTCGATCTTCACTCTTCGAATCCGAACAAAGAAGTAGCGCTTATTCCGATGATCCAATCGATAATAATTCCAACACGCTATCGGTCGATCACCAGTATTAACGCTCAGAAAGTGCATTAATAAATGGATCTTAGACAAATTGAAGTTTACATTACAGATTATAATAACTCACCGATGAGACCAGCAATGCTTTTAGACAACAAATAGTGGTTTCACAATGTTTTGGGGAAAAAACAAATATCTATCATAGTCGCAGTTCTACTAGCTAGCTAGCAATCGGCAGTGACAACAGAAGAAGCTATATCCCACGATGGCAAAGTCTTCCTTCAATTCTCAGGTCGGCGCCGATGAGGTGGACCAACTAATGGCCAGAGAACTGAACAGATTATCGTTTCATGACCGTAATCTCATTCAGGAAGAAATCCACGGCGTTTACTACCCAACATTTGACGAGGCTCCAACTCAGGTCGCTGCAGCTCTAGCAAGCCTTCGGGACGAAATCGATAAGGCTCCGGCATCCGAGAGACGAGCGTTTGATCGGGCAGTGTCGCATCAGTCATCCTTCGTCCATGATGACGATTTCCGACTCCAGTTCTTGCGTGCGGAATGTTACAATACAGAGAAAGCCTGCAGTAGAATGATGACTCACATGCGTCTACTTGAAAAATATTTCGGTCCACAGGCTTTGACGAGGCCGCTTCGTTTTTCTGATTTTCCGAAGAAAGAACAGTCCATTTTGAGATCAGGGTTCATACAAATTCTTCCTTCGAGAGACACATCGGGTCGCTTGGTGAGCTTCGACAATGGTAGCGTGTATGCTTCCGATGAAACAACAGATCCTCTTCCACGAATGGTGCGTATTTACCTTGTTCCCGTGTCGGTTGGGAGGACTGTTTTGCCTATCAATTCAACTGACGGATGGTTCCTTTTTCAGATTCGTATGCTCTTATATTTTTCATCCATCATAGCAGAGGACGAGGAGTCCCAACGAAAAGGATTTGTCGCGGTGATCGCTCCCAGCGTGAATCTGTGGAATGTGTACCGAAGAGCACACAGTGAAGAGCAAGGCGACGCGGCGGACCTTTATCAAGGAATGCCTGTTCGTATCAGTGCAATGCATCTCTGTCTGCCGGATGGTCGGGACGGTAAGCAACTGAGAGCGTTGTTCTTCCTCAAGCTTATTGGTGAGACGAATCGGTTGAGGATGCGGATTCATTCTACCATCAGCCAAGTCGATACCGTGTATCAGCTGACGACCTTTGGTATCCCTGTTCATGAGTTACCACTCTCCAGTTCAGGGACGGTGAAAACTCGAAACCATCTTCAATGGATCAAAACGAGGAACCTCATCGAGAAGGAGAGGAGCGAGAGCATGGGATTTTCTGGTATCGTACACCCAGGAGTCCATGATGTCCTGTTCAGTAAGGGTGGAAACACCTCCCACTATGGCAACGTTGCATTTGGCCATATCTTGAATTCATTGTGTCCAGTTTACAATAGCACCACTGACCGACCCAAACGGCGACAGCTCCGCCAGTACATCATTGATTTTGTGACGAAAGATCCTCGAAATGGGCGGTTTCTACAGCAGGAGCCAAACGGAAAAGGATGGTGGATAGAGATATCTGACACAAATTTGATCATGGACAAAGTAGGTACCGCCCTTTACGACAACAACCGGAAGCTCAAAGCCATGGCAAGGCAACAGTTTGTTGAACACAACGAATCGGACACTTTCGTTGGATATTATCCAAAGAAACGAAAACTGAGTTTACAGTTAGGCAGTTTTTGCTACACAGGAACCTGTGGACAATTGTCTGATATGACAGAGAGGATCGTCATGAGAAAAACAAACGGAGGATATTCCTTACAGTTAATATTTTGATACAGCGAATTGAGAATACACAATGTCAATAACTGTAAATGCAAAATCATTTTGCAAAATAAAAAACTAAGTAATTCCTTTTTAAAACTGCAAGGAATAGTTTGGGTTCTATCCTGATACGTAGTAGGTTCTTTTCACTACCGTACACCACAACTACGATAGCATAGTACCGTACTGCGAGTTTGACGAACAGAACTACCAGGTAGGATACTCGACAGAAGGTTGTTGAGACGTTGACTGAAGACAGGTTCGATGTACTGTCATAGTTGATGTTGGAAACGGAACGATAGTAGTTTTGTGTTGTTTTGCCAGTTTTGAAAGCATCAGCCTTTGCAATCATGACGGAAACAGGAGATACCAACAATACCACCACAACATCATCGTCCGATCGTGATCATGATGGTGTGGCTCCTCCAACGTCACAGTCATCCAATCACGACGATTCTTTTGAAGGTCGAGATGAAAGGAATAAAAATAATAATTTGGCGGGAAACATCGTTCTTGAAACTCACAGTCAGCCCTGTATTTCGGTGGCGGATCCTCCATCGAACAACCAGCAACAATCTCATGATGATATTGTTCCAGCGACAGAAGCATCGGTACTTTCCGTGGAACATCGTCATGCGGAATCTACTTGCGAATCGTCGATAGGAACTTTCAGAGCGATAGATCCTGGCACTGCGACGAATGTGTCATCTAAAAGTCGAGACGAACACGACCGATCAGCACAACCTGGAGCGGTTTCTGTACCTGGAATTGGCCAAGAAACTCAACGAGACAGTGGACATCAAAGTCTTGAAGACGATTCTGTCGATCAACAGCATGACTCGGTGACGTCTAATTCTGAGGATCATAGACGGGGATCCCAATTCCAAGATGCTTCCTCGTCACTAGTTTCGGAAAATCAACAAGTCGAACCAAATGTCGAGTCTCAACGACAGGAAGAAACCGATCCAACCAGTTTTCTGGTGGAAGCAGAATTAGTTGCTCCACCGGTAGAGGCGGTATCAGTCGTAATTGATGAAGAACAACGTCCACAACAACCACACACAACAACTGGCGAGCAGGATGTCAGCAATTCACAGTCAGTGCGAAGCAGACGAAAAATGGAAAAATCTTCTCGACGTGAACAGGAACGTACTCGACGATCGAAACGTTGGATCTATCTGCTCGTGACATTTGTGATAGTTATGGTGGTCATCGCAGTCATCTGGGTGATTGTTGATATTAACACCAACAGAGGAGACACAAACGACTCGAATCGTATTGGGCAGACGCCCGTTTTTGATTCATCGGACGATTTCGAATACGAATGTTTCACCAGCACTAGGGAACTTCTCCTTGCACAAATCGATGACTTTATAGAGAGTCGCTATACACAGACTAAGGATTTGTATATCATTTGTCCTGGTTCAAACATCCAAATTGGTGTCTTCGCAAACCCTGCAGTCAACGACTACAATATCACAGGGGGAGATCAACCATTGATGGCGTTGATGAACGACACAACAATACAGTGCGGATTGGATGGTCGAAGGGAGAATTCCTGTATCCTTGAGGGAGGATTTGTTCAGGTGATTATGCAAACAAGAATCCCAGGAATCGAACCCGACGATGCGCTCTTAGTAAAGTGGCTTCACGAAAATGATCCCTTAACAGTGCACAATGTGACATTTCGGGGATTAACCTTTACGGGAGTAATGAAAGGATCTGGATGGCTCATGGGCGTTTCGTTTCTTCTCAGTCAGCCAGGGAATGTGACTGTGGAGGACTGTCTATGGACAAATATGACAACTAATGGTAACATTTTGGCTGTCGGGCAGAATGAGTATCAAGCATCTGCTGCAGGAGGCTTTGAAGAGATACCTACACATTCAGCAATGTTGACTATTCGAAACTGCCAGTTTGAAACCATTGTGTATGATCAACCCATGATCGCCGCGAAAAGCCAAGTGGCGGTTGTGGAGAACTGCACATTTTCTGATATTACAGTTTCAGCCTTGCCTAGTCTCATTTGTGGTGGCCAGCTCCTTGAAGGATGCGCAAGCATAATGACTTGCTTAGGTGATGCCGCATGCTTCCTGTCCAATTCTTGCTTCCATCGTGTAAAGGTGTTGGGGCATGCCTTGATCATATTTGAGAAGTACGAGAATGCCCTTGCCGTTGCTCCACAATTTCCAGATGCTGGTACCCTCTTGATATCCATTGGTAATGAAACAAACGCAGAAACAACTTTCACCAGCGCTGTTTCCAACTACAACAACTTTTTGGACGACGAAAGTAGAACCGATTTGAGTTGCGAATTGATCATACTTGGGTTGGACTGGGATTCGCAAAGCAACAATCAATTACTGGCATCAATGGAATGCTACAATGACCTAGCATTCCAAGCCGGTTTGTGTTCACTCTGATGGAGACGCGCGGCATCATATTTATTGTTCATAAGAAAGGAATTATTTTTGCTATCGTAGCGTTAAGATGCAAGGTCACATCCCGCACAGCTGCAACAATGAAAACACTTGAGGATATGCTTTGCTCCCTTGTGCTGTCAACGGGGCATTGCCAGGTCGAATGGTCATGATGGATCGTTCAACTCCTGCTTCCTTGGCTGCCGCCAATTCTGCCTCGGCATCACTACAGAACACCAAATCACTGGGCGATATTTCCAAAGTCTCGCAAATTGCAGCATAACTGCTCGGTTCTTTCTTGTTCCCGCTGGTGGTAATGTCAAAATGTTGGTAAAAAAACTCGCATAGATCTCCGTGGATAGAATAGCCAAAGAGTAACTTTTGGGCTTGGACACTGCCGGATGAATAAATCGAGACTTTGACTCCATGTGATTGCATCCATTGCAGCATGTGCACGACATCTGAATAGACATGGCCTTTCAAATCTCCACGTTCATATCCAGACTTCCACATTTTCCCCTGCAGGGCTTTTAGCGAAGCCAGCTTTAGATCATTCGTCACCATGAATCGGATCATGGATGCACAATCTTTGGTATCCAGCTCATTGCTACTCTTTTGCTCTGGAGTAAGATCCTCGGACAGTTGATGAGCAAGAGAATTGTATTCAGTTGGTTGCAATGTGTTCAGATATTCATCCAAATGTTCCAAAACGTAGGGGAACAGAGTGTCTTTCACAAAAGATATAGCGGTGGTACACCCTTCAATATCCAAAAGCAAGTGTTTAGCATCTCTGGGAAGGATGGGGATTGAATTTGCTCCCAGATCACGTGCATTGTCGACTTTTCCCGAGGCATTCCAACCATCCACCTTGACACGTTTTGCGTTGGGCTCATCGGCATTGTCGTCTACGCGGTAGGTGCCGTGAAGAGGGACAAAGCCCGGGTCCAAACCCAACTAAACGAGAAAGAACATGATGACTTGAGCACGATTCCTTCAACAATATACGATACCACACGCCTTCCATTCTCATTCTTTAAATACCTTTTTCATTTCCACAGCACTTTGAAACAAGTAGTCGAAGGATTCCGCTTGAGTCTTGGCTTGTTCCCAGGAATCACCCCAAACATACAGGCCGTGACGTCGGACCAAGACACAGTTGCATTTTGGATACTGCTGTATGGCCACTTCCAATTGATCCGCCAACAGATCTTCCGAAGGTCGATTGTCGATGATCGGTACTTCCAAAATGTCGTCATACGCGTGATGTCCCACTCCCTTGAGCATTTCCAAATGGGTGATACGGAGAGCTCGACTTGTTTCGGTGGGATCCAACAAGGTTGCGAGTTGGGCATACATGGAGTGTGTATGAATGACCGACTTGGCGGTCGGCCGGTTTCGATAAACAACGTACCAAAGCGGCGTACAAGCCGATTGCCTCAACCCTGACGTTTTGGGCGGAACGACAACATTCCGATCCATGTCACTGCGTAAAACATTGAGGTGTGTCAAAAACAAAGTGAGCCTTCACACAATTTCAGTTACTTTTGGGATACGGAAGAACGGCACCGAACGTACAGCTCAAATATGTCGTCACCAATCATGTCCTCTGCCAAACGTCATGAGGGGCAAACAACAACAACAACAACAACAACAACAACAACAAAAGAGTGTTGGATTTTGGAGCATTGCAAATTAATTGATAGGACAACATGTTCCAAGAAACATCATGGGAATTTTCTACCTTTTTGGATACCACTGGGTGCCACAAAGACTCTCCAGGGCCGTCCCTCTTCTGGTCCGCCAACCCGGATACTGACACCACCACCTGTGCCGGTGGCCCATCCGAATCGATAGAACGTTTCACAGAGTTGAGAGATCAATGCTCTCACCGACCGTGCCTCCTGGTCGACATCTTCTGTTATTTTAGCTCCTTGACTACTAAAGGATGTCCGACGAGAGAATTCCGTGCTACCTTCGCCCCCAACGCGAGACCATCCATCCGCCAAGTGGAGCCATCGACGTTGGGAGGAATACAACTGAAGTTTTCCCTGTCGTGTTTCTGGAAACAGTTGCTTTTTTTTTACGGAGGAGGAAGTAATAACAAAATCGGACGAGCACAAGAGTGAGAACATATTAGAGCTACGAATACTATTATGATACACAGCAACAAATGAAAAAGAAGAAAAACGATCCAACTTTGTGGTCCCTTTTCATGACGCACCGGTGCAATATCTCCATTGCTCCAACCACTTCCAGGTTTATTCATATCCATAGGATCGTCCGTCTCATCCATTGTTGACATTGTTGACATTTGGCAGGTAGAAATTACCAAGGTTGTATGCTTTGCTGCTACTTTTGTTGACGATTTGTCGAAATAGATTGGTTGTATTGCCAGTCAAACAGTCAAGGATAGAGATTGTTTGGGTCTGTGTCGCAAGATTGGGACAATTCCGTTGTGTTTACAGTTATTTACAGTTATTACTGTTTAGTGTCGTTGACTGCAGTGTATGACTACCGGTGGTACGTTACCAATTGACTGACATGTGAGATGGTTGTTGATGATAATCAACCACGTGATGATGTGTCGGATCTTTGTTTCGCGCACTCCTTGCACTTGACCTTGTGTTCGTACATACTATTATACGTAGTACTTCGAAGTACTTCGAAGTAACAATTATGGAGATAATTCCCACAAGTATGATATGATATCATACACGGATACAACGGCTTTCGGTCTATGGTAGTCTAGTAGCTAGGTAGTGGTTACCCGCAGCGACGCTAGTACCCAAACACAACATTTTTCTGCATTTTTTAAAATATTTCTGAAAAATCCCAAAATTAACTGTAAAACAAACCAGACCATCTAAAAGAGCAGGAGCTGAGCATTCCGAAACATATTTTTAAAACAATTTTAGCCCATTGTAGCAAACTTTATACTCATACTACTATTTGTTTCGAATACTATTGGTTGTACATTGTCCGCTGATTGCAAAAAAAATGACCGTAGGACCTTGCTCCTTCTTTGTACGGACCACAACTACGTAATACAGTGCAGACGACTGTGTTGTTCGTAAGTCGAACCTACGAAGTACATGGCTACGAGAAGTTGAGGCTGTATGACTGTGAAACACATCGTCGGTACGTACTATTTGAGGAATTATTTGGGTACCAATATAGTATCGCTGTGGGCAACCACTACCAGCTAGCTAGTATTGCTGAAAAAGATACCACATAAATACGCTTTGCTTGTTGACGCAAATACTTCTTGCATAAAACTATTGCTATGCTCACAATGCGAATCATGTTAGAATTGGAAAAGTAGCAACCTACTAGTAGGAATTCTCTTCCTAGGTAGACCCCATGAATCTCAGCTACTCTGGAGTAGCGAGCTAAAATGATATTGACAGCCGTGCCATATCCCTACTTTACCAATCACAACACAAACTTCAATGATAACTCTAGCTACTAGACTACCTCTACCGTAGTAGCCCAGTAGAGCATCGTTTACAGTGGATTCCGAAAACAGCAATCCATTAATCGGCCCTGATCCCATTTTATGACTGTGATAAAATAATATGAGTTGTTAATGATGAGGCCTGACAACTCTTCTTTTTTTCCAACAGTCGAAGCACTCGTACTGTCGTACTGACAGTAACTAGTACTCACGGTCAGTACCTCTATGATACCGTTTGTTGCACGTACCGTAGTACCGGTATGTCAGACGTCGCAGTAGGAAAAGTTTTTGCTGTTTGCTCATCACACGCTAAAGAGTATGATACCTACAGGAGTGCTGGTGGTATACACTAAATGTATACCCAGTCGCAGCCTCGGCTTCCGCAACTCCTGTGGTGTGGGTGTGCAATACGCACTAGTCTAGTAGGTAGGAGGTCCTGGCGGACCACGCGCTAACGTGCGCCTGCTCGCGTTGTACCTAATCTAAGGATGCATCCGGGTTAGTTACAACGACTCAGCTGTTGTGTGGAAAAGTAAGAGACACACAACGGGGGATTGCCAGGAAAAGCTAGTTGACTAGTACGGGGAACTGCACGCTTAAGGGTCCCAGTCCCGTAGGATTATCGAAATGCCGAGGGGGGCTAATGGATCCGGAATGGGATGCCATTGCCAGAATAAGGGCATAATGGGGCTGGAGCAAGCCACCATTGTTGAATTAACGCCAAATCAGGCTGGAGCAAGCCGTCATTGTGCGATTTGAAAGATAGTCCCGTAGGATTATCGAAATGCCGAGGGGGGCTAATGGATCCGGAATGGGATACCATTGCCAGAATAAGGGCATAAAAGGGACTGGAGCAAGCCACCATTGTTGAATAGAGGCAAAATGGGGCTGGAGCAAGCCACCATTGTGCGATTTACACCGAGGGTTGTCGATATCGTTGCGAATGGGAGGCGATGTCGACAGGATGACTGTAGAGGTTATTCCCAGGGGTACTGGAAAGTGCCATTTGAAACATGGTGCCAAGGCAGCATACTTACTTCAATGATGCCACTAGATGAGAGTGCATAGCGGCGAATCCATCGTTTGAAATTCTCATGGTGAATCACCACAGAGAAGCTCAACGGCAGCAAAAGTATGATGTTGTTGCAATGGCTGCTACAACCAGGCTACGGTCTTGTTTGGTCCGTCCGTCTCCCGTCCTTCGCCACCAACTTATGCAGCGACCCAAGCAACCTAAGCAGCCATGGTACATCCCATACATTGGCTGCATCCTAGGGCTTGACGTAGACTAGTTCCTTATCTCTACAGACGACTTCGTAAAAAACCAAAGCAGCATCTCTACGACAAGCCAGAAGCGTGCAGGCAAGGGAAGTGCATAATATCATTGCCTGTATGCTCAGGTCTTGTCCGCCGTTGGACTAGTGTTTGGAGTCGGGATTCGAGCAGTAGACGGGCAGAGGACAGACACAAGACCAGAGTTGCAGGCATCACACATATCCAAGCACACAATTCCTGCAACGCTGCAATCCCCATCGCTATGAGATAGCAATGGAGATTCCGTGTTTTTTCAAAGCAGGATACGGTAACGATGAGAGTTGATTGGCGTGTTAGCCCTATGTTACACAGTGCTGGTGCGTCACGTCCGCCGCACAGTCAACCTCTTATTGTTTTTCACTATCGCCTGGTGTGTTAGCTGCCCGCTACACTATGCTGGTGCGTCACGTCCGCCGCACAACCAATGGCATTGCATTTTTTACTTTCAATCGTCTTGTTTGCTGCCTATCGCCTGTCATGGCATTTCCCTCAAAATCGGTTCTGCCCCAACCTGAGAGGATGTCGGCCTTTCATGGCCTTGCTATGACCTTTTATGGCATTTCCCTCAAAATCGGTTCTGCCCCAACCTGAGAGGATGTCGGCCTTTCATGGCCTTGCTATCGCCTTTCATGGCATTTCCCTCAAAATCGGTTCTGCCCCAACCTGCGAGGATGTCAGCCTTTCATGGCCTTGCTATCGCCTTTCATGGCATTTCCCTCAAAATCGGTTCTGCCCCAACCTGAGAGGATGTCGGCCTTTCATGGCCTTGCTATCGCCTTTCATGGCATTTCCCTCAAAATCGGTTCTGCCCCAACCTGAGAGGATGTCGGCCTTTCATGGCCTTGCTATCGCCTTTCATGGCATTTCCCTCAAAATTGGTTCTGCCCCAACCTGAGAGGATGTCGGCCATTCATGGCCTTGCTATTGCCTTTCATGGCATTTCCCTCAAAATCGGTTCTGCCCCAACCTGCGAGGATGTCGGCCTTTCATGGCCTTGCTATGACCTTTTATGGCATTTCCCTCAAAATCGGCTCTGCCCCAACCTGAGAGGATGTCGGCCTTTCATGGCCTTGCTATCGCCTTTTATGGCATTTCCCTCAAAATTGGTTCTGCCCCAACCTGCGAGGATGTTGGCCTTTCATGACCTTGCTATCGCCTTTCATGGCATTTCCCTCAAAATCGGTTCTGCCCCAACCTGCGAGGATGTCGGCCTTTCATGGCCTTGCTGTCGCCTTTTATGGCATTTCCCTCAAAATCGGTTCTGCCCCAACCTGAGAGGATGTCAGCCTTTCATGGCCTTGCTATCACCTTTCATGGCATTTCCCTCAAAATCGGTTCTGCCCCAACCTGCGAGGATGTCGGCCTTTCATGGCCTTGCTATTGCCTTTCATGGCATTTCCCTCAAAATTGGTTCTGCCCCAACCTGAGAGGATGTCGGCCCTTCATGGCCTTGCTGTCGCCTCTCATGGCATTTCCCTCAAAATCGGTTCTGCCCCAACCTGAGAGGATGTCGGCCTTTCATGGCCTTGCTATCGCCTTTCATGGGATTCCCTCAAAATCGCCATCGCCATCTACGGCAACCATCTGTGTTTCATGTGCTCCCGCTGACCCCAGCGCCATTGTTTTGCTCCATTTCTGTCCCTCAGTTACTACCCGGGCCCAGGCGACGTTGCTCGCGCCGGGCCGACACACTATTTGTCTTGTCTATTTGAGTCCCGGCTGCATTCCCGCCGGGTCGGCACACACCCGCGCTGGACACTGGTTGATGTTCACCGCCTGTCCCCACCCTCCCCATTTCTACCGTTCTCCTGATTCCCTCATGTACGAATCTCCCACTGGCGTGTGCCCATCCTGACCATTGGGTCCCGTTCATCCTCACTTATTTCCCAAAGGGGTATCACGAAAGTCGACCCTTTCTTGGTTCTTGTTTCTTTCCCTTTTCTGTCCACATCGCACCCTGACTACCTGCCGCCTCTGTTGCTATCCCCTAATCCTGTCACTGCTAGGAGCATTGGATCCGACACGGTAGTCGTGGAATTTCCATTGGAGCCACTCGGACATTCCCACCGGCGCCTATTCAAAATTTCCATTGGCGCCAATCGGATATTCCCACCAGCGCCTATCCATCCAAGATAGCGGTTGAATATGGCAGTTGCAGCTTTTCCGCTGACTCTACTTGGACATTCCCTCCGACGCCCATGGCTTCAATGTGGCAGTTGAAGAATTTCCATTGGCACTACCCAGACACCTTACTGGCGCCCACTCGAAACACATCCCCATTCTAATGACGGTTGAATTTAGCAGTTGCAGCCTGTCCACTGGCTCTACTTAGACATCCCCTCCGGCGCCTATGGATCCAATTTGGCAGTCGCAGACTTTCCATTGGCGCCCATCGGACATCCCAACTGGCGACTACTCACCAGAGGAACGTGGTGATCAATACACATCCCTATTCCGATCTCCACTTTAGTTCCACAATCCGGTTGCTTCACTTTCCACCTCCGATTGAGCTCACAATTCGAGCTGCTTTGATCGCTTTCAGCCTCTTTCATCTTGCGTCACCATGGCACCATTGACCCTCTCCCCCCTCGCCTTTTCCAAGTTCCTCGCCAACCACCGTGGCTATGGCACTTTTTCCAACTTGGATGCCCGCGACCAACCCCTCGAGCAACTTTGCCAGGCCTACCTGTCGTCCGTTGGATCCGCCACCCATCAGGCCCTCGGTAGCCAGATCATCCACGACCCGAAGATGCGCTTTGTGTACTCATGCAACGGCTGCCTTGCCCTTATCCATTCCATCGTTTCTTACCGCCTCGACGGTCAACCGTGCTACCTCGCCGTCGCCTCGGACACCATCGGTAGCTACCCCCTGGTCTCGTCTCACGATCTCCACATGTTCGATCGGTACTTCCTCGGCATGATGGCCGCCAACGATGCCAAGACATCCCATTTCCCCACCGTCGACGCTTTCCGACCTGTTGAAGTCCCCAAACATGGGGATGACGATGCTGAGACCAATACCCTGACCGAACTTGGTTTCCCCGACGCAGTAGAGGAGACGATTCCCGTCTTTACTCTTTTGCCACAAGTGTTGCCCATTCCCCCCAGTTTTTCGGTCCCCGTTGGACTACAGGTTGACCAACCACTTCCCCAAGGCCGGACCTATTATCCCGCTTTCGAGGCCTGGTGTGCTGCCATCCGCCATTGCCATTCCTACAACGATGGCAGGCCTTTGAATACTCCCACCAGAAATTGGCTCTTCCAGGCAACTTCCTTCGCTGACTGGGAGGAGCTCAACGCGATTGACAACAATGATCCGAACTCCGTCGAGGTGAACACCGCCCCCACCCCTGTCCCGGAATACTCGGCCACAGCCCTCGCCATTTGCGACCGTATTACGGCAATAAGCGAGGCAAGCCTGCTTTATTGGTACCAAGATGCCCAACTGTCTGCCGAAGAGTCGCTGTTCCTCCACTCGGCGGGACCTCAGCAACAGGCCCAGCCCCCATCCTCGTCCAGCGATGTTTTCCTTACTTTAGCTAAGAGTCTGACGGATGCCAAATCTTCGAAGGACCATATTGATTCACAAGACTTCGACGCTCTCCTCATTAAGTACCGCCTTCTACTCTCATACACCCCCGACGGTGCCTCTCTCACATACGCTGAACTCGCCCCGGCTGTCAAAGCCGCCTTTCGTCTTCGGAACAATGTCACCCGTGCGAACCAAGTCCGCCAAGCTTTTAAGAATTTCGTCGATCTCCAAGAAGCTCGTGTCGACAGCTGCTACCAATTTGCTCACTTTTTGGTTGACCAGATAGACACTCCTTTCGTGAATGCCCTTGTGGCGTTCAATTGGTTCGATGCCCCGTTATATCTTCACAGACTGTCGATCGACCGGCTCATCTCACTTTTCCAGTTCCTTCCCGTCAGCGCGCAGAACGCCTCCTTTACCTCCCGCGTGGCCACTGAGAATGCGGTCTACGACGAAGAACTCGCCGATGAAGACACGACTCGACGTACCAAACGGAGTACCCACTTGTTCATTCATGGTGACCAACAAACTGTCAATGACATCATTCGCGGTGCCAACAATTTCCTCTTCTTCCTTGAGTTTTTATCCCCGGATGCGACCTCTATGTGGGTGTCCGGAATTACCTACAAGTTCTTTACTTGTCCCCCGGCAAGACTTGGTTGGCGGTGTACGAACAACATTTTCCCCACCTCGCCCACAACCTCCTTATGGAGGTTCAAGATATCCTGATCCCGTTTGCTTCCATTGCCAAGGACGCCCCTACCGTGACAGGACTCCTTCAGAACCCAGATATGGATACCTCTCCTGTCCTTAAGGCCCTAGAAGGTGCTGCCACCGCTGCGAAAGATCGACGGAACGTCCTCCTACTCGCCATACAATCGCACGACGACATCCGTTACAGCTCCCCCCGCCCAACTTGGGCATGGTTCATGCCACCCTCTGCACAACGTCCGCAGTTACCCCGTACTGACGACCGGCCTGATCGCCGACCCCCCGCCAAGAAAACACGCACCACATCCAGTGCTCCCAGTCGACCTACTGACGACGCCCGTCCGAAACAACCGGGCATGTTGATCTGCCACCAGGGTCGACTCCCCCGTTGCGAGATGTTGTTTCCATTGACCGACGTAGAGAAGGCACCACTTTGCTTTGGTTGGACTTTTGTCAGCTATTCCTGCCGCGCCCTTGCTTCCGGGAAACGATGCAAATTCTTCCATGCCAGCTCCGTCCAGGATATCCCCGATAAGCAACGCCAACGATTCATTGATTGGGCGTCCACCACCCCTAGCATTTCCTTCGCACCCGGCAAGGGCCCATCACCCGAAGGTACGGAATCCGGGTAACCTATTTGTTTCTTCTAGTCGGTCCCTCTCCACGGAGCGACATAAACTATAGCTGCCTTTCTTTGTGCGTTTAAGCTTCGAGATATCATGCCTCACACCTTCACAGTGTGTGTCCCCTCGTTCCCTTTGACATCACAGGAACTCTCTGCAGTCGGTGTCCTGTCCAGTAGACCTCACTTATCCCCTGTACTATCACTTTGTCCTCCTGGGCAAACTTCCCCCTCCCCGGCTTCCCCCCCATCGGAACCTATTGCCCTACCCATCCATTCCAAGTTCCTCCCCACGCCTCACGATCCGCATCTTCTCCAACACCCCCCAATGGACCTTCCGTCCAGTGAACGTGATCGTCTGGTCATGTCTTTGGACCCTACGGTTCAAGACGCCATTAATTGTAAATATGGTAAGCCCACCACGTCTATATCTTTCTGTTCCGAATAAGTTTTCCGCCACGTCATCCCGCACCTTTTCGCATCTACATTGCTTGATGAAACCTCGACCGACTCACTTCGAGCCGCTTGCCCGCTTTACCGCCTATACGAAGAATTAGTCAACGAATTCAGCCCTTTTGACCCTCATTTGGCCCGAGGGTACAGTCCGTATCTTGGTTTCCGAGACGAGACCGAGATCAACCTCTCCCGAGTGCACCACGTCTCTGCAGCTCTTATACACCTGGGCATGAACGTTCCACGCCTTGTCCGTTGGATTGGGGGACCACACCTCGCCACACACCGTAATGTCCCCAGGATTATTTCCTCTCTCCGTGATAGCGTCGACTCGCAGACACTTCAGGATTTGGAGCGTGTGTTCACTATTGGTTCCCCACGACTATGCCAGGCGGCTTCTACCGAAGCAAATTTCCTCTCTTTCATGCGTTATGGCAACCATGCGTCTGCTCGGGATAACCCCGACAAACTGATGCAAGTCTTTGTGAAAGATGCCAACAGGGGATTCACCCTGGTGGTAGACGACCGCTTACTCCCTTTTATTCGCGATACACATCTCACTCCGATTGGCATTGTAGACCTGGACAACCCCTGGAAAAGTGAGCGCCCAGTCTTCGACTCAACGTTCCGACCAGAGCCATGGTGTTTCGCCATCAATGATTGGACCGATAAATGCAACAAACCTGACCTCCAATTTCCCGGCTCGTTTCGGCGCCTATTGACCTGGATTTGGAACTTACGCATTTCCTACCTGGACGAGCCCATCTTTATTGGCGATAACGATATCTGTGGCGCTTTCCGCCTCGTCAAATTCAACCCCGAAGTTGTACCCATGCACGGCTACCGCGTTGGCCCCTACCACGGGTTCGCTACCGGCCAGACATTTGGCAATAATGTCTCTGCCGCCAACTTTGAAGTCTGCGCCATTGCCCGCCAGCAACATGCATCTTACCTGTGGAAACATTCCCCTGACAACGTTTTTCGCCGAGCCGCGGCATATGTCCAACGCATGAAGTTTCCCCCTCTTTCAGAACACCCTCCCACGTTTGCAGCTGCGAACGCCGACAGTCAGAACCACGGTGTCTTCCTTCCCAATGGCGACCGTATGGCACCACCTTACCCACACCAAGTCGACGACTGCATGTTCGCCGACATCCGCCACTACTTCCCGTTGACATCTGCTGCGAGCATTATTGCATTAGAAGATGTATTTGGATCCACTCATCCTTGCCAAGAGCACGTCCTCTCGATGGACAAACTTGAACTGGAATATACCGAGTCCCGCCTCGTCGTTGGTCATGTACCCAATTCCCGCCGTATGGTTGTGGAGTTGTCCCCTCGCCGCCGTTCTAAACTTATTGCATATTTGAGTCAGGAGAAGTGGCTCCAACCACGTAAGGCAACCTTGGTGGAGATCGCCACCGTGGTTGGCATGATCGACAGCGCAGCAGAGTTTTTCCACTGGGCACGCGTCCAAGTCCTTGTGTTGCAAGACCTGCTCCGCGATTGCATCCGCCAGGAATACCGTCGGGCTATCAAGTCCCACACACTTGTTACCCAGCTACAAGACTTCCGACGACAACTCCCACACTCCCTCTCTAACCGTTTTGAACAACTTCGGTGTCGCAAACTCGCTGAGTTTGTTTGGCGCAGCCGGCGGCATGTCCAAATTAGCCGTGCCTGTACTTCCGCCCTGAACGTCGTATACGACTACCTCGTCGCTGCGCACCCATGGGAACAGCCTATTGGTCATATTGTGTCTCGCGACCCCGCTTTCTTTGCCACTACCGACGCCTGTGAACAAGCCGTCGGTGTTGCAATCCCTTCCTGGTGTTTCCTCCCAGTCAGTTTACCCTCTTGGCAATTGTTGAAGCCGCCAAGGAAAGGCCGAGCCCAGCTTCATATCAATACCCTCGAATTCATAGGCATTATGTTGGGATTTATTATGACTGCAGCGTACATTTCGTGCTCTCCCTGCCCACACCCCCCATCACCGATTTTATCTTTGGAGTGCGATAATACGGCAGCAGTCAGTTGGTCTCGGAAAATGTCAACGGGATCCGCAGCCGGACGCCGATTCCTCCAGCTCTTCGCTGACTGTGAATACCAGCTCATGTCCCCCCTTGGGCTGGTGGTCCAACATATTGCGGGCTCTGACAACACTTTGGCGGATTTTATCTCACGCCCGTGTGCTCTCTATTCACCCCCACTTACTCACGTTACCCAACGATGTTTCCTTACACATTTACGCCAGGCCTCCCTTCTGCGAAAAGAACTCGCATCTTGGACTCTCTTCCTCCCAAGTCAAGAATTGCTCTTGCTTCTACGCTCGATGCTGTCCTCCGATGTGAACTGGGCGCGACCAACAAAACCAAAGTCTTGCGGCACTTTCGAAGCATGCAAATCCATTTTATCTGGTTCCTCTCGAAACATGAACTCACTGGATCAGTGTTTCCTGTAGTCCTCCTACCATTGGAAACTTTGAATTATATATTCGCGTGCTATGCTGCTCACCTCGGTTCCGGCCACACCCTTAGCCGTCGTGCCGTTCGGAGCGACACTATCCGTAATTATCTCCTGGCTGCCGCGACTCTTGTCCAGCTGTTCCACCCACATAACCTCGACCCCCGCAAGGAGAAGGGGGCACCATCACTCTGCCCAGCCATCGATAAAGTCTTGAAAGAACTTAAACGTTGGGAGAATATCCCCGATCGCCGTGAGCCGTACACTGTAGCCATGCAGCTCCTTCTTTGTTCCAAAGTTGCTGCTTCCGAGCCTTATTCCAAAATCTCTGCCCTTCGCGACTGGTTCTCTGTCATGCTCCATGCAGGTGGTCGCCGTTGCGAATGGGCCCAGCCACACCACATTTCTGACTTACAACGCACCCCGGAGCTGAATATCCGTGGTACCCCTGCAGCCTTTTGTCTCGACGACATTGCCTTTTTCCGTCCCGGGAAACGTTTGCTTACTTTGGACACGGCCCTTGCCCAACCTCACCTACCCACGATGGTCACGGTCTGTTTCCATGTCCAGAAGAACGGTGCACACGGAGAGACTAAACTTTTCACACACAACGCCCATGACCCGAACCTCTGCCCTGTTCGTCATTGGTTATCTATTGTCCAACGGTTCGTTCACCTTGTTGGCCGCGACAAATATATCCCACTGGCTATCTACAAAGACACTACCTCGCACCGTGTCCGTTATATCACATCCACTGACATTGAACGCCAGATGCGACTTCTGGCTGCCGAAATCTGTGACTTGGACCCAATCCGTGACGCTACAGACTTAGCCCGTTTTTCCGCACACTCCCTCCGGGTTGGTGCGTGTTGCGTCCTCCAGGCCCTTGGATTCGAGGAACACGAAATCGAAAAACTCCTTCGCTGGAAATCCAAGATGTGGCAATTGTACACCCGTAACTTGTGTGTTATATCCCAGAAACACAACAAGGCTATTTTTGATGCTTCTACCATGCCTCAATTTTGAATTTCCTTTCCCTTCCTTTCCTTTCCTTTCCTTTTTTTTTTTTTTCCGGTTTCTCTGCGCCTCCCAGTGACATGGCGCCTTCGGACTCGTCTGCTCTGCGACTCGTTGTGAGGCGCATCTTGTGGCAGGCCTTGTGCTCTTGTGTGAACTGTAGCTCTGGCAACTCATGTTAGTTCGCCATAGCTACATTTCGTTCCCTCTCTAGAGATACTACGTTTACGCCACCACATATGTAGCAACCTAGCACCTCTATGGTGGCATACGTACGTACCTAGACTATCGAGCACATGACATCACTGGGATTGCAGAGAAGTTGAGGCGGCGTCAGGGAATATACACAGTATATTCTCTACGACAAGCCAGAAGCGTGCAGGCAAGGGAAGTGCATAATATCATTGCCTGCATGCTCAGGTCTTGTCCGCCGCTGGACTAGTGTTTGGAGTCGGGATTCGAGCAGTAGACGGGCGGAGGACAGACACAAGACCAGAGTTGCAGGCATCACACATATCCAAGCACACAATTCCTGCAACGCTGCAATCCCCATCGCTATGAGATAGCAATGGAGATTCCGTGTTTTTTTCAAAAGCAGGCCTTGTGCTCTTGTGTGAACTGTAGCTCTGGCAACTCATGTTAGTTCGCCATAGCTACATTTCGTTCCCTCTCTAGAGATACTACGTTTACGCCACCACATATGTAGCAACCTAGCACCTCTATGGTGGCATACGTACGTACCTAGACTATCGAGCACATGACATCACTGGGATTGCAGAGAAGCTGAGGCGGCGTCGGGGAATAATATTCCATTGCACTGGAAAGGCAATACCTGACAGAAATTATAATGATTTCTGGGTTCGTACGAACGATATCATAAGTACGTACTGGAGTATGTATGATCATGTCATCATACGGAACGAAACGCCTGACGTAGGCACACGCATCGAACATTAGATGACATTTGCATGATATATTTTACTCGGAGTAGTAAAGAGGTATGTGTATGACCTGCAAAGTCTCTGCAAGGCATACTGTTTCATTATTAGAGAATCGATTTAGCTTTTTACCTTTGTCTAGCTAGCGATCGTTCTGTCCCTGCCAGCACCTCAACTGGTAGCAGTATCCTAGTCACGACCTCAATCCTTTATAAAAGTTGATAGATTAACAGTCGCAGCTAGCTCCTTAGCTGCAGCAACTCATTCCAGTAGTAACGACCGCCTCATCTGCGCGGCCATTTCTACTATTTTTCCTGTCTCTGTTGATACAACGAGACACTTTTGCCACCTCTGTTGCTCTTGCCCAAGTTCAACGAGGAACGGTCCATCAAACGACCACAAACGCACTGCTAATTGCCCATTAGCACAACAACAATCGGAGTATTTCTGTCGAAGCTTAGAAGAGATATTCCCCTACCAGATTTCACTTCCTTGGCGTCTCATCACGATCAAAGTGAATCTCCAACATGTCCCGCAAGACAAGAGGTCAACGCACGACGACGTCCGATGACGAGGATGAAGACCCTCCTGTTCAGAACGTCTCGACCAATACCGACGCGCAACTGCTGAATAACTTCCTGAGGGATGCCATCGATAGGAAGGCTGACGATGACCCCATCAAGTTAGCCCTCAAGAAGGACCGGATTGAATCCATCGACATGTTACTCGGACTCATTTACGCAGACATCGACCAAATGACCTTCGACACGCAAGACGGTCTCGAGGCCGACGGATCTACTCCCAAGTACAAGACTGAGAACTTGCCCCCAAGACACAAAACTTTGCTCGTACATCTCAGAACATTTATCATTTACGAGGACGAGGTCAACGGTGTCGACATACAGGACGACTGGACAAAATTTGACAAGAAGAAGTTCAAGAAGTATCGCATCTCGCAGGAGGCAATCACGCGTTACCATCACTTCAAGAGCACTCCCGTCGTCACCAGTATCCCTGTGCTGGCTCAGCCTGGTCCCATCCAACAGAATCAGGAAACTGCTAACAAGGCAATCCAAGATTGGAAACGGGGAGTCAAGAGGGATCCGACCATATTCCATGACCTGAGCAGTGACGCCATCTGGGAAAGCTGGAACCGCTCCTTCACCAGCACCATCGGTGTTCAGATGTTAGGGCATCTTCTTAACTCTGGCTATACGCCTAAACCAAACACGCCCAAAGCCGCAGTTTTCCATCTCGAGCGAGAGTATGTTTACGATGTGTTGCACCGGGTAGTTAAGACAGACAAAGGAAGGGAAATCGTCCGTAAGCACTTCCCCACCAAGGACGCTCAGAAGGCAAACGAGGAATTTATTACCAACGGTCCGCAGGTGCAATGATCAGTACCAATGAGATATATCAGTACCTGCTCAATGCCGACATCACAGAATGGATTGGTGATGCCGAAAAATTCCTTCTGCACTGGTTCAAACAAGTTCGGTTGTACGAGAGCAACGCGGATCCCAACGCTTTCTTGTCCGACACTCAGAAACTGCAGCTGTTGGCTAACGCAGTGCAAGGCCATCCGGTGTTGTCCCTTGTCCAAGATCAGCTCGAAGCAATAACTGCTTACGATCCGACGAAGAAACCCAACATAGAGCAGTACAAAAACCTCCTTTTTAATGCTGCCGTATCTCAAGATCGTCCATTTATCACCTTCGTCGAGCTTGTCCCAAAGTTGACGAACTGCGTCAGGGAGGTCCCTCCAGGGAGGCTTCTGTTTTGAGGCCTCGGATCTCATAACCTGGTAGGGGTGTGTGTCAGTATAATACGTGCCATATTCCTGAGATTGGGGTCGTTCAGACTCGTGCGTGTAAACGCGACGGGCAATTGACTTCTTGGAACCACTCTTGATATTGCGATCTTTTCGTACGGCGGCATTAAAAAGGAGGTTTTTGTACTGCTCTATGTTGGGTTTCTTCGTCGGATCGTAAGCAGTTATTGCTTCGAGCTGATCTTGGACAAGGGACAACACCGGATGGCCTTGCACTGCGTTAGCCAACAGCTGCAGTTTCTGAGTGTCGGACAAGAAAGCGTTGGGATCCGCGTTGCTCTCGTACAACCAAACTTGTTCGAACCAGTGCAGAAGGAATTTTTTGGCATTAGTATTTTTCATTCTCCTCTATCCCCAGGGTCCCGTACCTCCCTTGCGTAGAAAATGGTACAAAAGTGACTCTGGTCCGTCTGTGCTTTGCTACCTTCCTGGATAGCGGCCCGGCGCTCTACTTCGTGCCCTTTTTTTTCAATTTGCTGAACAGCAAAGATTCCGTCGTCTGTCGTCTCCCCGTACCCGGGACTCCTTTTTCAAAGGCATCATCTTCCTTGTCACAAGTGTTTCGTCCTCTCCGCATAAAAAATGAAAATGCCGCCAAGACCTTGTGGTGCTACAGTCCTTGTTGTTGGTATACAAAGTGGTGTTTTAAACTGTTCCTGCGGTTTCCATGACATATGTGGAGACCAAGTGAAAGAGAATTCGCTCCTTCGGTTTGAAAAAAGAGTAGTGGAGACAGGTACGTACGTTACTTCCGATGTCTTAAAAATTACACATTCTCTCACCGTTCTGTATTCCATTTCCAGATCAAAGCGAATACGTATGGCATGGTGTCGCCTTTTTGGTGTTGGATGGAGGCATTGCATGTTGCGTTGGACGTCTGGCTCCCATATACGACAAGACTCTTGACCACTTAGACGGACGGCTAGCTCAAGTGACGCTCCTTTTTTCCGACAGCTCATGTCCGGAAAAAATCGAATATAGCCGCAGCAACAACGGCGTCTGCCTCGCAACACTTGTGGACACTACTATTCCGGGTGATCGGGCACTAAATTCGTTGTTACGTAGCATCGAAGGGAACTACGGCGATTAGCGAAGATCAAAATAAAAATATAAATGAAAAAATCAATGACACAAGTTTTATTTTTATTCCATCCTACAATGACACAAATTTTATTTTTTTCCATCTTTCATGTTCTTGTTCCACGCTCTTATACAAACCAACTCAGGTTACTCTTCTTCCAGCTGTTCCGGACAATATCTTCTGGCAATTCCTGCCAAGTGCCATTCACCCACTTTTGAATTTCGTCCCTGGAAGCGTTTGGTAGGTCCACATCCGCCTCAGCATGGTTAATCATCCAACGAAACCATTTCTGTCTGACCCGGTCCTTGAAAGGTTTCCCTATGCCAACATCTATAGGCTGTAGTACCCATGTACACTTGCCAGGAATTAGTTTCAAGGTTACTCCAAGTGAATCCATTCTTGTTCGAAACGAGGCAGTGTCATGCGCAGCGAATTGGTCAAGAAAAAGATAAACAGGTGAACCGGCTGCATGTTGTTGCAAATGGGGAACAAGGACACCATCTACCCAGTCATTTATGTTTTCCTCGTCTTGCCAGGCGTTGGATTGACAGCTGAGCACCATGTTGTCTCGATACTGGCTGGCTGCAAGTTCTCTGGTCGCAATCGTCCCGCCTCTCTGACCCTTGAAGATGATCATGGGTTTCAATTTCCCTCCATCGGCTGTGATAGTAAGGGAGACGGTGCATCTAGTCTTCGAATTTCCTGTCTGGCGAACGGTGACGGTTTTTTCTCCTTCTAGTTCCAAGGTTGTGCTAGAAGCCAGACTGAACGGCAGGGGTGTCTGGTCCATGAACGGCAGGGGTGTCTGGTCCATGTTGATAATGTACTCCTTCAACACATTCGGGGCACTCAAGATTGGTCTTATTTCCGACAGCCATTCCTCGGCCCGATCGATCGCCTCCTGTGGATGCTCCTGCGACACATGTGTACGCCGTCGATTGACGAGACAGTTGGAGTTACAAAGACGCCGAATCAGCTGATACTGCACTTCATATGTCTTTGCACGGAATCCCTCGTCCAATTGGCAGGCCTTAATCACCAAATGATTGTAGGTTATACCTACACCTATCTGGCGCATCTCAAAAGCATGTCCGATAACCGCATCTTCAAGGTACTTGATCGTGGATGGTTTCCCCTTATGGAGCGAACGTGCCCTGGGTCTGGTGAGAGACAAAACATCGCGCTGCTTTCTCCAATTTCGGATCTGAACGGCTTGAACTCCATGCGACCTGGCAATCGATTTGAGAGACTCTTTATTGTTCAATTGCCTTTCGTCGGCATCACGAAGAATCGTGAGCTTTCGTTGGACGGTGATGGCAGCCCTTGGCATTTTGTTTGAAAAATTAACTGGGGGGGGGGTAGAGGAGAATGAAAAATACGGTAGACATACTTGTCCGTTCACTCGGCAACCATTCGACGGGGAGGACATAATATCATACGACTTGCATACGATGTATCCATACCTCGTGTTCTCCTTGTGATTCCCGTTCACCCTTTGTGAGAATGAATTGCTAAAACTCAAAGACAGTAGTGTCAATGATTTCGACATGTTGCAATCAACTGTAATAATAATAAGGCACGACGAGAACAGTTCGGATTCGATTTCAACTCCGTTCCTACTCTAGCTAGCTAGTAGCATCATAAAGGTAAAAAAGCTTGGTTGCGTCTCTGACTCGTTGCAGAAACTTTTTGATACCTCAATGTCATTTATTGAAAACAGATCTGTTCTCAAAACCTCTTTCAGATATATTGACAGATACCGCGTACAGACAGATTTTCAGGTATCAATTTCACCGGTTCTAGAGGTTGTGGGAACAGGCACTGAACGACTATACGGCACCAAATCATAAGTAACAGGTACAAGCGGATAAATGTTGCCGAACAAACATGTAAGCATTTCCATTGTTGATAATTCGGAAATTGCTGTAGAAAATTCATTTTGAGGTCGGAATCATCTGAAAGACAGTGGTTCTCGTTATCCCGTCCTCCCGGACTGATGGTTGTCATTCCTGCTGAGCTGTCGCTCCGAAACAAGTTTTTGGATTCAACCTGTAAACAACCGGAAACGAAGGCCAGGCATTTTGAAGGGGAATACGTCAACAACCACATCCTGTTCATTAAAAAGTCTACTGACATTTCGAAGATCTCGCAGCGATTGCATACTGTGAAACTACATGTGATAACATCTTTCGCCTCTCTTCATCATCATTCTCCGCACCGTTCTAACCTTAACAATGGCGGAAAATTCTCAACTTTCAGCTGCCCTGCGCCTTAACAACGAAGCAGTATCATTGTTGGTAGCAGGGCAAGAGTGCAAGGCCCTCTTGCATCTGCAGCAGGCTGTTGGTATTGTGAAGAGGAGCATTGCTAGGCACCTTCAACGGGGGGCGTCGACAATACTGCGCAAACCGGTAGTCTCAAACCCGGAGAGCCACAAACACGAACTAACACTGGAACAGCTGCATCAAGACTCTGTACAACTCGCAGGACTGAATAACCTCCAATGTTTTGTTTTCAACAGAGCTTTTCGAGTAACTTCAGATCAGCTCCCTTCTTCACCTATTGAAAAAGCAGCGCAAACGGGCAGTGCAATAATCATTTTCAACATGGCACTGGTATTGCACAGAGCATGTTTGCTTCAAAACCGCACAGTTCCCGCCTCCAAGGCCCTGGCACTCTACAAAATTGTTTTGCACCTAATCAAGTCGTCCTCAGCTTCACCAGCTTCGTCTTCTGTGCAAGATATTGGTCGAGCGATACAGGTGGCAGCCTTGAACAACATGGCACAATTGCGGTTTGAAGAAGGGCAATACGCTCAAGCGTCTCGCGACTTTGGGAGCTTGGCTAATCTCATGACGACGATCCAACAAGCTCCTTTGGGAGCGACTGAAATGCAAGGCATTGTTATTAACATTCTATGCCTAAAGAAGGGTGCCAAATTCGCACCGGCAGCGTGAGCTACTAGCAAGACATGCTATTGGGGGTTTGTACAATGTTGTTATCATTTACATTAGTATATTTTAATTTATGTTATTACTATTATTGGCTTTCCTTTACTGCCAGTAGCTAGCTGTAGCAGTAGTAATGCCGTAATGCATACCGGTACTTCAGAAATGTGATGTTTGTAAAGTAGGAACTTGTTCTACGATCCGATGTTTCTCGAAGTCATCAGGCAACATAGTGGTATGTAGCTAAATTTCCCATCATTTTCATCATTATTATTTGTTGCAATCGCTGTTGCCGGAATCGCTTCCGCTAATGATGAGTTGCTTACAATTAACCTGTGGGGAATTGTGTGATTTTCGCATAAGAGACCACGGCGTCAACGAAACATCACTACACGCAAAAAATGAGAAGCTTTTCTGATCTCCAGAAGAGTTTTTTACCATCGAGCATGTCCAGTAGTGAATCCAACAAGATGTTGAACGGAGAAAACGATCGATCTTCTCACCGGTTCAACATTTTCTGCATAGGAGCTACTCGTCCCATGAAGGGAACAGAAAGCACCTCAGTAGAACGCTATGGGGGGTACTCGTGTACGGTAGTCTACCTCGACGAGTCTTGCGTCTCTGTCCGTAACGACACGCGCACCGTAATCACCTACCGTAGGTAACTGTAATAACTGATTAATAAATAATGACAACCGTACTGGGTCTGTATTAACTCGGCACTCAGCACTTATACGGTTAACTTTGAATACCTAATAAGGTAGATAAACCGTAATGACACACTGTGACAAAACCTACGTCGTATCATACGAACCGTAGTGCCAGTACCTATCATACCTACCGGTACCGTACAGTAGTCCCCGGGTACCAACAGTACGTACTCCGTTCACGTCTTAACCCTTTTAACGGATCAAATTTACGTGGAAGTGGGATTTGTGGATCACGATGGGAACTGATGACTATCTTTCCAGCTGTTGTAGTAGCTACTGAGTTAATCCTCCTCATACTACATTATCTTGCAGTATGCAGATACTCAATATAGTACAAATTGCTTAGGTGACTGGAGAAAGAATCAACACAGCACAGTCTACTTCCTAATGGCACCACCCTCCAACACATATTTGTTCTCACAAATTTGGGCAACGGTCGGCCGGAACGCCTGGTCGTAGGTCAAACAGAGTCGCAAAAACTCCTTTCCACCATCAGAAACGGCAGGCTTGTCGGGAATGTGGACTTCGTTGGCGTTCAGCATGGTGTGGTCTGCCAAGATCTTGTCTTGAGTCTTGCCTTCTCCAAAAGGGCGCCGGCCGTATAGCATTTGGTAGAAGATGACGCCAATCGACCATACATCAACCTTGTTGCTGATCCGTACTTGCTCTCCGGTGAAGAAGCATTCTGGGGGTAGGTACCAGTAGGTTCCCGCACCTTGACTAGTCAGTTCCATCGACTCTGCTGGGTCCGGAGCGTCCACTATCTTGCTCAGTCCAAAGTCGGTAATTTTAGCATCACCAGCCTCATCAAACAAGATGTTACCCGGTTTCAGATCGTAGTGAATGATTCCCTGTCTAGATCCGCTTGGTTGGCTGAGATATTGCATCCCAGAGAGGATTTGCAGCAAGATTGCTCGAGCCTGTCGTTCTGGCAGTCGCTTTTTGGATTTCAGCATTGTATCCAGGTCGGTCCCCTTGCAACATTCCAAGACAGTGGCAAAAGAGTTGGCATCTATTTCAAAGACATCGAACAAACTGACGATGCGAGGGTGTCGAACATCTCTGTGGATCTCGTATTCTCGCGTCACGTGTTTGGTGTAATTATCTTTCTTGCTGTCGGGCCATCGTGGATCGAGCTGATGGATTTTGACCGCCACCTCTCGAAGTTCCTTGAGATCGTAGGCTCGCCAGACCTCGGAGAATCCTCCCTTGCCGAGCAAACAGTCCAGCACGTATCGATCATGCAGCTTGGGTCGGTGATTGAATCGAGACGAGTCTTCAGCCTCGACCAGCTTGAGGGCACGGATATGGGCTGCCTTTTCATCGTTCAACGCCTGATCGGCAGCCACCAATTCTTGGTCTTCTCGTCGTAAGGTCTCCATATGCATTTCCATGGCTTCCCTGGCTTGTTCCACATCCAATCGTGTTGTGACGGATGTATCTGGTGGCAGTGTCACAGATTTCTCATTGTCTTTGGTATTTGATTGTTGTTGTTGTTGCTGTTGCTGTTGCTGCTGCTGCTTCTGTTTCCACTGTTCTTGTCGTTCCAACAGTCGTCGCATTTTTCGTTTCCAGTCTTCCTTGCGTTGTAACAGGTCTTTGGTGGCATATCCTTCCTCCCAGGATTCTACCGCTCGCATTCCTGCCCGGGTGTACACGACCTTCCCCAGTCGGGCCCCATCTGCAGCCAAGGTTTCTCGGACGTGTTTGGCTTGTTGTTGGGATCGCCATCGCAACAGTTCCTCCAAGACTCGTCCTGTGGCATGCTGCTTTTGTTGCATGGTTCGTTGCACCGATTCGAGTTCCTGTTTTGTTTTGGTAAGGGCCGCTTGCAACGCCGTGTGCAAGATGGTCTTGTTATTGGTGACAGCCTTGAGCTGTTCGTCCTTATCGTCCAGTTGTTGCTGGAGCTTGTTGCATTGGGCCTCCCAGTCGATCAACGGTTGTGGCGGTGATGGTGATACGGATGACGATGTTACTGTTGTTACTGTTGTTACTGCGGTGGAAGGTGTTGTGACATTGCTGGACTTGGGTCCCATGTCATATGCTTTTCCAGCAGCAGGTCCCTTTTCACGATGTTTGGGGTTGTTGTTATTGTTGTTGTTGCGCTTTGGATTTGAGACGGCCGAGAAGAAATAATCATGGATCCGTTTGTTGTTGGGTGGCGGTAGGGCTGTTTGGGCTGTACGTTTACTGTTGGTAGTATTGTTCGTTGTTGTATTGTTGTTGTTGTTGGTATTGGTATTGGCAGTGGTGGATCGTCCCGGATTGGACCGATCCCTCGAATGTTCCGAATAGGTGGTTGGATTGGCCCGAGGAGATCGTTTCCAATTCGTGTTTTGCACCGGATTGTTAGAAGACGAATCTCTGCTGGTGGTTGTAGATGTACCATCGTTGGCAGCAGGAGTTGTGGCTGAAGTTTGTGGTGGTGGTGGTGGTGGTGTTGCTGTTGTACGAGGGCGTTTGGGAGGCGAGGTAGCAGTTGGATTGACCGTTGCTGTTGTTGCGATGTCTGTTCCCAAATCATTGGCATTGGTCGTGAGAGAGTCTTGAACGGATGATACCTTCCGTTTGGGTTGTGACTTGCGTTTCTGCCATTTAAAAAGGGGGAAAGTAAAAGGAGTGTGTGTGTGTGTGTGTGAGTAGAATTGTTTTTTTAGGATTTTTTGTTTGATTACATTATGTTGATTCGCACCGGTAGAGAATGAGTCATTATTGATGTAGCATCTTTCAACGTACCGTGGTAGTTACAGTAGTACTAGCAATAGGTGTAGTAGCGGTTCCAGCATCAAAAGTGGAATGGTTGGCCAGTAGTTTCCTAGCCACTGGTGGCTTTTCGGTTGTAATGGGAGCGGCTGCTGTTGTCCCCATATCCATATTGTAGTTGTTGTTGTTGGCATCTACAACATCATTGACAGAGGATGTAAAAGGTCGGTTGCCATTATTGTTTCCGCTATGCATGTGAGGACTGACCACAACAATGGGAGGTGATTCAGCAACCACTCGATTTGGTGGTTGAGAAACTGATGTTGCTGTTGTTGTTGTAAAAGATGTTTGTTTGGGATGGTGATTTCCATTGTTGTTGTTGTTGTTGTTGTTGTTGTTGTTGTTGTTGTTATAATGGTTCCCCGTGACCAAAGTCTGTTGACTGCTATTGCTATGAGTAGCATTGGAGGGTGACAAGGCATTCCTGACTGCCACTTTGCGCATATGCTTAGCGGCTGCCTCATTCACAAGCTCCAAACTTGTGGTGGCGTTTATGCGACGATTTGTTGTAGAGTACTGCTGCTGTGAGGAAGAGGGGGAGGACAAATGATTGTTGATTCTGTTGTGGTGGTTGCTGTTGTTACTGTTAATGCTGTTGTTGCTGTGGGAAGAAAAGGATGTCATTGATGATGACAACAATCCATCGTGACTTCCACCAAACGGACTGGTGCTGTTCGAAGTAGTGTTATGACTTGGATGGTGCTGGTGCTGGTAATTGTTGTTTGGAATCCCCCCAGTACTACTACTAGTGGTGGTGGAAGCCGAAAAATGAAACGAATGTTCGGAAAGATTCGAATGTTGCGTTTGTCCCGCTTCCGGCGGAAAGACACCCACTAGTAGTGGTTGAGTGAAACGAGCTTCTAACAATTCCAGCTTTTGTTCCAACGTGCTAAGACCCGGTGGTGGCATTGTATTGGCACTACTACTAATAGTCGTAGTCGTTTTGTGGTTGGTAGTAACAGTGTTTTCTGGTCTTTGTTCCGTGGATGCGGAACCGGAAGCCTTGACAGAGGATGGCATCATTGGTGGAGTCGACGAAGAATGTCTGCCTTGTCTGTTCTCCAACAATCCACAAGTAAGTAGTAACAGTAATTGTATTCTACTTCACCCCTGTCGCTTTGATTGATTGAGCTACTGATTGATTCTCTATCTCGTATATACACCAACAGAGAGAGAGATTGAGAGAGAGTAATAGAGAGTAACGTTGATGGGGATGATGGTGATGATGGAAGGGAAAAAGGAGGATTGAAAAATGATGGAATTTTTGGCGGGAAAATCGACAAACTGCAAAAGAAATCGACTTGGTCACACTCGACAAAAGATCACCTTATCCTTTTCTCCGTTTTTTAATCAAGAGAGTCGATAGGGTATCTTTTTTCCAAACGGTCATCATTTACGACGTCTTCTCGCACTACTCTTTTTAGGAAAAATATGTCATAATCATCATCACAATGTATAATATATATAGAAAGACACGATCAATCTTCTACTCGGAGTACTAATTCACTATCTAGTAGCATACCAGCTACTACTAGAGTCACAAAAAGGCGAGCAACCCCTTTTTTTCTTTGTTGAAATTGGATTCAACGTAATTATCAACACTCATCGTCATCCAACCAACCAACCAACCAACCAACCAACCAACCATCCATCCGACGTGTGCCAAACAACAATGTCGCCAAGGGAACGCGAACTCGAGATACAATTCCAAAATTCGTTGGACGATCTTCGACAGGAACTCGAACAAAAACTTCCCAAAACAAACAACACTACCAATCTCAATGTCGATGAACTTGTTTCTTCCACAGATCTTGACAAAACGCTCTTGAAGTATGTCATGATCTACGAGGCAACTCCAAAAGGGTTGGCCAAGTCGTGTATACAAGATCCAGAACAGGAGGCATGGATTCATAAATTATTATTGAATCAACAACAAACAGACGATGACGTCCTGTTGACGTCTCTGCTCCGTGACATGATAGTGGCCGATGGTCCCCGTGGCAACGAGTATGGGACCGCCATGCACCTCTATCATACAATCATTGAAACGAGCGAACAGTTACCGGAAAATGACCCTACGGGTATTTTACGAAAATTGGCATTGGCCATCTCGTTGGAACATGCCACTCCGGTACCACAAGAAAATCCCAAACGAACGACCGGCGGCGACGACAACAACGAACAAACGTTTGTCGACCCCGTTCGACGATACTTGAACTATGAAATGGCATATTTACAAGGCGAATTGGATCCAAACTTTGAGTTACTGTCCGTATGGGAACTCCGGTTTGTGGTCGATGGATCCGAACCGGACGAAGTTTCCCAATGGGGCCGAGACATGCTTCGTAACTATCGACCCGATCATATCTTGACGGGAAATGAAAAATGGCGGTACGTCGAAATGGTCCGATCCAACATTCGATACGGCTCCGCCAGTGTCAAGTACGATCGGGACGACTTGCAATTGTATCAAAATATCCTCTTGAATGGTGGGATCTGTGGCCGTCGTGCATTCTTTGGACGGTTCATTCTACGAGCGTTTGGTATCCCCACCACGGCACGGCCCAGCAAAGGACACGGTGCACTGTGCCATTGGACACCCTATCAAAAGGATGGGACTGGTGGATGGTGTGTCAACTTGGGGCCCGAATGGGGTGCCGGATACACCAAGACACGGTACAAACCCGATCTCGACTTTTTAGCAACCACACAGGCACGTGTCGACCAAGCCAAGTATGTCAAAGTCAAAAGAGCACAATGGATCGGTAGTGTCTTTCAGGAAAAACCATACTACGGTGAAAAGCAAGTCGAACAAGACAACAAGCCCAATCTAGGATTTTGGTATAAAACGTCGCTCCAAATACAAAAACAAATCATTGATGGATTGCCAACCACCATCCAATCCCAACGTGTCAACAAGAAGGTCCACAAGCCCACCATGGCCGAACAACTCCAAGCCAAGAAGATTCCTGTCGATACTCCGAAACAAATCCTCTACGGTACACCCGATGATCCCAATGCGATTCTCGTACCGGCAGCAACTTTTTGTCAACCTAAAAAGAGTACCAGGGATGTTCAAATCATGAGGAGCTTTCATCCCATTGATGGAGGATGGCAAGTGTACTTACCCAGTTTCCCCTCCCAAGGTCTGACCATTGTCCGAGGAGGTACATGGAAGATGGATCCAGCAGATTGTTCTTCGGGTGCTCGTCTCAAGTCGGGCGGGTACGGCAAGTATGCAGATTGGGGGATGCGGGTGGCATTGTCCGGACCCGACGATGGTAGCGTCCCATCGCAACGCGAACTATCCATCGACCTGGATGCCGTCCATGGTACCGTCAAGTTGGAAATGGTCTTCGTCCCACCCGGAAGTTTCCTGATGGGAGGTGACCCCAACAAGAAAGACGGACGTTTCGAATGCGTGGAAAGTCCCAAACACAAAGTGACATTGACTTGCGGCTTTTGGATGGGCAAATATCCCGTGACACAAGAACAGTACGAAATCCTCATGGGCACCAATCCTAGCAAAAGTACCAAGGATCCGAAATGTCCCGTGGACACGATTGGAGAGAGTGAAGCCTTTGATTATTGTGACAAGATGGTGGAAGTGATTGGACGTGATTTTCGTCTACCAACCGAAGCCGAATGGGAATATGCGGCCCGTGGTGGCATGGGTGATACCAAATGGTTCTTTGGAGATAATCCCCAACAACTGGGTGAATACGCCTGGTTCAAGGATAACTCGGGAGGTAAGAGTCATCCCGTCGGTCAAAAGAAACCCAACCCGTTTGGGTTGTATGACAAGTACGGCAACGTCTTTGAACGTGTAAGTGACAAGTATTCGGTGGACTATTATCAGAAAAGTCCGTCCGTAGATCCTACCGGGCCATCACAAGGGACCAAATCCATCTTTGAATACAAGGTGACTGTACCCACCAGTCGAGTGTATAAATTGGAAGCAGAAGTTGTCACAGCGAATCCCAAACAACATTTGAAGGTGATTGTGAATGGTGACGAATCGAACGAGTATTGTTTGGACTTGCCATGGACGAACGGGTATTGGGAGGACGCGACCTCTCCATGCAATCTACCGTTACAAGCAGGTGAAAATACGATCCGATTCTGGAGAGACAATCCACCCCAGTATGGTGTGTCCGTCAAATCGTTTACCCTTACCCCATGTTCGTAAATACGTAAAATACATACGAAGTAAAGAAAAAAGACCACGAAAAACACTGTTCTCACTACCTAGTAACCTTTACTATATCATCAGAATGATGTTTCTTGTTCTTCTTTAACAACAACAACAGTAGCAATAACAAATAATGATATTGCAAGTGTTAGAGTTCTTCCTTGAATCCATCGCCTTCATCGTCGTTGTTGACATTGTCCTCATCATCCCAGTGCACACCTTCATAGTCTGGCCAATATGTCGTTTTTCCTAGTTTGACGCTGGCCTCATCAATGGGGTTCCACCCCCAATCCTTTTCGTATAAATTTCGTTCTTCGTCCGTCACGGCATCTCCCCAATTGTCCAACAGATCCATATCTTCAGAGGAAAGTTCAAAATCGTACAGTTGTACATTGGCGGTGATCCGTTCCTTTTGAGATGATTTGGGTATGATCAAGAATTCATGTTGCAAGGCCCAACGTAACAATATCTGTGCGGTCGTCTTTTGTGGATATCGTTTTTGGAGTGTCATCAAGACGTCGGATTGTTCCAACCATTCGGAATACCCATGCATGATACTTCCGTAGGCTTGAATTTTGATGTTGTGTTGTTGACACCATTCAAGTAACGGTCGCCGATACTTGTACACGAGCGGATGCATCTCGATTTGATTGACAGTCGGTAACGGTCGACCACTATCTTTCATGGCTTGCAAATGTTCGATACCAAAATTGGAAACGCCGACACTTTTGATGTATCCTCGTTGTTGGTAATACAATATGGCATCCCATGTTTCGATGATCTTTCCTTGAAAGGGCGAATGGACCATGTACATATCGATCGGCCCTATGTTCAACGTGTCGTATGATTCGTCCATGGATTGTAAGGTGGGATAGAATCCATGATCGGCGTCCCATAGTTTGGTAATGACAACAATATCGTCTCGTTGGATGGTCGTTGAGGATGTTGCAATGTAATTTCGAATGGCATCCCCGACGGAATCTTCATTTCCGTACGATTCGTGTGAGGCCGTATCAATCAAACGATATCCCACTTGGAGTGCATGTTGGACCGCCTCATACGTTTTGTCTCCCGTCAAGGCAACGCCCAAACCGACGACCGGAATACGATTTCCGTCATGCAATGTGACCATATCAGAAAGACCGGTCGTAAACGAATCTTTCGTGGGAACAACGGCGTCATTGTTGTTGTTTTCATCAATAGTAGGTTCTTCTGTGAGCGTTGTTGTTTTGGCATTGTTGCCATCAATGAAATCAATGAGCAGTAACAACAAGAGGATCGCGAAGCAAAAGGAATGACGACAAAATCGGTTCATTTTAAACGGAGAGAGGGGAGAGAGAGAGAGAGAGAGATGGCTTCGTATTTTTATCGCAGCATGGGTTCAGTGATGAGAAAGGGATGGAAACAGAAAGTCTTGTCAAATGCGATGTTTCAAGGTTCCAATCGATGTGTACGACAATGAAAATATTTCGTTTACAGTTAGTAGTGCGTTGGAAGAAAAGATCGATGAGAAAAAAAAAAAATCTCCAAGAAAGGTCCCAAAAAGACAATTAGAGGATGACGGGTGCGCGCGCGCGCTCCGCATGGATGATTGATGGGACCCACTGACTCATTCATCGCCACACCGCACACGCGAGTTTGCCAATTGGCACAGTCTCTTTTGCTTGTTTTCAATTTACAGTTACCATGGAGAAAAAGAGACCGACGGCACACAACAAAAACTGTTGATGAAGGAAAGAATTCCCGAAAATCATATGTAGTGTGAAATCCCAAGGTATTACTAGTAGTAACAAGTAATTGCTTGCTGACGGATCATCTAAACTTTGGAATTCAATCAATCAAATGCTGCCTCCTCCAAACCCGATCCGATCCCTAATAACGTTTCTGATACTATGTCTCGTGTGTCATACTGGAGGTTCTGTGGCTTCCACCAAGCGCAACAACCAGAACGAGTCGCCATCTCCGTCGTCTTTGACAACAGTCCAATCGAATGCGGTAGAACGACCAAAACTCGTAACTGATTCGTTAGCCAACAACAAGGATATTTATTACTTTGGATTGGGATCCAACATGTTACGATCCAAATTGGAGGGACGGGCTGTTTGTGGCACCAAAATACACATCAAATCTATGGAACCGGCCTATGTGAAGAATCATCGACTCGCTTTCAATATGCGAGGTTTCCTACCCTTGGAACCAGGAATGGGATCCTTGGAGGCAGTCGTTTCGGACAACAACGAGGAATCCGTCACAACAACAACTACTAAAATGACCAGTACACCATTGTTGGCCTACAAGGAACCGGAATGTCACGGAGCCCTTGTCAAACTATCGGCCGAAGACTATGAACGAGTAATGCGATCGGAAGGTGTGCCAGGATCCAATCGAGGATACGAAGAAGTGGTGGTACTGGCGTATCCGTACCGATGCCAAAAGAACGGGTTATCGTTGTTATTGCGATCCAAACAACAACCCGTCCAAGCGGTGGCATTGCGGGCACGGGAACATGTCCGATTGTCTCATGATCCAGCACCGTCTCGACGGTACATGACGATTTTGCAACGGGGCGCACAAGAATTGGGATTGGATCCCTCGTATCAAGACTATCTGCAACAACATCCCGTTGCACAATCCTGGCCGTTGACACGACGGATTGCCGTTTTGAATTTAGTATTCACCTCCAAATTATCCTTCCAGTACAAGATTCGTTTCATTTCCAAACTTCAAAATTGGCTCTTGTGGAAAGTATATGTTCCACCGACCGCTAACGTTTTCGCGAGAACGTTGTTTGACCTGGCCACGACGTTGATTTTGTTACCGGGTTCCCTTCCCGGGAGCATCATGTTTTTGTATATGAAACTGTTCAACCGCATGTCCCCCATGATGAAACTTATGGTAGAGGGACATTGGTGAGAGACATATAGACTGCACTTCTTTGATGAGGAAAGTCAAAGGACATGATTCAAAAGAAATTCTATTTGAGGGCTATACCAACTACCAGCTGCCATCGATTCCGCATGCGACACAAATTACGCAACAGCTTTTCATCCGCTCAGTGGTACTCTGTTGCCCAAAACTTTGAACCGGAAAGGCAAAAAACCTCACGAATGAGGAATTTCTCAGTGAGAGTCAGATATGGCGTTGTCTTCCAGAATATAAACAATGCTGGGAAGGCAGCAGGAACCACCTTGATACGTTGTATGTGTTGATATCTTCTACCTGTTTATGCTCGATGTCATGCTCAAGACAGCCGTAGCTTGTACCACCGCTGGGGCGATTTCTTCCGTTGCACTGATAGATCGTCTATGGATTCGTGGTTCCCCAGGCACTGACAAACTTGGTTTAAAGCCCCTACCAAGACAAGGTGATTCGGGATTTTCATTTGCAGTTAAAAGACAAATCGTTTTTATTTTCTACTAGCTAGATCCAGATACTCGTTAAACACGAAGACTTATTTCAATTTTCTAAGGAATATGTATGCAATATTCAAATGATAGGGTTGCGTTTCAGTAGGATCTCAAATGATTGAACTGGTAGAACGCAACGCTTTAGTTACAAGCAACGCGCAGGAAATAATCGCCTTCAGCCATCCAACTTCTCAACGATGCGCTTCGCTGTTTCTTCTGCTGTCTGCGCCGCGCCTTCAAAGAACCCAGCCCATTTCATGGAGTATTCTGTGCCACAAAAACGAACGCGGCCATCCCATTCATTATTCAAGAGGCCTTCCCCATATTGCGTCCAAACTCCAGGTCCGACGGAACCGGAATAGCCGCCGCCGGCAAACTGATCTTTCGGCCAATCTCCAATCTCAACCGCAATGGGCGACTTCAATTCGGGAATCTTGTACATACGCACCAAGTCGTCGAGAACAACCTCCAGCTGCTTCTCCTGAGACAATTTTTTCCAGGCAAAATACTTTTGACCTTGAATAAAAGCAGCAATGATACCAGTCTTTTTGGTCGGGTCAGAAGCATCACCCGTGAACTCAACATACTGCTCCGGGGACGTATCAATGCACATGACAATATTTTTGTCGTCGTACCAGTACTTCTGGTCATAAGCAACGAGGATCTTGGCAATTGTACCCATGGGAAAACGCTGCATGAGTTGGTGACGCTGTGCAGAAAGAGGAGGATCAAACAGAACGGCCGACGCGACAGCGGGTGGACAAGCCATCACAATGGAACGGCCGGAGAAAACTTGTCCTTGGCGTGTTAAGGCAAAGACCTCCTGTTTATCAGAGTCGTACTTGACTTTGACGACGTCTTGGTTGACAAGGACCTTGTCGCGACCAATCTTGTCGGCCAGTTTAGGCGGGATCTGTCCCGCCCCGCCATGAATCAAGAAGTTTTCTGGCACTTCTGATTGTGGTGAATTCTTGAAGAGATACGCAAAGTGAAGTACACTCACAGTGCTTGGATGGGACGGTCCCAGTGGACCTAGAGTCGAGCAAGTCACCGTGAAGAAAAACTTGGCAAAGTCTGTCGTCGTGTTGGCTTCCAGCCAAGATGTCATGGTCTGACTGTCGAGGACCTCTGCATCCGGATGAGTGAATGGGAGTTCGCCATCCTTGAAGCCAGCAACAATCTCCATGATTCTATTGCCAGCCTGCTTGGCATCGGCAATCTCTTCAGTTGTTGCTACACCAGCGGGATCTTCGCCCGCTTTTCCTGGCGGCATCATGGCGAAGTACATGTCACCTTTGTAGTCTGTCTGTTTTTCCTTGTAGGTCTTTTGTCGTATGAGACACAACAAAGGGGATAGCGCAGGGGAAGTGAGATGAGTGATGTAGCACATTGTGATTGCGAAAGTTCCAGCGCAACAATAATTGCACCTACAAGACGAGTAACTCCAGACATGTAATCAAACTTTTCGATACCAAGTTCTTTGATTAAGTCGAGCATCAGGAACTGCGTGGGACCCAACCACTGCCCACCCAAATCGACATAGGCTTTTTCTGGACCAACTTCCTTGCCATACATCCGACCCCCAAGACGGTCGCGACCTTCGAGGACCAAAACAGACTTTCCCTTTTGCTGCAAACCTGTAATCATGGTAGGAAAACAAGTTTTCGATAAAGTCAAGAGTCCAAACCACAATCAGTAGTTGTTCTATTGCGGTTCTTCGCTGCTGTCAAAGTCTCCTTGTACTTACGATAAGCGGTCAACAGGCCTGCAAGCCCAGCTCCAACAACTATTGCGTCGACAGTGGTAGTTGGTGTGTTCGTCATGGTGAAAATTTAGATCTTAAATTTGGGAGCAGTATGAAAACTAAAAGTATGTTCGCAGTCGCAGTGCGTGCTTGACCCCCTGTTTCGATTTTTGATGCAATATCCAACTGCTAGCTAGCTACTAGTGCTTGACGTTGGTACGTGATTTCTTGGTACTTCCGCAAAGATCCAATTGCTTTCGTATTCTGACAGACTCCACACTCCCCAAGTCAATTTCGGATTGTACCAGTGTGAAGAGAAGACACATCTTGCATGGAGACTGCCAACTCTACTACAACAGCTTGAGGAATACGGTCGAGAAAAGTACATTACGCATAATCGAGGTCCCTTTCTACTAGAGCGCGGGTACAAAATTATTGGTACCGATAGTGGTATTGACTGTGATATGTCAGTAGACAACTGTAAACTCAAAGTGCAGCAGTTGATGTCCGTCGGTAGCTAACTGTAAATAATACTACTATTAATTAATTGTGAATAAATAAAGTCCGGGGAGTAGGAAAAAAGATCCTCTCTCTACTTGTATGATAGCTTTAAATAGATAGTATTCAAGTAGAGAGTTGAGAGACAGCAAATTGACTGTGAAGTTTCTGCGTTCCTCCCCTCTCATTTACAGGCAAGAGAGGCTTTTCTCTACCTACTGTACCTGGTACGACGGTAGATTCCCTACTACCGTAGCTACCGTAGCTAGCTACCTAGTGGAGTATTTGAGTAGAGAGAAGATTCTCGATTCACTGTCAATGTTTAAGGCGAGCATATCGTTTCGGCCCTCATTGATAAATAGTAGTAATAGTATCTTTTCGCAAGCGACTTCGACGTACTTTACTCTCGATTAAAAAATGAAAACGAAGAACACCACTTTGTTCGTAGTACGTCGTACGTAAGATACTTCTTATTAATCTCTCTATTAGAGTAGCTACCGGTAGTAGGTAACAGTAATTCCGTCCGCCGTGCACCTCGACATCATCCTTTCGTCCAGAATGCGTGAAAAACTACTCCGAATGAGGGGTTCCGATAATCTAATCATCTTTTTTTGTAGTGAATAACTGACTGTTAATTGTAATCTACTCCAAGTATTATACGAAGTAATATCTTTCTACAAGGGACAAGTTTGCTCCAAATGCTTCTGCAATTTATTAGGCGAAGACCTATTATACTTCCTTCCTCTCTATTATACTTCCTTCCTCTCCAGAGTACGGGGCAAACCTCTACTAACTGTAAACAAAGTTAGATAGTAGCAACAATAATCGTTAATGATATTATACAACATACTCCGGTAAAATATACATCATAAATACTGATCATTGTGTCAATCAGGGAGGAGCGTGGCTGATAGTGACGGGGTAAGCTATTGGAGTTGTAATCATATAAATTCTTCCTGCATGATGACAGTTTTATGTCGAATAAGTTGGTGTACTGCCATCTTCTTTTCTTATGGAGACAATCCACTCCATGGCGTCTTGAAAGTTGAAGTCGTTGAATTTGACGTGGCGTTGCTGGGCGCGTCTGCTAGCTAGGAATCTGTAAGGAGATGCCTTTTGTTTTCGAAAAAGCATTTCAGCATGTGAGCGACAGAACCGTCGTATAGTACATCCCGTGACGTTTTGGTAAGATTGTGTTTGTCCAAAGTACACGGAAGGCCTCTTCAGCATCAAAGTTCGAGCCTTCGTCTGCGTGATCGTCAGGCATGGTTTCATAGAGGGCGGAGAGCTGCAGCGAGGTTGATTGAAGTTAGAGGGAGGGGGAGGTTTGTGAGTTTTATCAGTTTTATCGATCCATTGATGTGTTGGGGAAGCCGTCGCACTCGTACTGTATGATACTTCTGTTAATTCCAGTACCTGGTATGACCAGGCAAGGAGTACCGTGTATCCATACACTTGTACTCGGGAGTCGGGAGGTAGTACCAGGTACGATACTATTACACTACCGGTAGTCTAATAATGCAGGTACATACATTGGTAGACTTTGTACGACGTCATTGACTGTGACTGTGAAAGTCTTACACTGTGTTATTAGAGTATTTTGCTCTTCGTCCTTCGTCCGAGTACAACAGAAATACGAAATACGAATATAGCTCTATCATAAAACATATATTTGAGTTTCCTGCAACATTTCTATGATACTTCGAAGTCTTGTTTACAACTCCATGGTCATCAGTTGTTGATGAATGTCGTTGTTGTTTCGTTCCATTATTTTACATGTGTTGGTATTGATGACCAGTGCGATATCTTTCAATGTCGTCTGTTTCTTCTTCTACTTCTTCTTCTCCTTCTTTCACTACTACGAATGCACGGCTGTTGGTCGTCTCACGGTACCATCCTGACGATGTATCGTTCGAAGGGAACGGCCAACCGATCCTCAGTTCGGAAGACACTCGCAATGATGGTTGGGATCTGTTCAATCATCCACGTCATCGTCGTGCCTTGATCTTGCGGGAATTGGCCAGTCGGAGTATTAATAATGCTAATAATAATGGAGAGAAAGGTCATCGTATCGTCTTTGTTCGACCAGCACCACCAACCAATGATGTGGCAGGATTCCATTTGAAAGATTCTGTGTACAACAAGATCCATTCTCCAGGTTTGTTGGATTTCTTATCGACAGGATGGAACCGATGGGATGCCATGGGAGAAGAAGGACAAGATCCATCCAGTACTGTCAAACGAAATCTAGCGGAGGAAGACGATACTGCCGTTCTTTCTTCAAAGGCGACGTTACCGTTGATCCCAGGAAATGTCTCTTTACCACGAAACGATCCCTACCAACGTCCGTCTCGAAATGTCATGGGACAAGTGGGATATTATTGTACCGATACCTGTACACCCCTTTTTGCAGAACTGTTGGAGGAACTCTTATGGGACATGGAAACTGTTCAAATGGCCGTCCAAATGGCATTATCTGATGAAAACAACGACAACAACAAAGAAGAAGAAGAAAAAGAAGGATCGTCATCATCAAAATGTCCAGCCATTGTTTATGCCTTGTGCACACATCCCGGACATCATGCTGCCAAGGATGCCTATGGTGGATATTGTTACGTCAATCATTCGGCATTGGCCGCTCGATTGATGCAAGAAAGATTGTCACAACAACAACAAAACAACAATGAAAATACTCCTCCTCTTCCGTTGCCAAAAGTCGCCGTCCTCGATGTGGACTATCATTGTGGCAATGGTTCTGCCAGTATCTTTTACGATGATCCGTCTGTCTTGGTCGTGTCGATCCATTGTCATCCCGATTGGGATTATCCCTTTCATTCGGGATTCGAAGATGAACGGGGTGTCGGTGATGCGGTCGGGACGACTCTCCATTTACCCTTGTTGCCCGGTACCACCTGGGACAAGTCATACAAGGCAACGTTGGAACGTGCCATGAACGAGATTCAAGCGTTTGGTGCACAAGGATTGGTCCTTAGCTTGGGCCTCGATACACATGCTGGTGATCCGTGTGCGATTCGCCGTGCAGGCTTTTTGTTACAGGGAGATGATTACAAGGAAATGGGAGCATTGATTGGAAAATATGTCGTCCAAAAACAACAAATTCCCGTCGTCGTCGTACAAGAAGGTGGATACAAAATGGACAAAGTACCAGTTGCGGCGGCCGATGTTCTACTCGGATTGGCCGGAATGACGTCCGCATCCAATTGATCCGTGGGACTATTTCGACATTTTCATTTTTTGTTATGTGAGGCAAGGCGGTGCGGAGAAATATTATGGTAACGGTACGATGGTACGATCAATGATTTTATAAAATTTAATTGCTATCTTTTGTCATTCCGACACCGTTTTTTAGGCTTTCAACTCGAGTGATACCCGGATCAGAGTTGTTGTTGTTGTTGTTGTTGTTGGACTTTCGTCTGAATCCCGGTTATCGGTATCCTCGTTTGAATTATCGACGTAGAGCAAAGGTAGAGTCGATTGGATTTTCAAGTCCGAGTTCTTCCAAGCTTCGGGACGATTGGTCTTATTGAATTGGCCAAACACGAGCAACGATGGAGAGTGGGAGGTATCTGAAACTGCCCGAACTTCTAGATAATATTCAATCTTCCCATTCATAAAATTTTCCATGGACGAAACGGCACGTTTCCCCATCCAGTCGGTGGGTTCTTCTGTAGCATCTTGGAACGAATTCCCGTCCAATGTCTCAACACGAACATTCCAAGGACCGACCATCAAATCGTTATCACATTCACAGTCAATCACTACAAACAGACAGACAGACAGACAGACAGACAGACAGACAGACAGACAGATAGCGCGAGTTGGGTGGGTAAGATTCGAAAACACATCCACACAGATTACAAACCAATGAAGCTCTCACAGCATTCCACTTACCTCGACCTTCCACACCGTAAGGATCCTTTTTGTTGTTCCATGGAAAACTCGTTGGATGAAAGACAAAGACTTTTCCGTCTTCTTGGAGGTACACACCGTAGTCTCTGCGACACTGTAACCACGCATTTTTCAACTTGGGTGCCTGGACCCGTTTCAAAAACTCTTGTACACTCTTATCGCTGAACATCCCCAGTTTGGCACTGTGCAAGGCTTCTCGCAACACAAATTTCCAAAAAAAGACGGGCTGATCTTTCCACGGTGCTGTGTCCAGGATGATTCCCATTGGTTTTCGTACAATCGCGTCCATGAACGGCCCAATGATGGATTTTTGTAAGAGACTTCGACATTCGTCACTTTCTACCGCCAGATTACTAAGGTTGTTCATACAACCGTCTCCATAAATCTCTTCCAGTAATGGTAACAGTTTGTTCCGTAACTTCCCCCTGGTCGACCAATGCGGAGTCGTATCCTTGAAATACGGCACACCAAACTTGTGTGCATAATCCAAGACGGACGATTTTTCCAACGGTAGCAACGGACGATACACAACGATACCATCATTGACCGACACGGCCGTCATGCCTGATAAATCCAACGGCCCACAGCCCTTGTGAGCATTCGATAGAACATTTTCTCGCAAATCCCCCCGATGATGACCCAACATAACTCCAATGACTGCCCCATGGTCGTTATTATCGGGTAATACAGTTCTTGCCTTTGCCACTGCCTCTCGGTAGCTGTCATACCGGATCGTCCGGGCGATCCTTTCATAATCATCTCGTGCCGTGATCCCCCGTGTGACTTCTCCGATGCGACGGCAGTAAAAGTCGATATTAAGGTATTCGGCGGTGCAATACCGTCGTACAAAGTCCGCTTCGGCACCCGATTCGGGTCGATTGGCATAGTCAATATGGACCGCAATGATATGCAGTCGATCGTACCCACACGATTGTTTCAAATGTGCCAAGACGGACGCAATGACCATACTATCGACGCCACCCGACAGAGATACAATCACTGCGGCAGGCACGTTGTTGTTAGGATGAATACCCTGTTCGACCAAAAATTGGACCATCGTTTTGTGTACCGGATGATGGATGGCTGTTGTCCGATCTGCATGAAACGGAAAGGTCTCTAAAATGTCGTCGTCAGTGAATTGTTCGACTGTTACTCCATTATTATCATTGTTGTTGTTTTCGTTGTTGATGTTGTTGTTGATGATATTGTTGATGTTGTTGTTGATGTCTTTGTGGTGATTATGATGATGATGATTGGAGTTTGTTATTTGGTGCGAAAAGGACCTTCCGGTACGTCGTGCTTCATCTTGCAACACTGCCATCCGACGATTGGTCGCCTTTCGGAATCGACTCAACATGGCGTCCATTTGTACCTTCCGACCGGCAGCCTGTTCGATACAGTCTTGTACATATTGGACAGTATCCATAGTACTTGCATGTCGATACGGCATGAGAGCAAAGATATACATGGGTAATGGGATCATGCCACAATTGATTTCTTGGATATGCTCTTGCATCAACCGTTCCGATGCTTGCAAGGCACGTTGATCGAATATCGACTGTGATATGGGGAAGGGAAAGGGATGGTCCGTTTGTTGTTTTTGTTTTTGATGTTGATAGTATCGGAGTATATGCCTCGAAAATTGATCCAAAACGATAATGGCAGCAATTTTTCCACGTGATCCATAGAGATGATCAGGATCGATCACCCATTCGTTGAATCGTTGTTGTTGTTGTTGTTGTTGTTGAGACATGCAACAAGATGATGATGATGACGATGATGATGACGACGAAGACAACTCGACCAATAATTGTTCAAATTGGTTGGTAATTTCAGCGTCGACCGTTTGTTGACGTTCCAATGATGATGATGCAGCAACCATCCAGAGCATTTTTTGGGATCCATCGGGTGAATATTGTCCAAACCAATAGTCGAGGACGGATCGAATGAGTCGTAAATTCTCTTGGACTCTGGAAAGAGTATTCTGATGATCGTTGTTGTTGTCAGTATGATTGTTGGTTTGACACAATACTGCTGCTGTTGAGGGATTGGAATCGGAGTCGGAATTGTTGTTGTTGTTGTTGGTGGTGTTGTTGTGCAAATGCAACAACAACAAGTTACTTGGAAAAGAAAGTGTCCTCAGAAAGTCTACTAATCGTTGGGATGGTCGTCGAACAACCTTTTCCCATAGTACTTGTCGATGGTCTTTCCAAAACTGTAAAATCACCAAAAATAGAGCCATCAAGGCAGTCCTTCGATGTTGTTGTTGTTGCTGTTGTTGTTGTTGTTGCTTGTTGCTGTTGCCACCAACAATGGAACCAGAATGGATAGACGATGACGATGACGAAAACCGCAAAAACGAATTGCGACTGGAGGGAGCGTACGGGGAAGCCGCTGGTGTTGTCGGAGACATCGTATCGTGGGTCTCTTTTGGTGGATTATATATTTTATTTTATGATGACGATGATGACGATGATGATGATGTGAAGATATTATAATAGTAATAACAATAACATTATTGTCATTATAGAAGGAAAGCACAACAATCGTACATGATCTTTTTTGTTGTTGTGAGATGGATGATTGATGATGGGTGGCGCGAGGAAGGTGGTTTGTGGTTTCGATTACCCTACCGTAGTACGGTAGTCTACTACTGAATTGTACTACCGTAGTCTACTACCGCAATCTACCGGTACTACCGTGTACGGTTAGAAAAGGAACGCACTTTTGAACCCAGTGATGATGATGATGATTGTGGAACCTACTTCCGTCATGTATTTTGTTGTGTACTTCCTTTGTATGATACACGGAGGCGCTGTCACTGCATTCACTTTCTGCGACGTTTTCTTTTTCTCTTCCGTTGCATCATCTCTCTTTTTCAAGGTATCATACGACTGAGGTGGCCTGGTTCTTTGATGAAGGCCAATTGATTAAAATTGTAAACAATATTATAATTATTATCTGTCATTTGTGACACTTAACACTGTAAAAGTGAAAGTCTTCACAAAAATCCTCCTCTCTCGCTGCTGTCGCTGTAACACTTACAGTCAAAAAAAGAAGACTGTATTTAGTATTTAGAGTTACCTACTTAGCTAGCTAGCTAGCAGAGTAGTAAGACTACATACCCATTGGATTTTACACTCTTAGTAGACTACGGTAGTCTACTACATCATCGCAATTTTCCTCCATTCCCAATGCGTTCCAAATTGTCGAACTTCTGCAATTATTACATTTAGTAGTAGTAACAGCAGTAGGTAGTAGCATTTATGTTGCTTTGTTTATACTACAGTAGTCATGAATACATTTTGTCGTACATTCGTCCATACTACAACCACAGACCACTTGAAGTCTGCAATAGGCACTGTCACCCCCATCCACCAATCAAACAAGTAGTATAGCTTGCTCACCTACTTCGTTTGTCATTGCCTTTGCCAGAGGTACTTTTTGACTTCTTTCTTCGCTTTTCATCAGGGCAAGATCGAATCCAGTCACTCTCTAGAGCTTCGGTTGCTGTGATTCGACGGCTCACATCCACCGTCAACATACGAGAGATGAGAACCTTGGCGTTGTGTGATACATGCCCCCAGAACTTCTGGTGAAAAGTGTATTTTCCATATCGAATGCGTTCTAGACATTCTTCACCCTCACCACGGAAGGGAATGTAACCACCCAACACCAGGAATATGACCACACCCAAACTCCAAATATCACATTCCACATCGTATCGTGGGTTGTGCTCAATGATCTCAGGTGCCACAAACTTTTCTGTACCACAGACAGTAGTCAAAGAATTTGGCTGCAAGACCTTCTTCGCATAGCCAAAATCAGTTAGCTTGACTTCAGTCTCACTGTCGCCAACCAGTAGCATAGTGTCAGGTTTCAAATCACGAATGGCTATGCGCCGGCAATGGCAATACTCAACAGCCATGATTAGTCGTTTGGCAACTATCAATCCCTCTGGTTCATCATAGAATTCCTTTTCAATCACTCGATCAATCAAATATCCGCCTCTCAAGTATTCCTCCACAATGAAAGTAAAATCTGGCTCATCAAAAACTTCCTTTAGCCTAACAATGTAGTCACAACCCGATACTTCCTTCAAGCAAGAAATTTCACTTTGCAATGCAACTGCATCTTCTTCCCACAAGTCAACACGTGGAATGCGTTTCACAGCATATTTTTGTCCATCATCAGAATTGACACATTCGTGGATCACAGAAAAAGTCCCAATGCCAATTTGGCGTCCCCAGTCGTAGCAATCTTCAAAGTCGTATTCTGCTGCTTCTTCCACACCCAATTTCTCGGGATCCGATACCTGTGCTTGGTCACCTGTCATAGTACCCAATGACAAAAACTTGTTTGTTTTGACCAAGGCCTGGAGTGCCTTCTTAGCATCATTATTGTCTGTGCTGGATAATGCAGTTTCCATTTGAGCTCTGGCGCCACCCAGATCTTTTGAGGCGAGTTCTTCTGGTGCAAGACCCATCCACTCACAACTCAATGCATCTGTTGCAGAAAGTCGGTAGTTTGGGTCTACTTGGAGCATACCATGAATCATGTCCTTGGCTGATTCAGAAATGTCAGCCCAATACTTTTCATGAAATTCGTAGTCTCCTCGAATGATAAATTGGGCAAGTTCATCTGGTGGGCCTTCAAATGGGGCATAACCACCCAACAAAATGTAAACAACAACTCCAACAGACCACATATCACAGCGTTCATCATATCCTTCAACTTGAAAGTCCAGAATTTCAGGCGCAACATACTGAGCTGTACCACACAAGGTGCTCAATGAGAGCTCTGATTTGACCCTTTTTGCAAATCCAAAATCTGCCAGCTTGATTGTGGTATCATCATTTCCATCCTATTCAAGCAATCAGAAGAGGAAAAAAAACAAAGATTAAACTCCGAATGCAAAACTGAATTACTCTGAACACAGTCCAATCCCATTTAACATTTCTTACCACCAAAAGCAGATTCTCTGGCTTGATATCTCGATGTGCAACCCGCTTCTGGTGACAATAAAGGACAGCTTCAAACAAGATCTTGCAGACACCTCTAGCCTCCCTTTCTGTGTACACTTCTTTATCAACAATCCTGGAGAGGAGATCACCTCCTCTCATTTCCTCCATGACCATGAAACAGTGATCTTCCTCATAAAAGACATCATACAACCGTACAATATGAGGACCTCCTCTCAGCATTTTTAATGCAGCAATTTCATCCTTTAAAGTTGATTCACCACCACTTTCCATCTTTGAGATGACAACTTCTTTCACTGCATAAACTTTTTTGGTACGTTTGTGGAAGCAGCGATATACAAAGGCATATCCTCCTTCACCAAGCTCATCACCAATCTCATAAAAGTCTTCAAAGGGCAATCCTGACACGCTATCCTCCACAAACTCTTCTCGGTTCCGTCGATCTTTCTTGACAATCCTATTCTCAGTATTTTCTTCTTTTCGCTTTTCCAAGTATTCTGCAAAAGTATCATTGAGCAACTTGACACGATTTGCTGCCATGACCTGCATACAGTAACATTCAAAAGCAATCAGAAACACCAATGCGTTGCTAGGAAACAAACCATCATCCTTTTGAGGTACTTACATTCTTCATTGCTTGCTGCAACTTCTGCTTGCCAGCTGTTAAGTTTCTTTGTTTCACTTCTTCCATTTGTCGTTTCTCCAACTCTGGATCACCCTTCTCAACCCATTTGGATTCCAATGCTTTTGCAGCACTGATACGTTTCTTGGGATTTACAATCAACATGTGGGAAATCAAATCCTTTGCACCCCTGCTGATGGATGCCCAATTTTGGGGATGGAAATCAAATTGTCCATTTCGAGTCAAATCAAAGACTACCTCGTCATCTTCATCATCAAATGGCAGGCATCCACTCAACAACAAGAAAATCAAGCACCCTACAGACCAAACATCACATTTCACATCATAGGCTGGGAACCGTTCCAACATCTCTGGTGCTAGGTATCCTGGTGTCCCACACAAGGTTCGACAATCATTGCGTTTACGAACGTACTTGGCAAAGGAGAAATCAGCCAACTTGATGGAATTCAAATCCTTGTGATCGCTGAGCAACAAGTTTTCTGGTTTGATGTCCCGGTGGGCAACTCGTTTCTCGTGCATGTATGCAAGGGCCTGTAGGACACACTTGATGCTGGACCGTGCCTCGTGCTCCAAAAATGTCTTCTTCTCAATGATCAATTCTAGCAGTTCTCCGCCCTCCATTAATTCCATGACGAGGTAACAAAAGGCACGCTCTTCATAAACTTCGTAGAGTTGTACAATGTTGGGTCCTTCTCTTGCTAGTTTGAGGTTGGCAATTTCATCTTGGAGGGCATCGCGGTCACCCCAATACATGGTGGATCGATCAATTTGTTTGACTGCGTATTCTGCTCCTGTGGGACGATGTGTCCCAATGAATACAACCGCGAAGGCTCCCAATCCAAGCTAAAAAATACAAAAAAAAGAAAGTCAATAGAGAAAAACATCAAAGACGGTGAGTATATCTCAATGGGAAGGGGGGGGGGGGGGTTGGCTTCTATTGTGTTTGTTGACATTCTTCATTTCAGCTCACCTTCCTTCCACGTTTGTAGACATCGTCAAATCCTACCGACACGACCGATTTGACATCTTGATCCATGGAGGGAGCCACTGAAAAGTCATCGTCGTCCAAGACTGTGGTTCGTGTGGATTTACGGCCCGACCGTGACGCTCTTGCACTGTTGCTGTTTTTCTGAAGGGTATCTTGCGATTGTCGTTGTTGTTGTTGATTGTCATGATCCTGATCTTCTCCGTCACTATCATTGCAAACGTTGCTGGGTGCTGGCGAGATGCCATTCGAAAATCGACTATCCGAATTGGGTGTGGGGGCGACACGCGAATTCGCTTTCCTCGTCTTGCTATGACTACTTGTACTCATCTTCGTATGTATGATATGATCTTGTTGGTTGCGGCGACGAGTATGTTTGACGGTTATTGCTGAAGTCCTTTTTGGTTCTTGATGTTCGATCAAATGTTTCCGTGATGCGCCTTTGAGAAGATTCATCTCATCACGGTGTCAGCAGGACTTGGGAAATTACTGTCGCTTGGACAACAGAAGCACGTTGTGTACCTACGGTAGGTGCCGAGTGCCGAGTAGTACGACGTCTTAACACAGGTTGGTCTTCTTTAGGCTACCGTACTGTAGTACGAGTAGAGGTACCGGTATGTAAATCTAAGTGCCTGCGTTGAGGGTGTGCGGTTTTCTTTGTGCCGTCATTTGAGCGGGATTTCTTCTACTTCAGGTTCAGTCATTGATTACTTAACACGCTGTTTTGGGAATGCCTTCACTGTCGCAATTACAGTCAATACAATCTCTCTTTTAAACTTAACCGTTCATGACTCAAAATTTATCTACGACAAGCCAGACATAATAAGAAGGGCGAAAGACTATAATAGCCCCCAATGACCTTTTTCAATGAAATCAAAAGGACACTACTAGTGAGTATCCACCAATTACTACCACCGGGTTAAACATTACTACCGCTATCGTAATAATATCCCCGTCAAAACCCTATAATATCCCTTGGCAATTCGCTAAACGTAATAATATCCCTTTCCAAACACTATTGACCTTTCCAAACCCTATAATGACCTTTTGCAATTAATAAATAATGGATATTATAACACACTCCCGCCAATAATCTTCGTTCACATCTTGAACAGAAAACGCAACCGCCACTCTTCCTGCCTCTTTTTTGTAAGTATCTCCGTCAGTCCCTCACAGGACACTGTGGGAGATTGTTGCTGCGCCATTCCCAGCATTTCTTTTCTTAACTGCCTCTCTCCTTACACACGTTCTTACATTGTGACCGGGCTGGTGGCAACGGCTGCAAATCGTTGGCGACTTTTCTGGTTCATGGGCATAACCGGAATTCTCACCGTTTTCCGTCTACCAGGCATTCGTCGTGCAGCAACATCAGGCGATAATATCATCATGTCTGGTTCCAGCAAGTGCCTCCAAAAGGGCACAAAGTTTCGAGGGTAAAGTTCCCGTTAGGTCCTGTACTTGTAGTACTTGTCAACGGCTTGATCCAATACGTCCTCCAACCTCCACTTCATTTGGTGTCTAAAGTACGCCATACCATGCACACACGGTACTCCAATTGCCTGCCACTTTCCACAGTCGCAAACGCAATCCACTGGGCGCACTTTCAAAAGTGCCTCTTCCTCCAATTCCCCCCCAAGCTTCTGGTACACGGAATAAGTTTCGCCGTCATTGCCGGATGCGTACACTCTGCATCCAACGCAATTCTCCCAACGTTTAGTGGCCAACCCCAAGATATTATCCACCACACCATCTTTTCCCTCGTACTCGGATTGCGACTTCGTAATCCGAAGTGACATTTTTATCAATATACCATCAATTGCATCCAACCAATTGCCATTTCTTGCGTCATGGAACATGTTATTTGCGGATTCCGAAATGTTGGAGTTCCGAAACCCATACCTGGGAGGCAGTTTCTCGTCTTCCAGCCATGCAGAGTCCATCCAGCGATTCGCGTCGATATCCATGACGTTTTTTGTAGGCGCCGGGAGATTTCTGCTGGAGCTGTGTCAGCAGGGCTCTTTTCTCGGGCAGTGAGGTGGTCTCGGACAACGCCGTCACCGTACTAGCGAATTTCTTGCCATGATTGCTTTCGACATTTCGTCGGATGTGGACGGCGCAATAACAGTTGTGGTTGGCAGGGAAAACATTGCCGAGCGCAGTGGTGAGACCTTTACACCGGTCCGACATGAAGGTGAACAGTTTGTAAGAACATTCCCGCCTGAAATGTTCCGCGATGAGATTTGGTGCACTCGCTTTCAGGTGCTGTAGGAACCATAACCAGCCTTGGAAGTCTTCGCCATCCACCGTAATCGCAAAAGCAACTGGATACAAGTCGTCCCCAGCGGCTTTCACGGTTGCTAAGTATAGTTCCCTTCCACTCTGACCTCATGTGGGCACCATCAATGGAGATGACTGGACGGACGCACATTAGTACGTCGTTTGCGAATGAAGGGCAGACAAATACTCTCTGGATACGTGTTGTAATATCCATTATAAAATGTAAAAGGTCATTATAGTGTTTTGGACGGGGATATTATTACGTTTAGCGAATTGCCAAGGGATATTATAGGGTTTTGACGGGGATATTATCACGATAGCGGTAGTAATGTTTAACCCGGTGGTAGTAATTGGTGGATACTCACTCCCTAGTAGAGTGTCCTTTTGATTTTATTGAAAAAGGTCATTTGAGGTCATTATAGTCTTTCGCCCTAATAAGAACGTGCTGGACGTCTTCCGAATGCAATTTTACAGTTGCTGTTCCTTCCTGAACTCGTAAGATAGTGTATTTCATACGTTCGTAGTACGGTAGACTGCCTTCATACGCAGTGTCGAAAGCTGTTCCACGTGGAAATCTTTTTTTTTGTGAGTTGTTGCCGGGTTCTAAAAAATATCATACACAATATATTTGTAGTTTTCGTTCTTTTGACATGACACCCTTCTCCATGAATCAGTTTTGTGAAAGATCTCTTTTAACTGACTGCCAATGAAGCTTCGTAATAACCGCTTCATATCGTTCTTGACTGCCGCCACAGCGTCGCTCATTGGTGGTGGTGAGATATCCTCCTCATCGAAACCATCATTCACCGGATCGTCGCTCTTTGCTGACGCGAAGAAGAAAGTTCCAGAATTGACATCCACGGCGTTGCGACTACACAAGATTTACAACCAGCAGCCACCACACGATCGACAATTGTACGATATCCTCCAAGTCCTTCCCAATGCTACACAAGTTCAAATCACCAAATCTTACCGAGCATTGTCACGCAAGTACCATCCTGACAAGAGGAAACGACAATCACAGCACGGAGCAAACAAAAGTAGTAACCGTAACGACTACGATGCGGAACAACTCCAGTTGCAGCAGCTCCAACAGGCCTATCAAATTCTAAAGGTTGATTCGACGAGGATATTTTATCACAAGTATGGTTTGACAGATCCAAACTTGGCTGTCTTGCTTTTGTTGGGGCCCAAACTTCATCCAAACGTGTGGCGGCAACAGTTGGGGCAATCACAAATGGCACATCTCCAAGATTCCTCTTCTTGTTCATGTTCTTCTTCATCGTCCCTCCTCTTCGAGACGTTGGATATTGATTTGATGAGATTAATTGGTTATGATGAAGATATTCTTCGACACGATGACAACGACGAATCTCCCACTTTGTTGGAAGAACGGCGGGTACAAAACATTGCCGCCTTGTTGGTAGAACAAATGCGTCCGATTGTAGAAGGTACCATTGACGATTTGGCCGTCTATGGGCACATGATTGCGCAGCGATGCGATCGATGGAAACGACTGCCATTAGGTGCGCAAATCATCCGATGTGTTGGTAGGGCCTATCGGCATGTGGGACAAGATTTTTTGCGACAGAACGAACGTCGTCTCAGTGGCAATAAGGGTCGATCCATTCAGCATATTACTACGGATGCGACTGTGGGGTTACGGAAACGATGGCATTCGACCAAACATATACTGGAGGCAGGAGCGGCTGGGGTCAAGTTGATGGTGAAGGAACATTTCTGGAACAACAAGACACCACGCCAACAACCTTCCAAGCAACAAGATCATGCAGAAGCGATCGAGTACCACAATACGGATGACGAAGAGGACGACTCGTTTCTGCCGTTCGGAATGAATGACGAGCATCTACAATCGTTGGAAGAGATAGAGGAAAGTCGAAAACGGCAACAAGAAGACGCTGCACAAACAACAATCCTTCAAGCTCTGCAGGTCGAGGCTCTGTGGAAGGCCTGCAAGATTGATATTGATCGAGTCGTGAGACGGGCATGCCAAATGATTCTCTCGGGCGACTACTTTTTCTTTCCCTCGTATACTGCTGTCGCCGATCCAGCCTTTGTAGTGAATAGACGCACAGTCGGCCAAGGCAGTTTATTGGATCACGGATGGGTCGCAACCCCGTCGGGCAACACCGTTACCATTGATGCGGAGCAGGCCCGTTTGACGGCCGCACAAACCATGGTAATGTTTGGCGATATCCTTGTCAAGCAAAGCAAGCAAGGAACATCGTGGAAAGACTGACAACACTGAAAGCATCAATTAAACGATGTCCTTTCAACTAATACTGCCTTTCTTTGTCGTATTGATGTCTTTGCACTTTTAGCATTATTCATGCATCAGTCCAGAGCCAAGAAAATCTGAGTCAAGGATCGCTCGAGCAATTGCTCATAAAGACACTCACATTCTTCAAGGGTTTGATATGAGCATTTGGCTCAAAACTTCCATTTCCAACACCAAGTTGGTCAACGCATCTCAGAAAGCATGCAGTGCTGAGGTTGTCAGTAATGATATCGGTATTTTGGTTCATAACACATCCATTTCTGACAGACACACGATGAACGGAAAGCATGGAAAGCACAACCACGATGCTTTGATTGTTTGTGGCGCTAGATTACGAAACAAGTAAGAGGTTGTGCATCACAGTAACACATGCTGCATGAAGAATGGTATTGGGGCCGCGGTAACAGAATCTGTAGTGTCTGTGCCATGAGACTGACTATTATTTGGATGATAATGATTCCTTTTTGTAACGTACGCATGATCATTCTAGCAACGACGAAGACAACGCTCGGAGATGGACTACACTGCTGTCTTGAAGAGAACCTTTCCTTCTGACGACGTCCTACTCTTTTCTACGCAAACGAAGTGGCGTTGAAATAAAAAAAAATCTTACAAGACTAGGGAAAATCTCGTCTAATGTTTCACCTTTTCCAAGTTCGTAGAGGCAAACCATTCTACTCCCAAGTGCTGACGACCATGGCTTCCAGCTCATCACCTGTATCCCGTAGAGGCCAACCATTCTATTCCCAAATACTGCCTGTGGCTTGCAGCTCATCGACAGCACCCGATTGTAACCTGCCATCATCCGCAAAAGCTGGTTCCTCCTCATCATCATCATCCGCCCAGTCTTTGTCAAACAGATACGAAAGATATTGTTTCGTGTCTTTTAATTCACTTGATAGGCCAAACGATTTGACATTTTGAGTCGGGGGTATAAGATCAATCCCTTCGGGAATGATTTGGACAAACACTCCCAATGATTCGGATAGCGATAACAAATCGTCTAAATAGAATTGTTGTGGCTGATATTACAAGAGAACATAAATAAAACGAACAAAAAACGTGTTAGGCCCAACCACGACAAGATCACAACACCTACCGCTGTTCTTTCCCCACGGGAAGCTATTCAGAGTTCAGTGACGTACCGACGGATCAAAGAAGTTTTGCTTTTTCAGCAATACGGCAAACTTGCGACAGGCTTGTTCTGATGCAAATGCCATGATCACATTGTTTCCCGATCCCTTGGGAAACTCTACGGAATGTGCTCCGTTTTGTGAGGGAAAGACGACAATGTGCACTCGCTCTGGCAGAACGGTTGGATGGAGATTGTTGGAGTGAATCAAAACATTTTGAACTGTATTAGTGGATGATGAGCCAGGACAACGGCTTGAATTGTCTCGTATCCTGCTTCTCAAATCTTGTCGTATTTTGTCATCATCGTCCAAAGAAGAAGACGAAGTAGGAGTGCTTTCGCGGCTGTGTCGAAGAATGGTCGCTGACGACGTTGCAGAAAAATTCCAAATTCTGTAGGAAATTCTCGGTGGATGAGAAAAGGCGAGACAAACCGCGGGTGACCACAATGCACACCACAGGCATATTATCATTATGATTCGGAACATCATTGGCGTGTTGAAAGCACTTGGTGCAGTTGAAAGTGTTGTCGATTTCTTACCGACTTCATTAGAGACGCTCACTGTTAAAGGTTGACAGACGACACGGCATGCTGTTAACTGTAAGAGCATCAGCGCCGGTCCCAGCTAAATGCTAAAGATGACCGGAAATGTTAAGTTTAACCGGAAAGCTTCCACATCGGAAATAAGGTGTGCTATTTTTAGCCTTTTTTTTTAGCTCCTGCTAAAATCGAGGAGTTAAAGTGGGCCTTGTTTAGATGTTGGTTTAGCTTTTAACCCGAAGGTTACTTAGAGCCAATTAACGCCAATGCTAAAACATTTAATTAAGAAAAAGGGCCGTCCTACGCGAACAACAGACACCGAGAAGGATATGCTATATTCATTTTGAAGATAGAACATATGCAACAACAACTTTGGTCTTGGTCTTCTCTCTTCTCTCGCTTTATTATTACATTCATTGTTTGTTGATAGCTATCTACGGTAGTTAAAATGGGGCAAGGTAAGCGATGGAGCTCCGAGGAGAGTGCTCATCTAGCGGAGGCATGGATACATGCTTCGGAAGGAGTAGGAGAGTTTAAAGTGAAGGGTACAAGTCAAGATGGTAATGAATTTTGGGGCAAAGTGTTGGAAGAGTTTGGCAGGAAAGCTCCCGCAAACGCAGCTCCCGGAACTTACCTCAAGCGCGAAAACAAAGGCGGTGAGACGAGACCTCCCATTGAGAATCATTTCAGGGAAAAGATCCAACGCGACTGTAAGAAATTCAACACTTCCCTCCGGAAGGTACTTTGTTCCAATCCTACTGGATGTTCTGAGCAGGAGAAGATTAACATGGCAGTTGCAATTCATTTGGGCAAGAGTGACAGTATGAGCTACCGCCACAAAGGATTTGAGCCCAACGACTGGCCATTCTATCAGGCGTGGCTTGTATTGAAGAGTCACCGGGCCTTCCTACCTCCAACTCCTCAACCACCGGACGAGGATATTGAAGAAATCGAAGACTATGAAGACTCGGTTCCTCCTTCTGACACAGCGCAAGCTCTGTTTACGACTCCCAAGGTTGCTACGGCAAGCGACACTAGCGGTGATTCTGATGTGCAGCTTAGCATGCAGCCTAGCAAACAGCGTTCTAGAGGACCCGGATATGGTGTCAAGAAAACGAAGGCCCTCAAGAAACAAGAAGAATACAGAGCCAAAAAGCACAAGACTCAACAGGAATTCCTTGAAATTCAGAGGCAACGTAGCGATAGTTTTAGAGTCTACGTTAACAACAAGAGTCGGCATGATGCCTTCAAGATGGCGGTGATGGGCTACAACGCTTTCAAGGACCATGACCCTGAACAAGCCGAGTATTATAAGCGGCAGATGGAGCGCATTCTTGGCAACGCAGTGCCCGATGACACCGTGAATGGTACTGACGACGCTAGTGGTGACATTAGCGACTGATAAAGTTAATAGGATTATTCTTTCAAAGAACTAATATGCTCTACCAAATCTTTCTTGAGCTTGAAATGCTCATATGAGCACGTTGATGTCATTCATTGAACCTGGATCTCCAAAATTGGCATGCCAAATATATTTTCTATGATCACATATGGCTTCCAATATGAGAGTCTTTTTTCCTCCTTCTGCGTGGCCCTGGTGTTGACCAGCTAATCTAACTGGACAGTTCTTCCAAGCAAAATGCTTGCAGTCCCATGAGCCCAAGCATCCAGGGAAAAGGCGTTCACCCATTTCTTGAGATATAACTTGACGTTCTTGTTTGTTGGGGGCTCTGTTCAAATACTGTGGGCCGAACGCTACAATCACTAGCCTGACAAACTGCTTGACGTAATCTCGTAGAGTAGTCTCCCCAATACAGAGGTTCTCATCGTCACGGTCGTATGTATCGCCATAAGCGATAAATCGAAAACAACCAACTAGTTTGACAAGTGGATAGATTCCGGGTTTGCCAGTGGGGTCCTTGTACTGTTCAAATGGAGGGGTCCCCATCAAATGGTCATGGACTCTGTTGAATACAGCCCGGGGGCACCTAAACCTCCGCTCAAAATCAACTTCATTGTAGATGGATTCCCTCCCATTAAAGTAGTTGGAAACAACTCTCATGTATGCGTCAACAAAATCACGGCGCTTGTTAGCTGTTCTGGGACGATCAACCCGGAGTTCCTCCTCTTCCGAAGACGAAGACTCAAAGAGAACAGTCCAAGCTTCATATTCCTCTTGGAATATGTGCAAGCGATCCTCATCAGAGGAGCTATCATCATCCATATTGGTTGTTGAAGCTTGTCAACAGAATTGGTGCGTGCTGTTGTTGAGGCTACCGCTTTTTGTTCATCCTCCATGTGGTTTGAGTCAACACGGCCATAGTAGTACGGTAATTAAGGCAGAGGTTCGCAAACCTAATTTGAGCCCGCCGATGGGCGGTGTGGAACAAAACAGGTTAAAAATAGCATCTTCTTTCTCAGCCAATCAGAATGCTTCATTTTAGCCTTTAGCCTTTAACTTTAGCCTGTACCGGCGCTAATGCTCTAAGGCGTCATCACTCTCGTTTTTGATGAAGGAAATCAAGTCCAGTGCACCTAAACGGGTGTTCTCCGAGTTCTTAGATTGTGGCACAGGGTGTGCAGTCGACCAAGCTACAGAATCACTAACTGTAAGTCGTAATTATTGAATACTACTCTCTCTAGTAGCTAGCTAGTGTCTAGGGGAAACACAAATCGCAGCTGCAATTTCGTCTGCCCATCGACAGAACCCATTCCAACCGGCAGGCTCGTTATCCGGCGGACGCGTTGACCGGCATGCGCAATATGCCCGGCTGCCTCGACATCCATCTTCCGTGCAAACCGGAACTTCCGATTTTTGAACTTTCTCCTTCCACATTGTTTTCATTTTTTTGCTCAAATCACAACTTCAGTTTGTTCAAATGCCTCCATTCTTTACATTTTTTGGTGCCTTTTCAAAACACATTGCATTGTTCTTTTTTTGCGACACAGTCACAATGACGACACCACACTTACAACATTCATCCGGTATCCATCCTAATCTCCAAAAACTCTACGATCGCTCCTGCGCTCGGGATTGTAAACTGTTGTTTGAGGAGGACCGGTGAAACCACGATGCAACATGACCTTTGCGCAATGCGAGCAAAAGGAGTGGACTACATGTTCCCTGTCAAGTATCATGGATTGGCAGCAAAAGAGGAGTTCGCACTTGCGGCCACTTGAAAAGATGTGGCTCAACTTCGAGAGATTGTATATTCTTACAATGGACCTCAGAACAACTTCCATTAGCGAGTCGATGCATGCATCGATGAAGTCTGGATTCGACGGTGTCAGGGCCGGAATGGGCACCGCATTATCCGCCAACACTGCTGTTGATAAATCAAAACGGCGACTGAAGGAAAGGCAGCAACAGAACGCACGGGAGCAGGAAAGGAACATAAAGTGGTCAGAGATCCCCACCGCTCAACACTTGACGGAGTATTGCTTGCTGAAGGCAAAGGAAGAATGGGATGTTTCAACAAATCTCATCGTTGTGCATGCAAACATTGATCCGGGGGAGTGGTGGGTTTTCAAGCCACATAACCCGTCTGGCGGAGTGCTTGCCCCACCAGTCTACACGAGGCTCCGTCGAGTGAAGCTGGTAAACGAGAAATTTCTGTGGTGTTCATGTGGGCTACCGTCGAGGCTGAAGTATCCCTGTCGACACATCTACGCTGTGACGAAGCAAGTATCCATGACAATGTTTGCCGTACGCTGGCACTCACAGTTCCAACACTATTACGGAAGGGACGGAGCGGAGGACTGGACTGACGTGTTTGACGTAATGCTGGCGGAAGAATTCGAGAGGGATCACAGCAACGGCGAATGTATTTTTGTCCACGGCATGGACTTCCTTTCTCAACAGCCGGAGTCTTGGCTATCCATCGAAGACGACAACAATGGAATGGTTACACAGGCAAAGCAATTGTATCAACTAACGTGGATCCAGAAAAGAGTGGTAGTTAAAGGACTACCATTTGCCAGAGCTCCATGTTACGGATGGGGCACAGGAATCCACCTTTATGGATGACTGTGAGGTTGAATGCCACATCCCAGACACAATTCAAAATCTTCAATTATCCCAGCATAACGCGGTCACTTCTCTGCGAGAAAAGCAAAACGCCGGCAAGGCACAGGTGAGGGAGATGGTGCGGACAGCCCTCAACCTTGCCGATCAAGGGACAGCATATACCGAAATACTGTTGGATCATCTGCAGGAGGCGATTCACAAAATCAGCCATGCCATTGCATCTGGGAATCGAAATCAGAAACGCGGTTCTGAGTATGCGTTTCCCGAGACAGGGAGATCGAAACAAAGGGTGGAAAAGAGGGAAAAAAGTACTGGGGAATTCTAAGACATTCGAGGATTTTATACGCGTCATCTGGTACATGTTCTATACAACAAATCAGTCTGGGACCTTCAAGTACGGGAAGCGTGAGTCATGTGACGGAGCTAAACTACCGGTAAGTCGAATATGGCGCGTACTAATTCACAGTCAGACTCGTTTTTTGATTTTTTAAATTTCTGGCGCATGACCAAAACGAGCCTGCCGGTTAGAGTAGTGCTTTCGACGGTTAGAAGCGTTAGAAGGGTACCGTTGACGGTCAGACGAAATTGCAGCTGCGATTTGCGCAACCCATCACCCTCAATTGAGGATATTTGCGTCAATTGAGAGTGGTTTTGGCGAGCCAACGGTTGGATTACATTAACTACTTACGCGAAACCGTTATCACTATCGCATTCAGCATAGTCTGTATCGTGTTGGGGCATGTGGTTGAAGTGTCAATCCGTTCCGTTGTGACGTTCTGGGGTAAAAACCACTTTTGCACCCTCAATTGAGGATTTCTCGCGGTAGACTAGACACGAGCTAGTCGTAAGCAAAACATCTTATGAAGCTATTAAGGTAGCAGTAGTCTAGAGAGTGCAAGAAAACGAAGAAGTATCACAATAGGATGGAGTTGGCTGATTGAGGATTTCGTCGTAGTGGTCGCTTCTTTGGGGAAGGAAGAACAACAGCAGCAAGTTTAGACTGGGTCCCATCTATGTTGGTGTCGTGTTACTGATTGGAGTAGGGTCATTGGTGGTGAGGTTGTCATGGGTATCCTTTGGGAATCCAAATATAAAAGTTTGTGTATCAGGGCCCTCCCACATAGCACTAATGATGGTTTCGATGCTGTTATCGGTGAGGACATGGTCCGCAGGTGTTGTTATCGGTGAGGACATGGTCTGCAGGTGTACAAGGATCTGTCACAATAAGGTCTTGGGCTTTCTTGTAGGGAGATAATTCTTCGTCCTACCATTCAAAGCCTTCTGACATGAAGGGCTTTTGTCTGCTTCCATGCAGACTGAGACGCATTTGGAATACAGTTGGCGAATAAGATTTTCATTTTCCTTTTAATACCAGGTCTGGTAGTAATGAAAGGATACGCAGTAAAAGGCCATGTGTGAAGTGTCCCTTTCGCTATCACGTGAGGGGGATCCTCTAAGGCAAGCAGTATCATTGTCATGGTCCTTTTGGAGATGAAGACAGTCGAGGACAGGCACTTGCTATTCTGTCCCAAAGAAGCTTTGGTAGGTGTTGTCCGTGTCACTTGTTGATGTCCTCCGAGAAGCCAGCTTTACCTATTGGGTTTTTGTTGTGACATTGTTCCATTGAGGACAACTAGGATGAAGCGTGAGATAAAATCATAACTTTTTGAACGTTTGTTGTTGGTTGGCACAACATTGTCTTTTCTTCAATTGGAGCTGCAAGTTATGATAGTGATAAACAGATGTGAATAGTGCAACAGTTGACAGAGAGGACATATCAGTGCAAGCGGATTATTTACAGAATGAGACATGATGGCCACGGATATGATTAATTCACAATGGATCAAGATTATTCTTTGGTAAAGGCGGTACCTTGATGAAGTTGGACCAGATGTAATGAAGGTTTTTTCTCTTCGCGAGAAGGATGATTTTACAGGTGCCCGGAAGACGAATCCATCTGTGATCATACGAACACCAAAAACCCAATATCAATGTCATTGAAGGGGTTGATGGTGGCAGTATTATGTACTGCCCATGTTATGTCCCAAAGGGTTAAAGAAGGTATGTTTGGTGCAGTCTTTATGGCAACAAAAGCTCACAATGTGGCTGAACCAACAGCATCGCATCTCATCAGGAACGGAGCAAGATTTCAATGCCCTCATGATTTTTATTCCGTGAATATTCATAGTTTCTTTAAGACAGGATCATGAAAATCGCGAGATTTCAGCGGATGAAGAGGGGTTTGTATTTTACAACTCATCAGTTACAAACTACCTGTGCTGTAACAAGGAACTATAGATTTTTTAGTATGATTTCTTGGCAAAATACAATGCCCGCAGACCAGGAACAAACAGTTTGAGTTGGGGAAGGCCTCAAACAAATGAAGATTCTTTGAAAATAAAGGCATTGAATGAGGAGCGTGTGCTGCCGGTCATCAACCATCTTGACTTTTTCTGGATACAAAACAGTTTGAAGTGCATGATATATTTACATTTGACACTGAAACGATGCCACCGAGAAACGTTCGATAATGGAAGAAAACGCAAAACAATGCTGTGTGGCATTTGTCTCATTTTGCAGTGATAATACAGACTTGATGGTTGAAGGTTATTTGGAAAGGTGGAGAAAGGAGAAAGAAGATGGGAAAGAAGATGGGAAAATTGTTGCAACAGGACACAGTTTCTGGCGAATGTTCAAAACTGCTGTAACAGCATGAATGGTTGACGGCTATTGGATATGATAGAGGTTAACCAGTAAACCTGCTTTACAGGGATGCCTGAGAGACATCAATTTGGAAACAGTGAATGATGTAGTAATGAGGCATTGGATCGATTTTGCTTACAGGATCTTTAGAAGGGTGCTGTGACAATGAATTCCGTGATAGCACAGGGCAATTCAAGTCAGTCAATCTTTACCAGATCCCATAAAAGTCGGCTCACTACCAAGTGTGGCAGCAATTTAGTTAGATGTCCAATTGTAGGACATGGTGATAAATACGTAATACAAAAAAATTAGGATTATTTAAAGTGACCTCTCTAGAGCTCTAGTAGCTAGCTAGAGCTCTAGGGAGGCGTCGAGTTCCGGCGTGGATTGTACATATCAATGACGTAGATCACACGTAGACGTGGTTCTTGAACGAAAACATTATAATAAAACTGTAATAATAATTTTGCATCATTTACAGCTCTAGCTAGTTTTGTCTGAAATACGGCATTAACTGTAAGTAAATTGTTTGGTAAATGTACTACGTACTACGTATAAAGTAATACAAAGTAGGTAGTACGTAGTAGTAAACAGTGAGTGAAAAAGGATGTCACGATAGAGATGGAGTTTGCTGACTAAGGATTCGTGGTTGCTTCTTTGGGGATGGAAGTATAACAGCTGGATGTTTAGAATGGGTCCCATTTGTGCTGGTTTCTTGGCTGATAAGAGGAGGGTCATCAGAGGTGAGGTTGCCATGGGATTCGTTGAAAGGGAGGACAGTATCGTTTCGGAATCCAAACTCTAAACAGCCTTAACAGAGTATCGTCCGTTTTACACATTGAGTCTAAGGAAAACTACAAGAATTGTTGAATCACTTGGCGGAATTCGATTACCTGATGCAACCGGTACCTTGTAGAATATCAGAGTATATGCACGGTGCTTATTTGGGAATGATGAAGATCAACAACATACGTCTGAATGTTTAACTGCGTCATTTTTCTTGAAATTATACCAGAAAGCGCGTGGCAATGAGACAGAGATCGGAGCATCGAAAAGATGATTTCTTAATACAGAGAAGAACCTTCTTGAGAAGGTAAACAAAGGACCTCAAATGATCTGCTTTTTATCAGGACCTAGTGGTACAGGGAAAAATTTTGTAATAACTTCTGCTGTTCGGTACTGCAGCGAAGTATGTGCAAATTTAGGTGTCAAACTTGATTCAAAGACGATTGTTGTTTCGGCAATAACTGGAGCAGCAGCAGTGTCAATTCGAGGTATAACTACAGCAAAAGCACTTTGCTTCAAACGTCAAGTCATAGAAGATGATATCAATGCTTGGGAGAATACTTATGCTGTTATCGTTGATGAGATTTCTTTCTCGAAAAAACTTGAAATTGAGCAATCAAATCAAAAGTGCTGTTTGCTCAAAGAAGGATAGAAGAATTGAGTTTGAGGTTTGGTGGCATCGACGTTGTATTTGCTGGTGGTTTTACTCAATTACGTGAAATTGAGCAATCAAATCAAAAGTGCTGTTTGCTCAAAGAAGAATAGAAGAATTGAGTTTGAGGTTTGGTGGCATCGACGTTGTATTTGCTGGTGGTTTTACGCAATTACGTCCAGTATTTTTCCCTGTTTCATTCACAGTCAGTAAAGTGATCGCAAGAAGTGACGCATCTTTGAGTTTTTGTATCCTCAAACTCCTGTCTATCGACTCACTCGACACGCTGGCAAGAAAAAGGCTTAGAGCAGCTTAGCCGAATTGGAGTTAAGAATAATCCTTAGAACCACAGCAGTTTCGACAATACGACTAGGTAGTACATCATACGATATAATATTACTACGTAGTATATATTAGGAAGATTTTCTGTCTTGTGTGCGACTTTGCTAGTAGCTAGGAGAATATTACTTCATTCGCTCAATGACGATTGCCGAAGCACCACCACCACCATTGCATATAGAAGCACACCCAATGGATCCGTCTTTTTGTTTCAAAACGTCGTAAAGAGTACCAATGATTCTTGCTCCACTCATTCCAATGGGATGGCCCAAACTTACCGCGCCTCCAAAAACATTGACTTTGGCGGGATCAAGATTCAGTAATTGTATATTGGCTAGAGCTACCACACTAAAGGCCTCATTGATTTCATGATAATCGACATCGTCCAGGTTGCAACCAGCATTCTTCAAGGCTACAGGCACTGCCAACGAAGGAGTGGTGGTGAAATCGACGGGTGCTTGTTCGGCGTCACCAAATCCACGAATACGTGCCAATGGCTCAATCCCTTTGCTGATAGCATCCTCTTCCGTCATGAGAACAATAGCACAGGCTCCATCATTCAACGAACTGGCGTTCGCAGCCGTGACAGTGCCGTTTTCACGATAAAAAGCCGGCATCAATGATGGAAGTTTGTGGAGTTTGACAGACGTTGGTTCTTCATCTTGGCTGACAATGATTGGATCTCCTCCTCGTCGTTTGGGTGGAACTTCTACCGGTATCACTTCTTCAAACACTCCTTTTTCCAATGCAGCCACCGACCGTCGGTACGATTCAATTGCATACGCATCTTGATCTTCTCTTGTAATTCCATATTCCTTGGCACATTTCTCTCCACACATGCCCATGTGTTGATCGTTATACAAATCCCATAATCCATCGTGAATGACACCATCAACTAATGTCGCATTGCCCAATGCCGTGCCGGACCTCGAATTGGACAAGTAGTGGGGAATGTTACTCATGCTTTCAAATCCACCTGCCAATATGGCGTTTCCACCACCACCACCACCACCACCACTACTGGAATAGGCCAACGTTTGACTGGCCAACATGACGCTTTTCATTCCCGATGCACACACTTTATTGATTGTGGTGCAAACGGTGCTTTCGGCAAGTCCAGCAAACATGACAGCTTGTCGGGTGGGAGCCTGGCCCATGCCAGCACTGACAACATTTCCCATGATGGCTTCGGATATGGTGATATGTTCGACAGGAAGCTTGGCAAGAGCGCCCTTGATGACAGCAGCGGCTAGTTCGGAACCTTTTAAAGAAGAGAAGCTTCCCTAAAAACAGGAAACTTACTGTCAGCGAACAGCCGCCGAATCGTTTCGCGCTACAATGAGCATTAACAGCATTATGTCAGCATATATCTTCGCGATAGCTCTTCCAAAATCTTACCATGAATTTTGCTATCGGGGTTCGGGCAACGCTTGCAATGACGATGGATGGAGAGGCAGACATGATCTCCACGCATCAACCGGATTGAAAAACAGGGGACCGATATAAAGCAAAAGATGTGAAACTAAGACTGTTGTTGTGATGAGCCATGATTTCCAAAACAAGGCGAAGATACGAGGTGATGTTCGTGATTTGGATGACATCATCATATTCATGACTCGCATTTCTCCCACTGCCTGTGAGTCCTTCGAAGACTTCAGTGGGCTACTAACTGTAAGTACTCGATACTCGCAATTCACTAGCTACCATAGTACGTACGACGTAGTAGCTACGACTAGTAGCTAGAAGAGAGATCAACTGCTGGGAAAGGGACTGACAGTTAACTGGTAATGTTCCACCTTCACTCACATCTTCGTCCACCCGAAATAGGATTTCAAAAACTGTTAACAAAGGGCTGAAGTTACCATTTCGGGAAGAAATACGCAGAGCACATCAGTACTTTGAAGAAGTGTTTATTGTCCGCTGTCTTGGTCGTGGTTGCTTGTTATCATATTCAAGGGTCAGTCAAGCATTGTTCAACTTCGTCAATCTCCTCTGGAAAAGAATCTGAGCTCACTTTATGCTATTTGCTCGACTTTTCTAAGCTCTTGCCACAAATCTGATCTTACCACATCAAAGACCACCAGGATGAAAATGGAGCAACTGGTACTCTGTCCCAAGAAGGCAAACTTTTAATATTCCAATGATCGATGAACGCAGACAAGACTCAAACAAGTACACCATGCTGTTCACATGACTCCACGAGAGGCCCTCAAAAAGTCTTGCTTGAGATTCTGATGGGGTAGCATCAGGTCCGAAGCTAAAGGCAACAGAGAAAGATGTCTTTGAGTTATCAATTCCTCTGTTTTTCAAATCGCAATGTTGGCAATAGCTTGTGGGTCGCCCTCTTGCACCAGCCACTCAGCTTTTCCCTCAATGGTATTGACTAGTTTTGGGGCTTTGAAACTCAATCTCGCAGATGCCCAAGCAGTGTTGGCAACTTTTTGTGATTAACCTTCTTTCACCAACTAGTCAGCTTGTCCCTCAATTGCATGGAAGAGTTTAGAGGCTTTGATATCTAGTTTTGCAAATGCCCAAGCAATGTTAGCAATATTTTGTGGGTCGCCCTCTTTCACCAACCAGTCAGCACTTTCCTCAATGGCATTGAATAGTTTTGGGGCGTTGAAACCCAGTCTCGCAGATGCCCAAGCAATGTTTGCAATATTTTGTGGATCACCCTCTTTCACCAACCATTCTGCTTGTCTGTCAATTGCATGGAAGAGTTTAGGGGCTTTGATATCTAGTTTTGCAAATGACCAGGCAGTGTTGGCAATAGCTTGTGGGTCGCCCTCTTGCACCAACCAGTCAGCACTTTCCTCAATGGCATTGACTAGTTTTGGGGCTTTGAAACCCAGTCTCGCAGATGCCCAAGCAATGTTAGCACTATTTTGTGGATCACCCTCTTTCACCAACCATTCTGCTTGTCTGTCAATTGCATGGAAGAGTCTAGGGGCTTTGATATCTAGTTTTGCAAATGCCCAAGCAGTGTTAGCAATATTTTGTGGGTCGCCCTCTTTCATCAACCAGTCAGCACTTTCCTCAATGGCATTGATTAGTTTTGGGGCTTCGATATCTAGTGTTGCAAATGCCCAAGCAATGTTAGCTATACTTTGTGGATCACCCTCTTTCACCAACCAGTCAGCTTGTCCCTCAATTGCTTCAAAAAATATAGGGGCTTTGATATCTAGTTTTGCAAATGCCCAGGCAGTGTTGGCAATAGCTTGTGGGTCGCCCTCTTGCACCAGCCACTCAGCTTTTCTCTCAATGGCATTGACTAGTTTTGGGGCTTTGAAACTCAATCTCGCAGATGCCCAAGCAGTGTTGGCAATATTTTGTGGATCACCCTCTTTCACCAACCAGTCAGCTTGTCCCTCAATTGCATGGAAGAGTTTAGGGGCTTTGATATCTAGTTTTGCAAATGCCCAAGCAATGTTAGCAATATTTTGTGGGTCGCCCTCTTTCACCAACCTGTCAGCACTTTCCTCAATGGCATTGAATAGTTTTGGGGCTTTGAAACCCAGTCTCGGAGATGCCCAAGCAATGTTTGCAATATTTTGTGGATCACCCTCTTTCACCAACCATTCTGCTTGTCTGTCAATTGCATGGAAGAGTTTAGGGGCTTTGATATCTAGTTTTGCAAATGCCCAGGCAGTGTTGGCAATATTTTGTGGGCGGCCCTCTTGCACCAACCAGTCCGCACTTTCCTCAATGGCATTGATTAGTTTTGGGGCTTTGAAACCCAGTCTCGCAGATGCCCAAGCAATGTTAGCACTACTTTGTGGATCACCCTCTTTCACCAACCATTCTGCTTGTCTGTCAATTGCATGGAAGAGTTTAGGGGCTTTGATATCTAGTTTTGCAAATGCCCAGGCAGTGTTGGCAATATTTTGTGGGCGGCCCTCTTGCACCAACCAGTCAGCACTTTCCTCAATGGCATTGAATAGTTTTGGGGCTTTGAAACCCAGTCTCGCAGATGCCCAAGCAATGTTAGCACTACTTTGTGGATCACCCTCTTTCACCAACCATTCTGCTTGTCTGTCAATTGCATGGAAGAGTCTAGGGGCTTTGATATCTAGTTTTGCAGATGCCCAAGCAGTGTTGGCAATATTTTGTGGGCGGCCCTCTTGCACCAACCAGTCAGCACTTTCCTCAATGGCATTGATTAGTTTTGGGGCTTTGAAACCCAGTCTCGCAGATGCCCAAGCAATGTTGGCAATATTTTGTGGGCCACCCTCTTTCACCATCCACTCCGCTTGTCCCTCAATTGCTTCAAAAAATTTAGGGGCTTTGATATCCAATTTTGCAAATGCCCAGGCAGTGTTGGCAATAGCTTGTGGGTCGCCCTCTTGCACCAACCATTCAGCCTCCTTCTCAATCTCATCAAAGAATACAAAAGCTTTGATATCTAGTCTTGCAAATGCCCAAGCAATATTTGCCATCCCTTGCGAGTCACCTTGTAGAACCAAAGCTTTGCCAAGATTGGATTTTGTTGCAAAAATCGCCATTTTTCTAGCGCTGGGGTTCCTCAAATTCATTTTCCCTATTGCATGCATGGTGTTTGCAAATTCTCGAGTACCCATCCATTCCATTCCTTTCTCTTCAATTTTGGCTGATAGATCGTCCAAGAATTGTTGAAACAAGGGATCCTGTCTCCGAACGGATCGGATGCGTTTAATTTGAGACATTGTCGTTGCAAAGTTGATGTCGTTGCAAAGTTGACATTGTTGAATTTATCCTTTTCTTGTTGATAAAGAATTAATATTTCTCTCCACTTTTGCTGCCTTCCCAGTGCAATGATCTTCTTGTTAATTTCAACCATCCCTTCAGCAACATTTTTATTGTTGTGAGGCTTCCGTGTAGTGAAGGATTGTTTTGGCTTGTATTGGTCTTGGTTTGGCGAGGACTGCTTCTGCTGGTTTCTGCTTAGTTCTAGTCTCGACTGCAAATCTATGAACTTGTACGTGTTGTATGTAGCGACATTAGACGGTGAAAGTACCTTTGTGGAATGAAAAGGAGGCAAGACAAAAGCAGCAGTCGTACGGGTTGTTAGGATGATGTGGATGTAGAGCAGCCACCATTTCTTCCCACTGGTTGTCGGACCACGAAAACCATGGAATTGATGTCGTTTTCTAATCGAAATCCCATCTTTGTCACACTTTTTGCCATTGTAGAAACGCAGTTTAAATGTGATACAGAAGGACTTCAACGATGTATTTGCTGTTGCAGTTGTTGGTGCCTTTCGAACGAGACAAAGCGTGCGCAGTCCGTCGCACTATTCCAGTTCGTGTGGAAGGTGAAGGTGTGATGCAAATGGATATCTGTTCGAGTTCAGCAAATGAAGAGATCTTTGCAAAGGCCGTTCATTGATCAGTGCAAAAGAATCCACAGTCTCATTTCCAATCTCTTCATCAAAAGAGACTATGTTTGGGTTAATCGGAATTCCTTGGTGGCAGAGTAGTCTATGGTACAGTCCTACAGTCAGTCGTATCCACTGTCGCAGTTCGTCCGCGCGACGTAAAACATTACTGTAGTGATGATAGTGCTACTCCATACTCTCGTACTTTGATCTTTCTCGTGCCTATTACTACGGATAGGTATCATACGTATTAATACGGGGAGTAGTAAGGAAGGACCTTCCAAGTGGAAAAAGTAGTGTATCATTCAAGTATGTAGTGTCCTACCGTAGCTACGTTACCTACCGTAGTCAAACGGAAGTCTACTACCGGTAGCTACGTATCATACCTACCGTAGTACTAGCTACAGTATCTTTTTTTATTACTGTCGCTAGCCACGGTAGGCCTCAACTATGCAACCTTGGTTCAAAATGAAAGATCTACCCCCGAGGCGTTTCTTACGAAGATGAAATGACTATTACTACGTAGTACTCTCTGTCGCGTCTCACCTTTTTCTGATATTTTTACAGATAAAACTTTTTTTGCGTTTTGGTTGATTACGAGACGACGATTAGCAAGTACTACTCAAAACGAGTTAATTCCCAAATTACTTTTCACAATGAAATCTGTTGAGCGTCTTTGTTCGGGACTAAAATACTATCTGTTTTTCTTAGGTCTCAACCCCGCCTTCTCTAGATTTGGGCTTGGTTTCTCTTCGCATTATCTCAACCTAAACGGGCTGGACGTTCAAGACAACTTCTTGGATGCAAGAGAGCTCTCAATTGACTGTCTACGGGGTTGCCTTCATCCCCAAGATTTGCCAGACGAATCCAATTGTGCCTTCTAGCGATGAACATTTATCAGCAAGGTCCAGTCATCCTTTCATCACCAAGAATGGAACAAGTTGCTTCGACCAGATTATTCCCATCATTGAGGAGGAAGCTACGTGCAGGTAGGTTGTAGACAAAGTTTTGCCGATCAGGAGAATCCCTTGTATACTTTAAATTCCACCCGCTTTGTATCACATTTTTTTGTACCAAAAAAAGACAATGCTATAAGAGTGAAATTATTCTTAGAGTTGACGTATTATTATATGTCATGCATCACAGTCCACCTAACAGTTCGTTGACTGCCGCACTTTCATCCCAATCGTGTTTCTCCAGTGCTTTTCGGGCGCTGTCTCTATCAAAGCCCATTTCGCACACGCGAGTGATGGCGGCCTCTTCGTCCTTCGGTTTGGCGTACGTCTCGGTCCAAAATTTGGCCGTCTTTTCAAATTTCGCTCGATCAGCCATGTACATTTTGGCCACTTCGGCATCTTGCGGATCACTCGGTTCGGGGGAGCACATCAGGGCTTGTAGAGAGAGCAAGGCCGTCTTAATGGTCAAGGCCGGACTCCATTGATCCTTCAAAATGTCGAGACAGATGGCACCCGTTTGGGACGAAATATTCGGATGCCATACTTTGGTCGTAAAAGCCATTTTGGGTGGACTGAAGGGATAATCTTTGGGAATTTTAATGTCGACTTGAAAGACTCCGCCTTCGTAACACGTTCCGACAGGACCCTTGATGGTTCCATGCAAATGTCTCAAGTCACCTTCTGTGACGGGCTTGGCTTGCACTCCAGAAGTGTCCTCTTCTCGACAGGCAGCAAGTTCTTTCATCAAACGACCGTTTGCAGCAGCCATGGTGGAGTTTATAATGGGCAGAAATGAGTGGAATTTATCGTGTGTTTGGAGTTGGAAACGGTCGACTCAAATGTCTTTTTTTTCCCGCTTCTCTTTTTCCGATTACGGTGTGCTTAACTACGGTTTCTGTTTTTGTTTCTTACGATACTGAGATACTGTTTTAGAGTTTCTGGCTGTACAGCTGACCGATTGTTGTAAGACAGGGTTTGGTCGCAACAAAAGGAGAGAGGGATGTGAATAAGAGACAAAATGACAGAGATGAGGGGAGCTGTGCGGTGGTGCAGCCGTCATAATCGTCATGGTGAAGAATGATTCGATTCATTACAGTTAATTCGGGCGGTGAGTCATGCGCGCTACTAACTGTAACTGTAATAATTATGCGACGTACACACTGGTGTGTGTTCGGACTTGCGGTCAGTCAGTCACTCTCACCTTCTCTCGGACGGCATCACAGTCCATCAATCAGACACACAACCGCATGGTACTCCGTAATGGGAAAGGATGTACCGTAGTATTTACAGTTAAAATCGACGTTACTGTTAGTACGGTACTCCAGTAACTCTAGCAATAGAAAGAAGCAGTCGCATTCGCAGCTATTATTTCGCTTTTCGGTTTGCTGGCGGAGCTAGTTTAGCTGGCAGCTACTAACTCTAGTACTTTCAATTTCAAACTCTCTCTCTAGTAGTGATCTGAGGTAGAAACAAGTCCCACGGGCCGGCGCAAACGAAGTTCTCCTTCGATGAATATTTTCTTGGACATGGCATTGCAAGCTACCATGACAATACCACACGCATCAAATTGTATACACTAAACAGCAGCATGCCTTGTTGCCATAACTCGGTATGGTGTTGTAGATTGGCAGCCAGCTGCCCCACACTGAACAAACCAGTGGATTGATCGATACCCTTTTCTTTCAGCATTCGATAAATATAAAACATGCTTCCCATGGCCGAAAAACTGAAAAGTCGTGACAGGAGAGGCTTTTGGGGTGGTGGTGGTGTGGTTGGATAATAGTCAAAGTCGTCGTTGATAACATCGGCCAGTGGTTCTTCCTGTTCCTCTGCTACCAGTAAGCGCCGTTGAACATCAGCCAGCTTTTTCAATTCCTCCTGGATGGAGAATCCCTTATCCTTCCCATCAATGGCATCTTGGAATCCCAAATGGTAGTATTTTTCCATCATTTCTTTGGTCGTAGACGCTGCTGCTCCAGTCGACAATGCGGTTTTAGGTGCATTACCTGATGGTCGAGGGGGTGGTGAAACTGTTGGTGTGGAAGAGCCGCTCCCCACAAATAGAGATTGGAGCGTGAATGCCACCACCATCATGATGATTGCCACTGCCATTCGATCCGAAAGCTTTCCTCTCAAAAACGGTAATTGTTGCTCCAATGCCTCTCGAGACCGTTGAGGAAAACGTTGCAAGATAACTGTGGGAGAAGCCTTGTTCAAAATATCGGGTAGAACAATGACCAACAACAAAATAAACATGCTGGTCATCATCAAACATTTTGTAAATCCAAAAAAATACAGCATAATCACTGCGAACAGTAGAGCTGCTCCAAGAACATGCCACAGCTTGTACGGTTGTACCTGATTTTCACACCATCGCACGTAATGGGCTACCTTTTCTCGTACGCGAGGATCATTCTGTAATTGCTGAAACTGACAACGATATTTTTCCACCATGGAAGCCTTTTGGATGTTTTCCTTTTTCAACGCCATGGTGGATTGTGACGAAGTCATATGTACCAAGTACCGTTCACGTTCCATGTTGTAACTCATGACGATGCCCAATAATCCGTTAATATCGTCACGGGCTGTTCCGACAACCTTGACGACCGTGGAGGGTGGAGATGTCAAATATCCAGAAGGATCGCGGGCATTATTGTTGGATGCCGTCGACATTGTGATAAAATAATTGGGAGAACCACGTTGACTTTCTTTCCAAGGTAGGATGAAATGTGATGCTTCGTACTACCAATCTTCTATCCTTTTGTGGATAATTGGTACAGGACGCTCTCTCTTGTCGATACAGAGTCCCTTCACAGTTAGATTGGTATTTTATCTAGCGGTGCGGAGTACCGGTACCCGAAGTCTTTTTTGTTGGACCCTCCGGGTATATGCTACTACCGGTACCGTAGGGTACCAGCTCTATCATATGATAGCTCAGAGGAGATGGAGTACTACTTTACGTCGTACCTACAACGTAATCGTTGGTTTCGATTCGACTACCGGTAGGTACGAGTACGGTATCATACCTACATCCTATGATACATGGATCATCCTACAGGTACTACGGGCTACCTACTTATACCGTACGAACTACCGTGGGCTACCGAATACGGTACATAGGTACTCTAGTTGTCTATTCTACTGCGGACCTCATGTGAGGTATACCTCATATGAGGTCATTTTTGACCCCCCCTCTACTTTTTCATAACTGTATATAAACATATATTTCTGATGACACCATCGGATTCAGCAATGTCTAAAACCTCATGGGACCGGATCTCAGGCCTCAATCTCTGTCCGTTCTAACGCAACGGATGCCGAAGTAAAGCTCTGACCACCATTTTTGCGCGTCTGAAACAACATCAAAATTCATCTCTTGTCGATCATTCGACTAAGCCGTTTGTCTTCATATTACAATCGTTTTGATTTCTTTTTGTTGCATTTGCTTCTTTGTTTATCATGCCAACTGTTGATGTTGATCAAAGGCGGGTTGTTGGCGCTCGTGTCAAGGCAAAAGCTGTGCATGTCACAAGCGAGAGCGAAGCTGCGCGTCGATATGGTCAGCTCTCCAAGACCAAAATGGTGTTTGGGACAGTTTTATCGGTCGACACCGCCGTGAATCCTACTACCAATCGTTCCACCACTACTGTTGTTGCAGAATATGACTTTGGTGGAGGTGTTACCAAGAGAAAATCTCTCAACATTCGTAGTGTTCATGCCGTTGCGCCGGATAAAGAAAATCAGCAGCCTGCGCCCGCCGAATCACCAAACGAGCCCACTGGAACCAACAATGATGACAACCCCACTGGAACCAATACTCACAATGCTTCAGTTGCTTCTCCAGGTGCATTTGCGGGCAATACTTAGGGAGCAGTCAATGTTTATCCGGTTGCTCCCATGTTGGATCCTCGTCCCGTCCGTCAAATTTGTCATGGTACCGAGTGGAGGGAAAGCGATCCTGATACATTGTTGGAGGTAAATGGTCCAGTCCCTCATCGTTCGTGGTCAGTGCGTACTACCATTGCAGGCGAAACAATCAGACCTGGAGATGACATCCAGCAACGTCTGTCTCGCCTTGATTACTTTCTTCTGATGTTCCCGCCATCGCAGTTGACTTTGATGCATCTGTTGATGAACGAAGAAATTCAGAAGATCAACACTTTTACGCCAGCGACGCACCAAGCCATGACAAAAGGTGAACTACTGAAATTCTTCGGTGTTATTATCTTGTGTACAAAATTCGAGTTTGGCAACAGAGCATCGCTCTGGTCTCGAACAGCAAAATTGAAGTATATTCCTGCACCTTGTTTTGGAGACACCAGCATGAGTCGCACGAGATTTGATCTTCTTTTCCGATGTCTCCGGTTTAGTTATCCTCCAGCGTTTCGTCCGATTGGTATGGCGCACGAAACGTTTCGCTGGATGCTTGTAGACGATTTTGTAGACAGCTTCAACAAAATGTGAGCTTCCAACTTCATGCCGGGAATGACTCTTTGCATCGACGAGTCTTTCTCCCGTTGGTATGGTCTTGGCGGCCATTGGATAAATATTGGACTCCCTCACTATGTTCAGATGGATAGGAAACCAGAAGCAGGATGTGAAGTCCAAAATGCAGCTGATGGGGAAAGCGGTGTCATACTTCGTCTGAAACTTGTCAAGACAGAATTGGAGGCCCGGGAAGATGACGGATTGACGCTTGGGACTAGGGTCGCAAAGTATTTGGTGGAACAATGGGCAAGAACTGATCGTATTGTTTGCGGCGACTCATTCTTTGCTTCCGTCGCAACAGCTAAGGAGCTGAAATCCATGGGGTTGCGTTTCATTGGTGTTGTCAAGAATGCATCCAGCCACTATCCGATGACCTGGCTTTCGTCCCTTGAGCTGTCAAATCGTGGAGACCACAAAGGCCTTGTTCATCTGGACACTGATGGCAACCCAGATATGATGGCATTTGTCTGGGTAGATAGGGAACGCAGATACTTTATTTCTAACTGTTCTTCGTTGGTTGAAGGTGATCCGCATGTACGCAATCGTTGGCGACAAGGCGACGATATGGAGGCCGGACCTAGAAGAGAGGAGTTGACCGTCCCTACCCCAAAGGTATGCAACATTTATTATGATACCTGTGCTGCAATCGATCAGAATAATCGTCACCGTCAGGATAATCTACAGATCGAGTGGAAGATTGAGACAAAGAATTGGGCGACAAGGGTTGGGACGACTATTTTGGGAATGTGCATTGTCGATGCTTGGCTTGTCTACAAGGGAGCAACAGGAACATCGGAGACACAGTCAGAATTCTACTCATGGTTAGCAGAAGAGCTGATTGACAACTCTTATGACAAAGATCCAATTTGGCGGTCGACCGGTTCAGTGACAGAAGCGAGTCCTTCGCAGCACCTCTTTGACTCTCGAACAGGTGCTGGTCGGTCCGCTATCCAAGCTCATCTCACTCCAACGAAACGCAAGCGGAAGGTGAAGGGAGTCATTATGCAGAATCAGTTTTATCAAAGTCAGTGTGTAGTCTGTGCTAGTAAGTTTAAAGGGCAAAAAAAGAAAGGGTTTCAAGAGCTCTTTCCTGTGCAGCATATGCAATGATGAGTCATTGGACTCCACGGCTGCCGAATCGAAAGTATGGCTTTGCCACTCAAAATATGGCCGGAACTGTTTTGCTGAGCATATGGCTGCATGCCATTCCTCTCAATACTCATTAGCATCCACTCTAGTACATGTCTCCAACTTGGAAGTCTTTTCATTGCTACAGTAGTTAGCTTCAACTGTAGCTGGGATTGGTTTATTTTCGCCATGTGTGTAGATTTTGTACTGTGAACGGTCCGTCCAACCGTCAGAAATAGTGGACCTCAGTTGAGGGAATTTTCGGACCTCAGCTGAGAATTTGGCCGGTAGAATAGACACTAGGTAGATAGGCCATGGCGCATCATGAACGTACTACCGGTACTCCGAGTATGTACCTAGTAGTGGTGTACCGGTAGTCTGGAGTTCGTAATGTTTTTCATTTTTCATATCAGTGATGACGGTCATAATATGGCGAGGCAATTCACAGTCAAACACGGCAAGAGTCAACAGCGATTATTAACTGTAAAGATACACAACATCTGATCATGTTTATTACTTTTAATTCAATTACAAGAGTGAATTTCAATGACCTACGTTGCATCTTCTACAGGTCCCACTCAAGACTCCGTGAATAAGCCCTTCATCGAAATTGTGAAGAACCCTTTATTTAATCATTCATTTAAAGGGAAAAACTAGATCAATAAGTTTTTCGAGGTCAGTATTCTGTCGATGAGAAATGACTTGTTTTCTATGTCTCCATGGAGAAACAAAGCGACAATCTAGCGATTCGCAGAGTCTTGGTAAGGGGACATTAGTGAGAAGGGGACGAAGCATTTCCTCACAACAGAAACAAGAAGGCATTTTACTTGAAGGCAAATGGACTGTTCCATAGAAAAAGCGAAACTTCCTTTCGCCAAAGAATAGGAATTCGTTCTGAAAACGTCAAGAACGGTTCTTCCAAATCAAGCCCTTCGAAATGACACTGGTTCTAAATGATAATGAAGCCCTTCTTAATTGGCAGTTTGACGGCCCTGTTCCATGCAACAAGCTTGGAACGTTTGTGAAAAATTCGAAGCTATTGGTTGTGGTCGTAGATTGAATTTTTAAAGTTCAAGTTGGCTCTTTAAAGCACAGACTGCACGACTTTCGTTCGATTCATCTCTCACCTTTTTAAATGGACGTCCATCTACCACGTAGTATCAGGAGTGTAACAAAGGATAACAGATCATCACACAATAATCTCGCCCCTCGTTTTCAGAAGAGCTTATTATTACGAGTTTTTGCTGCACAGCCTAACACAGCCATGTCGTCCTCCACTTCGGTTTTCGAAAAAGCCGCTACTTTGAACAATGAAGGAGTCATGGCCTTGATGGAACACAACGAAATGTCTGCCATTGGTTCTCTCACCAACTCGATCCGTCTCATGAAGAGTGCACTTTCCAAGCCCATTGAGGATCCTGCGGCGTTTCAAAAGGATGACGCTTCTTCTTCGTCTTCTTCCATGGAACTCCCTGCCAATTTGGTAGAGCTTTCGCCTCCTCCTCAGGAAATGCAACACTATCCTTTTGTGGATGACGATTGCGAGCTTGCCCTATTCAATCACGCAATTTCCATACCTCTTGCTGCATCTTCGGAAGAGAGGCATGAGCCTTCCGACTTGGACTTTCATATTTACTCGGCAGCAGTGGTCTTCAACTTAGCATTGGCTCACCAACAACTTGCGCTCCGACATAAGAACGATCGACGACACAGAGGAGGATCAGTAGACTATTCTTCGGAAGACTCTGTCAACTCCCATCAATGCTTGTACACTGTCAACCGCAACAAGGCCGAAAAGCTTTATATGGTCATCCTGAAGCTCCTACAAGACTCTGCCTGCTCGCAAGTGCGAACTGGAGTCATGGTGAAGCTCGCTGCCATCCATAACTTACACTGGATCCAGTATCAAAAACGAGAAGAAGAAATTGGAACCAGCGTTTCTGGTGGTATGATTGAGATCCCTACCCTTCAACAAACACTATCGCGCTTCGTCCAGGGAATTCGTCAGCAAGACCCTGCCTTGGCACGAACCTTCCTGGAAAATGATGCACAGATTCAAGGGCTCTTAATGAATGTGCTTTGGCTAAAAGAGCAGCAGGCGCCGCCTAAAATTGCTCCAGCTGCCTAGACAGCGAGGCTTGTTTCGCTTTGGGGAGGGAGGGATCGATCTTTCTTGTGCAGCCGATGTTACTTTTCCCACATAAATTTTGATACGATTTTTTTACATTTACTTTATTATAACTATTACTTTGCTAATATAGATTCACTTCAAACATTCACAACGTACGACTAGTATCTGAAAGATCAATAGGGTAAAAACTTTGCCGCCATGGTTGAGTATTAATGAGAGTTTCAACCTAAGGCACAAACGAGGTATCGCAGACTACCCTACCACTACTCGGAGTACGTCGGAAAGACTCAAAAAGGAAGTATTACAGAAGTACCTATTCTAGTCTAGTACATTCACAGAACTGATTGCACTGGCCTCTCGATGTTCCTCTGGAGGATGCGAACCATAAATGCAAACCAACATTTTGTAATTCTGACGGAACATATCCACTACACTGCTACTACCTCTAGAGTATGCACAGAGAGGAGCATATTTGACAGAGACTCTACGGAAGTGACGTACTACGTAGTATCCATTATTTGTGGCCTCGATCTGTCTTGTTTCACCATTCACTGTCAAGAATAAAAAATATGCTACCGTTGCTACGTGACATAGAGTACGTACGTAAAAAGGTACCGTGGTTTAGCGCGAACGATGTGTCCAGTCTACAGTCTACCCTTCCGCAAACTGCTACGACTGTACTCCGAGTACCGGTAGAATGTACTACGTAGCTACCGTAGACTACCGTAGATAGGCGGACAGTTGGCGTATTACGGGTAGTACGGTACTTTGTACCCGTAGTAGTACGTACGTTCTGAAAAACACTGACGTTCCAATGAATTTCGAAGCCACTGTCCTCTACGGTACTACTCGGAGTACGTATTAATGCCTAGGTACCGGTAGTACCGTAGATAGTACTGACTGTGAGGGTACCGTACTGGTACTACCGACAACAGTAAGAATACGGTACCGGTAGTCTAGATGATGTTGAAAGGCTCTTTGTTACTGTATGCTCGTAGGCTGTATCAATAAATGTTGACTCAGTACCTACTCTAGCTATGGGTAAGAAGTAGTAGACAACTACGGTAGGTAATAACGTAAGTCGGAAAATAGTGCCACTGGCACCGGTCTTTACAGTCATGGTGAATGAGTTATTACTCTAGCCTACCTACAATTGCTTTTTGTTGTCCTTTTGACGATCCTTTGTAATGGTGAATAGGCCTCACGTTCTAGATACGATAGCTCTAGTAGTTAGCTACCGGAAGAGTGAATTATCTGAATACTACCGGCATGTCCTATTACATAGAATATCCTGGGGCTACAGACGTGCCTCCGGCTTTACTGACATCTGATAATGAAATCTATTTTATGGCTATGCCAACTACTAGCTAGCTACCGGCAGTTCCGTATCTAAGAAGTTGACTCACCCGCCTGGCCCCCAAGGGGGGCGGGGCAAATTATGCAACAGCTTTCCCTCCACTCAGTACCCTGTTGCCCACCACTCAGTACTGGAAAGGCAAAAAACCTCACGAATGAGGAAAAGTCCAAACCAGTGATTGTCAGATATGGTGTGGTCTCCCACAAACAATGCTGGGAAGGTAGCAATTAACCACATAAATTGTGTTGGGTGTGTTGATATCTGTTGCAACCCAATAGGGCGGATTGTACGTGTAAAAGAAGCCTTCCATGCCAAGCACCAGTAATATTTCCAATGAAATAGTACCGTCCCTCTGCACTTGACACTCGGCTGAGTTATGATGCCATTTCTTCCATAGAAATGTCAGTGCCCATCACAACTTTATCAGGAATCATGCATGAAGCATTCTTCCTCCTCTCCCTTAGCCCCCTTCCGGCTAAATAAGAGAAACACAATCTTTCCGGTCGGCCACCGGTTCTGCATGATGCCATGCACAAGACAGCAGTAGTTTGTACTACCGCCGGGACGATCTCTTCCGTTGCACTGATAGATCGTCTGTGGATTCTTAGTTCCCCAGGCTCTGACAAACTTGGGTTAAGCCCCCCTACCACGACAAGGTGATCCACTCAGGGGGTCTCCCCAACACAGGCATAAAATATATCTTATATCTTCTGTACATTCTCATTTGATGAACTGTAAGTACGTAGTATTTTAATAATGGTGTTTCATTCCAAACTCAGTTGACAGTCAATGCTTGGAATTGCATCGAACGAATCGCGAGAAAATCCACGGCTCAAAGCTTCGGATTGTTCGTCGTCCTCGAGAATGGCTTGCAGCACTCGTTTTCTTTCCGCTAGTTGAGAGTTTACCTCGCCATTTACACGGACCAAAAAAGAAACAGATAGCCAAGCAACATACACGACGAGTTGCCATGGTGATACACCAAATTTAGCATCCTTGCCAAGCCACAGTCGAATGAAATCGGGTTTCTTCTCGTACACAACAATGTCAGTACAGGTGCGTTGGATGTCCATATCCGACGGATACGAATAACAAGTGCCATCATTGTCCTGGGTGAAAATTGTGCCGTCTTCCTCGTCGAAAATGCTGAAGACTTTTGCAGTGTGAAAGGACATTTCCTTTGTCCTGGAAGAGTCTGAGGATGATTCTCTGCTAACCGTATGCGGAGTGTCTTGCTTCAAATCGAAGTATCCCATGGAGGAGGAGCCTGATTTAGTTTTGGGTTCTTGTAGCTGTTGATCGCCACGTCGTTGAGCAGGCAGACAAACGACCATGTTATCTACCGAGATTTGAGCGGCAGTACTAATGTTATCGTCATCATAAGGCATTGCACCAGACGTTGTTGCAGTGAGGTCAGCCGTCCTTTCGGTCTCAGATGATCGAGGACTTCGGATTCCTTCATGGGATTTTGGCTTCTCAAAATCGTCCAAAAACTTTCGTGGGCTACAAGTGGCATAATTCCTGAGATTTCCCACAATTGTATCTCCTTCCAATTTCAGTTGAAAGCTTGGTTCCGGATCGCGGCCACGGAGAGAGTTGATGGACACATAGGGAGTGTTGATTGGCGATTGCTTGTGTTCGGGTGGCTCTTGTTGTCTTCGAGGCTTTTCCGTACTTTCTTGATCATTTGTGCTGTATGACCGGAATGAATCGTCATCTGCGCCATTATTTTCATCTTCTTCCAAGGATGGGACAAGACTAGCCGACGCAAATCGAGAGCGCCCAATCAAGCCAAGTAGTGACGACTTTATTGTTTTTGAAGCAAGATCCGACTCTCGAACATCAATATCATTCCTATCATCGACCTCGTTCCCCCTGCTGCACATGCCGGAAACATTCTTGGCAGCGACTCTCTCATGGTACTTATCAAGAGCAGATGACCATTTTTCAAAGTGAGACGGCTCATCGGTTTCATCGTCGACAGTATTTTTAGGGAGAGCAGCTCCTTCTCTGTTCTCGGCAACTTCTTTTCCAAAATGAGAACATAGTTTATCTGAATCTAAACCGCTTACAGCCGTAGTGAGGCGAGAAACACTCACTTCAATGACATACTTGAAGCGCTCTATCCAATCTTGAGCAGTACGGGCCGCTGTATCAGGTGTACAATCGCTCTTTTGAAATTTGTAGTGAGCTGAAGAGTAACGGAAAGAACAGTTGGATCTGGGCTTCGTTCTGTAATTAGAATATAATGGCAAAGCATGCAAGCCACAGCCAATGCTGGATGCTTGCTGAGCGTGAAGGAGGCTTTCCTTTTGTCTGCGCTCTGACATCATAGATTCTGTGGCGGAGACTTCTTCTTTTATGACAAAAAGCGGCCGGCTAACGGCATTAAATGTAGTCGATTCGTCACCGCCGTCTCCCTCCTCTTGACTACTGGAATCACTTAGAAGCGTTCGGTTATCGCGTTCTTCTGTACGGCCGCTATGGCTGGTTGATCGTCTCGAATGATCTGTACAGGAAGCCTCGGTTCTCGGTGAGAGACAACTTTCGCTCCCATCCGTTCTCTCGGAACGGCCAGACCGAGGTGATAACGCACTGTAAGCCATCCTTGAAGAACGTTCCGAGTAGGAAAATATTCCGACCGAAGAGGCGGCCGTGTGACTACTAGGCGAACATTCACTTTCTGTGGCCCAAGAGTGGTTGGTATAGCTTTCATCTCCCAAGGATCGTGGTGTCTCTCCAAAGGAGTTGCTTGCGGCGGATGCTGGTGACAATAGCAAAACAGACGGAGTCCTAGTACTGCTATGATTCGTGGGAGTGACGATGGAGCGTTCTGAGCGTTCTGAACGTTGGAATGCGAGGATTGTGGAAACTTCTTTGGGTTCGCACACGACACTTTCAACAGAATCAAAGACTTTGTCTAACACATCCTTTTCGTTCTGCGGACCGTCCATTTTCATCACTTTATCCAGCGGCAGGCTCAGACAAAGAACATTTTCCATGCGTTGGAAAAAGACATCCATAAAATCCGAGGACATTTCACGTTCCACTTCAATCTCATCCTCAGAAGATTCAGAAGTTGGAAGGTCCGTTTGAAATTTGTTGGCGAACCATTCATTGACTCGCTTTTGAACCGTTTCAGGATCTTTTCGATACAATTTGAGATGCACCGACTTCCCAAGAGTTTGTAATTTTTCCAGTGTATCGTGCAGCGTGGGAGCATTGTCCGAACCACCGACACGTGTCTCATCGTAAGGTTTGTTACATGTGACGTTCTCAACATTTTCAAATACAAAATCAATAATGTCTTTCTCGTACTTGCCACTTCCTGCTGATAGCATCGAGTGCGGCGACGTTGGATTATTTTGTGTCGCTTCGACTTGTCGACCTCCCGCCTCTGCATGCTGTTCATGTTGTTGGCAAACGAATTCTTGCACCGTGTTGAAGAATTCGTCCAACAAATCTTCCTCTTGATTTTTGGTGGTCGGAATTTGCAACGAAGATGGGGAACAAGTCATCCTTGTATGTAAGGCAACATTGTGAGCTGTTGGACTGCGGATACTCAAGCTCGGAATACCTTGGTACTTGAGCAAATCACTCAAGTCGTTTGACGAGACAGTTTCTTTGCTGCAACTGTTGACGCTGACGTTGACGCTGTGCGTCTCCTCGTCGTTCGGTGTTTCTTCAATCATCTCGATTGTAAGGTTACAATTATTGTAGCATGGGAGATCCTATGTCGTTGTTGCTGTCTTGCGTGTTGCTGTAGCATAGGGGAATGATGTTCTACTGTCTTATTGTTATGGGAGTAGATATTGGAGGCAGAGTGAAAGGGATTGTCGCTGATTTTGTGACATCGCGAAAAAGTCGATGATCGCCAGCGGTATTAGATCAAAAAATATACAGATTCGTATAATATTTTTTCTACCGTAACCAGTTATGGTATTATAGTATGACCAACTACTATCCACCGGTAGATACGCAGTGCGTGCGGCATACCGGTATCTACAAGTAGTATTACCGTACTGGTATCATAGTAGTCGCGTATGTTAAAACCAAGGACGGTAGACAGTAGATCTCTCTACTAGTAGATGGTGCATAATAAACTCACTGGTATGTTAATGATGTGTAGTGCCACTGGTAGCACTTAGATACGAGGAAGATTGGCATTCTACTGCCCCTGATTGCCAGAAAGTTCATGTACCAGCTTATCCAAGGGACACACCGATCGAGGGTCATTACGTCCGGAATAGAACAAGATGCCCTTTTCCTCCTTGTTGGCCAATTGATCTTCGTTCCAGGAGATTCGACGGCCAGAGCCAAAGCTGCACCCTTCTTTGCGCAAGATACCTTTGCTGGGCACAAGATTGGGGGGATTTGGATATCTGGTCTTTTTTCTATCAGGCACTTTGGTCCTTTCTCCTTTCTCAGAAGTGTCGGACTTGACAAATTGATTTTTAGGAGTACCCGTGCAGGTAGAAGAAGTTGAACGGTTTGTAGGGGCATTCTCATCCTGAATTTCATTCCAAATAGAAAGAAAAGCAGCGTCGGTGCGTCTGTGGGATGCCACACTATGGTTGTCTGAGGGCGTATCTGGGTGAGCCGTTGAGGTACTGATGACATCTTGGAAGCTTGCTTTGATAGACCGATTTTTTCGTTTGGAAGAAGACGAAAACGAAAGATTGAATTTGTCTGTATGGAAGCTGTCGTCCTGTTGCTGGCTACGGGTCTCCGCTAGAAATGGAAGCGTCACAGGCTTTTTGAAGTCAAACAATTGATGATAGGAAGGAACGTGGTCAAATGTATGTCGACGGCAATGAGACGGTGGATTGATTTCCACGCGCTTTGTTGCATACACTTCGATCGGAAAATTTATATCGTCCGAAGAGTAAGTCAGCACGAAAGAATCACAAGATAGCGAATCCAACGGCGACCCGAACGCATTATCCGTGGCATATTCTTTTTCGGGTGGGTTTGGAATGCAGAAAGTGTCGTTACTTGGAACGCATTCAATGGCGAATGCGCCTCCGTGGACTGACTCTTCCTTAATCAGCACAGCGTGTAACAGATCCTGATTCACATCTTCTTCAGAACCGCTTTGTTCACACTCTATAATGGCACCAAGTTTTAAATCTGAATGATCGAGTAACGACTGAACCTCTTCGCTGTGTTTAGATTCAATTCCATTGTAACAGTCGCTATCTTTCTCATCTTCCAGGGTTTCGATTTTTGGAAAATGAGATTGAATTTTCACGGCAGTGACCATGTAATCTTCTAGCATGATCTCGACTTGGTCGTCCTTGTTAGGTGGCGATTTTTTCCAACACGGTGACATTCGTTCGGCTTCAACCAAAACTGCGACCCCGCCCTCACCTTCCTCGTCTGAAGTGTTTCCGCCTGCTTCTTTGCAACCATCATTGGCTGGTTTTCTTTTCTTCTTTGGAAGTACAAGTGTTCTCTCCTCATTTTCTACGATGGAAGTACTATCATCTAGGTCTGCGCTCGTGTCGTGGCAACCACAGCACACACGCGGTTCATCCGCATCCTGATTCCAGTTACGAATACCTGTGAACTGTAGTACGTATTCCATTATCGATTGGCCTCGGTCGGGTTCCAGGCTCGTAACATCCTCGCAATTGTTCGGATCGGAGACTCTTGTCAGTTGGACTTCCGAAATCGTTTCAGCTTCCACTTGTATTGTTTCCTCCTCAGCTGTTGATGGCACAAATTCAATTTCGCCATCAAAAAAGTGTTCACCGCCGCATTTTGGGGTAAGAAGTTTGATAAATATCCGGACCATTTTTCTGATATTCGAGGCGGACGCAGTGCCTTTTCTTTCGCGATGGCGTTCTGGATTCCCAGTTGATGGAACATAAGCTCGATCTGAATCACTTCGCAGGACGACATCCGAGTCGCTGGACCATACCTTTAGTGCTACGCTATCTATCTGATCCTCATTGTAAGAATCAATATCGTAGTAGTGGTCCATTGAAAAAAGAGACGTGGAAGCATCCTCGGAACGACTGCTTGAGACAGGGTCCAATAGTACGGCCACATTTGGATTGCAGTTCTCGTTGAAACCAAACCATGCAGACGAGTCGTCGTCTTTTTCCACTCTGGCAGTCCCATCTTCGTCCTCGTCCTCTCCAGTAGGGTTGGACCGAACCGTCAAAATGATTGAACTGTTGAGAGTAAAAATGGCATCGAGACTCACAGTGGCTGTAGTGCATCTGGTATGCGCCGTTGACTCCAGTACCGTGCTAGAAGCTGTCGTCCTAGTGTGGTTGGTATTGAACTGATCATCGCCATCCTGCTTGACAGAATTTAGTTTTTCCATCATTCTTTCAAAGGCAGTAACCTCCTTGGTCGTGCTGTACTTGTCCAAAACGCCGTTGGTCTTTTTCTCTTCATCGTCCGTTGACTCCTCTTCCAATTCAAAATCGGTCGTCAACTTTTCATCCAACATGAAGGGCTTTTGTGCTTTTGATTTTGGATGAGCGAGTAAATTGTATTCGACACCATCATGTGCGTATTCAATGTTTTGCGAATGGTGCGACTCTTCGCCCTCATACTCCTTAGCCGGCTGACAGACATGATTGATAGCCATTTCATTATCCTTATCCTCCAATGAAGTATCTGTTTCCAATGCGCTGATGGAGGAACCAGTCAACAAGCCGTATTTATCTCTTCTTGCTCGTAGCAAAGTAAAGAGAGTGGAATCGTCTGGATTGTTGCCTCGTTCAATAGTCAGGTCGAGGGAGGATTGCCACGAAAGATCGTCATATTTCGTTTTTTTCACATAGGATTGTTCCTCCATTGAAAGAGTATTGCTTTTTATGCACATCCCTTCGTACATACGATGTTGTAATATTTCCTTCAGGGCTTCGAACGACAAAACTTTCACGTGGTTGCTTCTGCTGTTTTTGCTTCCGATCTCAACCTCTTTCAGTACAGCCACACCACTTGCTACACTTTCTTGTCTTTGCGACAGGGCATCGTACCTGTCGTCCAGAAGAGTCTCCAACATCTTACGAGGAACAAGGAATCGTTACCTATCTTTGTAAAGTATTCTGGTCGAATGATCAGGAAATATTGGCTTTGACAGTGAGTAAACGAGTCAAAACATTAGATGAAGCTTCCATCATTTGAAGTCGAAGTACATTATTTTTTCTTTTTCCTCCCTGTCACACCACTTTCTACGAATTAGAGGACGGTGGGAGAAGATCATCCTCTTCTCTAGCTAGCTTTTGGAAAGTTGGTTCGCTTACATAAGCTTACTTAGCTGCACACTTCGCTAAGTGACAAATTTACAACATAAATAACAAGATCAAAACTTTTCCAAGGTAGAAAAGTAGAGACGTTTTGACGTTTCAGAAGCATGGAAATTAGTGAAACCAGCGAGCTTAGGATCGCTTTCCGGACGTCACAACATTGAACTATCCATTCTAAACATAAAAAATGAGATGTTTCGGCTTTGGAGATTCGTGTAAAGTATGAAGGGCGGACGAGATACTTAAAAATCGCAACCTTCGAAGCGACGTCCGAAATCTACCCGTAGAAGTAGCTTCCTACTCCAAAGAAACTACCGGTAGAACCGAATCCGATTTACGACGTATTGTTAGCTACTGTAGATTAAGTATCCGGGTACAGAATAATATGTTTGAGGATGTTTACTGACGGTGCAATGATGCCCTGTCTGTCAACGGAGCCAGGACAACAACAGATACACAGCAGTGATAAATGGCAGAAAGTCTGAAGCAAGACTTTATCCAGCAGATTGCCAAAAGGGCGAAACTAGATGACAATGGTACAACAACACCCTGTCACGAATCGAAATGGGAGGAATGGGCAACACCAATTGCCACACTGTACTTGTCATCAAGGCGCGGAACTCACGAAACGCTGTCTGAGAATGACGTGAAAGGTTGTAGTACTGCTGTGTTGCAATGTAATGCTAGTGAATATCAGAAGAACGTCGTCAGCAAACCAGTAATTTCCAATCAGTACCGTCGTATCATTCCGGCTGTTTGTCCGTTGTCGGCCTCCCAAATGGAACAACCGTCGAATGCAAGTCAACAACGTCAGTTGTACTTTGAACATACATTGGTCACTGATACAACACATTATGGTGCTTTTGTATCGGTTCAGTCGTATACACAGTTATGTGTGAGAATGATCAGCGAAAATTTTGAATTTCTTATAGGTCATTGCAGATATTGGAGGAAATAATCCATGATCTGTTCCCACGTGAGAGTTGTAAAGAAGTGCCATCTGAGAAACCTCAAGGTGTGCAACTTGTGTCGATTCCTGCAATCAGAACTTGGTGCCTTTGGAAGCAATACGAACGACACAATCTATGCTCAATTTCCATTGGTTCCGAAAACGAAAGGATCAGAACAAGATGCTGACATTGCAATTGTAGTTCGTAGGAACGACAAAGACAATCGCGCTGGTTCTGCTGTTGCCGATTTTTTGGAATACAAGCCTACCTACGAATTTTCCGGGTTCTACACACAGGCGTCTGTGTACGGGAAAGATGCCATGAACATCAGCAACTTACCATGTGTTGTGATTCAAGTCTGTGGATGGGGTCCTTGGATTCTCTCTAGAGATCCGTTGTAACGGTGTGGTTGCTTCTCAGTATCGCGAAGGCCCCACTCATGCGTTGTCACTCCTACTTGACAGTAAGGATATCGACGGTCTGAAGCTTTTGATCTCTGTCTTGAAGGATTATCTTGAAGCTTTTGTACAAGAACAGCCAAACGCCTGGCATCACGGGTATTTCAGCAATGTTGTTTCCAAACATCCATTGAACGGGGTGGAACACGTGTACAAGGCATACGGCTACCGATTACGTACCAGAATTCCAATACAAGATCAACGCCAACCCAACATTGACATCGTAAAGAACTACGTCGACGCAAATGCCATCCGCGAGTCTCCCCAAGAACATTTTCACATCGTCTGCACCAAGTTCTTTCCAAGGGATGATGGAGGCCCTTGGTATGGTCCTGTTCCAGCCTTCAAATTTGCCAGCATCATACGACAGTTGAAGCAACTCCACGAGGAAGACGGTATGGTTCATGGGGATGTCCGTTTACGCAATATGATCGTACATGAAGGAGTTCTTACCGATTTCGACTGGACACGCACTGCTGGTTCACTGTATCCTTCGACATTGCTGGACGTTACAGGGGATGGAAAGAGGCCTCGCAAGCAATCGAAATACAACGCTGTTTCGAACATGACCATCGTGGAAACGAGGAATCGTTCCTTCGCACTTTCCCAGGAGCCAAAAGAATTGAAAAGCTTGAAATGAAATTTGACTACGACATCTTCTCAATTAGATATGTGTTGAATTTGTTTGTGCCCGTGAATCCAGAGAACGAAGAACAGTTGAAAGAACTGCTGAATGCATCATCAGAAAATCTTTGGCCCGTGATTGCTCCTCTGTCTTCCATGAACGACCAGATTAATCTACAGGATGAACACACGATGGATTCTTACCATTCACCAGATGGGTTGTGAACTGGGAGCCCTTGTGAGTGAGAACACCCCTGTCTTCGCCTATTTCCTAGTACAAAGAAATGGAGTGAGTGATAAGGCAACTCTTTCCGCAGGGGGGGGGCGGAGTGCATTATTCCATCGGTGATGGTTCCGCTAGCTACATGCACTTCCACGTACACATAGCCACGTCTTGATCGTCCCCTGTTCGCCATGATTATGGTGTCTGGTGGCATTTGCGAAAGGATATACGAACCAATCTGTGGAGTGGCCAAAAGACATTCCTGATATGTGTCCTGCGTGAGGAGAAAATTCCAATCGAGCGGAGCAAAGGGCAAATGAGTGAGGAGTTGTGGTGGAATTGGAATTGATGTGCGAGTGTTGCGTGGATTGCGAAAGAAAACATTTCGTTGAGTGGTTGGAGACGAATGTGATGTAAAAGTTCTTGGCTCAGTTTTGACATTCTGTTCCAACATTGATCTTTGAGTGATAATCCAATTTGGATTTCACTTCCGTTTCTGCAGCGAAATGTTACGATAACAATTGTCTCTGGGCACGAAGGAAGCAGTTGGCCTGCAGTTTGTCGAGTTTAAGAGAAAGCACCGTTGCGAGAAATGATGCACCCCCCTAGCTAGCACCCTTTATGATGCTACTTGACTAACTTGAATAAGAGAGGCGGTGCTTTCCGCATTTGACCTCTATCCCATTTTTGCTCAGGTATTGGAGTTGAAGAGGCACGTTGCTGGAAAAGTAACATGTACTAGTATCATTATCATGCACTTCGTAGTATAGGATAATAATCTGATAATATCTAAGAATGCATCACTGTGATGCTATGATGGGAATGGAAAGAGAAAGAAGCCGTTTTTCAGTCTCTAACAGTTGCAAATCTCTCCAAAACTTGAGGCGGTGGCTGGATCCCATTCTCCGTTTGCATCGGCAACAGACGATGGGGAGTTGGTTCGGTTGTGCTTTCGGAAACCGACGGCCTTGCAAGCATCCAAAGTATATAAATCCTTGGAGGGAGTCGTGCACGAATCTCGACGTTTCATGTGTGCTAGCAACGCAGCTTTGATGACATCATTTTCCACTTCTACGGCATAGGATCCGTTATCTTGGCAGTGCATGTGTCCAATCTCTTGCAGAAGCCCCATTTGTGGTTTCTTCACGTAATGCTTGTCGTAGGTCAACTTGTATTGTATGGCATCAATGGACAAGTTCTTGGGGACAAATACGGGAAGACCAGCTTGTGAAATGTACTTGTAATGATCGTCCACCGTGGCTTGGTCGCAAACACCAAGAATCAATGCAACTTCGGCAGTCATGGCCATACCAATGGCCACTGCTTCTCCGTGAAGTAATGGGCTCACACCAGGGGTGTGGAAGGAAAGATGCTCGATGGCATGTGCCACTAAAAGTGCCCAAAGAGAAGAAAAGGTCAGATTCATTTGATTGATGAGCGGAAACGACAACTTCTGTCATGGTACTACTTACAAGCATGGCCGTATTGCGGAACCATCTCATTGAAATCCGAGTCTTTGTAGTTGGTCAAAGTAGGAACCTTGTGGTCGATACACTCACGGCAGACCATTTCCAGGTAGGCAGGATCACGAAGTGCCTTGTGGAGGTCATCGCGGAGAGGATTTACAATTGCTTCGGTCATATCCCGGGATTGTGCCAAGGCGTGCTTGAGCGCTTCGGAAATACCGTTCAGAATGTGGCGCTTGGACAAAGTTTCCAACACTTCAGGATCGATGACGATATTTGTCGCTGGGTAGTAGGATCCCAGCAAGTTCTTTCCGAGGTGGTGGTTGACAGCTTGTTTGAAGTCAATGGCGGCGTCCGTCATACCCATCATAGAAGTAGTAATGTGGATGAGAGCAATACCGCGGTACAAGGACGAGGCCAGGAAACCGCAGAGATTGTTCACGACACCACCGCCAAGAGAGATAATGCACGAATTCTTCGAAATTCCGTTTTCCAAGATCTGATCTGCGCACTTGGAAAAGTTACCGAGCGTCTTGTGGCGTTCTGCACTTGGATTTCCACTTTCATCGACGGCATCGGCAGGAATCACAATCTTGTATGTCTCCAAACCAGCATCGTTGAATCCTTGGACAACGACATCACCGTACAACTCGTCGACGATTTCATCAACAATGACGTAGTTCTTCGCTTCGTGGCAGTGTTCAGGGACATACTCCCGCGCGCGATCCTTAAGCTTTCGTATCGCTCCCGATTCAATGATAATGTTTGATCCAAGAGGCTTTCCTGGGCGTTCAAAGCGGTTGCGGTAGACGTTGTCTTCATCCACCACACCCTTGGTGGCCTTGGGTTGTGTCAAAGACAAATCGATGGCATCGTCCGGGAAGTCGTAGTATGGCACGCGAACATACCGGTGTCCTTGATCAAGATCGTAGAGATCGTTCATTTGCTCAATCGTCAAAAACCGGTTTTGGATGTCAAAGTTGGATTCGATACGGGTCGGGGTCAAACTCTTGGGGATGACACACGAACCAGACTGGACCGCCCAAGCCAAGACAACTTGGGATGGGGACTTTCCAGTCTCTCGGGCAATTCGTTGGATGGTGGGTTGAGCCAACATGTCGGGTGAGCCGTCCTCGCGATATCCGATCTTACCGAGTGGACTGTATCCAATCACGCGAATGCCGTGTTCTTGGCAGTAATCGAAGAGACGAGGTTGTTGGAGAAGTGGGTGGCGCTCTATTTCGTTGGCAATTGGAGGAATTGAGCAGTCTTGTAACAGCTCTGCCAGTTGACGAGAGCTGAAGTTGGAGACGCCAAGGTTGGCGACGAGCCCTTGTTCCACGAGGTCTTCCATGGCCTGGTATGTCTCAGCGAGACGATCTCGATCACCAGAGTGGATGATCTCAATCTCGAACTCGCCCCCATCACGATCGGAAACAAGTTTGGACTGTTTGCTCATGTGAACAGGCCAGTGCATCATGTAGATGTCGAAATAATCCAAGCCCATTGCCTCTAATGATCGGCGGCAGGCGGGTTCGACGTCCTTGGGGTCGTGCTCCGTGTTCCATAACTTGGAGCAGATCCAAAGCTCTTCTCGTGTCACAACGCCTTCAGAGATGGACTCGTTGATGGCACGTCCAACCTCCTTTTCATTACCGTACAAGCTAGCACAGTCGATCAGTCGGTATCCATGCTTGATGGCATACTTGACAGCTTCGTAGACTTTGTCATTGTCTGTTGTATGGAAGGTTGCGAAGGTAAATTTCGGTACAGTGTAAGCTGGAGCGTACTATGGAAGTGCAAAAGACCGCAGAACTCTTTACACGTATGATTGCTATCATTGAGGGGTTCCTAACTCGAAGGCAAAGTCGCAATACACACACACCTTTGAACGAATTGAATGTACCGAATCCCACGCTAGGGATCATCTTGTTCTTTTTACTTGAGAAGCCAGTGTTGCTATTGACGGTGGTAGTTGGTTTGCACATCTTGGGGTGGAAGACTGTTTTTGATGCGATGAGATGTAGTCTACTGGTGTTGTTCTAAGCTCTATTCTTTCTTGAGAGATTTGAAAATTGTGAGAGGACCGAATAATTTTGTGGCCGGTGAGGGTTTCAGTTGTCGGCACTTGAAAAAATGACCACGAGTCTCGAAACGAGAACAAAGCGAAATTCTAGTTCCTTTGCGCACCGCGATTGGAAAAAGATTCTAATAAGGAGAAGGACTTTGTCGATGACGAATTGCCGACGATTCGATTGGTAATAGTTGGACGACCATTACGACGGTGATGGTGTTTACTGTTAACAGTAAAACGACTTCGCAGATTTTGCACCAATGACCGACTAAGAACTGAAGCTATTAATGTCGTACGTATCAATTCACGGTAAGCAATGATGACAAATCCAAGGATGACGGGTATTGCAATAGGAACGGAGTTGCAGTATGCCAGCGCACATTTATTTCTCCCCATTCTTGCTTTTCGACCTATCAAATGGTTCGCAATGCATTATTACTTCCTTCTGATTAAAAATACCTTCGCTTTCTACTGTATTTACAATTAATTCAAATCCGTGTGAGTCATTCACGTCAATGTACAAACAGCGAAGTTTCAGCTAACTCCAACCACTGCCTTCTCGAGAAGAACTTCTCCCTTCTTATCTTTCTTGTCGTTTTACTGTTAGGATGACGCATCCATGATGGAGCCTTCTTTCAAGATCTACGAGCTTTTTGTCACTATTGTCACCACGCAAGAGGTCTCCCTTCCCAAAGAAAATACAGTGCTTTGCTATGACGAGTTTTTGGCGACCTCTGGGAAGGCGACCTCGAACTTCGTCACAAAAGATACCATACACTCGCGAGACTTCTAACTTCCACAAATCTCACAAATTGATCCGTCGAAAAATCCAAGTCCTACTCTGACTGTGAATAAGAACAGCTTACTACTCTAGTAGAGACTATTAACTCACATACCCAAAACAAATAACGATATCACGTCTACTTCTATCATCATGCCACCACAAGAGCAACTACCAGTGACTACTACTGCTGCTGCTGAATCCTCCCAAACCATCAAGACACCCAACGTTCCTTCTTCCATGACGTCCAATTTTTCTTCAATGGTTGGCAACAAGAATGCTGTAGCTGCGTCGTCTCCTACTTCAGTTCATGTCGTTGTCACGAAAGACGTCCCCCCCGAAAATCAAGAAAAGTGGTTGGACATGGCGCATGAACTTGCCAAGGAGACTTGGAAGGAACCGGGGTGCATTTCGTATGACTTTGTTCGTTGCAAAGATGGCCAAAAATCTGAACGACGATTTGTCATTATTGAAGAGGTACGTTAAGAAAATGAAGAAAAGTCAATGATCAAAAGTGGCATTGCGGTTTGACGACAGCTCACACCACTCTCTCCTCGTTCTCCACAAATTCTACAGTGGGAATCGCAAGAACACTTAGATGCTCATTTTGCCACCCCTCATTTTCAAACACTCGTACCACTCATGGACGGCATCAGTACCACGGTCGAGTTGGATGTCAATCACAAAGCCTTGTCAATCTTTCGAGATGCCAGTAGCAACGAATTGAGCCGACGCAAGCGCAACGGCCGCATCTTGGTGTTGTATGACAGCTCCACTGGATCGACCGAAGCCATTGCCAATTTGATTGCGGAGGGAGCCCTATTGTTGGACCGGATGGATGTTCGTGTTCGTGTGGTTCCAGGACCACCTTGTTCCTGGGAAGACTCAAAGGTCCAACGCGACGCCACTCATCCCTTTGCAACGTTCAACGACATCTATTGGGCTGATGCCGTAGCAGCCGGAACACCCACAAACTTGGGTTCTATTTCCTACCGTATGAAACAATTCTGGGATGAGTTTTCCCAAGCTGGTGGATGGGGGTCCACGGACGGCAAGATCGGCACAGCGTTCACCTCACAAGGTGGACACGGTGGTGGTGGTGAGTTGGCCTGTATGGCTATGCAAACTGTGTTGATGAACTTTGGCTTTTCATGCTTTGGCATTACCGATTATGTTGGATTCATGGACACAATGCATTATGGCAGCGCCATTGCCAAGAAGCCACGAAACGCCCAAGATCAAATGAAGTGTCGTCGACAGGGCCTGCGGTTGGCAGAATTTGTTGCATATTACATCAATGGTCGTGACGAATGCCACCCCATGCGTACTCGTGAGTGGGACATTGAAAAGTGGGCTTTTCCAGGAATCCCACCCCGTTCCGCATGCCCGAACGAACTAGCCAGCCGTACATCAAGTCCCCATGTTTCACTGAATAATTGTCCGGTCACTTTGAACAACAAGAAAAGAGCACTAGTTTTCACCAAGATGGAAGATTACGTCCATGATTCGACCCCAGCAATGGCATGTTGGACGCTCCTTAAACTCCAAGAATTTGGATGGGATGGTGTCGTGACTGATGACAGCCAGTACATCGATTCCTCAGAAAAACTATCGAGTTTTGATTTGATCATCTTTTTGAACAATTCTGGACAGATTTTCGAGAAATCTGAAAATCTGCTGGCTCATATTGGAAAAGGAAAGGGCGTTTTGGGAGTCCATGCAGCCGTTGCTTGCTTTTTGAATGGCAAGGATGCATCCGGCGCCACCATCATGGAACCAACGTCGGACATCTTTGAAACTGTGTTTGGATCTCATTTCCAAAATCATCCTCCTGTCCAAACGGGCACTGTCTCTGTCGAATTCGACAACAAATTGGGGCCGAACTTGCCCAACGTCCCTGCCAAGTTTCAACACACTGACGAGTTCTTCAATTTCACCAAAAACGTATGTGATGATCCCAGCGTGAATGTCGTCGCGTACGTCGACGAGTCGACTTACGAAGGTGGATTGATGGGTAGCAAGCATCCGTTGGCTTGGTACAAGGAAATGGGACCAAACAATGCACGAATCTTTTACTCCGGACTCGGCCACTTCAGTCATTTTTACAATGGAACGGGTCCCTCCCACGTAGCAACCATCCTGGAAGCAGGCCTTCGGTACTGCTGTGATGGATCTCAGTAAAGTCCATGTTTTAGTTTACCTTTGAACCTAATTGCATCAACGTACAATCTTAGTTTCCCCTTTCCATTAGCTCGATCGACGTTCACCGACTCTAGAAAAATGTCACATCAGTCTGTCAAGATGAAGCTATGAAGAATAATCAATGAAAATCAAAATATAATTCGACAATCGTTGCACTGGAGTATAACTTTTAGATGGAAGCTCCGTACTGTTTATTACTAGGTATTATACAATTCGATTGCTGCTTTCAGCATCTGCGGGATCCTCCGCACTTCTGACGGATCCAAATTCTACCGTTCCATAGGTCTCCTTGTGCTCGTCAATCGAAGCGAGGGAACGCTCGTCTTCGCATTGGAAAAGGCCCTGGATTTCATGCAAGGAAAGCCCTTTGGTTTCGGGGACCAAGAAGTAGAACCAGACCTCGCTGACTATCACAATTCCTGCGTACAGAAAAAAGACACCTGCATTACTCAAGGCTCTCGCCAAGGATAGGAAAGTGACGCTGACCACAAAATTTGATGCCCAGAAGATCCCCGTAGCCTGAGCAACACACACACCACGGTATTCCGATGGATAAATCTCAGCATTCATGGTATATGGCATTGTACTCAATCCGACACCAAATGCAAAGAGATAGAACCACATGGCGGCAACAGTCAATAATGGAGCATCGATAGCAAAACCCAATCCAATAAACAAAAGGCTGATCCAAACCAATGTCATGCTCACAAAGAGAGTAGGACGTCTTCCCATTCTGTCGATAATGGCATAGCATACGAAAATTCCAAAAAGCTGCATGACAAACAATGGAACTGTGATCCAGATATCGAAGCTTTTGTTACCGTCGGCAATTCCGGTTTTCTTAACAATACTTGCACCGTAGTACTACAAACGAAAAAATATATATTGTTAGTCACCAGCATGTGACAATTTGTTGCATCACAGTTCCGACCAAGAAGATTTCTTTCACACTTACCATGATGGTGTTGATACCAGCCAGTTGTGACACTGCCCAAAGGCTGCATCCGAGAATCATGGCACGTCGAACAGTAGGGAAGCTCCTCCACAGTTTCCAAAGTCCAACATGGGAGCCAGCTTTGGCAGTGTCAAGTTCATCCTGAATTTCGTTCAGCTCTTGCAGGACGGGATCCTCATCATGGTCGTCATGCTCATTCGATGCAACTTCTGTTTGGCTGTCGCTAACGCTGCTATTTTCTGTTTCTTGGCCGTCCTGGCCTCGATTCACCGACTTGGCAGCGACAGCTTGCGAAACGCCCAGGGGTCGGATCTGTCTCAAAACTCGTTCGGCCTCGTCTTTGCGTCCCTGCAACAAAAGCCATGTCGGACTGGGCGGTAATGTGACGAAACCAATCATTTGCAATAGGGCGGGAAGTGCACCCAAACCGAGCATGATTCTCCAGTTATACGTGGGTGGTAGATAGCTCAAAAGGGCACAGACGATACAAGCAACAACTTGACCTCCCACCACAGCCACGTTGAATAGTGTGGTGAAGGACCCTCGCAGCTTGGGTGGAGCACATTCACTGATGTACAACGGTCCTGCATCGGAGGCAAGTCCAATGGCAGCTCCGACAACGATTCGACCGACTACCAGCGTGACATATCCGCCAGTACTTTCGACACCGTTGACCAGCCCTGCCACTGCCATGACGACCGATCCAACCACGAAAATGATGGATGCAAGGACCAAAGTTGCTTTTCGTCCCTTTCGATCCATCAATATATGTCCATACGCAGCGGCAATGGCAGCCGACAGAATGGTGCTGGATACGATAATTTCAACCAAAAAAGGCTCTTCCATGAGGCCCATCTGTGATTGGATGAAAATGATAGCCCCAGACACAACTCCCTAGAGTATCAGAGAACGTAGGTGTCAGCAGTGTCTTTGCTACAGTCACAAAGATGGGATAGAATAAGCTCCGGGGGGCGACGACTCACCGTGTCGTATCCAAAGAGTAAACCTGACATGGAAGCTATCAAAGCTAACCGAGTCACAAACGATGAGTTATCATTGCCAGTGCCGGACGGCAGCACTTTGAAGACACCGTCACCTTTGTCCGCATTTTTGTTGTTGTTGGACGTTGTTGTCATTGTGAGTTACGCTATCTTTCGTCTTTCGTCGGATGATGCTGTTATTATGGAATGTGCCGTGGTGCTGTCATGAACCTTCGCTCGTTGAACACTGGAGGGCAGCATCGGTATGACGAAGGTAGCTAAACCGACAAAGAAGAACAAAGTATCCAGTACTACGTAGCATATATAAATCGATGAACAGAACAGATCAGATCAGATCGGCAGACTCGAGAAGACTTCCCCTGTCAACATATAGCCGCGATGATTGAGAATACAGCGAAGTGGGGGAGTGAGTGAGATGCCGTTTTTTTTGTAAACGCAAAACCAACATCATAGTCAACTTGAAGTACACGACTGCATCAATCGTGTACTTTTAAGAGGTCCGGCGTTGTTCGAGTACCTATCATAGACTAGCTAGGTACCGGTAGTACCTACTGGCACCACTACGGTACTACCATATTAGTAATACGTATTAAAGTACTGCCCCGTAAGTCATAATGCGGCCTGTTACCGGTGTGATAGTCTACTGGACTACCATCGGAATATGGAGTCGGCTCGACAGAGTAATCTTCGTGAAAGGTCAAACGGTTGATCTTATGATTCCCGAGTTCCTATGATGCGGAGGAGCAGCTTCATCCGACGACTCCATATTCAGCGGTAAAAGCTACTGCTGCTCTGTTGTGCATGGGCTTGTGCATACCTCTGGCTCTTATGGCCATACATACTCGCTCCATAGTAATTGGAATTGGTAATAGGGCGGGAGAAGACGAATGCACCCGCAAAATCAAAACAAGTACTACTCCGAGTACCGGTAGTAGCTTGTGGGTGCCACGATATTATACATGACATTTCGAAAAGCGTGACTTCTTAGATGCAGAAGGGCCTTTCCAAATGTTATCATTACTACGTCTAACCTGAGGATTGCTTTCTCCAGCAGCAACGAGAAAGCACAAAATTTAAGAGTTGGCAGTCATATATTCTTGACAGAGTATTTAAATTACCATTAATCGAACTGAACATTCCACTAAGTCCCATGTATTTACGAAAGTCAGGCTCTCTACTTGCTGCGAATGATGAAATCGTCCAAGCCACGTGATTCTAGTGTCAATCCCTTCTCATTGCACAAATGTAGAACGCAAATGAAGTAGAAGGGCAACGTCACATCTACTTGGGATTGAGTGGCTTGCATATCGCGAACAGTGTCTTGAAAGGAAACAGGCTCATAATTTGTATTTTGCTCGTCACTTGAAACATCAGCGGGACGAGCTCTTTCTGACATAACTTCTATCTCCAGGGGATCCGTTTCGGAATCGACCATTTCTTCCATTTCACCACGCTGCTGGAACGTGCGCTCCAGTTCTTCCCAAAGGTCCAGCTTAAGCCGCTTGACATCGACCTTCTTTGCAACCGTGGCGTAGCCGACTTTAATCTTTTCAACTTTTCGGACTCCTTCTAGGTCTGGAACAACAAAGTCTTCTGCATCTTCTCCGTCATTCCCTCCACCAAAGTCGAAGCCCCCGTCGTCCTCGTTATCACTGAAGCCATTATCATTGGAACCCCATGTCTCGACACCACCGAAGCCAACTGACTTGGGAATTGATGCTGTTTTATTGGGGTATTCATCTACCTTTTCTGCCAACTTGATATTGGGGCGGAGGAAGAGGGTTGTAAGCTCCTTGATACCAAGTCCAGCATCGATCGGCAACAAGTTATCTACATTGCTGTACTTAGTTTGCATCGCTTTCGTCCACTGGAGCTTGGATAAGGAAGTTCCACGTTTGACGGCTGGAGGTTTTTTCATCAACTCTTCCAAGTTATGAATCGGGTTGGTGATATCAACCAGAGCCGTACCATCAAGTGCCGAGGAAGGTTTTGCCTTTCTACCCTTCTTCTTTTTGACATCTGATTTGGAAGAAGCTTCGGTATCTTTGAGAATTCCGACCCTGCGCGGCTTGGGAATTTTCTTCCAATGGTCGGCACCAGCCCACATGTTTCCGGACGACAAATTTGCCAGAGCCTGAGAATTAAAGAATTCATACGAGTTTCCCCATTGTGAAGTGGAGATATCACCAGAAGCGATTGCGTCCAAAAGAATCGTAGCTTGGGAAATTGCAGGTTGCGGAAGTTCCTTCTGGGCCTGCGTTTCTGTTCTACTTGCGAGGCCTTTGTCATCGAGGGACGGAACGGCTCGAAAGCTCTCGGATGAAAATCGATGATCACCATCGTGAAATCCACCAAATTCTGTATCATCACCGTCGTCGAAATCGCCGCCACCACCACCGAAGTCGTCCGGCTCATAGTCGTTCTTGCCGATGCCAAGGCTGTCTCTTTCTGTGGTATCGCTCCTATCTTGTGCAAGCAGAGATCGTCCAAGATCAGCTTGAGATGCTCGGCTCCGCTCAATTGCTTCTATGTGAATGGATCGATCAGCCTCTTCTTCCTCTTGGCGTGAACTAGCGTATCGTTTCGTCTGTGCCATCAAAGAGAGGTGAGACGATGTCCAATCAAATATACCAATCAAAACGTAAGTAATTGTTCCCAAACTTACCGAGAGGACAGAATGATCTACGAATCCACCCTGTTCTAGTTCTTCAAATTTTATTCGCAACGAAGCCAGTTGAGGAACCAACGGCATATCTTGGATTGTTTCAGCGGAATATCCACATCCTGTGGCGAGCATAGAATCGATCTTTGCGACCAGGCTAGTCACATCTACACTAGTTGGTTCCGTCCTTTTCGATGTATCGTATTCTTCGGCCTGCTTTTCGTCTTCGGCGGCGATGTCAGCGTCCAAGGAAGAATCGAAGACAATTTTGCATCCACCGGCACCTCCTTTAGAACTGACACCTAGATTGGCAAGCAACAATCCTTTGGCTCCACCTTCATCGAATGTTTTGGACATTTTATGAAAAAGAGGATCAATGTCGAATGCTGCATCCAATTTGTGGATGTTGATGTTGGCTGAGCAGATCAAAAATCGGAACAAGCATAGATGAGCTAAGCTAACTCTGGGACGAGATAAGTGTCAGACGATGTAACACGTTAATTGACTTACAAAGGTTGTGTTCCAAGGTTTCGACGGAACCTCCGGAACTCTTGGTGCCAGTTCGCTGGCTCTTGGTACCGTTTTCCTGGATGTCTCCATCCGGTGATTCCTTGTTCGTTTTGTTTCTCTTGTCGTCCTTGTTACTGTCAGTACGATTAAGGTTGGCCAAAACCTTGTATGATGTCAAATGGACATCATCGACACGATAAGAGTAAATCTTGACCGACGCATCAAGGGTACAACTGGCCTTTGTGAAGTTGACCCCAGTAGCAGCCGAAAGAGTGTCGTCCATTGTGGATGCCATATTGGTAGAACGGAGTTCTGGTGCCACGAATCGATCCAAGTGGTCAATGAGATTCAAATTCCAAGAATTGGCGGCATTGATACGGTTTTCGGCATTCATACGAATCGCCTTTTGATACAAATCTCCAAGATTATCTAATGAAGTGGCTGACTTGCCGACAGTTCCAGAATCCTCATCGCCATCTTCCACTTCCTCATCGGGAGACAAACGCAAGAAACGAGCCGACGATCGACGACGACGGCGTTTGGTGGCGGATGGAGGAGCACCATTACCACCGCCTCCCATAATACTAGATTTACGATGTTTCTTGGTCTTTAAAGTGAGTTTGGTGGAAGGAGCTGCAGCTCCAGGATCAAAATCATCATCATTGTCTTCTTCTTCCTCCTCCTCCTCGTCGTGGTCGTCCTCCAAGACCAGTGTTTCTGTTTCACTTGGAGGGCTAAAACTTGTGTCTTCTGTAACTGATCCAGCTGTCATGGTAACACCTGTAGACGAATGAAAATAACAACAACAACTACAAAATAAACTGAAGTGTGAGACGTCTTGATTGTGTTTCACGACCTTCTATCGATCGTTGTATCATCATCATTTTTTACTTGACATCTGTTGATGACATCATGACTGTTATGTCGTGTTGTTCGTTACAGGCAATCGGGGAACCCAAGAAATTCAAATCGACGAGAAGCGCCGGCCGGCCTACTTCCTCAACTACCGGTACGTACTCTTACTAGGTACCTAAGTATCGTACCATCGTTTGTCGACGAGGGTAAATTGATACCAGCATAGCTACCCCCTCCTGAGTGGATCACCTTGTCGTGGTAGGGGGGCTTAAGCCAGGTTTGTCAGAGCCTGCTTGGGAACTTAAGAATCCACAGACGATCTAGCAGTGCAACGGAAGAGATCGTCCCGGCGGTAGTACAAACTACTGCTGTCTTGTGCATGGCATCATGCAGAACCGGTGGCCGACCGGAAGGATTGTGTTTCTCCTATTTAGTCGGAAGGGGGCTAAGGGAGAGGAGGAAGAGTGCTAAATGCATGATTCCTGATAAGTTGTGATGGGCTCTGACATTTCTGTGGAAGAAATGGCATCATAACTCAGCCGAGTGTCAAGTGCAGAGGGACGGTACTATTTCATTGGAAATATTACTGGTGCTTGGCATGGAAGGCTTCTTTTTCACGTACAATCCGCCCTATTGGGTTGCAACAGGTAAAAGATATCAACACACCCAACACAATTTATGTGGTTAATTGCTGCCTTCCCAGCATTGTTTTTGGAAGACCACGCCATATCTGACAATCACTGGTTTGGACTTTTCCTCATTCGTGAGGTTTTTTGCCTTTCCAGTACTGAGTGGTGGGCAACAGGGTACTGAGTGGAGGGAAAGCTGTTGCACAATTTGCCCCGCCCCCTAGGGGGCCAGGCGGGTGAGTCAACTTCTTAGATACGGAACTGCCGGTAGCTAGTAGTTGGCATAGCCATAAAATAGATTTCATTATCGATACCAGCATAGCTACTTCGTAGACTGATACTCCGGCATTAACAGTGTAAGCGACTGTCTGAACTCCCTTTTTATATACACTGTAGTAGTACGCTATTGCTCCTAGAAGTAGCAGCTCTCTAGAAGTAACATATACATTTAGCGGTCAAGCGTGTTGCACTATTTGCAAAACAATACATTACGACTTAGCTACTAGGATTCAAATGTTGTACTACACGACGTATGCGTGTATGAATGAAAAAACCTCTTCGTTTTATGAGTATTTGTACGATGATGAGCTCCGATCCCTCCTCGGGGGATCGTCATCATCTTTTTCAAGAACAGATGTGTAGTATTGACGTGCGGAGACTTACAGTGCAGTGGTGTATGAAGACACTGTAGCATTATGAAAGTATGAGTTTTGTTGTTGGATGGAGGTGCGTCTTCCCTTCCGATTGTTCTGTGCTGCTCCTCCGTCATTTAATCATCAAGAGTGAAGTAACAATGGTCCATGACCGAGGATGGTAACCTGACACGGGACTTTTCACCTCTTTTACCAGTCCCAGCACCTCCCCTGGATTTTCTATCCTTTTTAATTGGCTCTGCAGCAACATCAACATCCAGGACCGAGTTGGGACTTTCCTCCTTCATGGGATCCAGTAGTTGCTTGGAAATATCCAAGCTAGCAAAGCTCTCTTCTTGAAACGTATTGCTGCTGGTGTTGCTTGTATTGTTAGTCACTGCTGCCTCACTGCTGGTCAAGGATGCAGTGGTTGCAATGGACGCTGACATGGTGTTATGATCCGATGTTTTCCCCCACCGTTGACGTAGGCATTCGGCAATCCCTCCCACATCCAAGGAAGACGAGGAGTCATCCTCCCAGCGACCGGTTGTTTTGGTCGGCGAAAGGGGGATCTCGGACGTAAATAGGCTGCTGCGTCCATGAGTCATTGCATTGTCCCGAATCAGACGAACATTACTGGCATGGATTTGATTACGACGAAGCAGATACACCATAAAGTCATCCATGGGATGATACCGATGCAATCCTGGCATTACTAAAGAACGATCCCACGACGAACTCACATGTGCCTTGGCATTATCCGACAACAGGGTGATGCTATTCCTGCTTGGAGATGGTGAGGCGGACGGGGAAAAAGCCAATGATCTTTCCAAACTTTGCATCTGCTGCAGTAAACCTTGCATGTAAGCGTCACGGGAGGATATGGACGGTCGTTGATCTTTCGTATCGGGAATGTTGCTGGTCGTGTTTCTACGCCGATATGACATGTTTGCCACTGACTGTGATCTTGGAAGTCCAACTTGGCCGTGACCACCACTTCTACTACTAGATGATCGTTTCTTCACTGCAGCCCTGTCGGATGGTGACTGGTGCCGCTGTTGTGATTCTTCACCGTCTTTTTCATCTTGAAAGGGATCAGATAATAGTGATGGGTTGGGTACTTTTCTTGCTGGTGGCTTCTTTTGTTCGTCGTCGGACTTCATTTTGATGGGGTGTATTGAGGTGTACGTTGGATTGTTCTTCTTCTCCCGTCCCCTGGGCAATCGTAAATGAAAGAACTCCTCCTCGTCACTGGCGATTACTTTTCTCCCCGGACAAACAGCTAGTAATACCAACAGAAGTTGCTGCTAGTACCGAAACACTGATTTGGTGGCTGGTCATACTAAAACGGTGAACTGAATCTGTTTCTACCGAGGGTGCATCCAAAATTGTTGGCCGAAAAAGAAATTTCCTCATCTAAATTTGGTCGCCGAAAAGATGATACGGTCACCAGAAGAAGCCGAAGCTTAAATAAATACGAGTTGTAGTCTCTTTAGCTTAGCTATCATAGTACCTCAGTATTTGGAATACTCCGATGGAGATCCACTTTGGACCTGATGAGTTGAACAACAGTTTATATCAAAGGAATATACGTTATCTAGGTAGTATCTTGCGACCTGTCGTAGTCTTAATATTATATCCCTACCGATCGGGTCATTCAATATTATGTTCACATGTCGATTTGCCTGTTACTACTACGTACTACGTAGTAGGAAAAGTCGCTCTTTGTAACAAACGCGGACGTATCCATCGTCAATCTCAGCGAGGCGAAAATGTTCGACTTGTTCTTCGTTCCACTCACTGCTGAGCCAAGATTACCTCAACTCTAGCTTATCGTCGCAAGTGTATCGAGAAACAGCAATTCTATCGGATCGGAAGCTGCTGATTGCCAGGCAATTTCGTCGGAGTTTGGTGGTGCTCTAGGCCTATCACCCCTGATTCTTTTGAACACCCTTTGTTTTTCGAAACTCTTTGCGTACTTGGCTTTTGTATTCCATCTAAAACGAGCACAACATTCCACTTCCTCATCCGAAAATCTGTGCTCTATGCTCATACAGAATTCAGTCAACAACAATGAATCGAAGTTGGTTACGGGATATTCGTGAGCAGTTGGAAGGGGCTTCGCAGCAGGTGCCGTTAGCAGCTATTTCTTTGACTGGATATCCCGATGCCGATGAGGAAATGGACTCCTTTCTGGCTGTACTGCGGACATGTGACACTGTAAAATCCATCTTTTTTACCACTCTTTTCTTGATGCAACTGGAAGAGGAAAATGCCGTGCGATTCTTAGAGTGTTTGGGAACGACAGCGATTGAGGAACTGCGCATACAATCGTCGTCCCGGTTTCACATCGAAATCATTCCGGTGGATGCCTTGCTTGCACTACGTCAAGCAACCTTTTTGAAACGAATAGAGTTCCAAGACATGCAAGTGACAGCATCCGATCCAGATTTTATCGCAGCGCTTTGCCGAATATTGGATGGTCACCCCACACTGGAAGAAGTTATATTGCCCAACTTTTTTGCCAATGATTACACCAATACAGATGCTGATATTTTGGATGAATTGATACTCACCTGTGCTGCCATGCCAGTACTGCGCACATTTGAACTGACTGGCTGTGGCAGTCATGCTTTGAATGGACAGTGCGTCCGGATGGTTTCCCCCGACGCTCTCAGAACGATCCTTTCGACGAGCCAAACATTGACCAGACTGCATTTAAGCTTTCTGGAGTTCAAAGATGACCATTTTGAGGCGTTGATTGGACAGCTTGCACGCAACACCACTCTGACCAACTTGGCGCTGGATTATCATCATTTGGACCGAGCCGGGTTCAAGAGTATTATGTTGGCTATGGAAGATAACACGTCTATAAAGTCTCTTTCGTTGCGTTCCTTGCGAGATATTGGGTTGGATGGCTTTGCACAAGTCATGCTGATGCTCCAATACAACTTCAATATCGAGACACTGTCCGTAACGTCGTCTCCCTCGCAGCAGGCAGAGATTGATCTCTACTTGAGAATGAATGCAGCTGGCCGAGGCAAGCTGCGGGATCCGAGTGTAACCATGAACGAATGGATCGAAATTCTGGCGAGGCACAGCGATGACATTGATGTATCTCGAAATCTCTTGAAAGAGGTGCCAGGACTCTGTAATGTGGGTACCTTTGTCGCATCGGAACGACGAAGGAGGTCATCGCTTGCGTCGTCGCCCTACTACTAATACAACAATCAAACAAGAATCAAGAACTGCACCTTTCCATAGAGTAAATTAAATTTTTATGTGGCCTGCAACTATGGAGAATGTTATATATCATTTGCTCCGATTGGTACGACTTTATGCATGAAACCTACCTACGGTAGGTTGTCTTTGATGCTACTACCGTAGGATTGTACTCCGGAGTACGGTAGGTTTAAAGGTACGGCCGTACGGATAGTAGATTCAAGATTTAGTCCGGATAGTCGAATGGAATCCTTTGCGAACCCTTCGTACAGCGATCAGGATCAGCGATGTCACAGCAGAGGTGGTAAGATGATGTTTTGATACTTTTTCTTTCAACACAACTTTCCTTGTTGATCGAAAGTCCTGGTTCTACAATACCTTGCAAGTATCACAGCTGGGCCATTCCATTAATATTATCATGAGCACAAGTTTGAATGATTTTTCACTCCACTTCCGCGAAACACTGTGGAAGATTGTGGATTCCATTCGTCGTGAATATAGCAAAGATAGTGACAAAGATTGGAAGAACACCTTGATTCTGTTGGGAACTTCTTCTTTGGCGCTTTTGCTAGCCTTGGCCTTTGGGCGGCAACTCTTCCATTCTTCCTCTGCATATTATGCCTTGTTGCATCGAGGAGAAGAACAAGATATTGTCCAAGCGACGGCAGCAGGAGCAGCAGCGACGAAACAAGAAGAGCAGAAATCCACAGCCGACCAAGATGTGAGTGCAACGGAGAAAAAGACGAAACCGACTCTAGTTCGACGAGAAAGTACAGACTTTCAAGTTCCGATTGTCGGATTTGTTTCTGTTTCCTCCACTTGGGAACGACGAAAGCAGACTTTTGCCATGTTCACCTGCAGTTTGGCCTTCGTCATGCCCATGACGTTGTTCTGTTGGATAATTACCATTTACTTGGCAGTGGTGGTACCTTTGCAGCAAAGATCCACGGAGCCAAAAAAGAATACTTCAATTATCGAAAACATCCCCATGGTGTTTTCTTCTTTGGTATGGATCTACCTGGTGTTTGTCGGTGCTTTGGATCAAGCTCAAACGACGGGCGGTCGCAAACCATGGATGAGAGGTTCCTATCGAGGATTGACCGGCAATTTTCTTCGGCAATGGTGGTCATGGGCCTGTGACTTTTTGCCTGTCATTCTGGTAAAGACGGCAGAGTTGCAAGCATTCACAACTACTGTAACAAACAACAAGGACGGCAAAGCAACTGTCCAACCGTGCAAATACGTGCTGGGATACCATCCTCATGGGATTATTGCTGTGGGAGCCTTTTGCGCATTCTCCACAGACTCGGCCCGTGTGCTCGATCTTTCCAAATCCGAATCGACCATGTCCGATACACAAGACTATGTCAACGATCACAACGACGACACCTCGACGGCGTCATTTTGCACACCAGACCGTCGAGGTTTCTCTTCCCTTTTTCCAGGACTGGATCGTCGTGTTGTCACCTTGCCGCAAAACTTTTGGACGCCATTTTTGCGCGAATATTTCCTCAGGTACATTTGATTCATGTCATTGCGTGTGATCTGGAATGGTTCTCGTTATTTCTTCGACTCACCGAACAATGATGACTTTTTCATTTATTGATGACAGCATGGGTGCCGTCACCAGTGCCAAACAGACATTTCGTCGATACCTCCAAACGTATTCTAAGAGCACCAAGGACGAAGCTAGTAGTAACAGGAATGACGCACGTGCCTTGATTGTTGTGGTCGGTGGCGCGGCCGAATCGCTTATGGCCGAACAGGGGTCGATCAATTTGGTGTTACGAAATCGACGCGGGTTTGTACGAGAGGCCATCATGGCCGGCGCCCATTTGGTTCCAGTGTTGGGATTCGGGGAAACGAATCTGTATCAAATGTTTGCGACGGACGAAACGTCAATGGCGGCGAAATTCCAAAGATTCGTCAAGAGAACGTTTGGGTTTGGTACGTAGTAGTATGTTTGATGTGCGTGAAAGTAGATAATATGCATTTTGGAAAACCGTCTTACTCAGGCCAATACTTTTCTTCTTTTTCTTCGTTTGCCGTGGTGTGCAGCCGCTCCCATGTTTCGAGGACGATCCATCTTTTTAAAGGAGGTCGGTGTATTGCCGTACCGCACACCCGTGGTGGTAGTAGTTGGCGCTCCCATTGCGCCACCATCACGACAAGAACTTCACGACAAGGATTATTGTGATTTTTCACCCAAGATTGATCGGTCCACAGACGAGGCGATGAACAAAGACGGAGCGATTCTGAAAGAGTGGCATTCTCGATATGTGTCGTCCTTGGAGGAATTGTACCATCAGCACAAGGATGCCCATTGGAACATGCCGGGAAAATCCCGAGCGAAATCGATGCGCATTCTTCGGTGATCTACTTGGTGAGTACCGACGTTATCAGAAATTGGGGTACAAATGTTTTGTGGAGAAAATGGAGTTTACTACTATCTAGTAGCTACTAGAGAGGAGCTATGACTACCGTTGTAGCTACGGGTAGACTACTACCGGTATTGACTGTGAGGGTGATTGTTCCAGTCAGTCCCGCTTAGTGTTAATTTTTGAGGTGCACGACTTAGGCCAATCCTTATAGCCAACGCGCCCGAGCCCGAGACTGCACTCAGTCTCGCGCGCTCATCAAATTTATCCCCTTATAAGGGTCACGAGACTGTACACAGTCTCGTCAACGTCTGTTTTTCGTACGTTTTTCGACGAGCCCGAAGCCTCAGTCTCGGGCACCAACGAGACTGAAGTACTGCAACAGTTTTTGAACTACAGCCACAAAAAGAAGGCACAACATGTAATCACAGTCAATAAAATAACTCTGCAGCAACAAAACGGAAGTCTCCACAGCAAAAAGGACATTAAAACGGGCACCTCCACAGCGAAACGCATACCTCCACAGCGAAAGGAACACCTCTAAAATGGTCGGTTCAGGCAGCTCGAGGAAGCAGCGTCGGGATCAGCAAAAAGCAAGATGGAAGCTCCGGAGACAGATGATGATGGAGGCTGCATGTTTAATTGCGAAATCATTGCCTTCTCTTGTGCATACTAATGCACGTCCCCCCCCAAAGAAGCGCCGTTATCAGCACGGACGTGTTAAGTACAAAGATAGCGCAGGCACACTTTCTGTGTTGCCCCCAACAATGTCTCCCTGGTACATTCTATATTGCAAAGAAGAATCACCAAATCTCCTTCCAAACTTTCATCGAAAGTTTAGAAACAGGTTCAGACTACCTTACAGTAACTTTCTTGAATTGGTAAAGAGATGCACTGATGATTCCAACAAACCAGATGGTTACTTCAAAAGGTGGCGACCGGGCAATCAAGCTGCTGGTGGAAAACCTGCCGCCCCCTTGGAATTGTTGGTGCTTACCTCCCTTCGTTATCTTGGCCGCGGATGGACATTTGATGACTTGACCGAAGCCACTGCAATCAGTGAGGAAGTAATTCGGACTTTCTTTCATCAGTTTTGCTCATTTGGAGCTGATGTCCTTTTCAAAGAATGGGTGCGGCCACCAACCTCAGCAGAAGAAGCAATGGTAATGTGCTGTGAGGAGTACACTGCTGCAGGATTTCCAGGTTGTTGTGGATCCATGGATGCAACCCATGTCGAGCATAGCCGCATCAGCTTCAGGAATAGGCAGGCACATTTATCGTTTAAGCTTCCTTTCCCCGCCAGGGCTTATAACCTCATCACAAACCACAGGAGAAGAATCTTCAGCACCACTGATGGCCATCCCTCTAGGTGGAATGACAAGACACTCGTTCGATATGATGAGTTAGCTACAGGTTTGCATGATGGAACCAGTCCTTTGTGTAACATTGAGTTTGAATTATATGAATATGATCCATCAACTGGACGTGTCCGGAAAGAAAAGTATAAAGGGGGTTGGTTGCTGGTGGACAACGGTTATCTGAACTGGGGAGTGACAATACCTCCAATAAAAGAGGCAAATACAACTAGTGAGTGGAGGTTCTCCAAGTGGCTGGAGTCTATGAGGAAAGATGTTGAGTGCACCTTTGGAATAATGAAAGGAAGATGGAGAGTCTTGAAATCCGGCATAAGAGTCCACGGAACGGACAAGGGTGACCGAATTTGGAAGACATGTGCTGCACTTCACAATTGGTTACTCGAAGCAGATGGTTTAGATGACGGTTGGAATTCAGATTGGTCTGGCAATCTTGGAGAATTAAATGAACACAATATGCCAAACGCACTTCAAACCCTTCTTACGCTCAACAACATGAGCACGGTAAACTATGACACAAGTGGAATGGGTCAGGGGAATCATCCTCAACCACACGAGGGTGACGAGGATGTGGCAATTCATCATGGTAGAGTCATTAGGGACGACACGGGTGCAATCATAGTCCGAGAAATGTCTACAGAACAGTTTCGTCGACGATTGGTTGTTCACTTTGATATTGCTTTCAAAAGGAAGGAACTGTGCTGGCCAACAGCAAGACTAGGGAGAGAACCCAATATGGAGTAAAACATATGAAATTTTATGAAACAATGGATTTAGTATTTGTTGCTGAAGTACCTGTTTGGTTTAGGGACTGCTTAACACGCCCACACTAATACTCTCCACTGAGGCATCCTCAGCTGCATTCTCACTTTCCTCTTGTACATTTACGGTTGAAACTGGAACATGAACATCATCGTCCATGGTGAAGGACAGTGATCCGCTAGGTTTCTGGGTGGATGGAGCAGCGGAAGCAGCAGTTTCTCCATGCAAGAAATTTTTGCCAAAACCGTGCATTTCTTTTAATATGTTTTCCTTCTTTTTTTCAGCAGCCTTCCACCGTTGGAAAGGATACCAATCTGCAAAGGCAGTTGGATCATCAAATACTTCTGGGCGTGCAAGAACGAGGGCTTTCCAAGTTTCTTCTTCTTTATTGACCTCATCGAGCATTCGTTCAAAAATCTGAATACCAAATTCATGCTTGCTGGTTTGCACAGTATTTTGTAGGACATCACTGATGGCGGACACATCCTCTTTTGTAATGGTGAATGTTTCTGGTTTCTGTTTGGCTGCGGAAGATTTTCTCTGAAGAGATTGATTCATTACTGCCCGTCTTCCCGAACTGCTATCTTTTTTACCAATCATATTGTCTCCAGTAGAGAAGCAGCATGCTTTGTAGGCCTCCAGACCTTCCATTGGAATGAAACCCCACAGGGCCCATGCCATATACCCTGGGAATGTGAAGTCATTGTCCCAATCTTTAATGATTTGATCTTCTTCATCTTGTGTTATGGGACCAGAAGGCAAGGAAACAGAAGATTCCTCATTCTCGTCATCACATTTTTCCGCATCAACACCGAGCGAAGAATCATCATCTGTTGCTTTGCGTTTGTTCTTGTTCTTAGCTTGGATGCTATCCTGATACATCTTGTAACGACAAAACTTCAAGTAGTCCTCCCACCGTTCACCAGAGGGAATTTTACCACTCTTGTATTTCGACTTCATCACATATGCTAACACTTTTCGGCCATGCATTTCAACCTTCTTTCCCATGTCCCATATAGTCCTTCCGCTGATGATGCTTCGATCAGACTTCTTGTTTGCTGACAACGTCAACATATTAATGCCGTTGGCTTGTGGGTTGGGGTCTGAAACAATAGTTGCTTTGGCATTAAGATGAAGAATATATTTTAACACTTTCTTTGACTTGCCAGTCGCAGGATCATCTTCCGTGTCGTAAATTCCGTCAAACATTTCCAAACCTAACATGAACTTCTTTGCTAGACCAAGGCTGTCAGCATTGTTTAAATCGCCATGATATTTTTCAAAAGCCATGTTCTGGAGTTGTTTCACCGATCGACTTTCACCAGAGGTGACCACAGATTCATAAGCTCTGAATGCAATGACCGACTGAAATTCTTTCATCACCCAAAAACCAGCTGAAAACTCAATTGGATCATCCTTTCCACTCCTTGGCATATTCGGAGACTTGCTACTTTTACTCTGGTTGGACATGTTCAATCGATAAATGTGGTGCAATGTGTGCAATCGATTGTGCAACACAATTGATTGTGCATCGATTGTACAAAAGACGGCGGCAAAAAAACAGCGAAGCCCGCCAAAATGCTCGCATTCATACCGTATAAGGATTCGTTGTTACTATATTATACATACCTTAATACCACAATCACTCTCGTTCGTGTTATAAGTCGAAAAAAAATGATTTTTTTGCGCGCACGAGACTGAGTGCAGTCTCGGGCTCGGGCGCGTCGGTTATAAGGATTGGCCTTACAGTTTGAAGTTACAGTTAGTACGACAGATTATTCGATTGAGTCGGAGTTTTGAAATGACCGAAATGTGTGACCCCACAAATGAAAATCTTTTTCTCACCACCAAACTCGCAATTTCGATAGCAAATCATTTACGACAGAGAGTTGCAGTATTAGGCTTTCTCTTTCCTTTGATATCGGTCCGCCATACTCTATTAGGACCCACCACTACTCTTGCATCCGACGTCATTACAGTTACTACAGGGTTTACGCTTCGTGTCTCCTTTTTGAATTGAGGTTCTTTTTTCACAGAGTCCTTCCTACCTTCCCATTTTTCCCAGCACAATACATAAATCATGATGACGAGACGGTCAACTTGGTACTATTATCAATGCAACCAATCGTTAATGCTAGTGGTGACAGTGCTTCTGTTGACTCTGTGTAATCTCACGTCGGTAGCCGAAAAGAGCACTTCCTATTACCACGACGACAAGGAAGCGTTCGCCCATCCTAACGAACATCATTACAATTTGAGGAATGATACTCATCTGCCTCTAGATCTCCATCGACGTTTATCTTTGGAATCAGTCCCGTTGAATAGTCGAAAGGATCCTCTACGGATATTGTACACTGTCACAACACTGGCCGAATACGACGAAGGTCACCGTGCCACCACGAAAGGCTTTGATCGTCTTTCCAATTTGTTGATTCCCGTCGTCAAGGAGGGTGTCGAATCGATGTTGGAAAAGGGATATCACGTTGATGTCTTTATTGTTTCGCATTACGAAATGACACGGCCACAGCTATTACGAGATGCCTTGCCCGATTCGGTACACGTACGATATTGGGACAACGCCGCTCCCATTTCATATAAACCCGACCAGCGAGAAAAAGATCCCAAGGCCAAACTGTGGAAAAATACCCTGGCCTTGGCAAGACAACATCGTTTCGTCGTCAAGGACAATCTGATGGATTACGATATGTTTTTGAACTTTGAGGATGACATGATTCTCCATGGAGACATGGTGGAACATCATCTACAAATGACTCAAAAGCTATTTCAGTTACGTGAAACGGCTCCAGACGAGGTGCCAGAATCGCAACTCTCCAACTTTTACGGTCCATTAACCAAGGATCAATTGAAACGTTGTTATCCTGGCTTGTTGCGCGTCGAAGTCTTGCTCGAGGAGGAGACCTACCCGACACAACCCGAACTGGACCCGGTCCCCGTCACACCCCACGAAGATATCGATCCTGCGCCCTGTTGTCATTTGAAGGCTGCCGCTCACGAAGAGAAGCGACCTGCAAAGCCTACCTCAGACAAGCTATTCTTGTGGGAGACCAATATCATTGCACTTGGTGTGCGGCACATGGAAGCACTCGGTTGGGTGGCACTACTGCGAGGACCACGACCTCGACAAGGCGAGTATGGATTGACAGTATCCGACTACTGGAGTGGCACCAACAAGTACTTTGACAAACAGCGTCGACCGAATCCAGGTGAATTCAATATGATCAACAATCAAGGTGGTTGGATGGGAACACGACAGCAAATTTGGGAATGGCACACCGAAATTTGTCCTGGCGGATTCCTCCCTCCCTTTGAAGGGCCGCATTACAATTGGGTGAGTTTAAAGAAAAAAATTGTCATCGTTTTAAAAAAGAAGACCGTGTCGTCACAATCGAACAATCTTTCGAAATTCTCCCACCTACATGCAATGATATGTCATGCTCATACAGTTTCCATCGTTCTTTTTCTCTTACAGGATGGACTCGATCCTCGCAATGTCGAATTTTGGAGTGGCGGATTGAACTTATTCACTGCTCGACATGCCTGCAACATGCAACGCTTAGTCATGCTGGAGAGTCCCGATGAATTTGCACGACAACTCATTTACCACTCGGCCAACAACAAACAACGGCAATTGACGTGGAGGAAAAGGAGTTTTGTCAAAATCAACGATTTGTACGGCCAGCTGTTGACTGTCGCCAAAGATGCGGAAGCAGACATGAAGGAGAAAAAATGAAAGACAGACACAGTGTTGACTTTTTTGCCCCGTCACGAAAAACAATCTTCGTTGGACTGCTACTAAATGTATAGAGAATTTCCCGTATTCTGCCTACCAGCCGGTTAGAATAAACCGTCCAAAGCCGATGGGAATCCAATCTGGCACTTCCACGGTACGCCTTTTGTCTTAAGATCATCGTCTATCTTGCAACGACGTAAAACTATCTTTCGGCAATTGTGATGTACAACAGACTTATTTAGTAGTCCGAATCGGCCCTCTACTAGCTATAGCTACGAGAGACAAGACTCTCGTGCTTTTCGTAACCTTCAGCTAGTTCATCCACAGTCCCGTCTAAATCTAATTCGTGAGTGACGTCAGTTGATCGACACACTCGTTCACCGCATCGAACCGACCAAAAAATAATGATGACTGTGTGATAGTCTCTCTACTGTGTTGTTGTCCTGGTTCCACCTGTCCCGACTCGACTCATCTTTTTTCATGCACATGATCTTGGGAGAGCTATCATGACACAGAGAGCTGTAGCACAGACAACAATTCGATAATTGTGTTGAGCCCCTTCATCTTTCTCTGGAATCCATAACTGTGGAAAGGAGACCGTCGTTGTCAATTCCAATGGCGACATTCCTTGCACTGATCTGTGTTTCTTGGGCGTGGCTTGCTGCTGCACCGACTCTGGCCTTCATTACAGCTACCACTCCAGCTAGTCGTCAGACCGTTTCCACTTTCTCCCCAACGCTCTTGTTCAATGTCCCGCCTCCATCAGCCGACGATGTTGTAGCCTACAAAGAATATGCCTCCAAACAGTCCCCTCCGGCTTCCTTTTTTGAATTGCAACAAGATTGTTTGGCGTCCACCGAACGCGCCCTGGCAGACGGCCTCTTATTGATGGAAGTAGAGTTTCCTCCTCTACCAGCCTCGGTTTTAGAATTGGATGATGTGTCGGCCTACGATGTGGCACAAGCCAATTTGAGACTGGCTGTAGACTTTGCAAAAGGCTTGGTCAGGGGAAATGCTAAAGTTTCGCAGACGGCAATTTTGCTGCCGGACGAGTCCGAAGCAAGGATTGCCATTGAAAAGGCCACAGGACGACAAAATGTCAAAGAACCGGCCGTGGAAGTCGAACCTGGAGTCATTGTTAGCAGTTTACGCCGTAGTGAAGCAGGAGACGATCGTATCATCAAGGTGAGAATCCAAACAAAATGTTTTTTTGATCGTGGAAGAAATTGGACAGAAATCAGGACAACGTGACGAATGACGCGATACATGTCTTTCTTAAACGTTTTCTCAATCTCGTTCGTTCAGCCGGAACAAACCTTTTTGAATTTGTTTGGAGGTGACGGCGGCAATCGAGCCGCTGTCAAACCGTTGAATGGGACAGACTTGTACATTTGCATTGTCGCCAGTGCCCAAGAATTGCCCGATATTGAGGCTTTGCACAACATTGTCAAAGATGACAACATACCCATTGTTCTCTACAATCTGAAACTCGATGTCTTGCGAGGAGATTTGGGAGCTCCGGCCTTTCCACCCAAAGCCTTTCAAGATCGATTCTTGAGTCGCGTCAAACCGGTGTATTACTTGCGAACACGGCAATACTCTCGATCCACACCAAAACCTCCCTTCTTGGTCAACTATCAAGGATGCCTGTTTCGAGCATATCCCGGGCAGTATCAGACACTACTCGATACAGGAACCGGTTCCTATCGACGATTGTTAGGACAGGATGTTCGGCCGGCACTTGGTGAATTCAAGGAGCAATTGACACAAGCTCTACGGGATGAGGGCGTCCTTCCGCAATCTGAAGGATCGGCTCTGGATTTTTTGCGGGTTGGATACAAAACGACGACCTGGTGGGAAGAGGACCGTGCCGAGGCTAGTGAGGAATGGAAAACATAGAACATCTTGAGTGTAGAATCGCAATTCAATTAACAAGATTTTATTTTTAACCATGCTGGTGATTAGTCGACCACGCTTTGTGAACCTAGAACACGAATTGTGTTTCGGTCGTATTTTCTAAGCTGATGCCACTCTCAATCTTCGTCATCCGTCGTCAGATCGTCGTCGTCCATCGAGACATCCTGGCGATCACCATCTTCGTCTCGGAGGGTCGTTTCGACGGGCAATCGATCAGAGTTTTTCCCCAGCACCAACGTATCCAAGGCATCACGAGCGGATGGCGCTTGTTTACAACGTTCAGCTTCCTCCTCCTCGTCCTCGTCATCGTCCAATTGCAACAATGCAGAGTAGGGAGAAAAGAACTCTAAAAGCATGTCCTCGTCGCGAACAATAATGATGGATGCCAAACGCGCAACGATCAACTTCAAGGCAACCACCAACCAATCTCGCTCGCTTTTAGAACGAGCTTCAAAGACCAGATACGGATAAGTGAGATCATTGGTCGTTACGCAAAGGGTGCGATCCAGTCGGCAAAAAGGATAGATAGATCGGTCCCATCCGCTGCCAGTCAAGCTCGGTCGTTGATTTGGCGAAGGGGTGTTCACCCGGATAATCGAAAGAAGTTCCACCGAGTGAGGTTGTGACCCAGACAGAAGAATTTTGCGATTTTCCTGTAGGTTAGGTTGCAATACTGGGCTCCAAGTGAACTTTGGTTGAACAACCATGTGATCCAGATGAGCACCGACTTCAAAGACGCCATGGCATGCTACTGGGGTAGGAGCTCTGGCAAACAAAACGCTCTTCGCCTTTTTTTTATTAACAGGGGGATGCCAAATCAGTGGAAAGCGCACATTGGAGAGTTCTTGGACATGAGACTTGGCAAACTCATCCATAGGCGAGTACAAGAGATGAAATTCCGTCCATTCTGTTGGAGCTCGAAAGAATGGTGGTTCGCACCGGACCGGCAACGGCATGTGCAATTGCTGCAATGTGCCTCGCGGATGACGGGTTAAGGCTTCTTCCTCTTCTCCCGACGTAGCATTCGTCAAAATTGAAGATTCTGTTGAAGTGACTGCAGGCACTTGTTCTTGTTCAGCGGTCGACAAGGACGTAGCACTGTCTCGACTTGCCGTGAGGATGGGCTCTTCGCCCGTGGCTTCACCTCCATCTTGTTTACGGTCCTTGTCGGTAGTGACAAAATCAAATGAAATGCGATCACCATGGCGCGGTGCCAACGGAGGTTGCACGGTCATGTGGTTTTGTGCGGTTTCGTAGGATGTCGAACAACTTTCTTCGATTGACACGGAGAGACCGCTGGCTGCACTGTGGCGACTCGTGTCGGTGATTTGACTAGTTGTAGCCGCAACATCATCATTGTTCTCACCAACAGTACCAACATGGAGTGACATGGAAGACTGGAAACGATCGTTTGCACTGCTACTGCATGGCTTGATGGGATGCAAAAGATATGCCTTTCGCTTTCTCATCCGACTAAATGCTTGTTCTGGATCGCTATCGTAGCATGGCTGGGTGTGTTGTTCCGAGGGGACGCGTCTTTTGGACCGACAATTAAAAGACTTGCATCGTTTGAGTGCATCCAATGAACCACTTGTAGCAGTATAACTGTTGGGACTGGAAGATGAATGGGATTCTTCCTCAAGCACTGGTGGATGCCACGTATTCATCATTTGTTGGAGGTAAAGTTTGCGTAGTTTCATTGAATGTCTCGATCGATTGATTGGCGTTCGCTGCTGCCGCTGTTCCAATCGCTTTATTCTCAATCGATTTGCTTCCTCCGCTGAACTATCCCAAAAGTTGAAAGACGAGAACAACAAGCTAGGCCGATCTATTTCATTCTCTTCCGTTGTTGAAGGTAGTGGGAAAAGATGAATCTGTAACGCGTCTGGATCGCACACCAACGTGTTGGCGGTCGCAGGTGGGGGGTTTGCAGAGGACACCGAAGTTGACGATTCCTCTAAAGGAAGACTCTTCTGGGACGTTGTTTCAATATGATGACGCTCTACTGGGCATAAGATGCTGGTGATATGATCTGCAAAGCAATCATAAGCACAGAGTGCCGCCACATCTGGCTGCGGTTGATCTGTTGCCGTACTCTTGCTTCTCCCCAATACTGCGCTGAGAGGATGAGATTCCGATGATGAGACCTGTTGACTGTTGCTGCTGCTTCTACGGGACGGCGACGATTCCTTGGAATTGGGGGCATCCTCGTCCTCTTCCTCTATAAGAACAACAATGTTATCCTCCTCATCAACTTCCACCGATAATGAGTCATCGGATTCGGAGGAACTGTTCACTGGAATTAGTTCCACTGAGTTAGAACATAGATGGTGTTCTGCCTCTCTGGGATGCTCAAGACGGTCTTCCCACGAGGAGGCTTGCGATTTCTTCTTGTGGTTGGTGAGACTAAAAGACCAAGATCGGCTGGTTAGCCGGATATCATCGTCGTCTGCCTCAATCTCTACGGAAAAGGGACATTCGGACTTCGACGTTCGCAACTGCATCACCGTAGACGAAGTAGAATCCACCACCGCTTCCCGATCCAAGAGGGAATGGGATCGGATACTGCTGTTCATACTTCTCTGCACTGTTCAGGTATGTATTGAAATTTTTCTTTTCAGTTGATGAGCATACTAGTGGTATTCACAGACAAACGTCCACACAAATCTAGAAACGCCGCTTTTCCCTACTTGCAATCCCAGTTATGATTGACTTTGCCCGAAGGAAGTCAACCAACAAACAGAGTGGAGATGTGGAGTGGCCTCGCACGCGTTTCTCTAGAAAAACAAGGGAGCCGCAAGCTCTCTACTACTATGCCGTTTGGCTGATGAGGATGGTTGAGCTTGGTGGGCTTCTCTTCGGAGTTGAGTGTGGACCTTTTTACCTACCGATTCCTCGCTTTATGCGTTGAATAGGTGTCATCAAACCCTTCACGGTGCTCTATGAGAACATCCAGCTTTTAAGAGTGCCAGTTTCGTTGGGATTGGGGTGCGTTGGCCATGAATGTTGTGGGCGGCGAAGAGTGGACCGGCGTTTTTGGATGCTGGCACTGCGCGCTGCCAAAAATGTTGTTTACAGTTAGATGGACATCACCTAAGTAATCAAATGAGCGAGTTTCTTGGACACAGCCTGTGTATGTTGGGGAACGCGCTTACGGACAGGTGAGATGGAACGGAAGGCATCGGCTTGGCAGGTGTACCTGCCACATCTTGCACAAACTAGAAGGCTCAGAGAGTCAGCGTCGCCAATGAAACATCGAACGTACTACTACTAGACTACTCGGAGTAAACAAATAATCATCATACACCAGAATTCTGTCATTTCTTTGTTCCATGCTGGGATTGGGGCTTATATCAACATGAGACCACAACAGAAACTGTTACTGTTTGGGACTTGGGACTAACTGTAAAAGAAAACGAGTGAAGCCTGATGTCTGTCATTCCTCCGCAGTCCGTCATGATTAGTACTAACAGTAAGTCACGCTATTCCCAACAGACAATGTTTGTCTCAACCGAAATCTGCGAACGGAAAATGTTCAGCCCGCGAAATGACATCATGGTTTCAGGGACATCCATCTTTTATTTATATTTCATTCATTTGAATCCATCATCGAGAATTTGGGCATAGGCGGGAGGCTGTAGAACTGGTACATAATAAAATACTCCTTCCGGCGATAACAGTGCCGGACCGTCGTTGTGTCCTGGCTATGGGAGCTGGTAGTTCGTCTGGAAGTGCCGATGGCGTACATTAGCTTTATGAAATTGCGGTACTACCAGCCAACAACTTCAAACTACTCCAGTAGTATTTGCCTACTGGCTCAGCAGCTTGTTCTTTGCCCCAAATATGCAACCCCTGATTAATTAGTACTTGGTATTACATTCCATTCAGCACTCATTTTCTGTTCACCACTCCTCAGAGCCACTACGTAGAAGGGAGGAATGTTCCACAAACGATCGAAGGGAAAGTCGTGCTCTAAGTCTTAACCAGTGGAATGTCAGCCAGCAGGTTGATCTTTTATAAAATCCTTATAACGTATTCTTCTGCTCTCAGACTGCATGGACATTCGGCGGATCTAATAACTCGTCTACTTCCACAAATAAAAGTACAGCTCTCACCGCAACTCTATCAGGATTCATGCAATTGATTTTTTTTATTCTCACATTATGGAAACACAATCTTTCCTGTGATCGCAATCTTCCAGTTGACCATTCCTCCAAGGATAGTTCCAGCATACATCTACTTGTTCGGACGGGCTAGTTAAGTATTTCTCATGAAGCAGGGTTCAGATCCAAAACATTGGGACGAGAAACCCTCTACTGTTCTCCCAGAGACAGTACAGTCTTACTCACAGTCAGACTGTGAATACTCCGGAGTAGGCACCTATGTAGTGGTGGTACATCGTTATCAGTAAATTGGTACTACTACTACTAGACTACGTATCATACGAAGTGGGACGACATCCCCATTTCGGCGAATTCATACTGCAGTGCTCGTACCGTTGATCCGGTACCTACTTGCACCGGTAGTTTTACCGGTAGTACTCCGTGTGTTTTTATGGCGGTCGGAAAATTGGGCCCTGCAATACAATATTCACTGACTGTCAGTATTGTTGTATTCTTATTTTTTTAAATTTAAATAATTTTTTATTATGCAGTTAAGTTAGCCAAAAAGCTGGGATGGCAACGACGCACGACCACACCAAAAAGATTCCTGCGCCTACATTTTTACAGTTAGGGTTGTCAGAGTTTCTTCTAAAGTAAGAGTAAACATCATCACAGTCAACATAATAATGTACACTCGCAAGCTGCAATTCTTCCTAGCCAGAATTACAAGCATTTCGCTTGTCTCACTCCTGCTCCTTCCTCTGGCAAGCCCCAAAATATAGTATGGTTGTTGTGGCACTGTCGATAGAAGAAAAGGCGAAGAAAGTGTGGGATGAAGCCGAAGAGACCATGAAACATGTGGACAGTGCCCATATCTTTTCCGTCGCCAACCAATCCTGTCGTCAATTTCCCATGTTTGATGCCAAAGAGATAACCTGTGGACCATTGATGGGCAAGGGTGGATTCTCTAATGTCTTTGAAATCTCCGACATCACATTGCTCGATAAGAAGGAAGAATCTCTTCAAAACGTCAAAGATTCGCCGAGATTCAAGGGCAAACAGCCACAGTCGCTGGCCTTTGAAACCCCTACCAAGGCGACAACAGACGACGCAAGGAAAGACGACTACGATGAAGACCATTACGATATCGATACGGCTCGAGAAATCATGTCGAAACGGTGTATGCGATTTGGCTCCGCACGATACGCCATGAAACGACTACGACCCGATTTGAACGAGTTGGAATTTGCTCGAGGTGCGCTGGATCTGGCGATTGAAATCAAGTACATGAGTGTCTTGATGCATCCGAACATTGTAAAAATGAGAGGCTATTCCAATACGCCTCGGCTCAGTCTCGATACTTTTATTGTGATGGGTACGTCTGTGGTAAATTGCCAAAAAAAATTAAAGTTGGCCATTGGACGTTCCTACATTCACTGTTCAATGGGTTGTGTTCTCAACTATTAGTTTATTCTACGTCTTCTTCTTTTCACCCTACCGTACCTTCTTCTTCTTGGATTTTCTGCAAGACCGTTTGTATGGAACGCTGGATGAAAGAATGCAAACGTGGATCCAAACCAACGCCATGTATAAGGGTTGTTGTGGGATGACCAAAGATTCCGTGGCAACGCAGGATCTCTTGAAAGAACGGTTATTGGTTGCTTACGATTTGTCGGTGGCCTTGGCACACATGCACAGCTTACGGTACGGAAGGAATGGATGCTTCTGGATGATGTGATACTTTCATCGAAATGATGAGATTGTGGATTCACTCACTGTGGCGCATGGGCGGTATCTTTCTTCGTCCTCCTCCTCTTCTTCTTCTTTCTGTTTGGTACCTCCCACAGATTGTTGTATCGCGATGTAAGTGATACGTATCAGGACTTTTTTTTTGGGGTTTACATTTCGGATACGATAAAAAGAGGTATTTTACTCACCTCTTTGTTGGGCCACTCGTCGTTTTCGTTTTCAATTTTCTCTCATCACAGATCAAGCCGGAAAATATTGGATTTGACATTCGTGGTGACGTCAAAGTTTTTGATTTCGGTTTGGTGAAATCACTCGATGCTCGTTTCAAGGCCAAGATGGGTGCGTATGGATACCACCTCACCCCCTGTACAGGATCCATTCCCTATGTAAGTACCATATATTGTCCGTGTGATGGTTCGTTTCTGTTTCCTTTGTTTCTGAGAAGACTCATTATTGACGTTCTTGATACTTGCAAAACTGCCTTTTTCTTTTTTTTTTTTTGTCTCCCCACTAACATCCGGAATGATAACTCTTCTTTGTAGATGGCTCCCGAAATTGCCCTGAAGGAACCCTACGATAAGGAAGCGGACGTGTTTTCGTTTTGTATGTTGTTGTGGGAGATCATATCGATGGAAGTGCTGTTTCCGGACTACAGTATCCGCGATTACTTTGTTCGTGTTTGCAAGGAGAATCACCGACCGACGATCCCGTCGAACGGAAATAATAGTTGGCCGGGTGTGATCAAGGCCATCGTGAAGGAGGGATGGGATCGAAATCCGCAGAAGCGTCCCGATATGAAACGTGTGGGTACGATGATCCGTGGGCTGTTGCAGGACATGTCGTGTGGGGACGAAACCATCGTGAACCGATCGGCACATATGTTGGACAAGAGCCGTCGGTCGTTTCATAACACTTTTTCGGAAGGCAACGGCAATGGTAGTGGCCATTCCATGGGTGACAGTAGCAGTGGGAGAAAGAAACTAACGAGACGACGGTCCTCTGCCATGGCGGCCACACCAGCCACGACGACCACGACGACGACGACGACGACGACGACGATGAAACCTGATGGGAAGCCGTCAACAACGAAAACCGGTGGTAGTACTTCGGTCCATGCTTCCAATGTGAGACGAGAATCGTTGCATCTGAACTTGGATTTGAGCGAACTGGAAGACGTCCTCCCTTCCTAGATACTATGATGTTACTTTAGTACTTCGTAGGTCGAAACTTGTGCGTGTATCATATATACCAGAACAACGGCGACGAACGACGACGACGAAACGAAACCCTCCTCGGAGGAGTGGAGTCCGTTGTGTCGCATGACGTTGAAAATCGAAGACCATTGTTGTGACTGTGAATCATCTCTGTACTTGTATCATATCATACGACGTAAAATGGCTCTGGCTCATAGAATACCGTAGTGTGTATAATACCTATATCACTTCGTAATATAATATATACTTCGTATGTTATTATTACCGATTATTGATTTCCTCCTCTGTTCTTGTTTTGCTTGCCAACCGGTAGAGAGGAAACTAAAAAGTAGCTACCTCTCTAGTAGTAGTACTGTAGTAGCATCTATAATATCTGTCTCTCTTTTCCTCCTTTCCTCCTTCTTTTTCCCCTATTGCTCGTAGTAAAAGCTAGGTTCTACTAGGTATGATAGAGAGCTTCTGGCTACTCTTCTTCTCTAGAGTACGGTACTATTTTACTTCGAAGTACGATAGAACCTGCAAACCGTAGTACGACAGTAGTGCTGAAATGCAGAGAATAATTATTACCGGTACCATTCACACTATCTGACGTTAAAGACAGTACTATGATACCAAGACGGTTGTTGGCGATTTTCTTTTACACTCCCACCGTGTAGTACCGTATGATGATATCACATCTCCTCCGATTGTTTTTTTTTGTGTTGTTTGCATCACATCATAATAAATAATGATAACATCATCATTATCATCATCATAAAATCATCAATTGTCTTTCACAGTCAGTCAGACAACATTTCACACGCACACACACACACACACTGTTTTATCATCCACATTGTACTTATTATTAGTAGTATTACTTGTATCATCTCTCCATTGCCCTGTCCAATTTATTCATCTCTTGGTAGTAGTTGTTCGTGTTGACAAGTCGTGTCGTGTGTTAAAACGATTCACTCTAACCTAACTACGGTACGGTACGGTACGGTACGGTATTATTCTTGCTCTATACGGTCAATACTCAAGGACGTGCTGTTTTACAGCTGCTGCTGCTGTTTCTGTTTTGCGAATTACTGCTGTAGTCGTTGAATTGGTTTCGTTGTTGGTTGTGTTGGGTGATTTTTTACAGAATACACAGTTTTACGTTACATTGCATTTTATTGTACTACTACTACCGTACCGTACCGTACGATGAACAAGAACGAAAGCAACAACGAATACAACAACGACAACAACTCCAGTAGTGGAATCGAAGATGGGAATGCAACCAGTGATGACAATGATAACAACAACAACAACAACGATGATAACAACAATTATGATGAGTTTCAGCTGTTGAACCATCAGGAGCAGCAGCAGGAGCAACAACAGCAAGAACCAATTACGGTGGTTCCCTTGCATACTTCCAGTGATGAAGAAGGTGTTTCATTTTCATCTTCGGTTGGTGGTTCGTATAATAATGGTGGAAGTTGTGATCCTGAGACAAGAACAACTGTGACAACTAATACTACTACAAATGCTACTGAGACTACTACTACTTCTACTACTACTACTACTTCTACTGCCCGTCGGAAATTACGAAGACGTCGTCGTCGTCGCAACAACAACAACAACAACAGCAGCAACAACAACATGTCTTCCCAGAATAATCCAAAAACAAAAGAAAAACGAAACACTAAAAAAGAAGAAGAAGAAGATGTCCTTCAACGGTTGATCAGTATGAATTTACCCAACATGCCATCTATATCACAAATGAGAGGAAACTTTAACAAGAACAACAAGAAAAACAACATGAACAACAACAATATGAAGGACAATGGAGAACCACCTACCATTCGTATACTAGTCGTGGCGGATATCGATTTGGCATCCGCTTCGGCATTGGCCGAATCGGCACTGACAACAACATCATCATCATCATCAACCACATCATCATCAACAACAGAACAACATCATCAACAACAACGACAACCCACCACCACCATCAATCCATTGCATCAGGTCGATTTATGTGTCGCTTGTGGTCCATTTTGTCGAGAAGAAGACTTGCAGACGTATTATCAAGGGAGACAACGTCAAAGACATATGACTCGGCAATATTACAACAACAACCAAAAACAACCAAAACACAACCAAAACAACAAAGTCAAAACCAAACGTAATCACAATGTATCATCAAGAACGAGTACCAACTCGTCATCATCCGATACTGCTGCTCCTGCTCCCACACAAGTATTTCTTGACAATCATTACGTGTCCTCTTCCAGAATCAATGTCGCAGCATCGTCATCAACAGGATTTCCAGAAGGATCGTGTCCATCAATGTTACCCCCTCCTTCCCAACCAATCTTTTATGGCAACTGCAACAACACCCCATCGCCGTCACAACAACAACAACAACATCATCAAAATACGTCTACTACTGTTACATCTACAACTCGCACCCGTAACAGTACCAATGGCACGTCGTCCAACTCCAAGAACCATCGATCCGTTCCTTTGTCACAGGCTACAACAACTACCAACCCTACAACAACACCGTATCCCTACAAACGATCCAAAGAAGAAACGGCCGCCTTGGAAGGATTGGTCACGGCGGTCGTATCGCAACTCGAATCCATCGTTTGTCGTGTCGTACTAGTTCCAGGTGGAAAGACGGATCCCATCACCATCTTTGTGGGACAGGGACAGGACGATGTCGTCGCAAATTCGATCGGCAATGAGATTGATTCACAAATTTATCATTCACAAACTACTACTACTACTACTACCACCACTACCATACTAGACCCATCCTTCTACCGAGAACGACGATTGACGCCCAATTCACGAAACATACATCAACGATGGATGCCGTTGGGACCCGGTCTCGGTATCGCGGGATTGGCATTTCAGCAATGGAAAACCTACTTCCAACAACAAACACAACAACAACAACAAATGCAACAACGACAAACAAGCGATGACGGGTACGATACGGTACAACATCAAGACGACCACTACGACGACGACGACGAACATTTGGAACCACGAAACAGCGGTAGCCTACCAAAAACAACATCAAAACATACGGCGGGGTCACCACGACACAGTTCTTCCTTTAAAACTGGATCCGAATTTTCACAGGAAGAACTATCGTTACAAGAACTGAAACGGGAATACGGGTGAGTGCGTGCATGTGTATGTGTACATGTTAATCCATCCCGAAAAACAGAACGACACACAATACGAACAAAACTTGTGTGTGTACATTTCTTCTCATGGTGTTTTCGTTTCCAAATTCAAAAAAAAAATATTTTTTTCTTTCCCTACAGGTCCAAGTTTTGCAACCAGTTACTGGAACTCGTCCAAAGCGCACCACCAACAGAGGCACTATCGGACGTACCACCCCAAGAGCGGATCCATCCACTCATTGACAATTTAATGCAATCGTCCCTGTTCCAAAGTATTCTGGTGACGCAATTTCATCACTGGCAGTCGACCGATGACGATGATGAGGATGTACAACAAACTTCACAACAACCATACCATCACCATCATTCCTCCTCCTCCTCCTCCTCCTCCACCACCACTGAAATCGACGTGGATGTTGTCCACTTCGACTCGGACGATGACGACGACGACGACGACGAGTGCTTTGATCCACCATGGCCCAATGAACACGAGGCATTTTGTGCCCAACCCTTCGTTCAAGATCATGTCGTCTTGGAAATTGCTGCAGGGTTCAATTCTCAGGGGGCTGCCGTCCAACCGATGGAAGTCTCCAAGGGAAAAATGAAAGTGGTACTTCCTGGAAGTTTACGAGAACGGGGAGAATTTTGTCTCGTCGATGTCGCCTTTATGAAAGATCCAACGTCCTCCTCGTCGTCAACAACTGCAAGTCTATCATCCTCCAAAACGACAACACCGTCATCGTCGTCGCCGCATCGGAACAGCACCACAGTCCCCGTCTCGCCTGCTACGCTTCCTCCTAAATCAGCCGGCAATTATCGGTGGATGGTCCGACAAACTCGCTTCCATTGCTTGAACGACTTTGTCTAATAAGCAGTCAAAGCAAACAAGTAAATTGGAACGTATTAGTAGTAGTATTATATTACTTCAACATTGAGGTAGTGATTTACCACTCTTTGACTGTCACTGCGACACTCACAGTTGAAGCGACGGAGCAACCATGTACGGCTGTGCTTTCAAGTCACACGACTCTTTCGTCTGAAAAAGGGTTGGAGCTATTCTCAATGTCATCACAGTCAGTCAACTGTCAACTGGACCCTTGTTTTCGCGCGACCTAGTTTTAGGTCGCGCGAAAACAAGGGTCCTGTCAACTGGACAAGTACGTATGATAGTGCTCGTGCAGCTCTACTACGAACCGACAGCTACCGTATCTATCATACACAAAGAATGGCTACCATAGGTTAGCGTGTATCATAGATTCTTACTGTTACTACGTGACGTGTGCATCACATAATAAAATACTACTACGTATCATACACTGTAGAGTGTCTTACGTAGTACGTAGTAGTATTATTTTATTTACAGCCTCGAAAGAGAAAATGGATTTTGTCAGTTCCCAAATTGACAGTGAGCGATCACAATGAGATAAAATTTTATATATTGTTCTGTAGTAGCAGAAGGAACACCGGAACAGCAAAAGAAACGACATGACGCATCCTAATCGGAGTATTGGAGGAGATTCGGTAGTAGAGTGCTGCAGCAGCACTGCTGCAACAGAGTTTACAGGGGTTGTGTCTGGTTGAAGCGTGGCTTGTAGCCCATTGCAGCAATTAAAGATTAATATTATTGCTACCTGCTCCTGACTTCTTCTCGTTAAACTTGTCACAGCAGATCCTTTGATTGTAAATGTAAAATCTTACGTCGAGTGATACTAGACTACTTGCTTTACGCCTCACACTAGAATGTAAAGTTGACACTGCGTAAGTTGTTGTCTATATTATTTCAGGATTAGCGCCATAGAAGCGAAGTAAGTGAAGCTCCGCCGAAACGATCCTCCTACTAAAACTTAAGTCGTAAACATCGAACGACACGTAGACTAGTCCAGGATGTCATTTTGGCATCCGATTCTACTAGCTACTGTACTCTACTTACCGTAGCTGGATACGGTGTATGACAAAAGATAAAATGAAATGCACTGCCACAGAACTGCTACAACAGGGGATGGATGTGTTTCTGTTTGTAGCGCGGCCGAGAGCAGGATGCAAAAAGAAAATGCTCCTGACGATCTTCGTGTAAAACTGCTCGCTGTCAGTTCCTTATTATTTTAGGGGAACTCTGGGCTTTGTTGTAGTCGATTTTAGGAGTATCGCCATCACAGCAGGGAAGTTAGCTCCTCCGAAAGGGTTAGTTTCACATGAAGAAAGTGTTACTACATCCATTGGGCATCCAGGTCTATGATGAGGTCGAGAATTGTATTGCCACGAGATGGCGTAGATGTGGCTACGATTACGAATGCAATAATATACATAAATATATAGCAACAATGTACAAGTTATAATCAATTAATGTAGGAGACACAGAAGTACAATAATGAAAATGGAATAGATGACCTACGATGGAAAAGACGTCCAGGTCCAAGATTCTTTGACGAACAAGATAGCGGGATCGTTGTACACCATCCCCTTCCAACCCAGTCCACGATGTTTGCTGTGGGAGACGTAAAAGGAACCGTCAATGTCTCATTCCACCACATCAGGGCATTTAGGAATGTTGAAAAGGGGAGGGGGGCAAAATGTACATAATATCGTTTCTTTTTTAAACAGGTTGTTGGAAGTTGGAAAGGACTTTTCGCCCATCTTTCATCAGAGAAAACAGAAGCGACAAATGGCTGTTTAGATGGTAAGGCTGTTGAATTGCTGTTCCAATTGTGTTTTTTCGATGCCGTTCTTCTTGGATCTCTTCAAAGAAGATCGCGAGGAACGGGAGGAAGACGACGATGCAGTAGATGCCGTCGATGCCACAGTCGACACAGATCCGCGCCTTGAGGGTCGTCTTGAGGTGGAATTGGCCGAGGTGAAACTGGAAGACTTGGCAACGCCTCCGATTCTCTCGGTGGGCAAAGAAGATGCTCGCTTGGGAACCGTGACCTTTGAGCTAAGAATGATCTCGTGCTCTTCATCTTCTCCAAGTAAGTCAAAAAGACCCAAATCATCGTCGGAAGCATGAAAGGCTCCTTGCAGATCCTTGGGTTTCTTGAATGCGGGAGCGACAAGGTCTGGAGAATGAACCATTGTAAAGAGAGGTAATGTGGGTGAAAATTCAATGATGATGATGGTGAAGAGGCGGGAATATGTGGCAGATAGTCCTCGGTGTAGCCGTGAAATAATAAAGTGCCCTTAAACGACGTATTGATCTTCCTGTTCCAAGATACGTAGAGTAATAGCAACGTCCTCGGAGTAGTGAGAGATGGGATATCCAAGCTATCGTTGTTAGAAATAATTTTGTGAGTTTCATTCAACCGTCAGCAAAAAAGTTTGTTCGCATTCACTCTTCTTCTCTCTCGCATTCTCTCTGTTCCATCTTGCTTCCCCGCCATGCTCACTAGATAGAGAGATTGAAGATCGCGTTGAAGCTTCATGGGCGTTGACGTGGTGCTACGGAACAACTATGATATGTCTGAACTTCGAAAGAGCGACGCATATCTTGTTCTAAAGACATTTAATAATTTTGCGTAGATGACTCCACAGCATGGTAAACTCTCTCACTGGATATTTCCTCCATGCTTCGAACACCTTCTCCTTCTCTGACTGACACTTTTAGATGAGGAGGGGAACGCCAGCTAGGAGGATAAAGTGGAAAGCATCCCACTAATCTGACGTAAGTATCCCTTTTCTTTAATTTCTCACAGTGATCTCATTCAATTTTCCAGTGTAGACTAGGTAGTGGTTCTGTTAAAAGAGAGAGCAGAAAAGGCGAGTTTCCCAATGATTTACGACTAGACTACCAACTCGTTACATAGCTGCCAGCAGTAGACGACGGAAATAGAAGTAGAATTCCTAAATGAACTTGCATAATTTTATTCTTGACATTTCTGTAACTTGAAGAAACGAACGACTTGCAGACGATGGTTTTGTTCTACTCCAGTAGAAACCTAAAATTCTCCATGAATGATCGGACACGAAGGGAAGTCCTAAAGAGGAATGTCAATCTATTGAAGCAACAACACTTTTGACATTGATTGTGATATCTGGTTCCATAAGCTTCTTTCACTTAACATCGAAACAAGAATAAAATGAAAATGTCAGTCGACGTGTATTTTTACATAAAATACATTCCATGAATCAGCGTCCATTTTCCATGATGTTCCCTGTTGCCCAAAGAGATTTTTTGTCTACGTCAGCAAATGACAGGGTATCTCATACTGTAGTACGTTATGCGATCTCCCAAACTTCGGTACAGTATCGAGAAACGAATGCTCTAACTGTAAATTACTACTATGATACAGGTAGGACACCAAAAAAACACTGGATGACATCTTGAGATCTTTCCCCTTCGCAACCTCTCGATGTACTGAATAAGAACCTTTTCAGCGTCGCACAGAAGATCATGGGTTGTGGCAACAGTCGACATGCATCCGAACGAGAACGCAAACGAGAAGCGGATGCTTACGCACGTCGAAAGAAGAATGGATTCAAGGACGAAGGTTTGGAGAAGTTTCGGAAGGACACAGTAAAGCAAAAGAAACGCTTGAGGCACGTACCAGATCCAATAGAGACGAAGAAAAAGCAACAGCAAAATCCTAAAGTCGGAGCAGCAACGAAAAATATGAATGATACACCATCCGATGGGGTGTTTGGCGGGGGATTATCCGAAGATACCTTACAAACTCAACGCAAGAAGCTCAGACACGTAATGTGATAAAAATGTGAATCTTCTTGAGTGTGAACTTTAGGCATGGCCGGAAGGTTACCTTGGCTGGACCACGAAGCATTCATCGGAGGTGACCACTGCAGACCAAGGAAATTGAATTACATGCATATATGGAAAAATGAAATAATTGTTATGATCAACGCAACAAAAGCTACTCGCTCTGTAAACGATTTTACCAAACCCCAAAGGGAGAACGGTTCATGACGCCACAAGCTTGCTTTCCTTGGCATACTGGAACCAGAATCAAACGAGTTGGTCAGGACACAGCCAGTAAATGTTACGATCGGGTACATTGGGATGGGTGGATTCAACATTCAACATTCAACCCTCAATTCACATTCCTTGGTGTAAGTTAAATTACGCCCAACCCATCTATCTAGTTGACGGAGCTCTCTGCTGTACGTAGCTGATATCATGTCGGAAGTTTTGTGTTGATATGCATCACCCGTGTGATCTGAAAAGATGCCCATAGAAAGTTGCTTACAAGAAACATCGCAAGTCCAAAACCAAAAGCTTGCCGCTAGTGATAATGGACCTCTGATGGCAGTATTTTTTGTTAGAGATGTTGGATACTTTCATTTTGTCAGTACTGTCTGTATTGCTGCCATCTCCAAGAAATCCATTGCTGTAAATGGCCCTCCTATTGCCATTGGATAGTCCGTCCTCTTGGCGCTTTTTCAGTGATTCCATTTACAGTCAACGGAAGTGGTATCAACTCTGCTGGAGTCATTGGAGCGATCTTAACCCTGGCCCAAAGAGAGGTATGTCTCTATAATGGATGGGTATACTCTAAGTGGCCCCTTTTATATCGGAGGTGGCTATCTTCGGCCTTCATGACGTACCAATACGTTCTAGAAGCGTCGTAGGACGAAGAGGGTGAAAGACGAAGTCTATGGAAAAGACTTTGTAGTGAAGAAGAATCCCGTCGTGGAAGGACGAGGTAACAAGTCCCATCGCCGCCATAACCGCAAGACGATTCAGCATTGAACTTTTCCATGTTCATTTCGGCGAAATGATGAACGATCAGCTAATAAAGCAACAAAACACTCCCGGGAAGTGGATAGGCTGGCCGAGATACTTGTCTTACCCAGCGTTTCGGAGATTTTGGAACTTCGTAGCAAAGGATGACGACAAAGATGATGTTATGGCTTTCGTATCTTCACGTATCAATCAGCCAATAACCAATGACATCTCTGGGGCTTCTACTACTGGTAACTCCTTCCACAACCCAGCCAAAATAATGTATAAACAGTACTATTATAGTATGTCTCAACTATCAAAGAATTGAAAATGGGTGTTGTGCACTCTCGTTGGAGAGATTGGTGAGGCTGAAACGAGATTCGGCTTGTGTGGCATGCAATTTTGCGCCCAGACTGGTTCCGTTCCGTTCCGTTCATGGGAACGTTTTTCTTTTTCCTTTTTCTCGTCTAACATCCACAGGCATCTGCTGAAGTTCCTTCTCCTGCCGCAGCAGCGGCTCCATTTTCATCCAATTTGACAGTGTTGGATGATTGGGAAGCACCTCCTCCACTGTTCCCGCCGTTCATTCCTTTGATTCCTTGTTTATTCTTGGAGGCTGCCAAAGCTCGATCGTGAACGATAGCGATCAACTTTTCAAATGCTTGCAATACATTTTCACCGGACTTGGCGGATGTTTCCAAAAATTCCATTCCATACTCTTGACAGAATTGTTCTACCTTTTCTTTGTTGACTTCTCGAGACGATTCTAGATCACTCTTGTTACCCACCAACAACTTGGCCAAATCGTCCGCTGAAGCATGATCGTTCAACTGTGCCATCCAACGTTCTGACAAACTCTCAAAGGACTTGACATTTGTAATATCAAAGACCAAAATGACACCTTTTGCCTTTCGAAAGTAGGTCGGCAACAGGACACGTGCAAATCGTTCTTGCCCGGCCGTGTCCCAAATTTGAGCCTTGACCTTTCCTTGGGGTGTATCGAGCATTTGTGTATCAAATTCAATTCCCATAGTGGCACTGATATCATGATTGAGTGGTCGGTCGGGATTTGTCAAACGAGCGACGAGAGACGTCTTGCCAACACCGGAATCGCCCAACATGACAATTTTGTACAGTGGAGGCTTGCCGCCCGAGGCAGATGTAGCGCGTGACATGATCTTTTTTGTGTAACAAAATAGACGGGGATTTGTTGCTTTGTTGTTGCCTTCTTGCTCTCGTTGACCTGTACAACTTGGTACAAGAGGAGTGCGTTCTGGGTGTTGTTACTTGATGTTGTTGATGATAAAAAGCTGCCAACGAATAGCTGGTGATAGAGTACCAGTAATCGTAGTGTATCCACAGCGTGTGTGTCCTTTTGTCACTTGTACAAATATTTTTTTTTTCTCATGCAAGCAACTCTTCTTCTGTTTCATCACACACAGTCAATCGATTCGTTCGTTCGTTTCTTGGAAGATCAATACCGACGGTCGTCCAATGCTTCTGAACGGTGCCATCCGTACCGAGGAATGTTCCATCTATGGTAACGAATACAGTTTTCGTGGCTGGCGCGGATTCGCAGAGCGCATCCAGCAAATTTCCCATACAACCAAAACTAGCCGTTGTTGGATGACGTAGGTAAGCTCGTGGGTATAAACCTACGACTAGAGTAGTAATAACTTTGTACTTCGTATGAGTGTACCTACTAAAGTATCTACGCACTCGAGTTCGTATTATTTTGTTATTATCGAACATACCGGTAGATTGACAGCTACTGGAGTAGATTGCAAGGAAATTGTATTTGAATACTATACCAACTACCGGTAGCAGCTGTCTAGCTAGCAAGTTAACTATCCGAGCTTACTTTTAATAGGACAGCTGTTGTCATCTCTGTATCGTTTCTATCTTCTTCTTCCCTCTATTATCATCTAGATTACCTAGCAACGATGATGGCAAAAGTCCAAGATTCATCCATAGCACTTGCATTAATACTCCGAAGCCGGCTAGCATCCAAGATAACTTCACATCCATGGATTGATTCACGGCTTCTTTGACTCTTTCTCGCAAAGTCTCGTTGTGGATAGCCTCATGATCCCCATATCCAATTGAAGCCTCCAACTCCTCCAGTGCTGCCTGTGCCGGATACAAAAATTTACGTTGCAACTGCTGGTACACGCCCCAGACAGCACCCCGGAAAATGTTCATACGGCTCTTCCGATTCATCCGACACAGTATGCCAAACCAATTGCCAACAACTTCGTCCGAGATACAGTCCAACATAAGGGTGGAACCAGACGCCGAGGCGGCAACCATGGGCAACGTGATTCCAGGTAGAACGAAAAAGAGTGCAACGCCAGCCACAGTCGCAGTGAAGGATACTACGATGTATTTTGCAGTCTTACTTTTGGGACGCAAAGATGCAGATTCGTCATGATTTGTAAGTTGCGGTTGCTTTGGAAGGGGAGTTCCATGTGGACGTCATTGTTGCTGTTGTTTCCAGACATCTCGGTCTTGCAAAATTCGAACAATCTTGCGAACAGTTCGAACCATGGCGTGCACAATCGTGGCAATGGGCAAGCCTGTCTCCAACAATGAGTGGCACGTCGGTGGAATTTTCTGTTTTGCGACATACGCTGCTGTCAAGAAGGCAATTGCGTCCTTGAAGAGAATACTTCTTGTAATTTGTCGGAGTTTCATGACCACCTTCGTCGCACAATGTCGTAGCTTTCGAAAACCTGATTTTGGAAAGTGCGTGTCAATATCACTCGTACGAGAATCAGCCTCTTCCGAGGAAACATTTGAATTGGCATTTCCAAACATGTTCAAAATGAGCCATGTGTGGAATCCAGTTTGAAAGATGATGGCTCGACTGGCTGCTTCTGTTGTCAAGCCACCCGAAAAATTGGTCATTCCGCCCAGAATAAACAACAGGTGATTGCGAATGGTCCGAAACCATTTTTCAAACCCATGACGTTGCTTCAATACATTTCTGACGAACGATTCCTCCAACGATTTGGTAGTTCGTACTTCGAAGTAGGACTTTATTTTTGAATTCTTGTGAATGCGTTTCGATGGTTTCTTCCAATTCGTTCTTGAGGTCCTCAACGCTGTCTTTGATATTCCTCCTAGCGTCTTCCATTTTTTCGGCATGGGATTTAATGGATTCCTCCAGGGCATGCCATTGCTCTTCCAGTTCAGATTCAATTGATGACGCGACTTGGGAGAGTTTTCCAGTGCCTTTCTTTCGTTGAAAAGGGTTCCAGATCCATGACTCTGCGAAATCCAAAAGGAAGAAATTTTCCTTGGAAGTTCCTGATGTTTTATTGCCAAGTGTTGGATCCCAAACATGTGCATCGACGACCACAGAAGAGAGAAACCACGGCGAACATTTTCTCAACCGTCTCCGAAGCCGCAACGAGCACCGATCCAAGCACCAAATGAAAAGAGACAAAAATGACACTACAAAGATAACCAGTCTGCCATGCCAGCTCCGCCTTTCCCTCGGCAAAGACATGCTTAATATGTCTAGCGTCCATAATGCATGTAGATCAAAGTACGGAGTAGAAGCACCGGTTCGATCCATGATGAAGTGATTGAAAAGATCCAATCGAAAGATTCGATCAGGTGATTGCCGAAAAATCTCCACGTGGAGGCTGCTGCCATGCGACTACTGTAGTATTGTAGGTAGTAGCTACCGTAGTATGAAAATAATCAAACAAATCACAGTCATCCAGCTGCCCGCACGCTCAAGAAGCACCAAGTAGTATCATACAATGTCGTAGAATCAAGATTATAATAATAGTAGCAGCCAACAATTTTCCACAGATGTGAGGGACAGTTCATTGTCATATCATACCGCACTAATATTTAAAGGTTATATAAGATGATGTGATGATGCGATTGAAAAAAAAACGGGAGTTTAGCCTGCAGTCGGGATAGGTTGGCAGCCGCACGGTTCTTTGATGAGGTCGGGCAACAACGAGCAATGATCGGCCGGTATATGGCCCTTGGCACCCGCAATTTGTAACAGTCCGCAGGTCGTGGGTCGATCGTCTGGCGATTGAAACACGGCATCGTATATGGTTACAGTTTGATCATCCCCACCACACACGGAACAAGGTGGGTTATCCATCCGGCCAACAGTTGTGTCCACATCCTCATTGTAATCAAAGTCGTTCATAAAACATCTTGTGGGAATAGAGACAACTCCAGTCGCAGAAGAATCAGCATCGACAAGGTCTTCACTTCCACTGGATTCAGAATCGTCGTCTTCATCTCCATCTTCTGGCAACCGGCCATCGACTTCTTCGGAACCTTCCTCGTCCACATCATCAAAATCATCTTCTTGACCATTTTCGTCGGAACCTTCCTTTTCCGGCTCATCATTCTTGTCGTCTTGATCTTTTTCTTTGTCGGAATCATCCTTGTCCGACTCATCATTCTTGTCGTCTTCATCAATTTCTTTGTCCGAATCTTCCTTTGTCGGCTCATCATCCTTGTTGTATTGGTCTTTTTCTTTGTCCGAATCTTCCTTTTTCGGCTCATCATCCTTGTTGTCTTGGTCCTTTTCTTTGTCATGATCTTCATTCTTCGGCTCATCATCCTTGTTGTCTTGGTCCTTTTCTTTGTCGGAATCTTTATTCTTCGGATCATCATCATCATTCTTGTCGTCATTATCTTTGGAGTCTTCCTTTTTTGGCTCATCATTCTTGTCTTCGTCATCTCTGGAGTCTTCCTTTTTTGGTTCATCAGCCTTATCGTTTTTGCCTTTTCCTTTGTCTGAAACTTCTTTTTTCGGCTTGTCCGCATCGTCTTTACTGTCGGTGTCCCGACTATCATCGCTGTCTTTGTCACGATTCGAGTCATCTTCAACATTCTTGTCGGATTTGGAAGACTTGCCACCTTTGGACGATTTCTCGCTCTTGTCATTGTTGGAATCCTTCTCGCTACTCTTGTCATCCTTGGAGGACTTTCCACTCTTGTTATTTTTGGAGGAGTTGCCAGTACCCTTGTCATCCTTGGAACCCTTGTCGCTCTTGTTTCGGTGCGTTTTTCTTGGACGAGAAATGATAGCACAGTCCAAGATGGTTTGGAACTTGACATAGACTGGATTACGAGCAAAGGAAGGTCGATATCCATTGCCGGACGTAAACGTTGCAGTAAGATCCTTGTCCGGTCCCGGTGTGTCCGTTTGGGCCTCTCGAAGGATTTCGCTGCTATTGTACGATCGTTGCATGGTCACAGCTGAGGGTGGTACATCCTGTTGTTGATTGCCAGTGGTAAGAACGGTCACTTCCTCAAATGCAATAAAATCGGTTAGAATTGTCCGCATGGCACGTTCCATAGATTGGATGACAGTGCCTGCATCCAAGACTACTTGCTGATGGGACAAGGACGGCGCTGAGACCGAGTTTCTATGGAGACTGCTTGTCCTGAGATTTCGTTGGCCACCATTTTGTTGGACAATGTTGTTGGGTTGCAAGAAGGATTCACTGCCAGTTTCCTCCCCAAAAAATGTCGGGTAGACGGTGGCAAAGGCCTCTTCCGGAACACAGTTGTTGCACGACAGGTCAGCAGCGAATCGAGTTACCAAAAAGGAAGTGTCCGCCAAGACTGTTTTGAGGGGTGACGAAATAACAGTCCCTTCTGTTCGATCACGTTGCACCACCACATCCTTTTTGAGTTCTTGTTGCAACATTGTAACGTTGTACATCCATCTCTTCCAGATGGCATCTTGACAGCCATTGGTACCGCCAGCAACTTGATTGAAGACAGTGGCGATGGCGAGTTCCATTTGTCGTTGTTCAATCTTGTCGACCTGTTGAGTGATGCCACGCAAAAATAGTTCGAGTTGCAAATGTTGTCTGTCTTGAATGGTCCGTTGCATCCAGCAGAACGGTTCAGCATTGGAATTTGCGGCGGCATCTTCATCCAGTTGTAACACTGTGGAAGCAGAAGGTGCTACTCGTGTCGGTTGTTGCTTCATCTGTACAACAACAATGATCGCGGCCATAGCTAAAAGTGTCATCACGACTCCGAGGACACCCAAAAGTAATCGTTTGCGTAGTAGGAGTCGCTTTTGATCTTCCTTATTGGACAAAGTGATGTGTTTTCGCTTATCTTTGAAGGTAAAGCTATCGTCTTGTTCACCCATGGTCTCCAATGTTTCATCATCTCCCGAGAGATGGATCATGTCAATGAGTTTGGGGTTGAGAATGGGCGAGGACCGTTGCTTCTGTTCCTCCTCCTGAATGGTACATGACGTCTCAGAAACAGAACCATCCATGGCAATGGCCAAACATCTCGAACGTTGGCTCGAGTAGGATCTCAACGAGGAAGATGTGGAGCTGCTGCGAATGGAGGATGCCGAAGATGAGATGACCGAGGCACAATCCTCGATGTTGGACATCGTCGGTTGCAAAAAAACCAGTTGTGAAAGATGTTCGTCTTTCACTTCTCCATCAACAGATTGTACAAACTCCACGTTGGGTTGTTCCAGAGGAGCGTCTAAAGGATCTCTTAGACTCTGTTGTTCGTTTTTGGCTTTAGTGATCAAATCCTCGTCGGTTTGTTTTTCGGTAGTCTCGTCTTGGACGTTGTTCTTTGGGCACTCTTCGTCCATCTTGTTAGGACTTTCCTCCTCGATAACGACAGCATGTTCTTCATCCACAGTTTCTTGCTCTTTGTCCAAAACATCGTTGGCAGCATCAGTCTCTGTAAGGACAATGGATTCCTCTCCAACTTCTCCCATTGCAACATCCCTGGTCTCTTCTGACACGGTATCTTCACTGCCATCTTCCTTGTCATTGGGAATATGAAGCCCATCGGGGCGATCTGAAATGCACTGTGTCATAGCGGTGGGAAACAACAATATCCAGTGGGCAAAGCAAACGTTTTCAAAAGAACGTTCCTTTTGGGTTTGATACAATGATTTTTATGTTGTTGTGATGTGAGATTGAGGGCTCCAATCTTTCTCTCACACTACAACAACGTTACTATGGTGTACTTTAAAAACCATACTCCGTTCTTCTTTCAATTGGTTGAAAATACTCTATTACCGGTACTGTAGTTATACAGTACCGCTACCTACCGGTAGTCTACTGTCCTTTCTTCCGATGCATCATGTCGTCTACTACTCCGAGTACGGTAGTGTATTCTATTCCTCACTCTTGGATTTGAGTCTGGGCAAAAGTTTACTTTGCCGCGAAAAAGAACCGGCGGGAGGATTGCATTTGAAATTCGACAGATCGCCTGGCGCGAACCAGTCAAGAAGGCTGCAGAATCGTTTCTTGTTTCTTCTTCCCCTTCGATTTTTTATGCGTCCAACGTCAAATATGGTTCGTACTGTCCTACGACGTACTACCAGAAGAATTTTCCTCCTTCAGTAGACTTAGTCTAGGAGGTTTTATACCATAATTATCTCCCTGGAGTATCCTCCTGGTACTCCCTGCATTGCCTCGCCCCTTGGGGCCTGGCGGGTGAGCCAACTACTCCGAGTACGTAGAGTTGGAACTAGACTAGCTAGGCGCAATAAAATAGATTTATAATAAAATATATAAAATCTCCTTCAATAGAGTTGAGGTTTTTTACTTGCAGTATTTGGAATGAACTTGTTAATTGTAAGTGGAGAATTCATATTGGAGTGCTAAACTGTGAATTATCTTCTTGCAATTTACTTGACAGAAAATGTTGTGCTTGCCACATGACAGGTACCTGCAGTACTGGCAAATCATACTACTTACTCTGACTGTGAGTAGTAAGGAACAAATTTTAGTAAGACACAATAATGATTGGCAAAAACAATCTCTCATACCACACAGATAAACAACACTGATGCTTCCACTGCAGTGGCTATCTAGTATGAACAAAAAGTTGGTGTGTAATTAGAAAAGATTGCAGTCAAAGACTTCTGTACTTTTTTCCAGCTTACATAGATTCTTCCCATTTCCACTTCTACTAGAGAAGAGCGCTGCAAATAGTTCGAAAGAAACAGATAAAATGATGTTCTTTACAGTCAATTCTTTGATTATCAGACATACTACCAGTCAATCGATGGCGGGTTACACCCCAAAACGGCAAAGATGTGCGGATATAAGTCAGGAGCATGCGACTGCCATCAATATGGTTGTGTATCTTTCACTCAAGAGGAGGTCAAATAAATCAAGAAAATATTACCAGGTATTTCTTTTGATCATGTCCCTTCTTTTGACTTGATGACAGCACCATGCCAGGATGTAAGATGACACAAGAGTCATCAGCCATAAATCTCTGTTACTGCAAATTCCTTTAAGAAACCGTATATTGCCTGTGACTGGCTCCACTGCTCCTTGTTGTAATAGGTGAGGCCCCTCATGGCTTCAACAGCCTTCTCAAATATCAATGCCCACAAACCTTTGGCAATAATTCTTTGTTTTCCAAATACAAATGCACGTCGGGCAGAGTTCAAGCAAAGGTGGTATGCAACCCTTAAAGGCAATTTAAATGTAAATGAAAAATCACAGAGAAACTTACAGTGTTGGACCAGTGGAAGGAGCTTTCTCTCCAACTCACCTTCCGAGCCATGAAAAATCGGGTTATCTTGAAGGTCAATAGAGCAAACATTTGTTTCCCCAAGATGATGGAAATGATCAGGTCGAATATTGGCAATGGAACACTTTTTAACTCTTAAGGATCGAAGCTTTTTCAAATGAGGGAACCAACTTGTGCACAGATTGCCAAACATGACATCGTCCATAGGAGAGCAATCATTCAAGGAGATTGATGACAAGCACAGTGCCCTGATCATTGAAAGCAATTCCAAACCACCTTTCATCTTATATAGATAGATTGATGTGAGATTCAGTAAGGTCACTGGATGAGCAAGAGGCTTGGTTGACTTCAGCACGCAACCACTCAATTTCAGATAGTTAAGTTGCAACAAACATGGGAGTTCATCGATATATACTCCAAGTGCTTGACTCTTGCTACAACTTAAAAAAAGATTGTTCAACTTGGTGAAACCTGTAAATGAACCTTTTGGCAATGTGTACTCGAATGGATGACCTTCAAATCTGACTTGCAAGCTTTCAAGATTGCTCCAAGTGCTGAGATGACTGAACTCAAGATCCAATACCGAAGCCTGTGTGGCGTTGTCACAATGACAATACATATCCACTTCTGTCACAGTTTGAGTTTGAGCAAACTGGTGAATGTTGTACACAGAGGTTGTAAGGTAAGCAAGATTTGGAAGATGAGGCACTGGAAAGTTGAACTTGTCTAATCCAGTTTTGAGAGTATGAAGATTTGACAAATTGTTGAATCCTGGTGGTAATTGTGTCAGATGTTGAAACTCCATTTCCAGCTCTTGAAGGTCTGTTAGGTTTCCAAAATTGGCTGGTAGATGCTGAGTTGGTGTTCCACATGTTTGTAGGTGTTGAAGATTGTAAAGCTGTCCGAATCCATCTGGGAGATTCCTCAAAGTCTCACAATCTGTTATCACCACTGCTTCGAGACTTTCCCCCAATGATGATAAGCTATCAGGCAGCGCATTGATGGGAAGTCCTTTTAGTTTAAGTTGTTGGAGTTTTGTAAAAGATCCAAGGTTTGAGGGAAGACATTGTAGTCGAGGCATCGATTCAAGTTGAAGGATACGGAGATTCGGAATAACCTTAGGATATTCGGCGTCGTCATCCTCTGATAAGAACGTTTCGATTTGTGTGCCATATACCTGAATTTTTGTCAATGCATCCAAGTTGCAAAGAGAATTTGGAAGATGTGGCTGGGTATACCAAGATCTTTCTGTCTCAGCACTGTCACGTAACTTTAATTCTGTGACCCGATATTGGCCACTGTATGGTTCGATAGTCGCTACATCGCACACAGCATATGAGAGAAGTTCATCATCAGAGAATTTTAATCTGAGAATCTCTTGTATGTTTTCAAAGTCTTCTTCGTCAATCTGGAATAGAGGTGATGTCGAATCGGTAAGGATATTTCTTGTCTTTTGTTTTTTGATTGATAGAGTGTTACTATCGTTCTTCGACGATTGGACGTTGTTTGCGTTTTCCTCCATCTCGAAAAATATTCACAAAGAAAAAAGAAATACGAAGCAGGCAATAGATGGCTTCTATTGAATCATGGCAGCACAGCAGGAGATGGAATTTTCCACGTAGTGTTTACAGTTAATTGATTGCATCATCAGAAAATCTTTAGTCCGAAATTGCTCCTCTTTCTTCCATGAACCACGAGATAAAACACTACGGGAACTTTCCTTTTGGGTTTGACTTTATATATTTTTTGATTTCGAAGACATCCTACTCTAGAAATTCTAAAAGTAAGAAGGTCTGATGGCACACCAATCGAAAGTGCCGTGCACGATTTGGTAGAAATCGATATTTCTGAGTAGGCAATTTCGAATTCCGTTTTTGATCGTAGAAGATGATGTCGATCAAGAAGGAACCGTTTGGTACGACCAGCCTCATCTTCCGAAGTCATTTTGCAATATGGATATATTATGTCATATGCATGTATCTGGCACACAAATCGAAACACTTTTTTTCCGAGGATGGCGATTGCAACTACACAAATGTCATTCCAAATCTCGATAGCCTTTTCCCGCAATCAATGCCACGACTACGTCGCCTTCCATCAAATCTTTGATGTTTTACGAAGATTCCATCAAATCTTTGATGTTTTACGAAGATTAAAAATATCACTTCAACGTAATTGCCATGTCCTACCTGATAGTTTGTCATCAATGGGGCAAATTCTCGAAAGGATTGTTTTTGAAGAGCGTGAGAACTTGACGCACCTCCCCAATGGATTCGACAAGGTTCACTGTCTCCGACACCTAGAAACCAGTTCAACCCCAATCCAGTGGCTACCAACTAATTTTGGAAACCTTGCGAGGCTTGAATATCTCGACATGGACTTTCAACATCTAATGGAATTACCTTCAGGATGCAAAAACTTTACAAACCTTCAGACTCTCAAAACCGGAAAGGGCGCCTTTAATTTCCCAGTGCCTCACCTACCGAATGTAAAAGTCCCGGAAACCTCCATACCAAGTCTCTGCCGATTTGACCAAGCATCAACAGTGAAGCATCTGCATGTGCGTTGCCAGTGCAAAGATACCGCAGATGCTTCTGTTCTTGATTCTGATCTCCGTTATCTTAGTACATGGAGCCACATTGTGGAACTAAACATATCCTTCGAACGTGACGCCATCGACTACATGTTGTATCAGGGGTTCTTCTCAAGTTTCCAACAATTGACCAGCCTTAAGGTGGAATGCGACATCAGACAACTTGAGATCTATGTTGATAACATTGCATGCTTGAAGCAACTGAAACTCCGTGATTTGAATTTTTGCGATCTTAAATCAACGCGGTGTCTTGTGCATCCAGCACCCCCGCTGAATCTCGAGACAATTAATCTGTGGAACAGGAACATCACTGTTGGCTTTGGAATTGTTACCACTCATTAGTGCACCATGCTTGAAGCATTTATCAATCAGTCATTGTTCAACCCTGAATGAATACAGCCTTTTGCCATTATTTTGTGTATGTTATCCAACCGACGCAAATCCGTCGAACTTAATGAAAGTCACCATTCCACAGCTAATACGTACTCAACCGTTCTGGAAAACTAAAATTATACTAGTCTAACTGTAAGTATTCTATCTTATTTTAGTATAGGCATGTTCCGGACGCTACTCTACTAGCTAGAGACTACTTGTTGCATTGTCATCAATCAATCGATCAATGGTCACAAGTAACGTCGCCCTCCAAGTTAATCAAGTAACTACCGTCCCGCTTACATATACACGCAACAGTTGTCGAATCTTCTCAATCATTCCATGGCAGTACTACGTAGTCTACCGGCCGGGTAGTATGAGGACGAAGGAATTCACTATCATCACGACAGCATGCTACTCTATTCCGAATACGACGGTACCTACCGGTAGTAGATTACGTACTACGAAGTATTATTACGGTGAATACGTACCGTATTGTCGTACTACGTATCTCTTGTGCCACCGAGTCTGTCAAACATCTTCTTCCGACGAAAATCCACTATCGGTAGCTCTATGTTCATAGAGCTACCGGTAGCTAGATAGTAGACTACGTCGTAAAATGATACGAGATCATCAACTCTCGCGACCCTGTGAATCAAGAAAGTTTACGACGGACTGGAGTGCCGTATTCTAGCTAGGTAGCTACCACAACACTCTGCTTTCTCTCTCTCCTTTTGTGATTATTGAATTCAATCAAACCTTTTGCGTGTCTTTCTTTTGAATATAATTCAAGATGGCGGAAAACAGACGCAAACTACAGTCATCGACGAACGATGATGGAAGCAACCACCATCCAATCAAGAAGCAAAAGATAAGAAATGTCCTTACAGCTCTGACATTTCCATACGATCGTAAGAAACCGCAACTCAAGATTGACGAAGAGGACTTCGAAGACGTCCAAGAGATTCTCAAACTAAGAATATCTGATGGTTCATCAATCGAAGATGCCGTAAACGATTCGTTGACAATTGATGATAGTAGAGGGCAATATCGAGTTCTGTGTTTGAATATAGATGACTTACTCGATGAAGAAGGGACAGTTTGGTACGACCAGCCTCATCTTCCAAGGTCACTTTGCAATATGGATGCATTGGCAGAAATAAATGTAAACGGCACACATATCGAAACACTTTTTTCCGAGGATAAAGATCGCAACTTCACGAACGTCATTCCAAATCTCGATCACATGTCCCTTGAATCAATGCCACGACTGCAACGCCTACCATCAAACCTTGGATCCTTTACGAAGCTGCGAAGAATCGAATTAAGGGGATTATCCATTAATGCACTACCGGATAGCTTGTCATCGTTGGGGGAGAGTCTCGAAGTAATTTTTATAACTGAGTGTGAGAACTTGACGCATCTCCCCAATGGATTCGAACAGCTTTACAGTCTCCGACATCTATACATACAATCAACCCCAATCCAGCAGCTACCAAATAACTTTGGAAACTTAACAAAACTTGAAGATCTTGTCATGGAATTTGAACATCTAACTCATTTGCCATCAGGATTCAAAAACTTGAAAAGCCTGATGACCCTCAATACCGGAAAAGGCGACTTTAATTTTCCAGTGCCTCGCCTTCCAAATGTACAATCCCTGACAACCTCCCTATCCAATCTCTGGCGATTTGAACAAGCACCAACAGTGAAGAATCTGCATCTGACTTGCCAGTGCAAAAATGATACAGACGCTTCTGTACTTGGTTCTGACCTCCGTCATGTTAGTACATGGAGCCAGATTATGTGCCTTAGCATTTTTTTTAAGGGTGACGCCGTCAACTACACATTGTATGAGGGTTTTTTCGCAAGTTTCCAACAGTTGATCAGCCTTCAGGTTTCGTGTAACATCAGACAACTCGAGATCTATTTGGATGAAATTGCATGCTTGGAACACCTGAAATGGCTTGATTTGAGCTTCTGCAATCTCAAGTCAAAACAGTCTCTCATCCAACCAGCACCCCTACTGAATCTCAGAGACAATCAATCTGCGGTACATCACTGTTGGCTTGGAATTGTTACCACTCATTAGTGCACCATACTTGGAGTATTTATCAATCAGTGATTGTTCAACCCTGAATGATGCAAGTTTTGCCAATTTATGTGCGAATTGGTTTTCTACGTTCAAAACGCTTCATACACTGTCAATCAAACATTGTTCCATCGAAAGCATCCAGCCTGAGCATTTCCAGCATCTTGAGAAAACAAATATTTCCTCCTTTCGCATGAAAGATAACCCTATTTGCTTTGGGTCTGATTATGAGGTGGAGAGAAAGCTGCTTCCGCTGGTAAAGCAGTGTCGATTTCTCTGTGATTTTGGTTCTGTTGCAGTGCCTACAAGTGTTGCATACTACCTTTGTTTGAATTCTTTCAGACGTCTTGTATTGGGAGGACAAAGAATTTGCTCCAAAAGTCTCTGGGCTTTGATATTTGAGAATGCCACGAGAGGTATGCGGTTGGTAAGCTACCACAACAGGGACATGAGTCAAGCAGATGCAATCTTTGCCCTATTGAAGGGACGTGCCGTAACAGAGCTGTACGGAAGCCTGATTCCCCTCGAGGATGAACGTACCGAGATCTTGTTATAAGTAGGGGAGGTTGGAAACTCTTGAGTCAACATCCTCTTCATTATTTTCATGACAGAGATCATTCTGGAGCGCGTAGTAGTTCAGAATTCAGAACGACGCGCGTAATGGTAGTATCCTCTTCTCCTTCTTCTTCTTTCTCTCTGCGATGCGTATGTACAAACGTGTCCACCATTTTATTTTGTTGTTTTCCGTTTTCCAACCGTCGAACGAGATTGTGGCACAGGGTGTGCAGTCGACCAAGCTGCAGAATTATTATTGAAAATAATTTTACTGTTTTAATGTTTTTTAATAAAAAAAGGGCTCTCAAACCATTGTCGTGAGACCTTTTAAAACGGAGGCCCTAATTGAGGTTTGTAAAAGGTCTGTCGCAGTCGTTATTTGGTTTTGTTTGCTCAAGTAGAGACGGATGTCTGCCGAATCGAAGACGTGTTGTGACTTTTTAAAAAGACGGCCGTCTGGCGGATCGGGAAACCCTAATTGCCGTTTAGAAGGTCAGTATCGATGAAATAGGAAATAATTGTGGCTTTAAAAGGTCTGTCGCAGTCATTATTTGGTTTTGCTTGCTCAAGTAGAGACGGATGTCTGCCGAATCGAAGACATTAAGCGACTTTCTAAAAAGTCAGTTAACGACGGCCGTCTGGCGAATCAGGAAATCCTAATTGCCGTTTAAAAGGTCATCAGTATCGCTGAAATAGGAACTGACGAACGAAGAAACCTTTAATTGTGGCTTTAAAAGGTCTGTCGTAGTCGTTATTCGGTTTTGTTTGCTCAAGTAGAGACGGATGTCTGCCGAATCGAAGATCATAAGTGACTTTTTAAAAAGTCAGTTAATGACGGGTGTGCACTCATGGGAGCCTTTCTGGAGTGGGATCCCTCTCATGGGATACCATTGCTTAGGTGCTGCCAGGGTACCAACCTTGTTGAGTGTGTACACCGACAGTACAATACAACTTTCAGGCACAAGGCTGGTATTGAAATGGGAGATGCCCAAATAAGTGAGCGCAGGCACCGACATAACCTTGACATGGCTCAGCAGGTATACCGAGATTTTCCCAAGGTTGGACATTATGACACTTGGAAGATTGACGTACTCCAGAAGCTGGTGGGACAGAACACTGGGAAATTGCTTTACCCGGGATGGACGTGTGTAAGTGATTGTTTGGAAACTGATGAGAGCTTCGTTACAGTTCTATTGCATACCAGCGATCTACATGATAAACTTCTGAATAGGGTTCAGCAGCTCCAAGAAGCCGATGATTACAATCCAAAACTTAAAAGGGATGTCAAGTTTAGCTGCAACTCGTGGGGGTTCCCTTGCCATTTTTGCCAGTCATGAGACGTGTTGAGTACCGGCTCTTCAGCCAGCTAATGCTCAATGACTTGCAAAAATTTGATGAAAACAGGATGTCACACTTGTGGATCGCGCATGTCAATGGGCAAGGTATATTTCCAAAACTTCCAGTACAATTAAAAAAGTATCATCAACACTGGGAGAGAAACAGGAGGATCCAGGATGCAATGGAGCGAGCTAAAAGTGAAATTGAGCTCATGAACTCGTACTTGGCAAAAAAGGTGCCAATAGAATTCAAGGATGGCCCCAACACTGTTGAAGGTGCATTTGCAGAAACAGATGAGGAAGTTGAGTTTGGTGAAAGGGTCGGAACTCTCCAAAAATCCCGCCCACAACGTACTTATGACATATGGTTTAAACCATAAGAAAGATCTCAGAATAAGCTATCTATCGATGTATATATTATTTATATTAAGAATTCTTAAGTCTTTGACTCCGTTGAGGCATTCAAAATCAGCAAGTCGTGCAAATTTCCTCTTTTCCTTTACGGTTCTCAGCAACTACAGGGATCTGGAAAATGACACAATAACACTTTTTGTTTTTCGAAGTACAATGAACAACTTTTAAAATGGCGACAACACGAAAAAAGCGAGTGGCGATGACGAAACAGCTGAAAAAGGTAGTGTTCATGGCGTGTTTGTTGCGGGTGTCGCGAGGAATGACAGTCGAGATACTACTAGACATCTCCAACGAATGCAATCCAGTTGATTGAAATGGTGGAAGAAACTTACAAGAACTATCCACCGAATGAACTCAATCGGATTTGGATAACATTGCAGGACGTCATGAACGAGATAATCAAAAGTGGAGGTAAACACTACCGTAGTACGTAGCTAGGTACTACTACGTAGTACTACGTATTAAACGGTGAGAAGGACCACTACTCGTACAAATTACCGTACGAACTACAGTACTTTGGTCGTTTTTCTACTATTTGTTTATTTTTGTTTGATCATCAAACTTGTACCCTTCGTGCAAAACAATACAAGAGAATGACAAGTCGAAACGGCAGCAGTAGTGAAGTAGAGTCTTGGCGAAAAAGCAAAGCTAAGGCTTTTGTGAAGGAGCTTTTTGCAGAATAACAATGAAATGTACATGGATATGCCTGAAGCCCAGTTGTATCGATTGTATCCACAACATTTTGGTCAATACTCTCAAAATCGATTTATTTGCAATGTCAAGACCTTAAAGAAGACTATCAGAGAAGTTCGGGAGGCGAACGCTCTTAAACAGTCATGTCCGGGTGGTGAAAACTACTAAGTCGTACAAGAGAAAACAATCCGAGACCTTTTTGGAAAAAGGTCTACGACTTTTGGAAAAAGGTCTACGAGTCGTAGACGTTTTGCAACCCTAATGGAGTTGAAACAAACCGTCACCAGTCAGTCTTGTTAGGGTGGTCGTGCGAGCCATCCATCTCATTTATTTAACGGAGCGGAAGCATCGTGGTCTTTTTCACCGGATCTTCCTGTTCTATTCAACAGTAATTTCCTCCGCGCTCTAAAATGTCATTTACATTTATTTCCCTTTAATGCTACGTAAGTTTCATAATATTTTCATTCTGCAGCTTGGTCGACTGCACACCCTCGAAGGGGTGATATTTAAAACAGGTGTGACGATCGAATCTTTGGAAAAAATTCTTATTGATGGATACCATGTTTTAGTGTGCACATGTCTCTCAGTTGGAGAGTATCAAGCTCAAAATTTTAGATGGATTGATGAAAACTCCAGACGAGATTCGATTTACGTTTTTGAAGCCACAAAATATCACTGCCAAAACTTTGTTTCCGATCCCTATTTATCCAGATATTAACGAAGGAACTATTCGTATGTGGAGATCAATGAAAATGCGTCAGTTTCCTATCAACTGTGCGAACGCGCGAACGATTCAGAAGTTACAGGGTCGTTCGATCGACAAACTCTTAATCAATAGTTGGGACTACACAGGCAATTGGATATATGTTGCTTTATCAAGAGTCCGTGAATTGAATGGCTTGTATTTGCGATAACCTCTAGACCATGAGAAATGCCGTGGAATGTCTGAAGAGGTACGCGTCTTTATGGAACGAATTCGGGAGAAGAAACCACTTCCTTCTGTAAAAGTAAGAAGATGAATGAAAAGGATTTTTATTTCTTTTCTTTTTAGTATATAATACACAGTAAAGTGGTCACAAAGATTGACGCATTATTAATGTATATCTGTATTGTCAACTTCCAAGTCTGTCGACTCACTACTGGTAGCTCCTACCGTAGTCGACACACTGTCAACATAGCATAGCAAAGCACGGCCATTATTAACAACAGCTTACGGTAGCAGTAGACAGTCGAACCGTAGTCGAAACACCGTCAACGTACCTACCAGAGCAAGAGCAGGGTCAACATAGCATAGCAAAGCACGGCCATTATTAAGAACAGCTTACGGTAGCAGTAGACATTCGAACCGTAGTACGGTAGTCGAAACACCGTCAACATACCAGAACAAGAGCAGGGCCGTTAGAGCAGCTTAAATAGTCGAATTGCGTTTACAGTTGCAGTTAATTACTTTACAGTGGTTCGCGCTTGGTAAGAGATTATTACATAAATGTTTGGACTTTATCAAATATTCATCGGTCGAGCTTTTTGGAATGATAGCCCGAGGATGCCGGAGGATGATTTTTGATTCTTTTCACTATAGTAAATTGATCGCGAATGAGGACCCATTTTCAAACATCTGCACCCTCAAACTCCCATTCTATCACTATCTATTCGACTATATCGACTATATCGACTATATCGACTCAACTCTAAACATGTCTATCGACTCACTCGACACGCTGCTAGAATGAGGCCGAACACTCAGAGCAGCTTAGCCGAACTCGCAGTATTCCACAGCTAAAGACTTGGTACTTACAGTTAGTACGTATTGACATGTCAAAACGTACTGGAAATGTGGCTTCCGTTTCGAACGATTTTTTAGTTTTTATCATCACAGTCAATCAAAATAACATTTTGTGTTGGGTCTGCTCCATCCAGTGCTACCGGTAGTAGAACTGTTGTATTTTCCATAAACGTAGCAGAAATAATTTGTACTGTAAAAGAGAATGTCAAAAATATAGAACGTGAATTATCATGGAAAATTATTCTTCCCTCTCTACTTTTAACTACTACTCTAGCTAGAGTTAGCTAGGTAAACTACCCAGAGGTAGTAGAATACCACTTCGTACTTCACAGTCCTTTTGCTGAACACTACTTGTTTGCATCATCATCATCATCATCATCATCATCATCATCAATCAATGGTCGCCGCAATGATGATGCAACTGCTCCATTGGTCACCGTTTGTCATGCTTGTAATGTTTTCCAAATCACGAAAACGTATGACGGTACTATGGATTGGAATGGTCTTTTCCCTTTCCTTTTGGATCATCATTCGATCTCCTGCCACTACTTCCAGAGATATCGCAGCCTCGTGGCCCTCTTTCACTGGGTCACCTACGGGTAATCGGCCAGAGGTATCGCTATCGTTATCATCATCGCAACGACCGCAAGAAGAGAACAATTCTTGGAACATGAAGAATGATAAGAGACGTTCAAGAAGCCGGGGACAAGACATAAATACACAACAAAAGTCTGCCTTGGAACGACTGGTGGAACGACTCAATATGACACACCTTCCAAACCCCCCAACGACACCACCACCACCACCACAACAACAACAACAACAACAATCACATTTCGAAACACCAAAAATTCTCTTGTTTTTGACGACTATTTTCTCTGAATATCACATTCAAATGTTACATTGCTGCTGGCCGAAACTCATGCAAGAGTCGAAATTTCTTCCAAAACTTCATGTCATGGTCTTTTCCAACAATGAAACCGAGATACCGTCGGAAGAAATGGATTATGCACGAGACCTCTTTGCCAATAATCCCAGTTTCGAATTCAAGTTTCCTCCCCAACACGAACTGGATGCCGTTGCCGCCATTAATGACACCGACGATCGATTTCAAACTGGAGCCAATTTGGGTCCCAAACTCGCCTTTGCCCAAGATTGGTTTCGTGAATACGACTGGGTCATTCGTATCAATCCCGACGTCTTGATTCGTCGGTCCCATTGGCTACGAACCATTGTCCACAACCCCAAGGTCGATGCTGTTCTCGTGGATTGTGGGACCCGACGTGTCCATACCGACTTTTTTGCCGTGCGGCCACAAGCAGTACTCCAGTACTGGTCTCCAAACAACAACAACAACAACAACGTCAACTTGCCCTTTTCTCAAATGCAACTCGAACCGTGGAACAAGCCCTATCCCGTTAACCGGACACTTCACTTGAATCACGAAGCGACGGCCACCTACTATTTTAATCCTATCATACAACGGAAACGTCATCGTTTCCTACCCATGGCCGGTAAATCCAACGGACAATGTCGGGTCCGAGGTGCCATGTCTCCCGTATATCACGATCACAACAGTTGTCAAATCGATCCCAACGTCTGTGACGCATTGGACAAGTTCTACATCAGCTGACCGTATTTATGTTGTTTCCTCCACCTTCTCGGTTGGAAATTCATCAATACAATCCATCGGGCAATGTTTTGGGCTATTTTTAGCAATAATCCTCTTGGTTTTGGTGGTGGCAGACTCGCACGTGTACTATACTGTTTTGGTTGGGCAGGCGGGGGGGGGGGGGGGGATCGTCAACATGCCATTTCGATGCTACATAATATCGGTTCTTTTTTTACCTTTTTCTTTACGATTATTTTTAGAAATAGTACCAGTACTTGGGGACGATGTCACGTGAAACAAGAACAAGAGCGATTTTCAAATTTACAGTTACTCCGAGTAGTTTTTTATAATGATTGCGTGGACTATACGAGTAGTGTGAATACAAAGTATTACTACGTAATCCGCATAAAGAAGCACTACACGATGGGATTCTATTGCAAAATTTGGGATAGGAATTCTGATTGGCACACCTCACAGGAAGTACTGGATGTGACGGCCAATGGCGGACTGTGATGACTTTTTACAGGACGGATACCGGTAGGTGCACCATGGCAAGCTTTCTGTGATGATGGGTTGATGATATCAAAATGTTAGGGTTAGAGTTGCCAATTTTCATCCACCATCATCATCATGATATGTTATTACCGTATTGATGTTGCGTTTGTTGTAAAATAATGACTGTGAGTTCGTATGATACGTGCTGTAACAATCAAAGAATAGAAGACAGATTGTAATGTTGCAGATGTGAAGATCTACCGTTTCCTTCATGGGGAAAGTTCTTGAGTTTAAAACGTACAGAAGCGTCTAAACTGTTGAGTTTGACAACCGACAATATCGCCTCGGTTTCAATACATCAATCCGCATCAATCGACCATCTTTTTTTTGAAGATGGCGAAATGGAATTTGAATGATGCTAACTCGTCATGGATGATGACCGCATTTGCAGCCCTCTTGGGAATGGCCGTGTTGGGAGCAATCATCCATCACCACCATTGGCAAAATGATGATGATGACATTGATGACGATTTCGACGACGATGTTTTGGACAACAAGTATGGTAACCAATATCCTACTCCGTTTCCATGGGAACCAGTGGCGGTGAAAACACCCAAAAAGGAACACAACAAAAGTATCAAGTCTAGCTCGCTGTCGGTCGATCAGCAACTGGATTTTTTGGCATCCATGACATTTGCTAATGGAGGGGTCCGTCCACCCAACTGTCCCTGTTGCTACTGACATTTTGAAATGTGCACTGGGTATGTACTATTTCCTTCCATCGTTGCGCTTTGGTTTGTTTGTTTGTTTGGACATTGTCGTTGGATTGGAGCAATCACCACTACGAAGGAGCAGTGTCGATAATACGGAGCCTTGGAATCCATGATGATACCTCTCCTAATCGGGACATCCAATGATCTTGGCCCATGACGAATTTGTTATAACCGTTCGGCAAACAACGGTCGATTGGAAGTCAAGTTTCTGCCGGAATCCAATTGGTCGAGAGAGAAGTGTAGGAGTTCCCGTCTCCATACCCCTTTTGATCGCTTTTGTCTCTTGTTTCTAGATAATGTTCCAATCCGCCAACCCCTCACAAACATTGGAGTTGTCGATGCAACTATCGTGCCCATGAAAAACGGATGCCGTGACACCGCGAATTCTACAGTTACCCTTGGAATCTTCCGCATCTGGTAAGTATCGAGAGGCGCCCGCCTTTATCATGGGAGAGAAGTACCTGTAGGCTGTCGTTTCATGATTCAAAAAGTACTTTTGCTTGGAAGTTCTTGACGGGGACCATGATTCCAGTTCCATGCGCGAAAAGGGAGTGTCATCGGGGAGAGGATGATATTTCATCAATGCATTCGGGCGAACAGCGAAAAAATCCGTGTGCAGTTGCCTCCGGTTGGGACTATAATACTCGCCGTTGCAGTTGACAAAGATACCCTCGATGGATGGATCATTCATGCTCTGCTGGATCCAGGTACTGTTTCGAATAAAAACATCCGGATTGATACGAATGATCCAATCGTACGGTTCGAACCATCCGTTTTGGAATGCCAACTTGGGTCCCAAATTAGCACCCAACTGAAACATGTTGTGTTCGTGCTGTGCCTCTATGTACTTGACATCCTCAACAGGAGCAAACTGCACCGTATAAGACGGATTGTTGAGAAAAACAGACTCGGCCAAGACTAGGTTGGATTGCGGGATTTCGGTATTGTTGTTAGCAAAGACCATAACATCCACATAAGGCAAAAATTGAGATTGTTCCATCAACTTGGGCCAGCAACAAGAAAATACTTTCATATGACTTTCCGAAAAGATGGTTGTGATAAAAAGCAAGATCTTTTGATTCGATAATAGCCGAGAGGACGATTTCCGGATGTTTGTGACTGTAGGCGTTGTGCGCATCAATGCGATCTTTGTCACGTCAAAGTTAAAAGTTGTTGGGAACGGCAAGTCGGATATAGAACTTGACAAAGCACCCATCTGAGAAACCAAGACCAAATGCTGACGGCTCCACGTGATTATACAGGCCATACAGAGCAACACAAACCACACCAACACCCCGCTGGAAAATTTCCATCTCCGTAGAAACATGTGGTCGGTTTGGATGGAGGGGCAAATTCGTACCCTAGAGGCCATCGAGCACCAGTAGGATATGCCAGACTCAATCCGTCCTATTGTTGAAGGGCATGCGGACGCAAGTTCGATGCGAAGAATGTGCTGGAGGCTGGAAAATCGTCCAGGTCTGACTGCTGTTGGAAAGAATGATAAAACCCCAACTTTAACTGAGAATGCGGAGAAGCATTCGGAAGCGGCGAATCACGCGGAGAAGCGATTAATCCCGGGAGAAACCGGTCGCCGCACATATGCTGATGTCCTCCGAGGATGCGAGGACCTCAAGACTGACGTTCCCCATGGATGCGGGATCGCTGATAGGAACAATGAAAATGTACACCGAGGATGCAAGAGCATCGCAGACGGAGTAGTCTGCACTAACAAGATTGGAGACGGAGTAGTCTCAGCAAAGGTTAGAAAGAAACGTAATGACAAGAAAGGGACAGAGGAGACTGTCACTTTCTTGGAATAATCCCATTGCGTAAGGACTTTGACTTCAGTAGTTATTCCCATCGTAGATCATTGTATTTGAGCCAAGAAAGTGACAGTCTCCTCTGTCCCTTTCTTGTCATTACGTTTCTTTCTAACCTTTGCTGAGACTACTCCGTCTCCAATCTTGTTAGTGCAGACTACTCCGTCTGCGATGCTCTTGCATCCTCGGTGTACATTTTCATTGTTCCTATCAGCGATCCCGCATCCATGGGGAACGTCAGTCTTGAGGTCCTCGCATCCTCGGAGGACATCAGCATATGTGCGGCGACCGGTTTCTCCCGGGATTAATCGCTTCTCCGCGTGATTCGTGGCTAGGTTTTGTGACACACATGGACGAATTCATAGATGACCCGAGTTCGATTCCCGATCCTTAGTGAATGTCCTGTGAAGAGGGCTGAAGGACATGGGAGGGTACATTGCTCCATAACTGTGGATTATGGGAGGGTGTTGGACGGTACTATATAAGATAGTAATCCACATTATGAAGCGTCATGGTCTAGGGTGCAATTCCGTAGCATGATACTAATAACCTTTTAACATGGTATCATAGAGATAATGGTTAGTATCGTGGCTAGGTTTTGTGACACACATGGACGAATTCATAGATGACCCGAGTTCGATTCCCGATCCTTAGTGAATGTCCTGTGAAGAGGGCTGAAGGACATGGGAGGGTACATTGCTCCATAACTGTGGATTATGGGAGGGTGTTGGACGGTACTATATAAGATAGTAATCCACATTATGAAGAGTCATGGTCTAGGGTGCAATTCCGTAGCATGATATTAATAACCTTTTAACAACTGCAGCGTTTCATCCCTCTTGCTGTGACAACGGGGGGGGGGTACATGACAGTGAAAGAAGGAAAGTGCTCGAAGAGAAATGTTTTGTTGCGTGAACGACACACAAAAAAGGAGGTGCAAGAAGGGTGCGTTGGAAAATGTCACACCATCCTTCTAAAAGGGCGCCACCAAACTAATAAATATGGAATGTTTCTTTCTACTCCGGTATCATCTATCTCTCGATTCCTGTTGGCGATATGTACCTACCAGTCTACTAGCTTAGCTAGCTACCGTTAGTAAAGTATTGCAGTTAATAATACGTAGACTAGTAGTACGTAGTATCATTTATCATGCAAGTTCATGTCAATGTCCAACAAATAAAAAGACTCTGTTGCATAGAGAGATAGTACGACGTTCTTGTTCCGGTATTTATCTTGTACTGAGTAATAATTAAACATTGCGTAGTCTCCCGTAGTTGGACTGAACTGCTAGAAATACGAGGTAAATCATAACAATCTGTCAGCTTGCCTTTCCTTCTGCAACAATAGCTACGGATGAGGCCACTGCTGAATGCCTATGAGTGTGAGTCCTACGACAGCATAGGGTAAGTTGCTAGCTATGAGGCTTGATGTGTGCAAAAGAGTATTTTTGATTGTGAAAACCAAAAAAACAGGGCTGTAAAGAAGGGATTGGTCTTCTTCCCCCAAAGTATAGTGCATGGTAAATATTATGTAAGAATTCACATTTGCTTGATAGGAGAAACTATACAACGGCGACCTGCCGAATTGTGGACGTTCTTGTATGATTTCTGGTATGAACCAAATCTAAAATACATCTACGGCAGTAGGAGAATTTATTTGGGAGACTTTTCACGAGGTGCAAGTACTAGAGAGTAAAAAAGTTTTTAAAAAAGGAACTTGTATCGAAGCTCTTCGCATAGAGAGAACGAAACATTCATGACTGTAATTTACGTAATCATAGCCTTGGGGTTCCTGGGATCAATAAAAAATAAGGCCGGGTGCAGGCCAGTGGTTGCAAAGATGGTGTGGTTGCGTTCGCTGCGGACTTGGTTGACAATGATGGATAGAATTAGATGCAAGGCCAGATCAGAGTTCTTGGCCAAATGAAGGAACATCTTGTGTTGTCCAAAATGAAACGTGGTGTGCTTCCAGAACCAATACCCGACTAACGGGTGGGGATGATCGTCAACAGGCGGTGTTGCCTCGTTTGTTTCTCTCGATGCTGGATTTTCAGTTTCCTCTGTAGACACACTTTCTATGGTATTGGTTGCGGCAGCACTGTTGGTTGCCACATTTTGGGGTGTTTCTGGAGCTTCCACCTTCGATTCCTCGACACCACTACCTGGCGATGGAGACTGACTAGACTCTGGTGTCTTAGTTTCAGCAGTCTCCGTGAGCGGGAATTGATCCACCACATCGCCATTCCCGTTGTCCGACAGTTGTTGCGATGACGAAACCGATTCATCCAGTAAGCTAGGTAGGTTATCGCGATCAAAATTATCACCAACCACTGCGTTGAATGGAGTCTCACCATCCGTAACGCTTGTCTCCTGTGTTTTGGTTGCCGATTGAATCGACGACGTTTCGACTGAGAGGACCATGTCATCGTTGGGGGACGAATCTGTCACTTCTTCGGCCGATGTACTAGAGAACAGGCGATGGAAGGAGGATCGCAGACGGCCCTGATTCGGCGATGAGCCATTGAGAGAAGAGGACGATGCCGATTGGTTGATGTCGTCGCCGTTCTCCTTGGACTCGAGCGTCTCATCAGTAGAGGTAGCAGCGGCAATATCCTTGGACTCTGTCTTGGTAACGCCCCCACGAGCTCGAAAATTACGAATACTGGATATCCATCGTGATGATCGAGCTCCATCGGCTTCACCTTGTTGCTTTTGGTGAGCTACATCCAGTTTCATGGCTTGAACCATGGGATTGGCCGAGTCTTCCTGTTTTTGTTGCTCTTCGTCGGTTTCGCCTTGCGGCGCTCGTTCATTTTGTTCTTGTTCTTGTTGCTGTTGATGTGTTTCTTCGTCGTGTTGTTTTTCGTCCAATCGCAACAACTGAAAGAGTTGTTCCTTGGTCATGTTGAACGTTTGATGGTTACCCAGTAGTTTGCAACTGATTTCCTGACATTGAACAATGGGTTGGGTATCCAAATCGATGACTCCCTCCAATGCAAGCTCATAGAGCTGTCTAGGAGTGGAAGGTTCGTTATTGTAATTGTTTTTGTTGTTATTGGTTCGATATTCCATGTCGGATGCATGGATGGATGGATCGTCGTCTACGTTTTCTTCGGTCGTGGAGTTGTTATCAACACTGCTGCTATTCCGTTTGAAAAGACGAGAACCAAACCGCGACGATACTGGAGCAGTGCTGTTAGTTCCATTGGAGGTAGTAGTAGATTTGGTGAAATAATCACGTATCGTTTGTGTCCCAACGGCAGTCGACCGTCGAAACGTCGTGGAGGTACCGTGCGAGGCAGCTAGTTCTGTCAAGGTTGTGACAGGTCGTTTGGGTCCAGTGTTTCGTTTGGGAGGAGACGCTGTAGAGCTAGTAGCGACAGCCCTGGATGGTTGGTTGGAAGAGGCGGGAGATAGAACATCGACCGACCTGGCTGCGTCAATGGACGTCGCTGTGTCAATGTTCAGGGCAGAAACCGAGTCTTTGTTCGATTCGTAGGATTTGGAATCTTGTAGGGTCGTTTCCATTTCATGTTGTGTCGTTTGGTCACGATCACCACCATCATTATCTTTTGTGTCGGTACCGTAGTCATCCGCATCGTCATTGGAACAAATCGTTGTGCTGGTAGTAGTAGTAGTAGTTGCAGTAGCAGTTGTGGTAGTAGTAGTCGTCCGTTCTCTGGATCGAGCCGCAATTTGTTTGGCGACAGAAAATAACGGATCGTCGTCTGTAACAACAACATTGGAGGAGGAGGAGGAAGCAACATGGCCTTGCGATGATGCTGCAACTATATTATCACCATTGTTCGAATGGAATGAAGTCGTTGCAGGAATAGTAGTAGTAGCGTCATTGCCATCCTCTGGGTCCATCATCATGTCGTGTATGTCCAAATTCAAAAAATCATCGGCACTGGGAGGACCGTATCGCGCCGCGACGGCAACATACCGACTCCAAGACACTGTAATACAGGCTGTCTTGTACAATTTGACACCTGGTTCGACACCCTTGAATAAGACATCGGCATTGGCAGTAGAAGAAGACGAACTGTCACAATTGTCGACGTCATTGGCAGCCTTTTGTCCTTGAAAGACAGGCGTATGATACCGATAAACGATCCATGTTCGTCGGGACATGTCGGATTGGACTCGTAACTTCAAGTCTTTGTATTCTCCAATGGATTTCGGTCCCAAGACATCAAACCAAGATAATGTACCACTGACTCCTTGTGTGGTTAACAACACGTTGTGTTGAGCATCGACGACATCAAAGGCACGTTGTCCCACGGATTGTTTTCGAATTTCGTACAGTTGATACTTGGATGTGGGGGCGTCTCCATCGACGGTTTGATCGACAGAAGTGATCTGTCCGTCGGCAATTTCCCAATCCGTTTCGTCCAAACGAGACGTTCCTCCACCCATTGTTCTTTTTGTTCTTCTTGTTTTTTGTTTTTTGTTCTTCTTGTTTTTTTTTTTGTTGTTGTTGTTGTCTCAAAAGATGACGGTCCTTTTGCTTCTTTTTTTTTTGGCTCTTTGATGGTGCCGTGCTTTGCGATAGAAGAGAGATAGGAAGAAAGAAATATTGGTGTATACAACAACAATACAATTGCTTGCTTGTTGTAGATGTGTGAATGTAGCAAACAGAACGAGAGTGGCACAGCCTCCTCCCCCTAAAACAGCAGTCTCAAGTACGTTTGGGTCTTTGGGTGGCAAAGGATTGAACGGAAACAAATTACTCCGTCATAGAAAAAGTATGTATGATATTACCGGTAGTGGTCGTAGATTGAAGATAGAGAGAGAGAAGAGTTTCAAGTGGCGCAATGCGATTTTGCGAAATGTTAGAATCTTTTTTTTATACTGTTACAGTTAATTACGTAGTATTAATGCTACAGTACGACGAACGTACGTACCGTTACGTACAACGTACCGGTAGTACGGTAGGATACCAGAAGTCATTGTCATGTACCTACCGTAGCTACGGTAGGTACGGTACTGGTACTGACACGTGAGTCTTTCCGTAGTACGAGTACGGTAGTCTACTACGACGTTCTGTCGTACCAACATTTAGATGGCCGTCAGCTACTAATGCTTTGTAGTATCCATCATGATTGACAGCAGCAACAATATGAACCCTGATTTCATTGGTGATTCCTATGGGGTCAATCAGTCGTACAAGAGTATCTCCCTTGTCATTGATAACAGAGTCCCTTTTGTTCTGGGTGCCTTGACCCTACTATGAGATAGCAGTCGGAGTCGTAGTATTAGTCTAGCTAGAGTAGTCTAGACAGTCTACCTTGTGTAGTCGAAGCATTATATTATTGATTATTTGGGAAAAAGTAAAAAGAGATTATTTCTGTACCATGCCATCGTTCATTGTTCATTCAATCATCTACAAACTGTAGTAGAGCTAGCTTGTCTAGCTCTAGAGTAGTTGTACATGATGAAGAAGGATTAATGTTCATAATATAATATATACTACGTATATTACACTATTTTTTTCTGACATTATAACAATATATACGATAGTATTTGTTACAATTTATCCAACCCTTGTTGTTTTTCTATAGTACCCTCTCTCTCTGTCTCTCTCTGTTTATGGGTGTTTGTGTTTTCAAGAGGAGAGCCATGGAAAGGACGATACCCAATCCTTTACGATAGTCACCTTGTACCCGAACCGTTCCAGTTGTTGTTGAACGGACGGATCAAAATCCACCACCAATTCGACCGTCTGCAATTGTCTCACCAAGGCTATCCTACCGGTAGCAGATTGTGACAGGAGGATACGATGGGAGGGTAGTAATGACTTTTTGGATTCTTTGTGGAGGATATTTCCATTCGTAGTAGTAGCAGTAGGAGTAGTCGTAGGTGTACTTTCATGCGTCATCATCATCATTGTAGTGATCTGTTGGACGATTTCGTCGTGTCGTTTGTGACAAGCCGTAAAGGGAGAACTACTACCACCACTAGTACTGGTATTGTCCATGTTATCATCCACTTGTACAATCACCAATAGAGTATAATTGCTTGCCAAATTGGTAAGTATTTTGGAAATCACTGGTGCATCCTTCTTACTAGCAAGTTGTACTTGAGACAAACCCACAACAACGGTCGATCCCTTGGAGGGTGGTTTCATAGGTACAACTACAGCAGAGGTGCTGCTAGTGTTGTTGACAGTATTGTTGTTGTTGTTGGAAGCGGACCGCAATAATACACTCAACACTTTGGCACGTTCCTTGACGAGCTCCTTTTTGGCAGTTTCATCCATGGATGAAGTAGTAGTAGTAGCAGTACTAGTACTTGTTGCTGTAGAAGCAGCATTGGTAGAGGAAAAGGCTACCAATCCATCCATCAGAATATTGCCACCACCAATAGTCAAATCTTTGGAGGCATCCAACGTTGACTTGACATGACATGGCTTCGATTTGCATTTTTGTAATATTTCAATGGCATTATCGGAAAGAGGTCGTGTTCGCACAACAGCAGTCGCTGGAATGAGACGCTGATGACGTTGTTGTTGTTGCTGCGGTGTACCATTGTTATTGGGAAGTCGTCGTGGGCCGGCACGAATCGTTCCCGTTCCTTGTTGTTGTTGTTGTTGCTCTTGCTGCTGCTGTGTCGCTGCAGCAGTATTGTTGTTGTTGTTGTTGTTGTTATTATTGGTAGTAGGTCGTAAGAATAATAAATAAATAATCAAACTGATCACTGCAAAGATCAGTGCTGTATGATCGCTCCCAGTTGATGGAATTGTTGTCTCTTGATGAGACTCGTTTGCGGACGCTACAGCTGCTACAGCTGCTGCTGTTGTTGCTGTTGTCGTCACCATCAATAAAACTACTACTAACGGAACTACTTCATTGACTGTGACAACTGGAATCATGATCATTGTATACAACAATTTTCCTGAAATGTCCAGGAGGTTTTTCTATTATCATACAAGGTTGCAAACAAAAAATGAAAAAATTGCAGTGTAACAATTATTATACGACAGTAAACAGTAAGTACGTACCACCCACACTGTGTTCGACGAAAAAAAATGCGACAAGCGCAGCAGCAAACGAGATAAGAAAAGAAAGAGGAGAGTGGGAAGTGGGAATTTGATGAACCATGGAGAGAAGCTACCGTATGTATGAAATAGGTACCTGTACGAAGGTGTTAATAACCTACGGTATGCTACCGGCACTACTACCGGTACGTTATACGACGTAGTTACGGTAGCTACGGTAGGTACTGCCCTACGGTATTGGAGTACGTACCACTCGTACGACGTCTCTACCTTTCTACCTACTACCCGTAGCTAGCTCGTACTCCTCAAAAAGAAGCAAAACATAAGAAGCAGGAGGAGGGTTAGCTAGAAAGGACAACGTTACTAACAATCCAAGTCATCACTAGCTAGCTAGAGTTCAATGAGAGAAAGGGGAAAAAAATTGGTATCCACACGCTGACCAAGAATTTGGTGTAGATGCTGTTAAGAAGGTTGGAGGATACTACACTGCCGATTGAGGAAGAACAAGCATCTTCAGAGAGATATCCAGATACGACTTGGTGCATATTCGGTAACTACGTACCCTCCTCCTCCTCTTCGACCTTTCAAGCTTTGATGATGGGACAAAGCAACACTATCATACTACTCTCAAAGATATATAGAATCGACAGGTGGAATGACATCATTATAATGTTTCATATGTTCCTGCTGTATTTACTGTATTTCCTCATAGTATATATAGAATTGGTGATGTTGCAGGGTGAAGGGGGGGGGGGGGGGGATAAATACGCCTTCAATTGTTGGAAGTATCAAAGTTTCCAACCAGCAATGATCCCGAGTGATGATAAGAAACAACTGCGGACGTCGTTTTGTTGTTGCTGCTGCTGCTGTTGCGGTTGTTTCCATTGGAAATCTCGTCGTGACTGGACACAACGAGGCTGTCGGAACTACCCGTGCGATGGATACGATCCATCAACGAACCAGTGGAGACGAAACGATTGCCAATCTTGCTATTCGAAGCGGTATTGGTATCAGTACCACCACCACCAACAGCAACAACACGATGATCCTTGTGGTGTTGGGCCAGATCGTGCAAAGTAGGAGGAATGACAGCTCCCAGGAGAGGTGGTGGGAAAACTGTCTTGTTGATGGAGGCATTGTTGGAGTAGGAATGATTGTTGCTCCTTGTTCCCAAGGGGAACCCCAAATGCCTCCTACCGACACCACCATCATTGGAGTCAAAGGATTCCGACTGTTCATTGATAAGAGTCGTCGTAGTCGTCGTCGTTTTCGTCATCGAAATGGGAACATTGTTGGATCCGTAGACTGGTAGCAGGGTCATCCTTCCATGAAACGTCGATTCGAGCTTCCCTACGGACTTGTAGGCCAAGTGAGCACAAGCTAAATCACCAAGGGCTTCGCTACATTCACCGGCCACGGCCGTGAACCAGCAATAGTAATGTGTGGCACCGTAGCGACCCTTCATACGACTTTCCTTCAAGATGCGTTGAGCCAAACTTCGGATTTGTTGCAACAGGACAAGGCAGTCGTCATCACGAGATGTCTTGACCGAATCACTATCGTTGTTGTTATTGTTGTTGTTGTTGTTGTGATTCGCCATGGCCGCAAGTCCCATGAGAATCGTAGCGAGACGATGGTAAACTTTGAAGTGATGGGGACAGCAGCGATAATGATTGGCTGTGTTATTCGCCATGATATCCTCCATCTGGTTTGGGTTGTTACTGTTAATACGATTAGTAAAATCATCAGCGGTAGTAGTGGCAGTAGTGACAACAGCTACGTTGGATAACTGTTGCAGAATGGGAATCCAAACATCGGTAGCGACTGTACAAAGGATGTTGGGTTCACAGCGAGTCCAGTCAATGGTCGGCAAGACCGTATTCCAGTCCGAGTACGAAAACGATGCTGCTGATTGGGTATTGAGAAGCATTCCATTTCCACAAGAGGAATTGGAGTCTTCCTCTTCCTTCTCGTAGTTGTGATTGTTTTCCTTGTTGTAGTTGTGATTGCCGTTCCTGCTTGGAGACGAAGCGGGACTGTTGTTGGGAGGGAAGGTACCAGTACCAGTACCTGTAGCAATACCATTCGTTTGGGTAATAATATTCGTACGGCCAATGCTGCTACTATCCGATCGTTGCAAGAGCCATCGTGGAACACAAGCCGTCACACCTTCTTGGAGTAACCGAAGCTCGGCCTTGAGTCCAGCTTCTAGTAACGCGTCACGAGTCTTGTAATGAGATGGATCCAAAATAAGAGTCATGTCGGAAGAAGAGATTTGGGAAATGGAACGGCTGGTCAAAAGTTGCTTGAAAGAAAGAACTGGTTCGAACAGTGTTGCTGTCACTTCTACTATGGTAGTGGAAGAAACAATAGAAAGAAGTACGATACGAATACTACTCCCTTGTTCCTTTTCTTTTTTCTTGTGGTCCCTTGCTTTCAGTATTGTCAGGGTTTTAGTGGGACTGGTTGGATAGCTAGATGACTTCGTCGTGTCGATGCAAGGCTCTCTCTCGAAAAATAGAAAGGATCTCTTTTTGGTAAGAGACCAACGCTTGTTGATTGTGTGTGGATACTTTCTCAACAATAAAAACACAAGACGACATGATCATCATCATCATCTTTTCTTCTTTCTTCATCAATACTACTCGGAAAGGATTTGTAGTGATTGGTTGGTTGAATTGGCAAACGACGTGGGACTCGACGCTTGTCAGAGACAGGCGGTCCTCCCGATAACCTCACACACACACACATCAACCCCCCCTCTCTCTCCAAGAAAAACCAAGATCGACCATTCCCCCAAAACATCTGGGACTCGAACGAGAGAAAGAATGTACGTAGTATTATTTTTTATTGACTCTAGTAGCGTCGTGATGATGAAGGGGGGGGGGGATCAATCCATTCATCAAGCAGACCAAAAGGTGTCGTTGTTGGATGACCGGAAACTTTCTTTCACATTGAAACAACATTTCCAGACTATGTCTCCTTGCATTGTGCAGAGAGAAGTATAATAATCCCTGCAACTACGGTAGCTAGAGGTACTACTTTGGGTGTGACAAACCAATAGTATACACTAACTGTAAAAGTAAATCATCGTCGAGAAACTGATCGACCATGATGATGTCGTTGTTGTGGACACTGGACAGACCTGGGTGAGAGATAGGGGGGGAACCAAGAAGGGGAAGAGGGCTATCCTCTCTCTTTATTTACAGTTGACGTTTATGATAGAGACTACGACTACCACGTTTACAGTTAGTACTATTATACGTAGTACGGGAAAATTGCCGGATGCCATCTTGGAATCTCGTGACTGACTTTTGGTTTGGCATAATATCATCATGATGGTCCCAACAAAGGGAGGTCTCAATACCGCAGTACGTACCGGTAGTAGTGGTAGTAGTGGCTACGGTAGTGGCTACTACGTAGTGTCTTTGGTAGTGTCGGTCTGGTACCAGAGTAGTAGAAAGATGGAATGCCCAGACCAGATCAATAAAAGCTCCGTGACGCTCGAAAAGGATGATGAAATGGGAGACATCTTCCAGCAAGAACTTTGAAGCACTCTAGCTAGTAGCTACTCCATGATAGAGAGACTTTTATTCTCAACCTCTACCGTAGTCTACGATGAAACAAGAAATACTACATGTAAGAATAATAAATGATCATAGCTATACAAACGAATGTACTTGTGTAGTCAGTACAATCATAATATGAATGCCTGGTTTGTGCGTGAACTGTACTTCGTACTTTCATCAAGGCAGTACGAACTTGTGTGTCATCGGATTGTGTGTGTGTGTGTGTGTGTTGTTTTTAGAGGAATTGCATATCAGTTGTCACGTCGTCCGTGATTCCTGCATCCAAAGCATCAAAGTGACCCCATCGCACTGCAATACTTTGTGTACGTAACGTATGGAGTTTGTACGTTTCTGCAATGACTTCTTGGTTGCAGATACCGATGCTGGTGGTGGTGCTGCCCAGCAGCATGGCTTGGCTTGCAAACACCGCCGCCATGGACATTTCTCGTGTACGTTTGCGATGCAGATTGACATACTCATCCGCCAAGCATTCGAGTCCTCGAATACACAGATCGTTGGCATCGCTAAAATTCAAATTGGAGGTTGATGGAGGAACCTTGCGGTACTTTAAAAAGCGAATGGTGTGTTTGATGTTGTCTCTCATTTGCATATATTCGTCTCTCGAATAAAACGTATTGCTGACCTCTTGACGACTGTAATTTTGCAAAGACAGTACTGGTATATGTCGGTTCTGTGTCTCGTCAATGAATACACGCCTCCTTCGTACCCGCTTTTGTTCCGGATACGGCGTTGGAAATACTTCCTCGCCAGGAACCGTCCGTCGTTGACAATCGTACATATCGCAAAGCGATCTCGTAGACGATTCTCGCATGACTTCGTGAATCACCATGGTTTTCAATACACAAAGAACCAGTTATCCCAATGATGATGTTGGAGCTGCTTGCCGGATACAAGTGAAAAACACGGGCTTATGCTCTGGAGGAGTTTGTGAGGAGAAGAAATGGACTACGGTACGGTACTAGGTAGAAAGTACGGTATTGTTTTCTTCTCTACCGGTAATGCTCTGTTCAAGTCGTAGTGTACTAAGTCGTACGTCATATAATTGTTGCGTTTGAACAGGCCCAGGAGCGAACTTGTCTTTACAGTTAGTTTTTCGTCTATGGTTGATGGGGAAAATGGGGATACCAATGCGATCGTGAAATACTTATAAAAAAGTGGGTGATCATGAATGTTTAATCTTAGAATCACCCCATGAAAGTCGCTTTACGACTAACTTCTCCCTAACAAAGCCCAACTAGAATACGGACGAATGGCATTTTGCACACCCAGGCTTAATTAATAGCCCCTTGTCGAATGTCTAGATCAACATCTCGTGATGTCAAAGGCTTTATCAACTGTAACCAACAGGGAGAGGGAAAAGAAAAAATAATACACCAATATTGACCACTTTCACGCTGAAGAATTTTACAGCGACAAATAGGAGAGCCCCTTGGAGAAGAACATTCCAAATAGGCTTGAAGGCGTCAAGACACCTAATCTCTTGAAATCACGACAAAAGACGTTATCTGATAAGGCGACGGAACAAAAGAGATGGCCAAGACGATGCTCCATTGACTTTTAAACTTCACAGAGCATCCTTGATGACTCTCTTCGACATATGGGCCATAGCAGAGCAACTGTTTCTACTCCGTACGCACGATCTCCCGACAAACTCAAATAATAGAATCTATGGTAAGCATCACTTTTAACTAGCTAGGTAGACTAGTAGATGACAGACGAAATGTTTACTGTTAGACGAGTATTTTCAAAATAGAACGATAGGTAAGATGGCCACAGACTCTAAAAGTAAACTACTTTAGTAAATATCCGTCATGACGACGTGCAGAATGATCCGCATCAACCTTTATTTGTCTCTTTTCAAAGTTCGCGTGAAGCTTTGGCGACTCCTCAAAGCTTAGACCCATTTCTTACGGGGCAACTCGGGCTTGTGGTTCTTGTACTCGTCGTCGATTTCGGCGATGGTTCGATTGGCTGTCTCTGGGAGGTACAAGTAGACCGCAAAGATCGCCACGAAAACAACGCCAGCAAAGAAACCGAAGCATCCCGACAAGCTTGCTGCCGCCGCGTGAGGAAAGATAGCTCCAACGATAGTAGTCCAGAACCAGTCGGTAAAGGTAGTGATTCCAGTCGCTTTGCCTCTCTCCCGCAACGGAAATGTCTCCGCACAAACCACTGAAAGGACAGATGGTTGCGATAAAATAGATTTGTGGTAAGATATTCAAGAGCCAATCACATTCGATGCAAAATAACGTTAGATAACTTTCAATGAACTTACCCCAAACAATAGGACCCCAAGAATACGCAAATCTGCCAACAGAAGTGATAGTTAGTGGAACAGCAGATTCGAGAAGTAACTCTTTCAACTAATTGTGAGACAGATGACGTACCCAATCACATATAGTGCGCAGAATGTGACCACCAAATATCCCACAGCATCTGTCTGTTCAACTCCGGCTAGAATTGCATTGGGAATCAACGCTAGACACATTACAATGGCACCGCTAAATAGCAACTTGACACGTCCAAAGCGTTCGACAGTCGCAATCGTGATGAATGTGGCAAAAAAAATCACAACATTGAGTGCCAAAGCACCATAGATCCCGCCTTTGGAACCGAAGAAGTTTTCCAAAATCGACGGTGCGTAGAACTGTAGTGCAAATGAAAGAAAAAGTTACAAGCATCAAATCCTTTAGTAAACATATTGACAAAGTGTCTCACGTTTCGCGCAACGTACCTTGATGGCGTTGATTCCTGACAGTTGCTGGATCGACTGCAACGCGATTCCCATGAATAATCGATACTTCATACGATTGTCGTTAGAAAAAACTTCCGACCAGCTTGCCACGCCTAGGGCAATTTCCTCCTTCACTTCGCAATCGATGTTTTCAATCTCCAAATCTAGTTGATCGTCGAATCGGACCTTGGACAGTGCTTCTCTAGCTTCTTTGTTTTTGCCCTTGGCAACCAAATAGCGGGGTGATTCGGGCATGATCTTCAGCATTCCTACTAAAATCAAGGCAAAGACAACATTGCCGCCATAGGAGATTCTCCATCCATCGGACCAGCCAGCCAACCAAATGTTGAGAATCGATACCAACACAATACCAGCCGTGATGGCAAGTTGCCAAAGTGTTGCGAGCTGACCACGATGATGTTCCGGAGCCAATTCAGCGCTGTGATACGAATAAAAAAATGAGGCATAGTTTGCAACACCATAGACCCAACTACCGACCACTTGCGCAAGAATATCATGTCCATTCAACTTACATGTAGACGGGTGAGCACATGGATAACATTCCGATACCACTGCCACTCAACAGGCGCGGGATCTGCAACATGAGCATGTTGACAGCACCGGCTTGGAGGGCTGCCCCCACAATGAAGAGCCACGACGCTGCATACATGGTAAACTTTCTTCCGAGGGTATCAAATAGCTTGGGGGCGACAATGGCTCCACTGTAAAGGAAGTGTTGAAGGTATCGAATGGGATGAGAGCGACTAAACGCATCGTCAAGCAAAGCTTTTTCTTTCCAATTGTGCTTACATGGCAGCTCCCGTTCCGAACAGTCCATTGATCAACCCTTGGTCCTTGTTGATCTCTTCATGTGATGCTGGCACACAACCGACATTGTCTGGAGCACATTCCCATCCAAAATGGATTTTGAATCCATCCATCAAGAAGGTTGCACCCGCCCCGCCAACTGTCAAGTAGAATGAATGATTAGTAGAGACTGTGGTGAGAAGACGTCGTCGGGTTTGTGGAAACAGCTGTTGTTTAAGTAGGTATGCTAGCTACTGAATAGGTACTTCTTTTGGTGTACATGAAGAAGGCGAACCTTCGCGTCAATCCCATTGTGACTACTCGATCTACTACAGTACACACAGTAGGGAAGCTGCCGTAGTACGTCCTGTAGTTTTGTGTGGGTCGTATTGCTTGCAGTACGATTGTACCGCAGTCTACAAGGGTAATCAACAAGGGTAAACGCTTTTCTCCCTGAACTTTGCGCGTTTAACTCGAAACTCATCATCACAGTCACACCACACACAGAACGTGTCCAAACTTTTGTAAAAAAGCAACTGGGGTTAAAAGTCATACCGCCACTTCACTGTCAATTCACAGTCAACTGCCACTACCCTCCACTCTACCTAGCTAGTAGGAGTAGTAGAGGAAAAAAACACCAGTCATTCTATTATTATTGTTCGTACTCGAAAGTTGTACTCCGTTCGCTGCAACTGCGGTTCTAGAGCTGATAACTGCAACGTTCCAAGATGACACTCCGTTCGAATGACAACGGTCCTACTAATGAGGAGCATGACGTTGGTGGAGACACTATTGGAGAGCTCCAACAATACATGGAAGACAACGACTCTTTTCAAGATCCAATTGCAAAGACGACGATGATGATAACTCTTTGCTTTGCATACATTCCTGACTTCACCACCAACGTTTTTCCCTACAAACACCGGATGTTTAAGAATATGAAGAGAGTACACAAACCATCTCGCTCGTTACTGCAAAAGGAGATCCAGCGACGAGAGCTTATGTTTACAGGTTACAAAGGCAGGCCAATCCAAAAACTATTGAAGATTTTGGCAGGGGATCAATTCAAGTTGCCCACTGTCGACATGGATTACCTCCAACGTATCCATTTGGAGTACAAGGCAGCCTGTGAAAATAAGATCAGGAAGTCAGAGTCTAAACATCATACCGTCGAAACAACAACAACAACGCCAGCAACATCAATTGCAGCTGCGACGCCTAGAAATACAACTGATGATAGGCTACGGTTGATTGAAGCGTTCCTCTCGGATCAGGCCAAAACCAAAAGATTGGCCATGCAGGCATGTTTCAGTCGACGACACGACTCCAATTTAAACAACTCTGCTGCAATGGCAGAGGACGATTATTTTGAGACAGTCAGTACAGTTTTCAATGACGAAACGTGGGTTCCTAAGTTGACATCACTGCCAAACCTTCACCCGGACCTTGCGGATGCTCGTGTACTGCCCCTCAAACAACATCGTACTAACAAAGCCAAGGTACAGGAACAGTACAACATAATGACGAAACATCTTCATGCCATGGTGGTTGAGTGGGAACAGAGTGGAAATGGAGGTCAACAACGCTCAGATGATGCTCCAGATTGGGGGAGATTTGACTCAGACCTTGTTGTGGATGGCGATGACAGAAAAAACTTCTTACCGGCAAGTACTAGGAACAACAATATGTCCTATCTGCTGTACTTTTGGCACAAACTTGACGAGGAAGGTTGTCTGCAGCAAACACTTGTGAAGCTTCCCGATCGGATCAAGACAGCTTCTGACCAAACCTCGTTAGTTGGCACACTTACCACAAAGAGACACAAAACATCTGATAGGAAGCCAGCCGCATCAATTGACTCACTTGCACGTACCGTGAATGAAAGGGTTGGGTTGGCAGATTGTCGCACTGGTCAGGAAGAATTTCACATTGAGTCGGAAAAGAATCGACGCACGGGGCAGGAAGAGAGTCACATTGGGTTGGAAGATAATCGACGACGCACGGGGCAGGAAGAGCGTCGCATCGGGTTGGAAGAGGATCGTCGCGCTGGGCAGGAAGAGCATCACGCAAGGTCCATTGGTTTGGAAGAGCGTCGCATTGGTTTGGAAGAGCTCCGCCTTCACAATGATATGATAAAGTTCCAATTGGAATTGGCAGAAAAGATCCTGGAACTTGAAAGAGAGATGGATGGCTTTGACGGCCCACCTAACTCGTTGTACGAAAAACTGAACAAGGCAAAACGAAAGTATGAACAACTTCTCGATTCATCGGAGGGAAGAATGCGTTAGGTATTGAAGAAGTGTATTTCTGTCAAGTGAGATTGCGTTATTGATTTAATTACAGTTAAAATGTACCGTGTAAAAATGTTTTCTCTACTTAGACTAGAGCAACTCATGCATCATGAAGAGATAAAAATACTACGACTAGAGTACGGTACGTAAAACGAAAGTTCAACTACCGTCCCTAAACACTACGGTATGCTACTCCGTGCGACTCAGTAAGAGTCAAAGTATGTACCGTCGTAACAAAAGATACCACATGCGTCTGTCTGTCTGGTCTATAAATTCATAAATTCACAGTCATAATTATAACAGTAAATTCATCACCACCAACAAGTTTCAAAAGTTTGTCATTTTATCATCACAGATCCATTACATCTTTTGTGATCATTGATCATCGTGAAGGAATCTGGAGCATCCGCGAATTTCGATCTAACCCTACCCTTAAATTTCCGATCCTCCATTCTCCAATTTCACGGGACTAGAATTCCTCGAAAGCGTTTTTCCGAAACGGAGACAAAACTGGAGACAAAGTGGAGACAAAGTGGAGACATTTTGTCTCTTGTCTCAAGACACTTTGTCTCTGTCTCAAGACATTTTGTCTCTGTCTCGAGACATTTTGTCTCTGTCTCAAGTTTTGTCTCGAATTCTAAACAGCCAAACTAATAGAGTAACGACAGCATGAACAAATGATGTAGTATAATATACTTCGTACTGTCGTAGTAGTAGTAGTTTCCAAGCTTCTTTGTTGTAGCTAGCTTCAATGCTGTTTCTGTTGCAGAAAGTAGGCTGCTCCTTTCTTGTTGCGTTTCTGCTGCCTTCAGACGTCTTGCGACCATTTTTTTCTTTCTTTGTACAGATTATTGTGAAAAGCATCCAATGGACATTGGTCATAGAAACTAGATAGCAGTTGGACCACTTCCGTTGGAGAGAGTCCTGCTGTTATTCCAGTCTTCACATCTTCTCCCATGATCTTTCGAGTAGAACTTCCGTCCCAAAATAGCTCGCCACTGGCACTATTATTTCTTGGAAAGAGCTCTTTCTCATAGGCCAGTGGGTCGAATGCGACAAATTCTTTCTCCAAGCAAGTGTTTTCCTCAGGCTCCGAAAGTTTGTTTTGAAATTATTGAGTGAATAAGACTGAAAAAAGATTATCTCTTGTGGATTTGCTCGATTGTCGAATAGTGTGCAATTGGAGACTTATTCATTAGCAAACTACGAAGCTTTGCTTTTGCTTTAATATTTGCACTATCTTCGGGTTTGTTGGATTTATTCAATGAATCATTCGGAACAGTTGTAGGCACTCTTGCTTAAAGATAGCATCATCCAACGTCCTCTTCCACCACCGGTTGTTCCCCTCCCTTGGCATCGCCCATTGAGACGATTTACTACTGTTCTTTTAAGTACGACTAGTAGGTGTTCCCCATCCCATTGCGACGGTCGATGTAAAAATAAAAGCATAAATCCAACACCGGGAAAAGATTTGAAATGAGAATGATTTACACCTTCTATGGCCTTTTGCTTGGAAGATGGGAAGCCAACAATTGATAGATCGGAGGAAAGGATATCCAAACAATCCTCAACGAAAAATGTCTTTGGTTGCTAGTTGCTGTTTGGTCCTCGTTGAACCACACAAAGACTTGCTTCAGTTTGCGAGTTGCTGTTGGATGCTGCTGGATGTTGGATTCTGTTGGAACTCGATCCCTTCCCTTCCACCTCCTCAGTGGTGGCCACGACCGCCAACAAAGCCTGTAGCTTCCCAATTTATTTCTCTTGAAAGCCTCTTTCACGTGATCTCGCCATTGTTGTAGCAAAAAAAGATGATTGTTGTCGCTTCATGCTTCATCAGACATGATGTATGTACTACGTACTCCGTATCATAACTGTTTGCAACTGGTAAACTGTAAGTGAGTATTTGGGGGTTCCCCTTTTCCTTCGAGGTGAACGTTGTCTCAACTGGAGACATTATTTTGTCTCGAGACATTTTGTCTCTGTCTCAAGACATTTTGTCTCTGTCTCTACTTTTGTCTCCAATTGGAGACAAAATGTCTCAACTGGAGACAAAATGTCTCCACTTTGTCAAAGAGGCGAGGAACAAGCGAACTGATGGAACTTGAGTCCCGAGTCACTGTTTTTAGGGATTGGGATTAAGTAATGGTCGCGGATGCTCCTGACACCTTGACTTCACTGTTACTGAATGTAATATAATATTGTTTGTCCTAGAATAGATGACTGACCAGATAACAACAGCAGCAGCAACATCCGAATCAAAAATGTTGTCTCTATCTCCCGAACAGCAAGCGCTGTCCCGAAAACAGCGCAAGATAGACGGGAAGCAACGAAAAAGACGCCGGATTGAAGAATCGGGTGGAAAACGGCCACGTACATTGACAACTGGTGTTAAAGACATGTCGACCGACAAACACAGCAGCATCAGCAGTAGCGACAAAAATGAAACAAGCAGAAAAACAAAAGGTGGCTCACCATTTTTACGCGAGTCGACTTCTGGATCATTCAACACCAAGACTACCGGTCCTCCGCGTGGAAAGAATCGCAACGGTTCATCCTCCTTCAAAACCAGCACCAACAGTACCAACAAGCACCGCTTTGGACGGGTCATGGAACAGGTTCCCTGTCGCAATAAGCCACGGTATTCCACGTTGAGTATTGCTCTCCCAGGTAGTGTATTGGCCAACTGCCAAACCAAAGAATTGCGGACGTTACTAGTCGGTCAAATCGCACGTGCGGCCACTATTTATCACGTTGATGAAGTTGTTGTCTTTGATGACAAACTCGGTGCCGATGAAAAACAACAACAACACAATAATTGGAGAGATTTCAAGAGACGAAACAATAACAACAACAACAACAACTACTACCATCATCCATCCAAAGAAGACGACACGACGGAAAACAAAAAGGACGGAGAGCCAGAAGAGGATGACAAACAACAGGAACAACAGCAGATGCGACTTCCCAAATCAAACTCTAAAGAATTCATGGCCCGGCTTTTACAGTATTGCGAGTGTCCGCAATACTTGCGACGTTCCTTCTTTCCAATGCATCCCGACTTGCAATTTGCGGGCTTGTTGGCACCCGTGGATGCGCCACATCATGTACGAGCGGACGATCGATCCAAGTATCGTGAAGGTGTCGTCTTGGACAAGATCAGCGCGAACGGAAATTCTCTCGTGAATTGTGGCATTCGCAATCGGCCCGTCGAGAAGTACCAGAAACGCATCAGTAGTATCATAGACTCTATCACTTTACCAAACAACACATGTCTCACATTCCACTCGTTTTTCTCTACTTTTTTTTCCCATGACAGAATCGATCGGAAGATATCTTGTATTTGCCGATGTGAGAGGAAATCTTGGAAGAATCATTGGTGTGTGCGGAAAATTTGTTCCGTTGATTTACTGGTGCACAAAATTTCGTTCCAACATATCGCTATGTAAAAGATATTGAAAACAAACATCACCTAAAGATGAACATACATTGAACGGCTGACTTGGTCCTAAGCTTAGTTCGAGAAGGGAAAGATTGGATTTGAACTACTACTTCAACAGAAATTGGAACATCTTCATGAATGTAGTGTTATATAGTTTGAATGCCATGTAGGACTCTATGTGGTGCTTCCAAATTAAAGATGGCCAGATTGTTACATGGGTGAATTGGAGGGAATTGAGCGGAGTGCGTTTCAATTTAGGAGGAAATTCAGGTGCTTTCCACGAGGATTGTGATTTTTCGATTTTGGATGGACAAAATATCCCGAAACACCACTGCGTGATGGAAACCATCACTACTTATCAACCAGGAACTGATCTCTGGTTCAAATGTCAGGCATTCGTCATCCAGGTTGAACAGCAGCACGCCCTGAAACTCCGAGAAATCTTATATAAAGCTTTCTCCTCAAAGAATGAAAACTTGCTGTTCATGTTGTTCGAACAGCGACGAAGCCACCCCGCTATATTTGCAAAGGCTGTCCACCGTCAGGCGGAATATGAAGCCAAACATCGCATAGTTGCCATCCACGGCATTCGCCCTGATACAATGTTTGAATTTGATGTTGTCCTCCGACAAAAGTTTCCACATCCTACAAGTTTATAGGACCCCCACCACTGCCTATCTCAACTGCGGTGGTGAACCGCTTGGGCGCTATAACTTGCTATGCAAAACCACCGCTTTTACCAACCTGGCTCGTGCCCTTCACATCAAGTTGGCTGAGACATACCATACCTTTGTCCAGCAGATCGCCACTCCTCAGTTAGACACAACCCACGCAGAGGAAGTGCGTGTAGTATCTCGTATCCCAACACCAAGTACCCCTGGTTCACAAGCAACTCTTACTACCCGGCATTCCTATATAACCTGCTCACATAGTGTGTTGACAGAGCAAGAATTCACGACTGACACCATTCCACGGGAGAGTTGGTCCGTCCGGACTAAACCAAACCCACCAGTTCCCACCACCATCCACGCCCCTTCTACGAACACCACTCCCCAGGGCCATGCACAGTTAGAAGCACCGCAGGCAACACAAATTCCCACCCCAGCAACTCCAAGACATACCTCCTGGTCAGCAGGAGCGGCAGGAACTATCACCGCATTACCACCCACCCAACCAGAAACCGCTTCCAACACATCATACACAGAGGCACAAATGCAGGCCCTCCTAGCTTCACAAGAACAACGACTGGAGCAGCGACTAGAAGAGAGACTGGAGGAAAGATTGGCACACTATGACCAACAACTCCATCAAATGATCACCATGCTGCAAGAACTTATCATTTCAATGGGCTCCACACCCCAAGATCCCCTCAAACCTTCCTCCCAGACCGTCCCCTCTTCTATGCGAAAGCAAAGACTTACCGAGCCCACTGTCATCCTTCGTCAAGATGACAACATGTCTGATGCACACATTGCAAAAGAAGATCAAAGCCAAAATAGGACATGCCATTATAGGTCCCAGCGTCTCCACCCTTCCAAAGAACCACTTCATCCAACGGTGAAAGCAGCTCCTGGCACCGAGTTATCACAACCACCCCCACCCCCGTAACAGGCCACACTAACACAAAAACATCGGTATTACACCTTCTCATCTGATCCTCTACTCCACCAGATGAATTTTCCTCCTTCCGTAGGAGATTTTATACCATAACTATCTCCCTGGAGTATCTTTCTGGTACTCCCTGCATGGCCTCGCCCCTCCGGGCCCGGCAGGTGATCCAATTACTTTGAGACGGCACTAGGCCGTAGCTAGTAGTTTGGATAGCCTTAAAATAGATTTTGTTATCGATTTTCATTTTTCATTTTCTCACCCATGGTCGACATTGGGCAAAGCCAAAGCACAAAGCATTATGTGGGGTCGATGACAGGAAATGGTAAGTATTTGGGTACAATGCAGTCACTTGTTCGTTTTATCATGCACTTACTTATACATGGTTCTGCTATCTCTCCGTAATCATTGTTGTTGTTGGAATTTGTTGTGTCCACCGGACAGGAAAAAACTCAGATAGAGGAACGACCAACAAACGGACACGGGGACGTGGAATGACAATGGAACCATATGCATGAGAGAGACCACAGAACGATGCAGGCATGGATTTGTGAAAGCTGGCGGGTGGAAGTGCAAAACCCACTGGTGAAGAATGGCAGGTAAACAGTGGAAAAAACAACGGCCGGAAAAGGGCAGACTCGTGGGTGTGGATGTGTCGACACAGCATCAGGTACCCAACGGAGGTTTTCTCCACAGAAGAATTCGTTGAGGCAATGTTACGCATTGTGCCATGCAAAGTTTCTTGGCGCAAATTCGAAATTAAGAAGTGTGAAAGAGGCACCGAAATACTTCTCCGCAACAAGTTCATCGGGATGGCAAGTATTCGGGGAGCAATGAGGGTGTGTCGGTAACAAATTCGAAAAAAACCCTTCATAGCGTCATTGTCCGGTTTGCATGATAAGAAGTTTATCTTGCATCAATTGATTACTACGGTGTGGACGCAGCAGGTTACCGATGTGTTGCGGTGGGTGAGAATACGTGAAAATTACACGCGTGGGGAAAGGAATGACCGGTATCTTTTTTGGTCATTTGTGACGTCGTGAAATGACTTTTTGGTGGCATCCGTTAATTGGGTTTTGTGTAGTTTACCTAAAAGTAACATATCTAGCTAGGTACAAGTGTGTTGGGACTGCCTGTTAGGATGTGGTGAGGTGCGACATGCTCATCTACTCTCGGTAAAAACGCCTTTACTGTCATCAAAAGTTGTGTCGCACCAAACAATCTTTGGAAGCAAACCGCCACTTGGCTGTCAATTAAACTGCCAACTTGCGCACTAAACAGCAAACCGCCGCTTCGCCTTCACTGTCATCACAAGTTGTGTCGCACCAAACAATCTTTGGAAGCAAACCGCCACTTGGCTGTCAATTAAACTGCCAACTTGCGCACTAAACAGCAAACCGCCGCTTCGCTGTCAATTCTCAACTGCCAACTTCCACTTTTTTCAACCAACCATCATTCTATTTTTTATTGTTGTTCGTACTCGAAAGTTGTACTCCTTTCGCTGCAACTGCAGATCAATCTAAGCTGATAACTGCAACGTTCCAAGATGCCTAAACTCCGTTCGAATGACAATGGTCCTACTAATGAGGAGCATGACGTTGGTGGAGACACTATTGGAGACCTCCAACGGTACATGGAAGGCAACGACTCTCTTCAAGATCCAATTGCAAAGACGAGGATGATGATAACTCTTTGCTTTGCATACATTCCTGACTTCACCACCAACGTTTTTCCCTACAACCACTGGATGTTTGGGAATATGAAGAGAGTACACAAACCATCTCGCGCGTTACTGCAAAAGGAGATCCAGCGACGAGAGCTTATGTTTACAGGTTACAAAGGCAGGCCAATCCAAAAACTATTGAAGATTTTGGCAGGGGATCAACTTAAGTTGCCCAGTGTCGACATGGATTACCTCCAACGTATCCATTTGGAGTACAAGACAACCTGTGAAAACATGGTTAGGAACAAAAGGTCTTATAAAAAGCATACCGTCGAAACAACAACACCTACAACATCAATTGCAGCTGTGACGCCTAGAAATACAACCGATGATAGGCTACGGTTGATTGAAGCGTTCCTCTCGGATCAGGCCAAAACCAAAAGATTGGCCATGCAGGCATGTTTCAGTCGACGACACGACTCCAATTTACACAACTCTGCTGCAATGGCAGAGGACGATTATTTTGAGACAGTCAGTACAGTTTTCAATGACGAAACGTGGGTTCCTAAGTTGACATCACTGCCAAACCTTCACCCGGACCTTGCGGATGCTCGTGTACTGCCCCTCAAACAACATCGTACTAACAAAGCCAAGGTACAGGAACAGTATAACATAATGACGAAACATCTTCATGCCATGGTGGTTGAGTGGGAACAGAGTGGAAATGGAGGTCAACAACGAGTAGATGATGCTCCAGATTGGGGGAGATTTGATTCAGACCTTGTTGTGGATGGCGATGACAGAAAAAACTTCTTACCGGCAAGTACTAGGAACAACAATATGTCCTATCTGCTGTACTTTTGGCACAAACTTGACGAGGAAGGTTGTCTGCAGCAAACTCTTGTGAAGCTTCCCGATCGGATCAAGACAGCTTCTGACCAAACCTCGTTAGTTGGCACACTTACCACAAAGAGACACAAAACATCTGATAGGAAGCCAGCCGCATCAATTGACTCACTTGCACGTACCGTGAATGAAAGGGTTGGGTTGGCAGATTGTCGCACTGGTCAGGAAGAATTTCACATTGAGTCGGAAAAGAATCGACGCACGGGGCAGGAAGAGAGTCACATTGGGTTGGAAGATAATCGACGACGCACGGGGCAGGAAGAGCGTCGCATCGGGTTGGAAGAGGATCGTCGCGCTGGGCAGGAAGAGCATCACGCAAGGTCCATTGGTTTGGAAGAGCGTCGCATTGGTTTGGAAGAGCTCCGCCTTCACAATGATATGATAAAGTTCCAATTGGAACTGGCAGAAAAGATCCTGGAACTTGAAAGAGAGATGGATGGCTTTGACGGCCCACCTAACTCGTTGTACGAAAAACTGAACAAGGCAAAACGAAAGTATGAACAACTTCTCGATTCATCGGAGGGAAGAATGCGTTAGGTATTGAAGAAGTGTATTTCTGTCAAGTGAGATTGCGTTATTGATTTAATTACAGTTAAAATGTACCGTGTAAAAATGTTTCCTCTACTTAGACTAGAGCAACTCATGCATCATGAAGAGATAAAAATACTACGACTAGTAGTACGTAAAACGAAAGTTCAACTACCGTCCCTAAACACTATCATACGGTATGCTACTCCGTGCGACTCAGTATTCAGAGTCAAAGTATGTACCGTCGTAACAAAAGATACCACATGCGTCTGTCTGTCTGGTCTATAAATTCATAAATTCACAGTCATAACAGTAAATTCATCACCACCAACAAGTTTCAAAAGTTTGTCATTATCATCACAGATCCATTACATCTTTTGTGATCATTGATCATCGTGAAGGAATCTGACACCTTGACTTCACTGTTATGAATGTAATATAATATTGTTTGTCCTAGAATAGATGACTGACCAGATAACAACAGCAGCAGCAACATCCGAATCAAAAATGTTGTCTCTATCTCCCGAACAGCAAGCGCTGTCCCGAAAACAGCGCAAGATAGACGGGAAGCAACGAAAAAGACGCCGGATTGAAGAATCGGGTGGAAAACGGCCACGTACATTGACAACTGGTGTTAAAGACATGTCGACCGACAAACACAGCAGCATCAGCAGTAGCGACAAAAATGAAACAAGCAGAAAAACAAAAGGTGGCTCACCATTTTTACGCGAGTCGACTTCTGGATCATTCAACACCAAGACTACCGGTCCTCCGCGTGGAAAGAATCGCAACGGTTCATCCTCCTTCAAAACCAGCACCAACAGTACCAACAAGCACCGCTTTGGACGGGTCATGGAACAGGTTCCCTGTCGCAATAAGCCACGGTATTCCACGTTGAGTATTGCTCTCCCAGGTAGTGTATTGGCCAACTGCCAAACCAAAGAATTGCGGACGTTACTAGTCGGTCAAATCGCACGTGCGGCCACTATTTATCACGTTGATGAAGTTGTTGTCTTTGATGACAAACTCGGTGCCGATGAAAAACAACAACAACACAATAATTGGAGAGATTTCAAGAGACGAAACAATAACAACAACAACAACAACAACAACTACCATCATCCATCCAAAGAAGACGACACGACGGAAAACAAAAAGGACGGAGAGCCAGAAGAGGATGACAAACAACAGGAACAACAGCAGATGCGACTTCCCAAATCAAACTCTCAAGAATTCATGGCCCGGCTTTTACAGTATTGCGAGTGTCCGCAATACTTGCGACGTTCCTTCTTTCCAATGCATCCCGACTTGCAATTTGCGGGCTTGTTGGCACCCGTGGATGCGCCACATCATGTACGAGCGGACGATCGATCCAAGTATCGTGAAGGTGTCGTCTTGGACAAGATCAGCTCGAATGGAAATTCTCTCGTGAATTGTGGCATTCGCAATCGGCCCGTCGAGTAAGTACCAGAAACGCATCAGTAGTACCATCGACTCTATCATTTTACCCAACAATACATACCTCACATTCCACTCCTTTTTCTCTACTTTTTTCCCATGACAGAATCGATCGGAAGATATCTCCCGGCGTTCGCTGCACAGTCGAGCTTGACAAGTCAGCCTATACCAAACCAGGTCAGATCCATGGAACGGTCGTATCTCCCTCGGCACCACGAGAAGACGACGGAACGTATTGGGGCTACACTACCCGTTTGGCCACTTCAATCCATGACGTCTTTGAATCTTGCCCCTACGAAGCGGGCTACGACTTGAAAATCGGTACCAGTGAAAGAGGAGACAAGTCGGTGGAAGATGCCAAATTCGGCATCCCCAAATTTGAACATTCCTTGATTGTATTTGGAGGTGTCGCTGGAATCGAAGAATGCGTCGATGCGGACGAATCCCTCAAGGTATCGGGATCACACAGTCGAACATTGTTTGATGTATGGCTGAACGTATGTCCGTATCAAGGAAGTCGCACGATTCGGACGGAAGAGGCCGTCATTATCAGTCTGGCCAAGCTGAGTCCCTATTTGTTGAAATCGGCACATGACAAACCGTTGGACGAAGACGAGCCGGATGTCGAATTCAGTGATGCATCTCCATCGTCGGAAGAGAGTAGTGACGAGGATTCGGAGAGTGCTGGCGGCAATAGAAGCAGTGGCGACGCGTGATGAGGATTCGGATAGTGCTGGCGGCAATAGAAGCAGTGGCGACGCGTGATGAGGATTCGGATAGTGCTGGCGGCAATAGAAGCAGTGGTGAAGCTTGAGCGGCCATTTTCCGCGAATTAACACATATTTCTAGGAAGTCTACACACAGAAGCTATGTCGTCGATGATTTATTCATTTTTTTTTTATACATCCAGCATTGAAGAGCAGGCGCCATGGATTTTTCTCACTCTCTCTTGATCATTTGCGTTCCTTCAAAAGTTCACAGTCAACATTATTTTTTTTTACGACATACGTCATATTACTCCGTACTCGACGTGCCGGAAGAGCTTGACTGTGAGTTGATGCCGCATTATTTCATTATTCCCACGGAGCAGTACACAGCATGCAAAAAACTCCGGAAGGAGGCCTTATACAAGTCTCCCCATTACTCCCCAAGTTTCCACTTTCGCCTACAAACTGAATTACGTCGTCATGAACAACTCACATTTTTTTCTTCTTCTGTGGAACTTCTTCCCGAAAAAGAAAAAAAACATCATCAGAGGAGGTATCCATCTCTTTACTCTAAAAGTAGAGGAGACGCTCTACCCGTTTTGTACTTCCCCGTGTGATCAACATCCATCACAGCACATACACATTTTCTTTGTTGTCATAATAAACAGCGAAGGCACTTTTTCGAATAGAATCAATTCCTCTCCCTTTTGGGTGCTTCGTTGATTTTCTTTCGAAACAGAAACTAATCGCTGCCTGCTGGGAATCTGTTCACCGAGTAAATCCTACAGTAAAATCAAATTTTGAACCAAATTGACTACCTTTGTAAGTTCTGTACATATTTTCCTTCTCAAATAGAATGGGAAACTTTCATTCCGCACACATCGGCTGCTTCATTGAAAAACAATCCGGCTTGAAACCAGGCGAGAGTTTGCGAGGGACCATTCTGTTGGACGTGAACGACCCTCAGGCCGTCCAGGAATCCTTCAACGGCATCAGCATCTTGGTAGCGGGCGTCGAATATCATCGTGAGCAACACGATAATGATGAAAACGGTTCGGAGGATGCTATGGTTTCGACAGGCAATGTCATTAGGGTGAAGTCAGTGATTGACATCTCCAGCATGGAACTCACAAAAGGCCAACACGTTATTCCATTTAAGGTGGCACTACCCACTTATCAAGATCATGAAGCGCATCAACGGTCGGTTCGAAATGATGCGTCCTCATCCGTAGAAAGTTTGGAAAGCCGTCCGCCGCTGATGCACTTAGAAGCAAGCCAAGGGATCTCGTCCATCTCATCCTCTTCCTGCTTGACCATGTCGGACTCCGAACTTTCCGTGTCACCTTTTTGTACCAACAACAAAGTATTCATCCATTTGGAAAATATTCCCGAAGCTACAAGTTCTCCGACCAAAGCCACCGCTCACATTGTTTACAATGTCAAGGCCAGTTTAAAGCGCAAAGATCATGTCCCATTATCTGTCGATACCGATATCAAATGCCATGCCAAGTGTATGAAGAAAATGGACTTGCAAAAATCACTGTCGGCTGCATCTCTCTAGAGTGGCTTTTCGCATCGCTCTTGCACCGTCAAAGTGATTGGGAAATATATCGATTTTGGAATATCACACTCAGCTGTAGCGACAATTTTGTTGTTCCTTTTTAAAAAGAATTGTGCTAATAGAGTAGTAGTTAGAAGACTCCATGATTTATCTTTTCTATACTGAAGTGCCACCTGAATTGTCTGAATTATATCCAACGAGCCTGTTGACTGAGGGCATCTGGAATGAACATGATCGGAATTACGTACGTCGTACATTAGCTCTAGAACCTTAATCCTATAATGCGTTCTTTATGTCGTGCCCAATCCGCACCACTTCAAATCGCATGGAAACAAGGAAATATCTTCCAATGATGCCATTAACTGTAAGGAAAAGCAGAGAAGATGAACAGGCGACATTGTGAAAGTCATAGGAGCACCACATCTACTAACTGTTAGCTCACGAAGTCAACAAACGAATGGTTAGGGTTGGAGAGAGGTGAAGAACAAGAATAGTTGTCTACTTACGATAGTAGACAAGTACAGTTTGAAACACGTGGGTGGCTTTTAATATAATAACAGTAAAATCAGATTTTTTGACGGTGATTACCGCTACCGGCAAAAATCAAAATATTGGGTGTGATGATTTTTGACTTCTCTTCACAATGTCAGTGTCAGTACAGAGGCATAACTTTTCTGAGCTCAAGCCGATTTTACAGGAAGTATTCTAACGTTCAGGTACTCGTTAAATCCGGTTGATCTTCGCTAAATGTACCTACTTACTGTTAGTGCTGCACTTGACAAATGGCGAAGCAGTCGAAATCTGGAAAGCACTTTCTGAAACAGTAGTACTATTACAAAATAGCATCGACCTGTAGGAGTTGAAAACAAAAATCTGATGAGAAGCGTCATTACGATTCACGTTAGTCTTATACTGTAAAGAAATATATTCGCAGGTATAGGAGAGAAGTTAACCTGCCAATCGAAAAGTAGCAGAAACAACAACAACATCACCAGCGAAGAAGCCAGAATTTGCAATTTATTCCCTTGAATAGCACTGACATATCTGGATCTAGGCTTCCGTTTGATCAACTTCTCGAACAGTTTCTGAAAAGTAGTATTTTCGCATGAATGGAAGACCAGGTATGCACCCAACAAAGAAAAGGGAACTCAAAAGCAATAGCGAGAAATCTTCCAAAAGATTGTTCAAATTGCTGTTGTCCAGGCTTCCGTTCAGTGTAGAGGCACGGGTTCTCTATATCCCGTATATCAGTCTTTGCGAAGTCTCCTTTTTTCGCAGGCATAACAAGAAGTAACAGCACTAGCCAACAAGACGAGAAGCAACTTGTCTGCGAGATTGATCTCCAACGAGGCTTCGGTTCTCTAGCCGGGCGAAACACCTTAGGCAAGAGCAAAAACAGTTGATTAGTCTTCTGATAATCCAATGCTTTCATACTCCTTTCGAATTGGTAGATTTCGAGTGGCTTAAATGATTTTATATTGAAAATATACGTCGATGATAAGAAAGCAATCTATGCAGTCATAATGACCGGGTGGATTTCACGCAAAAATGAGTTCCTGTGACATGACGAATATTATTACAAAACACCGCATGATTCGACAATGATCTTTCGTAGGTACCCATCATATCCACGTACCCACTCCACATGTTCTTTCGTATGTACCCATCATAGCCACATACCCACTACAGATGTATATCTGCCAAACGAAGGTATTTTGATCTATCCAGAAGGTATTTCTATCTAGCTTGTCCGATTGGTTCATGGACAGCGTACCACGGATGGAAATTCCAAACACTACTATAGATGAACTAGTTCCCAATGCGACGACTGCACCAGCAAAACTTTACAGCACGAGTGGCCTTACCCGAACCAATCAGAGAATGAACATTGGTATACATACCAATCGGTTCCCGTACCATGTTTTATTGCTTTACTGTTAACTTGGGAACAAACAATGTTGGTTTCATATTGGTTCTGGTACAGCACAACTTTACACGGTTAGCATTCCGTCACAATACAATAGTGAAAAAATCTGTGTTGTCCCTTTGCTGCAACAACAAAACAATGATATTGAATCCAACAAAGTATATCCTCAAAGACCAAGAAGCGGAACATCGAAATGTTTTATTTGCACGAAGAATCACACGATTTGAACCTTCTTCTGTCTCACTTGTGTATGATGATGGATGAGGAATTGAAGGAACAATGCAAATGCACTCGTCATGTCCTTCATGGCTCCCATCAGCCGTTAAATCAGTGACAACCTGCATGAGAGACAACGATGCGGGCATTCCTTCCTCAGGTTGCCGTAGCAGAAACGAGTCACGACGGTTGCTGCCTCATCTTCCTAATAAGACCGATGAAGCCCTTCTTCGATCTTTGGGAACCATCCCTATCATTCCTGTCGATGTGTTGTGCTTTTTCTGTTGCCCATTCGTCAAACCTGGACGCCTGCCGCCGCATCTTATAATTTGTTCCCCAGTATGAGCATGAACAAACAACCTTCGTTTCACATTCCAAGGATCGATAAAGTACTAATTCGTTGTCTGGAAACAATCCCATTTCTTACTGTCGATGCGAGTTATTTCCCTACTGCCTATTTGCGAATCCTGGGATCACGTATCCGTCATCTGCAAGAATATATATTTTTCCCGTCCATGTCGCCTTTACTTCTTTCGCTCACGTATGCATCTTCTTCTTTACTGTTGTCTGTGAAACGGATTGTTTTGTACAGCTTCGCATCGTTACGCCACAAATCGATTCAAAGAAACGGTGATGGCTCATTGTCTTTGATCCTTCGTTGCCGTCCCTACATATGCCTAAAAAGTGTTTGATGAATGTTACCTTCACTCAAATGGTTTCCGGCTGGTCAGTTTTATTTCTCTTCTTCACCCGGATCCTCTCCTTTGCCGCCCGCAAAGCATTTGTAACGGCCATGTGGCTGCTTGCTGACTTCGAATTGCATTTCTTTTTCGCTGGGATTTTGTTGCCCAGAAGAGAGAGCTTCTCCCGGTGTTGCATGTAAGCGCTCTGGAAACACCATCGCTTGAAGTAATACTCCCTGCAATCACAGTGAAAGTATTCGATGGGCGGATTAGTCCCCGTCCAAACCGACTTCCTCACGTGATGGAACCTTGCAGTCCGAGACAACAGGACATCACGGATGTCTTTGTTCTCATTCTCCATACACGTATTTTCCTCGACTTTACCTTCTAAGGCCATCTCCATTTTCTCAACGTCCTCTTCCGTTATTGGCAGTGCCAGATACGTCAATTCATTCACTAGCCATCCACCACCGTATTCCTTTATGTCTACATTAGGGTCTAGCAGCGACTGGAACTCCATGAATTGGTCGTTCTTGAAAGCCTTTTCATAGTTGACAACGGGAAGGCCCGAACTGGGGTAGGAAAGATCTGTGCTTGCTTGATACACAAGGACAACGAACTCTTTGGTTAGACACTGGAACAAAGTTTTACCAGTTTCTATGTATCCGAAAAAGTTTGCCGAACCCTTGATGGCAAGATTGTGCCTTTCCATCGGGTTGTTGCAGGGGACACAGCCGTGTTTTCCGCTGGCAGTGTAATGCCAGTTGGCGAAATCGGGGTTGTCAATATAGGTCTTCGCAAAAGTGGCGGCCATTGCCCCCTCACCATCAATCTCCCACTGCTCCTTAGTGAGATGCCACATTTTCTCTTTTTGTTTCACGGTTTTGCAGCGTGCCAATCTTTTCACAGCTGGTTCTGCCTCATCTGTCAACCACTGAGGTTTCTGCGTCTTTAGTTTGGCTGCATACAGTCCATTTCCACTGCGACCGTCCATCTTGAATTTTCTTATGATATGTGGGGTAGCATGACAGTAGTGGTGTACTGGGGAATGCAGTTTTCACCGAATTGGGGAACACCGGAGTTGCATCGGACACAATCCCGCCTTTGAAGCACACATTCTCGATCCCAAACAGGGAATGCAGAGCGACTTTCAAGTTCAGGAACCCATGGAGCGCTACAGTTTCTCTCTCCCCTTCTCCCAATATGTACACCAGGGGGTGAAAAGTCCGACTGAGCGTCGAGTCGGAGAAGCCATTGACTCCAAGGGTGATTAGCTTGTACGATGAATTCGAAATTCCGTGAGTCCCATCGACGTTTGCGCAAACCTCCCACTTCATTTCCTCGCACCAAATTGCGTTGGCCAAGAGGGCGATGCTACTGAAAACGACCGTCCCGCCTCTTGTACCCAAACCTGTTGTATGGACTCCCTCCCTGGACTCGTGTAGGTACCGCCATCTGCCATTCTCCGTGACTTCATCACTATCTAGGACAATAAGATCTCTTTCCGGTAGCTTTTCATAAAATCCCAAACCACACAAAACACCTGAATCCCGAAGAATCGAAGCCATGGTACGAATCCAACCGACTTCTCTCCAACGAATGGGTTTCCAGTGGATTTCTTTCAGTCTTTCATAGTTGATTCGGTGTAACGTGATGTATTCCTTTATATCACCGCTGTACTGAATCCTTGTGACTGTTGGGGCAGACTTCCTGCTGGTTTGGTTTGCTTTCTTCCTAAAACGCACCAGAGACATTATTTGCTTCCTTAGGATGTCAACGGTTGGCCCAACATTCATAAAGAGGGGGTGGTAGTTAAATCGATTACTAACCATTGTTGCTGCTTGGCTGGGTCCTATGTTTGGGCTGACACGCATGACATCGTCTACGGCCATCAGAACACTGAAAGGCAACCCAGGTTTCTTTGGATACTTGTCCGAATCCCACTGCCCGCCACAACGTCTGGTTCCTTCTTTGTAGGAGTACCATGCCATCCAGTCAATGGGATCGTGATCTTCATGTTTAGAGTAGTCGTCAATCAACACATAAGCTGGCCCAGACGACAAATCCCTGTTGGGCGACCACACCAACATGTCACATTGGCATGCCTTGTCGTAGCACTTGTATTGGCGAATGTACCAACTTGGAGGTATGCCCGCAGTACTCCCGAAGGAAACACGAGTACCGGAGGAAACACGGGTACGAACCGACACAATGGCTGGACCGAGATGGTCCAGCGCTTCTGCCACATTCGAATGGCATGTTTCCCTCGCACCGTGCGTTGATTTCCTTCGTTTTTGGGAAGTGTCACCGTCCCCAGCCTTACAATACTCGTCGTTAGATTGTGTGTAAAGTAGACCATCGGCACGGTCACTAGTAGGCGTATTTTGGGTATTTTCCGGTCTAGCATCAGCCGCCACCATTCGGTTCTCCGGCGTCTTCTGGTTCCAATAATACGAAACGGCCGCTCCTATGAGAGAGTACTGCTCATCCTGCCGGGGTACGAACATCTTCGTGTTATCCACGAAGCTTTTCAACTCCTTCGCCTGCGGTGACCCAACGCTATCCGAGATCGACGCAGCGACGAAACGGGTCTTGATTTCTTCCGGAAGAAAGCTCATCTGCATCACATCTTGATGCGCCTTTCGCAAAGATGGAACATCCTCTTTACGCTGGAGGGGGAGATCGGCTGTCTTCTGCGCAAAAGAATCCATGCTGCTCGCTGGAGAATGAACGGACGATGATTGGTTGCGGTGGAAGTAGTAGATTAGTCGACAAGGGAACGATGGGCGATGGCACAAAAGAAACAAGTTTTCCAGAATTTTTCTACGGAAACATTGAGATAATGAACACATCCTGCCCTGGCATGAAGTTTGTTGGCGGGAAACATTTTTGGTTTAGATTACGTTTCGGTCAATTTCCATAGTCAACGTCGAATCATTGGGCTGGAATTGTGTGGTTTGTAATACTTTATTTGCGGAAAAATGAAATGTTTCCAGCTGTGAATCACGCAAATCCTCTGCAAAGAAGAAGTTTGCCGACGCTACATCTACAGCCACGAATATCGTATTGGTTTAAACAGATACAAGCCTGGAATGTCTTGCGTTCCGTTGAAGGGCAATTCATGGTAGAGAAATTTGAATACGGGAGCGAGCCTGACGTGGATTTAAGAGGAGAAGTCAGTTGAGAGAATTTCAACCGTTCAAATGAGTCTGGAATGGCGGCAATTTTAGAGGCATGTGAGCAACGTACCGGATGTGATTGTCAGATTTGTCAAACAACATTGCATTTGTTTGCGGAAAGACTGTCCATTGCTTCATTCACTTTCAATTGCAATTTGGTGTTTCCGTGCATTTGCAAGATGGAGAGAGCGGCACCAACAAAGGTGCGCAGTGGTAAAAATGGTGAGAATAATTGTCACGACGGCAACATGTTTGTGAAATGTATCGACTCAGAGATCTTACGTATGATTTTCTGTTTCAGGCGGCACAGAACTGACGTACACTGCGGCAGCCAAAGTTCTTCAAGCCTGGAAATGGGGTGGCCAGAAGGTGGAATATGGACAATGGGCAACAACCTACGACTTTGGCCGACAACGATTGTGGGCATGAAAGCTAAAATCCGGTTGATGTTGAGGTTGCTCAGACGTTCATAAGACACACAATCGATGGAGTCATTTGGCATACGATTCGGTGGGAATGTGGTGAGGGTGACAATTGAACAATGGCGAAGGTAAGCGAAAACTGTTACATTTTCGTTATTGACAATCACAACGTTGAATTGAAATACATCTTTCTAACCGCAACCCAATAATTCATCGATTTACAGGAAAAGAAAGGCAACGGGGGGAGCCATCATACAGCCGCCCAGTGAGGCTGACTCTTGTGATAATGACTTCCCTTGGTTATGCTAGTGGTGTCGCCTACGGATGATTCGGACAATGCCCTACCATTGCTTAATGAACAGACTGATGGCAGCGTCAAAGAAGAAAAGCAGGACAGAAAACAAGTAGCCGAAAAGTACTGGGGGGGGGTGTAAATTGAGGGGAAGACAGAAAAGGTGGGCCATGACACCATAAGTGTTATGGTCATTTTTGGTCGTTAAGTAGACGTAGACGGGTAAATAATAGTTAAGTAAAATTGTCACGGTGGATATCCCCTGGGCCTCTTTGGTAGATTTCCCCCCTGTGCGCCTTATACAAGTCTCCCCATTACTCCCCAAGTTTCCACTTTCGCCTACAAACTGAATTACGTCGTCATGAACAACTCACATTTTTTTCTTCTTCTGTGGAACTTCTTCCCGAAAAAGAAAAAAAACATCATCAGAGGAGGTATCCATCTCTTTACTCTAAAAGTAGAGGAGACGCTCTACCCGTTTTGTACTTCCCCGTGTGATCAACATCCATCACAGCACATACACATTTTCTTTGTTGTCATAATAAACAGCGAAGGCACTTTTTCGAATAGAATCAATTCCTCTCCCTTTTGGGTGCTTCGTTGATTTTCTTTCGAAACAGAAACTAATCGCTGCCTGCTGGGAATCTGTTCACCGAGTAAATCCTACAGTAAAATCAAATTTTGAACCAAATTGACTACCTTTGTAAGTTCTGTACATATTTTCCTTCTCAAATAGAATGGGAAACTTTCATTCCGCACACATCGGCTGCTTCATTGAAAAACAATCCGGCTTGAAACCAGGCGAGAGTTTGCGAGGGACCATTCTGTTGGACGTGAACGACCCTCAGGCCGTCCAGGAATCCTTCAACGGCATCAGCATCTTGGTAGCGGGCGTCGAATATCATCGTGAGCAACACGATAATGATGAAAACGGTTCGGAGGATGCTATGGTTTCGACAGGCAATGTCATTAGGGTGAAGTCAGTGATTGACATCTCCAGCATGGAACTCACAAAAGGCCAACACGTTATTCCATTTAAGGTGGCACTACCCACTTATCAAGATCATGAAGCGCATCAACGGTCGGTTCGAAATGATGCGTCCTCATCCGTAGAAAGTTTGGAAAGCCGTCCGCCGCTGATGCACTTAGAAGCAAGCCAAGGGATCTCGTCCATCTCATCCTCTTCCTGCTTGACCATGTCGGACTCCGAACTTTCCGTGTCACCTTTTTGTACCAACAACAAAGTATTCATCCATTTGGAAAATATTCCCGAAGCTACAAGTTCTCCGACCAAAGCCACCGCTCACATTGTTTACAATGTCAAGGCCAGTTTAAAGCGCAAAGATCATGTCCCATTATCTGTCGATACCGATATCAAATGCCATGCCAAGTGTATGAAGAAAATGGACTTGCAAAAATCACTGTCGGCTGCATCTCTCTAGAGTGGCTTTTCGCATCGCTCTTGCACCGTCAAAGTGATTGGGAAATATATCGATTTTGGAATATCACACTCAGCTGTAGCGACAATTTTGTTGTTCCTTTTTAAAAAGAATTGTGCTAATAGAGTAGTAGTTAGAAGACTCCATGATTTATCTTTTCTATACTGAAGTGCCACCTGAATTGTCTGAATTATATCCAACGAGCCTGTTGACTGAGGGCATCTGGAATGAACATGATCGGAATTACGTACGTCGTACATTAGCTCTAGAACCTTAATCCTATAATGCGTTCTTTATGTCGTGCCCAATCCGCACCACTTCAAATCGCATGGAAACAAGGAAATATCTTCCAATGATGTCATTAACTGTAAGGAAAAGCAGAGAAGATGAACAGGCGACATTGTGAAAGTCATAGGAGCACCACATCTACTAACTGTTAGCTCACGAAGTCAACAAACGAATGGTTAGGGTTGGAGAGAGGTGAAGAACAAGAATAGTTGTCTACTTACGATAGTAGACAAGTACAGTTTGAAACACGTGGGTGGCTTTTAATATAATAACAGTAAAATCAGATTTTTTGACGGTGATTACCGCTACCGGCAAAAATCAAAATATTGGGTGTGATGATTTTTGACTTCTCTTCACAATGTCAGTGTCAGTACAGAGGCATAACTTTTCTGAGCTCAAGCCGATTTTACAGGAAGTATTCTAACGTTCAGGTACTCGTTAAATCCGGTTGATCTTCGCTAAATGTACCTACTTACTGTTAGTGCTGCACTTGACAAATGGCGAAGCAGTCGAAATCTGGAAAGCACTTTCTGAAACAGTAGTACTATTACAAAATAGCATCGACCTGTAGGAGTTGAAAACAAAAATCTGATGAGAAGCGTCATTACGATTCACGTTAGTCTTATACTGTAAAGAAATATATTCGCAGGTATAGGAGAGAAGTTAACCTGCCAATCGAAAAGTAGCAGAAACAACAACAACATCACCAGCGAAGAAGCCAGAATTTGCAATTTATTCCCTTGAATAGCACTGACATATCTGGATCTAGGCTTCCGTTTGATCAACTTCTCGAACAGTTTCTGAAAAGTAGTATTTTCGCATGAATGGAAGACCAGGTATGCACCCAACAAAGAAAAGGGAACTCAAAAGCAATAGCGAGAAATCTTCCAAAAGATTGTTCAAATTGCTGTTGTCCAGGCTTCCGTTCAGTGTAGAGGCACGGGTTCTCTATATCCCGTATATCAGTCTTTGCGAAGTCTCCTTTTTTCGCAGGCATAACAAGAAGTAACAGCACTAGCCAACAAGACGAGAAGCAACTTGTCTGCGAGATTGATCTCCAACGAGGCTTCGGTTCTCTAGCCGGGCGAAACACCTTAGGCAAGAGCAAAAACAGTTGATTAGTCTTCTGATAATCCAATGCTTTCATACTCCTTTCGAAATTGAAACTGAAACTTCCGCATAAGTTGCAGAAGCAGGGAACCATTTTTAGAAAAGCGCTTCGGAACCGACGTGTAAGCTTCGGTTGGATCCGGCCTCATTTGGATGAGAACAATCATCATCTAAAACCCGATCTTCTCCGATAAGTATTTTCGCAGCCACATAAGACTGAAGCTACACTTCTCAAACGAGAAGCAGTGGTAGCGGTAATGGAACTTTAAAAAATTCTCAAACCTACTTCATGGAACTTGCTACGGCAAGCTCCTGTGATCTAAACTTTTGTCTCTTGCTTGTTCATAAAACACATTCGAGGAGAGAAGAAAAAGGAAGAAGATTCAAACATCATGAAAACTTCTCATTTTGCTCTAACAATGGGCATGGCCGTTGGCCTGATCAACACAACGTTTCTGCCGACTACTACGTCCGCAGTCGTGCTCTTCGTCCGGTTCAGGTCAAGACACCGAGTACGCAGAAGCCCAAACCAAAGAAGGCAACGAATCCAAAACAATCAACGAAGAAACCAACGAAGAAACCAACCAAGAAACCAACCAAGAAGCCAACGAAGCGACCCACGAATCGACGGACTGCACCTCCCTCTACTGTTCGCCCCAGTAAAATTGCCCCCACCATTGTTCCCCCGACGACTGTTCCCCCCACAACGATTACCCCCACAACGATTACCCCCACAACGATTCCCCCCACTACCACCCCCCCGGTTTCTCCACTGAGATAGAAATGCGTCAGGTGATTGCAACCATGCCGAACTCCGTCCTACTGTTGGATGCGGTCGACAACGGTCTCATTCCTCGTTCCATGTTCAGTGCTATGGACGATGGATCGCCATGTGGCACTATCCAGGGCGAATCTTCCATCACAAGCAACCTATCTGTGCCTCAAAACAGTAACCTGCTCACCATTGAAGGAATATTCACACCATCTGATGGTACATTGACAAATGACAACATCGAGGTGACACTTTACGGGGTCAATGGGAGACAGGGTTCTTCTTCGATAAAAGCGGATGGGTCGTTTCAAATTGTTCTCAATGATCCCCTCCCTGGGGTCGTACCATACTTTCTTTCATTTACACCCAAGGATTGCAACGAGGGATCAACTCGAAAACATCGTCAGCTGCAAGTCGCATCCCCTGGCATCGCACTGTTGTACGTTGAAAACGCGAACATTGTGACGGTTGGACAGCTAACGATTACATTGACTTGGAGCGACGACTACAGTGATGTGGATCTTCACATCATCGAACCCGGCGGAAACAAGGTTTTCTTTGGTTCCAAATGTGGTGATAGCTGTCCAGAAGACGCTGGATCATGCGATTTCGTGAGTCCTGATTTGGCCGGTTCTTGTACCTACCTTGACCGCGATGATGTTGATGGTCGAGGACCAGAGCACTACTATGCACGAAACCCAAAAGCTGGAACGTGTAAAGTGTATGTCAATATGTGGAATCGCCACAACGTTGATTATATACCGGTGACTTGGACATTATCAGCAAAGGTTGGAACAAAAACTGTTTGGACTGAAACCGGAACGTTTGACAACACCCGGGACTTGTATAATCGCGACAATGACGCCTACGAAAAAATGTTCGGACCCTTCGAAATGGATACGACAACTATCGAAAAGGAGACTGAAAAGTATATCAAGTTCCAAACTGCATTGTTTTTGATGCTTCAAGAAATTTCTGCGGAGAGTGGCATGACCCGACGCAAACTCACTGCAAACGATGAACCTGGACCAGTAGATATAGTCCCAGGTGACGAATTCCCTCTAGCCGCTACCGATTGGTTTCCAGTCACCGATGTCGACGCAGGTAATAGCGACTATCTCAACTTCGTATACTTGATGCAGCATTGTCGGGAAGTGTGAAACGTCAATGCACTTTTCAACGGTGATTCTTTGCCCGTCATAGAGTCGCTGTTTGAGAGAGTTCTCGATGAAGTTTTTGGAGACAACGCAGCGCTTGACGACTTCAGAGAAATGATACAAGCCGAAGGTGATGGGGATTGGGAGTCAAACTATTTCTTTGCAGATGAGGATATGCTTGCTGCTGTTGAAGAATGCATGCTGTACCAAAATTATCTTGACCGAGCTGTTTGCGCCGGACAATTCGTTAGATCAGTGATGCAAAGATATGTTGCAGAAGGATCTCCTATGAAGGTATGCCGTCATGATGCTGTTGCAAATGCTGGTCTTCTGAGGGAACTCGGCTTCACAAGCTTTACAGAAGCTGTCCCTGGAAGTCAGAATAAGTGGCGTTACTTTCACAGTGGAAGTGTACAAGAGTTTCTTGGAATGGGTCACATTTGGCTTGGTGTGACCATTGACGGTAACAACTATCTTTTGGACGCCTTTAATGACCGCTACATCCAAATTGGCATTTAGACGGACCGATTTTCGAATGTTGGCAATGCCACGATCTCCACAGCAGACCCTTCCAAAGTAAACGATGATCTCACTTTCAGTCTCACCCGGAATGAAATTTGGCAAAGGGGAGCTGTATGGAGTAAATATCCCATCTGGACCAAGAAAGATTTCTTCGTCGCACTCAACATGTATGTTGGTGCCAGTGATTCTGGAGGGGATGGCATGATGTTTGTTCTTCAAAGCGACAGCAGAAAGGACAAAGCCATTGGCGAGACGGGAGGGAATTTCCTTGCATACGGCGGAAAGAAAGATGATGCAATGAGCTTGTCAAACAAAATCACGCCAAGTGTCGGTATTGAATTCGACACCTGGGAGTATCCAGTGATTGGTCAGGACGACCGCAAAGAGCTGCCTGCTGATCATATTACAGTGTGGAAAGACGGTGATATGTACAACCCTGTGTTTGGTCCATACCCTGCCAAGGCTGACGAGTCAAATATGGAGGACGGTACTTGGTACTACGTGTATGTTGGATACGATTCGGAACGACTAGAGCTGACCGTCAAGATCAATTCCGATTCCCAAATGTTTCCCATTGGGAATTTGTTGTCGAACGGTCTCGGTGAATGGGTCTATTGGGGATTCACGTCTGCCACTGGCGACGCCAAAAACGAACAAAAAGTCGAGTTGCCCCACAGTCTGCAGTACGGCAAATACTTTGGCGACGTTGAATATTCCCAATACGACTTTAACCGAACCTCTTGGTGGAAATGAACACGCGGTGTCAAAAGTTCTAAAATGAATTGACGCACATTGTTTACGATTTGTTTACCTGCAAATGTCGACTTTGAAAAGGTACTTTGACGTTCAAGTGTCGTCTCTTTTTTTTCGTCGTGAGACTCGTTGTTTTCGTGACCAATGGTGAAGGTACGTTGGCGTTACACTGAAATAAAGTGTCGAGGTTTCCTTGGTTGAGAGGATCAGTTACCGTCACCGCCGGAAGAGATATTGAGTGGCATCAGTTATACGCTATTTCGAGGGGCGTTTCTTGGGTTGACATTGGTGTCTACAGGTCGAATACGACTTGGAGGGATGTCGGTCCAGAGCTGTCAACAGAATTCTGTGTTAGTTTTGTGTGGGCGTGGTTCATTTCATTGATTGTATGTGCTGGAGCTTACAGTTACTGTCTTGTCTTTTGTTTAACGAACTTGCAGTTAAGACATGAGAGACGGCATATCATCGTCTTCTTCGTCATGTGTGCTGTTATTCCCGTCTCTAGAAACCAACGTTGGCATGTCTTCGTCTGTATCGTTACCCGCGTCATCGTTGTCTCCGTCATCATGATCTTCATTAGTACCTTCCTCCTCCTCCTCATCGTTGTTGTTGTTGTTGTGTTCCGTAGACGGCATATAACGACTTCCGCGAAATGGAGGTAGCATGTGCATCCTTGCAAATGGTCCCAAGTTGCCCGACGCACGCATAGCCTGTGCGACGGCAGCTCGATAGGCATCGGCAACTTACGGTGGGAAGGGATCATTTTCGTCATCATTGTCTCGTTCATTGTTGTTGTTATTGTCGCGTTGAGTCGAGGTAAACGGTTCGAAAATGCTTCCATAAAAAGGAGGAGGAATGGGCATCATCACAAAGGGTCTCATAGGCCATAGCCTGTGCGACGGCGGCTCGATAGGCATTCGCTGCCCCAGGTGGGAACGGATCGTTTTCTTCATCTTCATCACCATCATCATTTTCTGGATGGATGTGAAAGGGTGGTCCCAATTGTGTTGCCTGGTCGATACATATCCGATAAATTTCTTTGGTTTGGATTCGGTTCCAAGAAAGGATGATCATTGTTGTTGTTGTTGTTAGTATTGGTGTGATTACTGTCCGAAACACCAACGGGTCCCATGTTGTTCCCAGCTTGGTTCATCATGGATTGTATGGCATCGACTAGATTGGTTTTGCGTTCTCTGGTGGTGGTGGTGGTAGTAGCAGTTGTTGTAGTATCATTGGTGCTACTACTGGTTTGGTTTTCGGTACCAGAGTTTGTTGGATTGGTGGATGGTACGGGGATGGGTTGTGGTTTATGGGGAGGTCGTGTCGATCCAAGGGGCCGATCCTGTGGCCTGAGCTCACTGTCACCAGGATCGCGCTTCGCGCTCATTATGGCAATGTTTTACTCTCTACTCGCGTAGAAAAGATCCATCGAAAAAAAGTTCGCGTTTGAAAAAAGAGTCCGACCTTCGGGCATTCGTCCCACTGTCGTAAATAACTGAAATGACCACATTTCATTTTATATGTATGCCCTCAAGTTCCTGGAGCCGAACTCTTTCTCAAACGCGAATCAATAGCTACTACTGGCAAGATTTTTCGCAAAACTGTCTCCCCTTCACAAAATTTGCACGTACTACATACAAAGTACGTCGTAGAATCTTTCTTCTCACAAAACAAACGAGAGAAGAAAGTCATGAAAATTTCTTACTTATCTTTAGCAATGGGCACGGCCTTTGGCCTGATCCACACAACACTTGCTGCCGACTACATCCGCAGTCGTGCACTCCGCCCGGTCAAGGTCAAGTCATCCAGTCCTCAGAAGCCCAAACCAAAAAAGACAACGAAATCGAAGACGTCAAAGAAATCGAACAAGCCGAAGAAGACGAAGCGACCCGAAACAGTTCCACCAACGGTGCCCCCGACTGTACCCCCGCCCATTGCCTCTTCTCCCGCAGAGGCGGCAATACGTCAGATTATGGCAGGCATGCCGAACTCCGCCCAACTGTTGGATGCGGTCGACAACGGTCTCATTCCCCGTTCCATGTTCAGTGCCATGGATGATTCATCTCCATGTGGCACTATCCCGGGAGAAGCTTCGATCAAAAGCAATCTATCTGTGCCTCCAAAAAGCAACTTGCTTACCATTGAAGGAATATTCTCCCCATCTGATGGTTCAACGGCAACGGATATCGAGGTTACGCTTTTCGGGATCAATGGGATAGAAGGCTCGTCATCCCTACAAGAGGATGGGTCGTTTCAAATTGTTCTCACCGATCCACTACCCGGGGTCGTACCATACTTTTTTTTATTCAAACCCAAGGATTGTAACGAAGAACCAGTTCGGCGGGAGCCGCAAGTCACACCCTCTGGCATAGCAATGTTGTACGTGGAAAACTCGAACATTGTGTCTGCTGGTCAGCTGACGATTACGTTGACTTGGAGCGATGACTACAGTGATGTGGATCTTCACGTGATCGAGCCTGGTGGGGATGAGGTGTACTTTGGTTCCAAATGCGGTGACAGCTGCCCAGAAGACGCTGGCAACTGCGATTTTGTAAGTCCTGATTTGGCCGGTTCTTGTGCCTACCTTGAACTCGACGATACGAATGGTCGAGGACCTGAGCACTACTATGCCCGCAACCCAAACGCTGGAAAGTATAAAGTGTACGTCAATCTGTTTTCTCGCAACGGTGCGAATACACCAGTGACTTGGACGTTATCAGCAAAGGTTGGAGCAAAAACCGTTTGGACTGAAACGGGAACGTTTGACAACACCCGTGATTTGTACGCCTACGAGAAAATGTTTGGACCCTTCGAGTTGGATATAGCAACTGTCGAAAATGAGACTGTTGTTCCGATCGTGTTGAACAGCATTTTCACCCGTCGTAGTTGAGACTTCGTCAAGTTTGACAGAGCCTGAGAAACTTAGTAGAAGAAATCCATAAAAAAGATCTGTCAGTGCAACGATGGAATAGGCCAGTGTACCGGGACCGTGCGTTGAGATCGACGTTTTATTTTATTTTTAGTCGTTAGTGGGGCTAATTTAAGGGAGGAAGACGATCCTGACAGAATGATGATCTTGCTGGGCAGTGACCCCTCTGCAATGGGTAGAAGATTGAAGATGATGTTATCAGCACATACACTCGACCTATGAAATTATGCATTGCTGCTGTTTGAGGACCAAAAACTCATCATACTATTTGACTTGATCCCACCCTCTTGGGAGAGGCCAAACAGGGTGAGCCAACTTGTTGACTGAAGAAATGAACCATACCATCTCGAACTCTACCATACATAATATTACTAAGTATTATACGTTGTACTATTTTTTGTCAAATAGTTCTGTAGTATTTTGTGTTATGCATAGGACGTATAGGAAATCTACACGGAGAGCTCGAATGTGTTTCACGTTGTTGGCGTTTGTGGTGTGCTGTTGTTGTTGTTCGAATTTTACGACATGAGGGGCGGCATATCATCGTCGTCTTCGTCATGTGTGTTGTTATTCCCGTCTCTAGAAACCAACGGTGGCATGTCGTCGTCGTCGTCGTCATGTGTGTTGTTGTTCCCGTCTCTAGAAACCAACGGTGGCATGTCGTCGTCGGTATCATCACCCGCGTCATCATCATTGATGTCTTCCTCCTCCTCATCGTTGTTGTTGTTGTTGTGGTGGTGGTCCGTAGACGGCATACTATAAAGGCTTCCACGAAATGGAGGTGGCATGTGCATCCTTGCAAATGGTCCCAAGTTACTCGATGCACGCATAGCCTGTGCGACTGCGGCTCGATAGGCTTCGGCTGCTCCAGGTGGGAATGGATCACTGCCGTCGTCGTCGTCGTCGTCGTCATCATTATCTTCTTCTTCGTTATTGTTGTTGCGTTGTGCCGAGGGTTCGAAAATGCTTCCATAAAAAGGAGGAGGGATGGGCATCCTCACAAAGGGTCTCATAGGATTCCCTGATGCAGCCATAGCTTGTGCGACGGCGGCTCGATAGGCATCCGCTGCTCCCGGTGGGAACGGATCGTTTGCGTCGTCATTGTCATCATTATCATCGTTGTTATTATTGTTATCATTTTCTGGGTGGGCGTGAAAGGGTGGTCCCAATTGCGTCGCCTGGTCAAACATGGCTCGATAAACATCCGACAAATCTCTTGGATTTGGATCGAATTCCAAGGAAGGATGATTATTGTTGGTGTTGTTGTTACTGTCCGTAACAGTAACGGGTTCCATGTCCCCAGCTTGATCGAACATGGCATGAATGGCATCTGCTAAATTGATTCTGCGTACTCTGGTGGTGGTGGTATTGGTGGTGGCGTTAGTTGTTGTTGTATCATCACGATTGGTACTACTACTGGTTTGGTTTTCGGTACCAGAGTTTGTTGGATTGGTGGTTGGTATCGGCATGGGTTGTGGTTTATGGGGAGGTCTAGTCAATCCAACAATCCCACCCAATTGTTCAAAGTCATGTTTGCACATGACATGACCACATGCCAATGCCACGACGGGTGGTTCCAAATGTTCTTCCATACAAATAGGACACGAATCGAGTTTGATGAAGAGCATGGTCGCACCATGACTACAGCAATGTTGGGGCGTCTTTCGTGCCGGTAATCGATTGGGATGGTCACTATCTTGATAATCCAAGAATGGTTCGGAACATACCGGACATTTCAAGGTCCGTTCCCGTAACCGACGTTGTTCTTCCGTTTCCGCGGTATTCAATTCAAAGAATTCGTTCATTGCCGATTGGACCATCCGTTGTAACACCTCATGACGTCGATTGGGTGGTACTCCTCGTAATTCTGCTTCGGTCCGTTCGTTCAATAGATCCAAATCGATTCCTGTAGGAAGCATAAATACATTATTTTGATCTTGTTGATCACCATAATCATCATCATCATCGTAGTCGTCGTCATGATTATCATAGTATTCATCATCATCATAGTCGTCATCGTCATGATCGTCATGATCAAAATTATAGAACTCCTCCTCGGCTTCTTCACCATTCCAAGTTATAGTAACAACTCTTTCTGGATCATTGTTGTCATCGTCATCTTGCTGGTTACTATTACCACCTCCATGAGCGTCATTATCATTACCATTGCCAATACCACCAGTACCACTACCACTACTACTACTGGATTCGCTCATCATTTGACGGTCAACCAGTCTCGGCATGGAACTATCATCTGGATTGTCGTCGTCGTTGCTGTTGTCTTCGTTATTGCTGCTATTGTTATCATTATTTGTTGTTGTTGTTGCTGCTGCTGTTGCTGCTGCTGCTGCTTCTGCTGTTGCGGTGGTGGTGGTTGGAAATTGATATGAAACATGATTAGTGTTGGTAGTAGTAGTAGAAGCTGCATTCACTGCATTCACTGTCATTGCGTCTACAGGTGGAAACCCTACCAGACCATGAATAAGGATATGAGCGATTTCCGGTGACACGTGACCGTAGATTATGTTCGGACCTTCTGTGTCATTGTCGTCGTTGTTGTTGTTATCATTGTTGTTGCTGTTATCATTGTTGTTGTTGTCGGTAGAAACAGTAGGATGACCAATGACTGTGTTGTCACTAGTAGTGTCATCATTATTACTGTTAGTATTGTTTGTGCCTTGTCGTTGTGGACTGTTGTTTGTACTATTATTGTTAGTAGTAGTAGGTAAAGCCTCTTCTGACATTGTAGTTTTACTGTTGTTGTTGTTGTTGTTGGTGTTGGTGGTGGTGGTGTTACTTCTACTGTTCTACTTGTTCCAGTGTATAAATGGCATTGTTGTTGTTGGTTGTTGTTGGTTTGTTGGATGATGATGATGGTGGTGCATGATGAGCTTCTATTCTACTGCTGCCACTTCTATCTCATACACGTACGGTAGTACAATTTCTGATACGTATGGCTGGATTATTTTGGAAATGTATCGCCGTACAAATACGTGGACCTGGTAGTGTCTGGACGTAACCCGTCGTTTGGATCTTTTGATATCCCGCCGCCGGACAGATCGATGCAGTAGTCCATCTACGATAAAATCGATGACAACAAAAACATTTTCTTACTATCATTGAGACCACGTTTTCTCTTTAAGCCACCTTGTGATCAGAAGGGCTCGACTCTTCTAACCTACTTCAAACACACTTTGGAAGGATATATGTTGGCGGGCCCTTAAGGCGCGATGGTTTTGCCATTGACAGATGACGCACCAAAGGTCACAAAGGAAATTCTGGGGCACGCGTTGGAACTGACCATCCACCACCCGACAATTAGTCCCAAGATTTGCAACAAATGGATCACAGTGGATACCATCATCGATGCCATTCGCGCTGCCGCTGTCATTGATGCTTCCATGGGGATGAATGCCCGATTGTTGGGCACTCTCCTCCCGAAGATTCCGAAGTATGAGTCGATCGATCGTTTTGACGGAAGCAATTTGTCTGGTTTCTTCCAAGCAAAATATTCCAAACAATCATATTATATCATACTGCCACCGGGTGAGCAAGCCGAATACCCGTTATTTGATAAGCAGTAGAAAGAAGAAGTGGAATGGTTGAAGAGTTTTATTTCATTTCGGTCGCTGAAATCAAACGACATTCCAGCAGTCGAACAGCTGCTGGAGCAAGGAAAAAAAGGATCACCTGTTCAACGTCGGGCTACTTATATTGTCAACCCCCAGAACACGAAAAGTGATAGCCATGAACGTCAACAAGATTCTGGTCATGTTTCAAAAAGTGATAGCCATGAACGTCAACAAGATTCTGATCATGTTTTTATGCCACGGCAGCAATCAGTGTCCGGTACTTTTTGGGATTCGCCAGAGGCCTACAAGCTTTTCAAGCCAAGACCGTCTGATTCAAATTGTCTTTCAGCCGTTGAGAGACGCATCGAACTACTTCAGAGAGCACAACAATTTGAAGGCTGGCGGGATTTGGTCCACGGACGAGATCCAGATAAATGTTGGTTCGAACTATGACAAATTAGTCATTCGTCAAAAGTCAATGTTCATTTTAAAGGCATACCAGATTGGAAATGAATAGAAAAACATGGCTCGAATGATGTGAAATCGCAGTTCATGAAATTAATTTGCTAGGGGTTACTCTGACTACCCGGGGCGACAACCTATCTCGGTGGCACCGACTGTTCAGGACAAGAGAAGCCTTTTTGCACCCAAACCTCGAGGCTTGAGTCGGGAGAGATCCACTGCCTCCATTTCTTCGAATATTCGGTTAGGGTTGGTCCTTTCAATCTGAGCGTACAGGAACGGCGTAAACGAAGGTCAACCCAGTTGTTAGATGAATATGTCAACAACAAGCCGAAAACAAAAAAGGAACTGACGACCGACTTACAACGCGAAGGTATAATTTCGAAAGAAGACAGAAGAGGCTACACTGTGAAGGAAATGCAGAAGCTAGCGGGAGATCATGGAATCGCAATTTCGAAATCCGAGCCAAAAAAATTACAGGGTGGGTAGGGGAACCCAAAGGTTTGTTACAGGTGGCTCGTGAACGAGGATTGATCGACCACATCAATCATCACCTCTATTCGGCGAATCCGAAGAAAAATCCTGACGGGACATTGAATGCAGAAAAGTCGCTGAGAAGTATTGTTGGACAGTGCACAGATTTTCAGAACGAGTTAACTCACCTGCAGGTGATGGCCAACGAATTAAAGGTCCAGGTGATGTTCACGCCAAAATTTCACGCCGAGATGGCAGGTGAGGGCATCGAGTATTCCTGGGGTTTTGCGAAGGGGAGCTACATAAGCCCTTCAGAAAAAGAGGAAGAGAGCAGACTTCGAAGACTTAGTGGATGAGTGCACAAACGAACGTTGAGACAGAACTGACCAAAGCGAGGATCAGAAAATTCAATGCACGGGCAAGGGCCTACCTGTGCACATATCATTATCTCGCAACAGCAGAACCAACAGCAGCAGCAATCAAAGACAACGATCAAGAGAAAAAGCAAAAGGTTCCTATGATGGATGAGATTGAAAGGTTGATGAAGAGGTTCAAGACTCATCGGTGTGCGTTTGATTTCGACAGAGGTTTTGTGATGGATCATGGTTCTTGGAATCCAACGAGTCATACCGAAATAAGGGAGCAGTAAAGTTAGTACCATTATTCTACGTGGTAGTACTGAACTTGTGTAAAATCCTACTATTGTGCACATCCAAAATAATCCAGCCATACTACCACCGTGGTCGTTTTTCAAGGGGGGAGTGGGGGGGGGGTGGATCCCTTCAAAGATGTACGTCGTATGTATGTATGTATGTACGTATGTATGTATGTATGTCATAGCTACGAAGTATGTCACATACGATTGTGGCACACAGGGTGTGCAGTCGGACCAAGCTGCAGAATTATAATATTATTATTATCATCATTGAAAGTACAATAACTTTACTGTTGATGGATAAAATACGATTCTAAAATACGGCAATTAAAAGTAAAACAAATTAAACATGTATCAACAGCAGTACTACTAGGTAGCTAAGTAGAGAGTATGAGAAAACAAAGGAAGTGTCATGATAACCGGGGAAGGAGTTGGCTGACTGAGGATTCGTGGTGCTGGTCGCTTCTTTGGGGAGAGAAGTGATAAGTCGTATATAACAGTAAGATGTTTGCCCTGGCCTCCATCTGTGTTGCTTGGTGTCATGGCTGATACGAGTTGGGTGCGTGGTGAGGTTGCAATGGGATTCGTTGGTACTAGAGGGAGGAGGATGATAGTACCATTTGGGGGGATCCAAACTCTGCAACAGCCACCATGTCACCATTTGTCAGCAGAGTTTCTTCCATTTTGGTGACAAGAAAAGAAAGAAGAATGGTGCCTCTTCTCACCAATATCATTGTAACAGTGTATGGCTGTAATCAGGTCCCACCCACATAACACTAATGATGATTTTGATGCTTGTGATTGGCAAGAATGTGGTCCGTAACTGTACAAGAGGATCTTCCACAATCTAATGTCTTGAGCTTTTCTTGTAGCTAGTAGGGGCAGATAATTCTTTTGTCATACCATTCAAAAGCCTTATGACGTGAAGGGCTTTCGTCTACTTCCATACAGAATGAGATGCAGTTTGGAATGCAGTTGCTGGCTTGTTAATACCAGCTTTGGTAGCTAGCTAGCAATGAAAGGATGCGCAGTCCATGGCCATGTGCAAAGTGTCCCTTCCCCATTACGTGAGGGGAAATCCTCTTCTGTGGTCCTGTCAGAAATGGACACAAGTCGTGGACAGGCACCTGTTTGCTTTTCTGTCTGAAAGAAGCTTTTTGGTAGCTGTTGTTTGCGTCAATACGTTTGCGATCGGATTGGATGTTCTTGTCAATGTCCTTTGAGAGGCCTGCTTTTCCTATTGGGTTTTTGTTCTGATATTCTTCCATTTGGAGGAATATTCTAGCTAGTAGCTAGTATGTTTGCTGGTCCATAAAGCAAAAAGCGTTGAGACATAATTATAATTATTTGAAATGTTTGTTATAGGTTGGCACAGCATTGTCGTTCTTCAATTGGAGCCGCAAGTCATGATAGTGGTGGTAGCCACACGTGAATAGTGCAACAATTGACAGACAGGACATATCAGTTCAAGCGAATTATGTACAAAACGACGAGACATGATGGCAACAGATATGATTAACTCACAATAGATTGAGATTATTCTTTGGTTAAGTTGGTACCTTGAAGAATTTGTGACCAAACGTAATGAGGGCTTTTTCTCTTGTGTGCCCGAAAGCTGATTTCTTTTTCATTTTTTTTTCAGGTTACCCTGAGGACAAATCTGTCCGTAATCATACGAACACCGAACACCCAATACCAATGTCATTGCAGGCGTTGATGGTTGCAGTATTATGCAATGAACATATTATGCTGTGTCCAAACATACAGAGAAGCAAACGGGACAGTAAAGATTTTGCTGTCGCTGCAAAACAAAATTTACTGTTAATTGTGAAGAAAATGCAAGAAAATGCGATGGAAAGAATGGAAGTGGAGCACAAAGAAAATGAAGAAGAAATCTCCTCAATTGGTACAAGAGGTATGATGAATGCAGCCTTTATGGCAACAAAAGCTCACAAAGTGTTGGCCACACCAACAAAATGCCCCATGATTTTTACAGTTAGTACTACGTGAATATTCGTACTCCTTCTTTAGTTAATAGTGGTACTATTAACTGGTATTAGATCCATCTACGGTATCTACCTAGTAGTACTTCCGGTAGCTACCGGTAGGTAGTTACCGTACCGGTAGTTCGGAGTGTTACAGTGGCACAGAAGAGTTCCTACCGGTGTGATGCATGCCTGCAGATTGAAGATGGTACTACTATAATACATTACTGTGTTATTATATTTTTGGTCTTTTACAGTGAAGTGCTGGTTTGTTCCTCTCTCATTGGAATGATGCCCTCCCCTCTCACAATTCAACAAGAACAAGGAACCACAAACAACAACTACTAACTGTAAGAGTAGAGAGCCTGGTAGCTAGTAGACTACGGAGAGCCAACCAATCTTTGCGATTCAACAGCATCATCAAATGAAACCAACAACAACAATGACAGCAAAGATGAATTCTCTCACCACAACGGATGATGAATGCTACGATTACTTTGACTCAACCAAACAACAGCACCTCATCACCAAAGAAGAATCGTCCTTGGCAATTGCCATTCGTCTCAACAATCGAGCATGTTTCCTGTTGAGTGACATCAACAATGGCAACAGCAACAACAACGGCAACAATGGAGGAGGAGGAGAAGAACAACAAGATGCACTGGATATGTTCAACAGTGCCATTGATCGATTGAAAATCCATGCAAATACCACCAAAGTACCTTCCGATAGGACCAACGCGGACGCGTTAGCACGCAGTTTTCAAACACGGACAATACCCATCGGGGTTGCATCCCACAACAACATCAACGACAACACCATCGTGGATCGTCTCGTTTTGATTCACCAACATAATGCAGCGACGATGGAACTGTATCCCATCTACGTCGGATGTCTTCTGCACAACATGGCATTGACGTATCATCAACTCGCATACAAGATGACCCAAAACCGGGTCTCGTTCTTGACCAAGGCACGAGGACTGTACCATCTCGTGGTACAATCACTTTCTTGCACCGGATCACTACACCGTGACGATACCACAATAGGACTTTGTGCCGTTGCGTTGAACAACGTAGCCGAGCTGTACCGGCAAGAATACCGACACGATGAAATGACACACGTCGTTCAACAGTTGAAACCGATGGTGTCGTTTTTGCGACAGGAACGATCTCGTGACTTATTGCAGTCGAAGAAGATGAAAAACAACAACAACGATCCACCAGCTACAACAGCAGCAACAACAACAACAACAACATCCGTTCCACACCTGGTGAGTTCCGGAGATTTGGATCGTATCACGCTCAACTTTGTCCTTTGGAAGGTACCAAACGTTGCGGCAGCGGCATAATTGTAACGACACAAGACACGACGACGAAAAAGTCAGTCTTTTTTCTGCTACTAACAAAAAAATAATATCTGTAACAACAGTTCGATATAATCATGATAATATAAAATATAAGCTATTCGGTTCACTTACAATATCACATATTGTGTTCGTTTCTCTCAATAGATTGTGGTGTTCTTTACTTTTACTCATTCTCCGGGTGTTGTGCCTTCGTTTCCCACAAAAGAAAGAAAGGATTCTTCGCTGAACTACTACCTGTCGCAGGTCCGTTGCAATATCACTCGAGATTCGTTTCCAGTGGTCAGTTGTCGTCTTGTGCAAGTGGCAATACGCTTCTGGTTCAGTTTCACAGCTTGCATGGCAGCCAGCAGTGCTTTGGGCGGCATCACCCTAACCCCCTACGAACTCGCCCACTTCTGCTCCCATCAGTAGTAGTCCAACCCTTTCACCTGCTTCTTGTGCCTGAAGTGATGCCAACTCGCCCAGTGACCTACTCTTGGACTTGATGATGTCTGCTATTATGTGAGCAAGATTTACTTCCTTTTGCGGCAACTCAACACAAGCTGATCTTTCATTTGTCCCATTGGATGATGCCCAATGCACTGCCATGCCAAGCTGTGAAACTGAATCAGAAGTGTATTGCCACTGCCACAGTGACTCAACCCAACAGATCTGTCTCACAAGGTTTGCTACAACTCATTGGACACTTTGATTGGATCCAAGTTTGATGGCAACTGCGAAAGGTGAACAAGCTATGATGAACTTCCATCATGCGCTCCTACTCCAAATCCAGCAGCCTCTCCCACTGACAGGCCTACTGCTGCCCCCACCAATGCACCCACACCAAACATAACTGCCGCCCCTACCAACCCACTCCAAATCCAACCACTGCCCCTACTAGACCTCCCACAAACGCTCCCACTCCAAACCCAACTTCTTCCCCCACACTCTCCCCTAACTCTTATGTCTGCTCTGATGTGAATTCTTCAATAGCCTACTCCTGGAAATGTGGTACTGATTTGTACTACTGTGCTGACATCCTCACTTCTGTTTGTGGCAACTCTGTTCAAGCTGATGTTACCTATGTGCCATTGAATGCCTGCCCAATGTACTGCTATGCAGGCTGTGAAAATCAATTCGAAGTGCATTACCATTGCCACCTTGAGTCAACCCAAGGACCTGTCTCACAAGGTGTGCTACAACACTTTGAATCCCTTGATTGGGTCCAAATGGGAGGCCAGAAGTTGTGATAGATGCACATTCTTTGTTCCAATTCCCAACTAAAAATAAATCAAAAGAACAATGAGATTGAGTCGACTCCCAAAACAAAAGCATCATCCCCTCCCCATCCAAACAGTTAGCAGAAATATCCATTCAACAGAGGGAGGGGATTACTTACGTAGTATTACTATCACATTTCTTAGTTTATGATTATAGTAAAGAACAAAGGAGATACCATCCTTTTTTTGCGTGGAGATGTGAAAATAGATGACCAGAGTCACAGTTTTGGTTGTGCTCTGTTACCTTTATAAAAAGTATACTTGAATTTGTGGCATCAGGTAGGAAAATGGACAGCACTCACAGTCAGACGAGCAGAATGATTATTTTGATGGATATAATATATATTATTATTGACTTTTTTTTGGTTTCCAATGAAAATCAGAGTAGTCTAACTTGTGTTTGTGTACAATTTATGGCGGTGTTGCCCCAGGCGGCTATGATAGCTATTCTTGGCGCATCCACTCATTCTTCCACATGTGAGATGTGAGTCCGCACCTTAGGAACTGCATTTAGCTAGCTACACTCCTGCTGCTGCTGCTGTCGCATTTCTCATGGTGATTGATCGGATCGTTCCCCAAGCTATGCCCAGTCCATTTTTCATCTTTACCAACAAGCATAGATAGTAGTACTATGATCATCCGATACAACACCAGATATATTTTCGGGTGTTTGGGGTTTGGGCCACCAAGAACTTCTATTTTCTCTTTTGCGTAACTGCAGCCAATGTAGAATTGTTCTCAAGTTCTCAAGCTCCGACGACTTCCACGACTTTGATGATGTTCCAACTTGTATGATATGATACCTAGGTAGGTACCCAGGTACGGTACCGCAGTCATGAAATGAGTACGGTAGTACTACGTCGTACTGAGAAGATGTCGAACATGGCAAATCCATTTTCGGGGGTATTTACGGCGTACAATAGTGTACCACCGGTATCAATACTACGTAGGCAGGAGGAGGAATATGATACGAGTCGCTCTTCGACGTATGTACGCTCTACCGGTAGTCTACTCATAATAATACAGTCCACTTTCGTCGCTGTCGCAACTACCAATAATCTGTTTAATTCCCGAAAACAGAGAGGTGTCTCTCTACACTACATTTTGTGTGATTTTATAATACTACAGTAAACAGCATCTCTCTCTCTCTCTGTCTCTTGCCCTTTTTTTCTCTCGATTCTGTGCTGTTTGTTGTCATCATCACCCATGGTGTATTTCTTTACTTTGACGTATACGCCGCCACCGCCATCCAAAGGCGGCGGTTGTTCTGATTATTATGTGAACAACAATGATGACGATTTTGGACGGATCGATCCGTTTGTGGTACACGAACAGCTTCCATCAATTGAGTATCAAGTATATATGGGAAAGGACAAGTTTGAAAACGAGCTTCTCATCAAATATGGATTGGATACCGATGTGTGGTTCCACGTAAGTTAAGTGACAGCAGGTTTGTTGGTTTTAACAGTCCTTTCTCTCTCTCTCGTTGGAAATCAAGAATATTGGAAATTGCCAAAATCACGTTGTTGCTTTATGCATTCAATTCAAATCAAATCAATGCAATGTCTTACTTTTTTTCTTCTCTTTTTTCTTTTCTTTCTTTCTTTTCTTGTTTTTCCAAGGTCGACAATTTGTCTTCGGCACATGTGTATTTACGAATGAAAGATGGGATGGTTTTGGATGACATTCCTCAATCGGTCATTACCGATTGTGCGGCATTGTGCAAAGCCAATTCGATCGCCGGATGTAAAAAGGCATCGGTAGATATCGTGTATACGAGATGGAAGAATTTGAAAAAGACGTCCGATATGGTAGAGGGACAGGTTGGGTATCATCGTCCCAGTAATGTACGACGGATCAAAGTAGAAAAGCTCAATGATCGTGTCAAGGCACTCAACAAGACCCGGATAGAAAAACAATTGAGTGAAGAGGAATTGTACCAACTTCAACAAGAGTATCACAGGGAAATACAACGACAAAAAAAGAAACATCATCAAGAGCAAGCCAAACTCAAGCAACAACAACAATTGAAGCAGCAACAAGAAAAGGAGGCACGGAGTTACGATCGATTGTACGATACGGCCTATTTGACAAGTGTGTCCGATCAGAATGCCACGGCCGATTCTTCTGCAGCAGAAGCATACGAAGATGATTTCTTTTGATACAAAAATCGAAAACGCGTCCCAAAAAAAAAAAAAAGAGCTGAAACGGGGGAGGAAAGAAAAAAGACTGCAAAAAGCACTCCAGTAACTATCGTTATATACGCGGCATCCAAAGTTGTTGTTTTCCCAAAATCGTCACAGTTACAGTTCATTCCCACAAGACCAACAAAATCTAGCATCCATTCGATGAGATGGCTCACCACAGTACATGCATCGTTTGGAGGAGGATGTTACTGTAGAACTAAATTCCTCTATTGCATCTGTTGTTGTTTGTGGTTGTTGCTGTTGCTGCTCTTCTACAGGGGGAATTTCAATATTGAGTCCACTGGGACCTCGTCCGTCGGCTCTGCCACTGAAATATTGCATCTTTTTGCGTCGCTGTTGAGTCACAATGCCAGTCTTCATCATGGCAACATTGACCACATCGTTTTGATCCCGTTGTAGCTCCAACAAGGCTTCTACCAACTTGGCAGCTTGCGCAGGAATGATTGCAATCCCAGCCAAGATACTCCCACAAACGATCAATCGACCGGCGGGTGTCACTGGAGTAATATCACCAAAGCCGACTGCGACCAGACAACAATGCAAGAGACGAAAATGTAGATGTGTGAGGAAAATGACCAAGAACAAAAGACGATGATTTCCTCCGTTTCCTTCTTCTTCTGTTTTCGTTTATTTGTTTGGAAAATAATAATAACTTGCCCGTTGTGAGTGACGTCAAACCAAAGTACAAGGCCGTAAAGTAATCCGGAATGGAAGGATTGACATCATGTTCGGCGGTATAGATCAATCCCGTTGCGACACTCAACAGTGTGAATATACTCAATAGAACCCGGGCCAATTGGAGCTGATACGGACGAATCAATCGATTGCTTTGAGAATTGTTGAGGGATCCGATCCCCAATGCCGCCGTAAATCGTCCAAAGGTGTTCATGTCCGTCAAGACACGTCGTAATCGAAGGACACGTAACAACAACAAGTTCTGTAATCCAGCTTGGAAGAACAAAGGATCTGTATTACTTCCTGCTGTCTCTGTGGAGGAGGACGGAAACAACGTCATGGTGGTTCCGTGCGAAACGATATCGTTCCATGACATACCCAACACATCGACACCCAGATTCATCAACGGCATGACCGTACCGATGGCCAGTGGTAGAATGATCACCACAATATCAATGATCGCCAACGGTTTGGTTAGGTACAGTGGCTTGAATTGACCGGCCGCGTACCATCGTACAAAAAAATCGGTAGCAAAGATCAAATCCAACATCAATAACGCGCTCGATATGGCATATTCGACGTCCGGTGACAGATCGTTGAGGGTGGAAAGTGCCACCAACAGGCTGGATAACAGAACGGCACCTGCCGATGCCACTTCGACTTTGGGTTGACATAAAAACGAAAATAGTTTCATTCGAAATTTCATCTTTTTGGTCGTTGTTGATAATGTCATCGATTTGTTAGAAGAGGACGTGGTCGGAACGGGAAGGACTGCAGTAACAACAGCATTTTTTTCTGTACCATCCTTCAAGGGAAAGGACGTAGTGATCTTGTCGTCGTCAGCTGTTGAAGTTACCGTGTTCAAAATAGTTGGCTTGTTGGAGGAGTCTCCATCACTTTCAGGAAGGGAGGAAGACAGTGACGAGGAGGACGACGGTTCATTGGCGAGTCGAATGGAAACAAAATTGTTCGGCGTCTTCCATGATGATTTCAAATTTGATGGTAGAAATAATGCTGTTACAGTTACATTTATCGATGGCAGCAGCAGCAACAACAGCAAGTGGTAGAGCCAATGCAACCTGATTCCATCGTACTGTCTGGGCCTCTTTCGCCGGTATGGTTGTTGTTGTCGTTGTCGTTTTTGGAATTCTGTCGGACAAGATGACGTCCTCATTGCAAGAGAATGGGACATCATCGAAAAATGATAATAATTGCTGCTTCCAGAACAAATCAAACCCCAAACAATTCACAGTCAATTCAATTCAATTCAATTCAATTCACAATAGTAGTATATTGTACCGGTGGTAGTAACATTTAATGGAAGGTAAAGATATCATACACTATTAGAGCATTAGGACGACCATCATCGTCACTGACTGTGAAGTGGTGAAAGATGGACTACGGGAAGTATGTACCGGTACGATTGTACTACGGAGGAGTGGCGGCCACGATGTTCCCTGACGAATTTGACAGTTCAGGGTGCGTGACGTCACCGCGACAGACTCAAGCGATCACAGCGAAGTACGTTACCTACTAACGTATTGTCGTACCGGTACTCGTACTCTAGTAGCTACCGGTAGTACTGTCGTAGAAGTACCACTGTAAAATACACGAGAAATCCGAACCGAGCACCGCTGCCGATAAATTGACGCGATATATTTCAATTTTACAACTTTGCAAGTAGAATTCCTCGAAGTACTTTTAGCTAGCTAGCTACAGTCAAATAGTGCTACTACGTCGCTATGTAAATGGTCCCTACTACAGTAATACCGATAGTAGTGTACTTGTAAACTTTTAAGCAACAAAATTTTATTTCGAGAAGATGAATGATTGACCAAGCAGGATGTTGTAGTACTGGCTAGGTAGAAGGATGTTTTTATGCATAAGGAATGATGTTGACCATCATTACAGTGATTGGGCTCGTGTCTTCTCAGTATCAGGTATCAGCTGTGTCACATCGATGTGGCTTGTTCGATTCTTGTTCCATTAATGAACATATTTGTCGTTTTGTCTTCCATTTTAGCTACTACTTTGTTCTATTGAAAGCTCTTCCAGTCAAACGCTGCGGGATCCATGCCCGCTTGCCTCATATTGGCCTCGCATCGCATCATATTCAATTCCGCTTCGTTGTAGAACAACTCGGGTTTGGAGTGTTGGTCGTATCGAGGGATTTCCTTTATTTGGGTCGGTTCCATGGAAAAGCTCAAGGACGTCCGGCGTCGACGGCGCTCTTGACGATACTCCAGTTCTTCCGTTGTCTGGCAGCAGCACCGTCCTGGCAACGAAGATCTTCTACGAACAGAACGTGCTGAATGTTGTGATGTTTCTTCCAATGCCGATGCTGAGGATGAAGGCAAGGGAGATGTTCTACCGCAATGATCATGGTCAGAGACGGTGGTGGTGCTCGTGTCGTTGGTGCAGCACTTTGTTGTTCTTTCTCCGGAACAAGCAGTATGGATGCTGGGTGTCACAATCATGCGGAAATGTTCTTCTTCTTGCTGTCGTGTCGAAGAATTCTCGGATGGATGTAGTAGTAGCGTCGAGCGTTTCGAGTCGGCGGTATAAAACGACATCATTGCGCTAGTCACTGGTGGGTGCTGTAGAGAGAATATGATACGAACTTCTTGATTTCACTCTCTTCTCTTTCGTTGGCGGTAGTGGACGAAAAGAATAGGAAAAAACTCCTTGCATCTAAGATCTAAGCAATATTTTATTCCACTCGATAAGAAGGTTGAAGGATTCTTTCTGCATCACAACATACATAGGTACTCCAATCATCAACTCTTACATTACGAAGTAATTAACTGTAAGTACGTAGCACCTCGAATGCGGTGTATTATTTCACTTTCGTTTACCAAGGGCCCGTACAAACTCAACTATCGAAGTCAATGAAGACAAAGAATTATTCTTTTTGTCCTTTGAAGAATCCGGCATTGGATCAAGTAGGTGTTCAAGAAAGGACCTTCCAAGGTGAAACGAAGATGGACGAATGTTCAAGCCCAGAATATTTGTTAAGGATTTGCTCTTAGATAGAAAGAGATAAAGCTTCGCTGGCTAGCAGAAGCAGAGAGATTTCGCAGCAAAATGTCTCTACGAAAACCACCATCGCAACTATTATTTATGCACCGCACCAAACGTGGACATGAATGAGAAGGGCCCAAGAAAAACCCGAACGACCAGAGGACATCAGAAATTCTTTTCTCATCACAACGAAACAGTAGTAGCTCCTGGGACTCTCTTGGTTCCACAAAAACAGCAACTCGCAAAGCAGAACCGCCCTGCGGCCTTTTTACTTCTCCTGCCACTACTACTGCACCCAATTGTTTCACGCAATGTCATCGCTTTTGACTCAAATTCTTAATAACGATATCGTTAATCTGAAAATCACCGAAGAGGCCGAAGACGTCTTTGGCAATGAGGACGGCTGCGTTCACGATTTTCTAGATGCCTTGAAAGTGAACACATCCATCAAAACTGCTCGCTTGACCGAAGATTTCTTGGGTTGTCTACGGGCGGACGTCCGAAGTAAAGTACTTAAAGCATTGGGGAATGACCTGGACCTCAAAGAAATCACGTTGGGCGACGCCCTGATGATGGTGGAAGATATTAACCACATCATTGCAAAGTCCCCCTCTTTGTATTCCATGGATTTGCACAATATCATATTGCAAGGACAGCAGGAACATTTTCAGGCACTTGAAGCAACGTTACATCAGCACCCTAACTTGAAAGAATTTGACCTGTCAGACAATTGCGAACCTGCCGTGGAAGACATTGACCTGGAACGTATCAAGAATACCAAGCATGCCTCGGCCTGTACTGGAAGTATGCCTCCACCACTCAAAAAGTCGACCATTGCCACATCCGCATGATCCATGTCATCCTTTTGAACTTTGATTACCAAATGTATGAAATTAGATACTACAGCAAAACTTGTGTTGACATTTATCATCTTAATTAGAGTGGAATCTAATATTATCTTCAAACATGGACTACAGAACCAAGAACATCTTAACGGATGATCGAGCAATCCTTCGTCTTTCACTTTTCGATTGAAAGCTCTGCTCTGTATTCGCCCGATAGCGTGGAATGAGAAATAATTCCATCTTCGGCAGGGCTCGTCGAGGTCAAGACGTCTTCTGGTACGTCATTGTACTTCTTGGGATCGTCCTCGTCAATGGAACTGTTATCCGACCAGTTCTTGGTATCAGAAAGATTTGAAGCTACAGTTGAAGCATCCGTTGTCTTAACGCTCGAAATAACACCTTTCTCAATGCAGAAGCGGTTTTCGTCCTGTGAAAGTTCACCACTTCCGATCTTCACTCCTTGTCCTTCGTTGAAAATGATACGGCCCACCTTCCTTTCTGCGAAAACCGAACTCGACCGAGGACTGCTATAGCTTCAATTCCATTGACCTTGATGCTGAGATTTCCGTCAGTGAATGCCATGGTCACAATGTCACCTTCTTGGAATCCCAATCCGGAATCTATGATCTCGCCGTCCACGAGCAAATCCCCCCGATTGGACAAACCAAGAGAGTTGGGAAACCCGCCGGCCCCAAGATGATGACGTTCGTGGTTGATTGGATTATCGCTCACCACATCAATCACCATGAGAGGATCATGCTTCGCCTCACCAACTGGAGAATTCTTGAGAATGCGAATGTCAACAGAATTATCCTCCTCACAGTCCACAACGCGTTGGGTGTATATGGTAGCCGTGTGTTTTACGACTCCAACCGCAATGCGTTCTGTCTGGTCGCAGTCAATGGATCGCATATTGTCTCTCCAACACAGATCGTCGGCAGTTATTCGATCACGGAGATACTGTTCGAAGGCACCAAGCAGCAATGCCGAAATGTCGACCTCTTCTGGGATGATTCCGCCGTTAGATTTACCGTCGCCTCTAATTTCGACTTTTTGGCCTTCACATTCTAGGCCAACACCAACTTTGAAATTGTCTGCCACTCGAAAATCACCATCAAGACGTTCATTGCCAACCTTCTTTCCGTCTACAGAAAACGTCAATCCGCCGTCATCGACCTGCAATGTGACGATACAGGAGTCCGCAATTTCCATATCGGTTTGAATTCTTTTCTCACCGTTTTTCATAATAGCTACGGAATCATTCTCGATTCGACAAGCAAGCGACCCCGGAATCAAACCAACCAAATTATTTTGGCATTCTTCTTTGCATTCTACAGGTAGGACACCAAAGCTGATGGGCTGTTGACAGCGGTTCAGAACATGGGCCGAAAAAAAAGTATCGACCCTGAGGTTTCATTGCTTCTTCCGAGAAGATGGTGAACTTCATCGAATTCTTTGCCAGCAGTGTTGGTCCATTTACATCTCCAGCCGACCAGCAATCCTTGAAAGAGACGGGACAACCATAGAACACCTCAGCGGTTTGTCCCTCCTTCATCATGCTAACACCTAATTTGTACCTTCCAGTTGAAAGGTCTATATCTTGCAACTCTTCAGAAATCAATTTACCACCGTTCACGTAAAATGTCAGTCTCCTGTTTTGCATCTCCATCGATACAATAGCGGAAGTTATGGCTTCCTTGGAAGCCTCTCCACAAAAGAGTCGAGAGCCTTCCTTGTAGAGACTTACTGTGTCTCGGTCTATGTAGCACCCAATCGATCCTCTTAGAGAGGCTTGGCCGACCATGGCATTACGACAAGCATGTTTGGACGAGCTTGGTAGAAGTCCAAAGGCAATGGGAGTATTCTTGGTATCGTGAATTTTGAAGTGGACGGTCATGTGCGAGTCCGTGGCGGTGAGCGATGTCGAGGAATAAATAGTGAATGATTGAGTTCTCTTGCAGGCTATAATTCCGTTCTGTTCAATGGAAGCGAACGGAGTACCTACGAATTGAATTACCGTAGATTGAGATTGTCCCATGGTTGAAAGTATTGGATAGATGATTAAATTGAAGTTCGTTGAAGTTTGAATTTGTTTTTCGGAAAGAAATGTTGTGCGTCGTAATTTCAAAAATTGTAGACGTGCAATAGGGCAAGTCGGCACAGGTAAAACGACCGAGTTACCGAGAGAATCCAATGGACGTTTGAGACGTGTGTGGATTCTGTCCCGACCAAACCCGCATAAATCGGCATCACGAACACGAACACAGTAGGACGTATTTGGTACGACGTACGAAGTTGACGCTCTGAATCTTTCACGTGACGCAACGCACGACTTCCTGTTAACTTATGATACAGTTTACAGTTACTACGTAGTAGTAGACAACTACTGTCATACGTCGTAATTCGTACTCCGTATTATGTACAGTAGTCTAGTATTCCACTAGAATACGTCCTCTCGTCTAGCAATTCAGGAAGGTGTCGATGTGGTGGCCTTTTGGTGGTGTACTCTGAGAAAGGCAGCGAAGCGCAAACATCCAACTTGATTTAAGTGAAATATTATCAGCAAAACAATGAGTTTGACAGTCAATCTTTTTATTTTATGATTTCAACTTCTTCCCAAATCGAGATACTGAAGCAGCTTTCTCTGAAGCTCGTTTTCCATTCATACTAGGTGACGATGATTTTTTCTGGATGTTATCGTTAGAGGTTGTTGTGCCTCTATCTTTCAACAAGTTCAAGCTTTTTGTTGAAAGTGGGCCGTTGACGGATGCCATATTAAAACTGTTCTCCTTTAGTGTTTGATCAGAATGACTTCTTTGCAAGATGACATCTGGATGCGGTGTCGAAGAGAATTCATCACTAAACAAGGGTACGTGTCGATCTTGTACGGGAGCAGGCTCTTCCTCCGCATGAATCACATCTCGAGTAAATGTGCTTACATGTTGGACGCTAGACTGCACCAATTTGAGAGCAGTCTGAGCCACTTCCTCAACATTTCGTCCGTGAAGCTCCATCGACTTTTCGAGCCAAGAACTCTCCTGAACGGAATGATTATAGCTGTCGATGGACCTATCAATACAGGTTTGAGTATGTTCGATCAATTTTTGCATGTCCATGGCAACTTCCAGGTTCTTGTTGCAATGTTTCTCCAATACAGATTCTCCAACCATCACTTCCTCTTGCATCTTCTCTACAGTAGACTTCATTTGAGCTAAAACGCCAGAATTTGGTGCCTGAATTTCATTCAACAGGTCGGAGCGAACATTTGTGATAAGACTCTGTTGCATGTGCTGATTTATAGCAATGCATGAAGACTGTAACGACGCGAGCCCTGACGATACGGTGCGGTTAATGCTTGACGAAACATTACTTTCCTGGGCCTTCAATTCTTCTGACAATGATGTAATAATTGATTCGGATTTGTGTAAGTCATCTGATTGCATGACTGTGAAAGTGTCCATGGATTCGGAGGCAATGCCGTCTACAGCCGTTCGGCCATTTTCCACGTTCTGCTCCATCATTGTAGAGAAGGTTTGACTTTCGGTTTTAAGCGCCGTGAAGCAAGAGTCTTGTCGATCGTGTGATTCTTGAAGCTGCAGTAACGTTTTTGCGTTTATCGATGTGAAAGTTTCAAATGATTCGACTAGGCTGGAAGCGATGTCAACATTCGATGTGTTTAGTTTCGTGTTGTGCGCAACGAATTCGTCAAATGCTTGTGTGTGTACTGCCGTGGCCTCAGATACTTCTTTTTCAACGGTTTTTTGGAGAGCTGACATGATGTTCTTCACCATCGACTTGTTCTTTTCTCTTTGACGCTTGTGAGCTAGTGCTAGGGCTTCGTACTGCTGCTGCAAGGTTTTCTTTTGCTGTTCGAGCTGTTGAATGTAGGTATCTTTCTTCGATGTAAGGGCAGCATTTTGTTGCGAAAAGTGATCGGAAATTTGAGTTCGGCTTGTATCATTATTCATGATCGAAGAAATGATTTCATTCAAGTTCTGAACATGATTTTGCATTAGGAATTGATTGGCATCCATTGTTGCATGACATGAACCCTTCCAAGTTTCTAAAATCTCTGAAAGTTTGCTTCCCCTCGCTCTTCGTTCCTCTGTGGCCTTAGTAATTAGTTCTTGTAACTTGGCTACAATTTGAGACGTATTTTCTCTGAAAGAGGTGAGAATGGAAGCTACATCGTTCTGCAAGGTTCCTGCGCTACTAGCGTACTTGGAACTTGACTCCTCCAGAAAAGCCACTGCTCGGTCTAACCGTCCGGAAATAACTCCACAGTGCCTCTTCAGTGATTGATTTCCCTCATCTGTCAGGGAATCCAACAAGTCGAGTTCTTTCTTCAGATTTCCGGAAAAATTTTGGAGAGAAGGCAGGAGATCGTCATGGATTGTACCGCGTAGAATTCTCGATTTATCGACGCAAGAGTTCTTTAAATTATCAAAAGAAGACTTGTAACCTGCCAACCGAGTGATGAGGTCAACTTTATGGTTGGAATACTTTTCACATATGTCCGAGCGATGCCAATTATGGATGGTTTCGAGCTGGCTGAGAGCATTCGAGATATCTCGGAAGAGTTCCGAAGTTTTCTCGCTGAATGTTTTAGTGCCTTCTTTATACTCGATGATTTCCTTCTGTTTACAAAGCAGTGAACGATGCATTAAATCCCCGTCCACAATACAACTTTGTAGGACAGCCAAGATAGCCTTTGCTTCGGAAGTCAGAAGTTCTTCGGTCTGTTGAGTCGCTCGCAACACTAGAGTCGTTTCATTCAGGGCATTTTCTGTGTCGTTCAACTTGGTGTTTGTCTCCTCCACGGTCGTCTCCAGGATTGCAATTTGTTTCGTTACTTCCTCCAATTTTTGTTCGGCTGCTTTTTGCGCCTTTTCGGCCAGTTCAGCGCGTTCTAAAATCTCTTGGTGTTGGATGTGCTTGCGGGCAAGGGCCTGTTGCGCCTCCTCCACTTGTGCTTTCATGTATTCGAGGCGAACTTCCAATTCGTGCCAATGCTCGATACTCCCTACTCCATCATCCGTTGCGGATGGTTTCTTGTCAAGAACAGATGTGATAGTTCCAGAGCCTGCAGTCATAAAGGATGTTGTGACCGGTTTGTTGACAATGCCGTTGGCGGCACTAGCATACGACAACGTCGACAATGAGTCTTCGATTGCCGTGACAGAGGGAGAAATGGTCGCAATGACACATGTCTTGCATTTCCCGCCAAGACTCTCCTGTAAAATCCGAGTCAACTTGGAGTCACTGTGGGAATCATGTTATGTTGATGAATGTAAGCTTCCGATTTCCAACGAATCGTCACCGCCAGTTAAACAAGAAAATTTCTCAAACTCACCGGTATGGAATTCGAACAGAGGCTTTCTTTGGATTTTGACTTAGCTCTTTCAATGTCGAGACGACTCTTCCCAGTGTCAACAGTGATCGATTGATATTCATTCTTTCCCGTTCACGTGCCGCTTGTTGTTCCCCCGAGTCATCCATAACATTGGCAGCCTTGGCGTTCTCACTGCCTGCAAGATCACAGCAATGTAGTTTGCCTGAACTGTCCAAGATCGATCCATCTGATAACTTCCGTTTTGCAACTACTTTCAATGTGAAAATGCAATGGGACCGGGACGATTGCTTGTTCATGCTTGTCTCCCCTACTTGTCGTTGCTGTTGAGCCTTTCTCATGAGCTCCAATAGATCTTCGGCAGATTGGACGATGACTTCGGTGAGTCCTCGGCAAAATGGACCATTTTTTCCTTCCATGATGGACAATTTTGGAGACTGGTTTTCTTTGGAGACCAATAGATCATTCAAGTCCTCGTTATAAATCTCCAGAAAACTACACGATACTTCTGACGATACATATTCTGGGTTCCTTTCCAGTTCCGAGAAGATTGCAGCAGCCGATCTTGGAATGACTCCAAATAGCTCTTTGGATTGTTTTGTGAAAATAGAAGGGAATCGGTCAGCTATTGCTGATATGATGATTGCTGTCTTTTATTACACTGTTCTTTTGCCTTGAATACTCACCTGGATCGTCCAAGGATCCTTCCATGGTATGTGTCTTTCCCGTACCAGTGGAGCCGTACGCAAACACTGTAGATTCAAACCCCGAAAGAACGTCCCGTATGACAGGTCGAAGAGTTTCATCAAAGACCTCTTGTTGTGTCGAAAAGCTGCCAAAGACATTGTCAAACTTGAAATTGGTTTTGGTTTGTCGCGACCCTTGTCCCTTCAACACAGTGACCGTCTTGGCGGCAGTATTGGCAGAAACCACGGGAAGTGTGCCATGTTGTTGTTCCTTCTCGTTGAGAGGACGCAAACGGACAACCACTTGGACGGAAGAAAGAGCAGATGGCGCCATGGTGGACGTTGATGATGATAATAATACTCTGGTACTACCGGTAGTAATGACGGAGTTCGGAGTTCATTCACAGTAGTAGATTGATTGGGACATGAATCAGTAGACTCTTTTCTTCACGGTAGTAGCAGTGAGTGGGTAGGTACGGAACAGTACCGTAGTCTACTCTACTACCAGCCAGTAGAGTGAAGAAATGATTTCCAACTTGGTAGAAAGATCCATCATAAACCGCACATTCTATTATTATTTTATTTTTACTTTTACATTTTTTGAATTGGAGTCGCCGGCATCGCTGGCTCGATGCTTTCAACGGTAAACCTTGTCCTTAATTTGTAAAACGATCAGTCGTACTACGTGTATGATACCAACAAACTACGTACCAGTAGTATCATAGGTATGTACTAAGGTAGTCTACTACGTAGTAGCTAGGACTAACTGTATTTCATAAAATACCGTATGATACACCGTTCGATTCCCTCTCAACTACTGTACGTCGTACTACGTACGACGTAACTGTAAGTACGACGTTCAAAATGTACTTCTACTCCGTACTGCGTCGTATTAACTGTACAAATACGGAGTATGGAACTGCGGAAGTAAAATGATTTGAAAGTCTATGACACAACACAGGAATCACTTCCAACTCAGGTCCGACGATGAAACAGAGATAGATGAGAATCTTCTGGAAGGTCGGCGACGACCCGATCGACTGAGGGATCGCCAAGCACTGCCAGACCAGCTGATAGCGCTGCTCCCTCCTTCCGAAAAGCTTTTCGGTTTCTTTATTTTGTAGGAGGGTGGCTGAAAAGCATCAGTTCGCGAAGTGGCCGTCCGCCTTGTCAGAGAAGAAAGGAAAGAATAAGATTGCTTCATTGCAGCTACTTTCCCTGTCGCTCCCCAATCTTGGTAGCACCACATCGCCGCGCCCAAAAAACGTGTTGTGATTTCATAGACCAATCGTTCTCCGAAACAAACGGGTCTTGTTCCAAACAACATAAGCCGCATAGTTCGTTCATCAAGCCTTCTAAATGCAGTAGCCCATGCTCTCGGCAAGATTTAATCGCATGCACGTAATCCTGCATCTTGTGTCGATCCACTGCGGTTAGGCAAAGGATGATGGGGCGGACATTTATGCTTCCACTGTTGTCTTGCGAAATGTCTAGCTTCTTCATCTCTCTTAGTATTTGTTTTCCGGTTGTGCGGTAATGTTTCTTCCCGGTACTCCTGGCCAGCAAAAAAGCAGCAATGCCGCCAAATGTCAGACGCATGTATTGCCTAGCAAGTGGCATGTCGAAGTGAGGGTAGGCTTGCAGTCGATCCATCATTTGGGCCATTTGGACAGAATCACCAAAAATGCAAGCGAGAAACAAACGGTAAATCGAAAAGTCGCGTAGTGCCATGGTGCGTGTCTTGGCTTCCAACTTTTCCAGAATCATTTCCTCTTGCTTTTCGAATTCGCTGGTCTCGCATCTCCCTCCCTTCAAAGCCAACAGTACTTGTTTAGAACAAAACAGAACGGCGGCAAATCCAGGTTGAAGCAGTTCTTTTGCTTTCGCCTCAAACAGTGTCAGTTTTGGCTCCAATAAGGCAGTTATTGGCGTACCAGATGCAAAGTAGGACAACGGAAACAAAATTGCCGACATGAACGCTGTTTCAGTTTCACCTTGAGCAAGTGCCTGGTGTGTGATATCCACAAATTTCTCCAGACTTTCGGCGTAAGGATGGTCCTTTAGCGGGAGGATGCCAGCGTGCAAAATAAATTCGGCTAACAAAAAATCCGAGTTTCGTCGAACCCCGAATTCACAGGTAGTAGAAAATCGCTCGAAAATGCGTTTCACTAACGTGCTGTACCTACAAGCAGCGAGGTATCGCCCTTTGATCCTTAGAGGGATGCTGTAATTGGTTAGGATGAGTGCCAGGTCCACCGAGAGGCCATGCTCCAACGTGTATTGCATGGCACGAAGAGCAACAATCTCGTTCAACGCATGGTTTTGGGCCATCCCACACAAATAAGAAAGCTGTGAAAGTAACTTCATGATATCATCGTGTGGACCGTCTCCACAGTCGATCGTTCTGAGCTCTGAGAGGGCATTGATGGATCGATTCTGCATTGCCACAGCGAATTTGGCCTTTTCAGCAAACAATTCCGTGCTGGTTGGGTGTAGTGGCAACTTCAGTCCGTACAGCTGCAAGACACTGAGCGACTCTGTGACACCAAAAGCAGTAGCGCAATCATTGCTCTCCACCGATAGCTACAAGAATAATGGGAAAGCAGAGGGCGAGACAAGTGTTATTGAGCGGAAAAGTCAGCTGCAGATCGCTTTCTTGAAACCTTATGGCCGTACCTTGATTCGAGTGTAATAGGCAGTCACTTTATCCTTGAGCGATCTTGATTTGGCAAGGATCAACGCAATAGCATCTTTGGTGCCATCATAATTACCCTGCGCAAACTGTAGCTCCATTAATTTGTTATGTATCTGCAGGGTCATATCGTAGTAGTCGTTGTTGATCCACCGTTCCTCCTCGGGCAAGTATTTCAGCGCACAATTGAGAAATCTGATGGCTTCTGAAAACGACCCCTTCTTCAGTGAGAGATCCGCCACCTCGTAGTTCCATTCTGCAAGAGCAGTACGACTTGGCGACATCTCCGACGATAGATCCGGCTGCAACTGTAAAGTGCGAAAAATGGTCTCGACCGGTAGACTATTGAAAAGGTGAACTGCCACAAACCACAGCCAATCTTTGTCGCTCTCTACGGCAAGAGATGGCGAAGAAGAGATCTTAATGGCCCATTGAATCAAAACCGTAGCAATCGATAGCACCAATTGGTCTTGTTTTGCCGGTGGAAACTCCAAAATCAAGTTTCGTGCTGCCTCCTTCACCTTGTCATGAGAAAACTGATAATACTTATGTTCCATATCGGTACAATCCTCGCCAGGCAATTCCCATGTTGCATTCAGCAAGAATCCTTCCTCTGTGGCTTGGTCCAAGAGTGCACGAAACTCGTTGGCAGTCAAATTTCCATATCCGGTGAAATGCATCAGATCCAGCAACAATAGCGCACTAAAATAAGTGTTGGTGGTGTACGCGGCACGTATCAGCAAGGCTTGCATGCTGGGTGAACACGTCTTCATTTTCCAATGAACCAGCGTTAAGACGTCAGGCGATACAACGTCTTCCAACATGGCGGTACAGCCAGGTTTGTTTGTTTCTTTGCGAAACTTATATTGCCACGAAAACAACATGACGTCGTAGTAAAGCTGATTGGTCCGAACCAAATGTTCCATGGCCAATTGCACGTGGAGAATATTCCCCAATGTCGCGGAATACAACGCATTAGTGAGTGGCCAAGCGTCTTCTTGACACATGTCGTCGAGAGTGGCACGCACAACTTCCAAAATAACCTTGGGTTTGAGATTGGAAACTTGAATGTTCAAAATTCGACGGATAGCCGTGGAGTTGGTGGAGGTGTGCAAGGGATTATTGTCGACGTTTGCAGCCTTTAACTTGGTGAGCAACACTCGGAATGGTGGGTCATTTGGTCTTTGGTTGACCGTAGAGAAAACTAGTGATGATGATGGCATTGGCAGGAAGGCACCTACAAACATCACGTTTTGCATCGAGTACGACTCATTTTTCTGCTGCTGGTTCGATAATAACAGCATTTGTTCGAGAAGGAGAATACTGCAAGAGTCCGCCCAGTGCAAATCATCGATAAACCAAATCAGAGGTCGTTGAGGTGACGCCAATAAGTGAAAGAATCTGGACAATGCCGTCGCCAGTTGTGTGATATTCCCTTGGTAGCTGGATTTCGACTTTGTTGTTTTGTGCAGTGATATGTCATCGCTTCTACTGCAAGATGATGCTTTGTAATTGAAACACGTCTTGAGGTCATGATGAGTGACTATCCTTCCTCCTCCTTCTTCTTTCTCTTTGGCCAATCCATCGTCTGATTGCAAGGATTTCCACAAGGCTCCCAAAGACTTACAAAAGGATGCTAATACATCGGCATGTTGCGAATCGAACCAATTCACGGATTGCAACGATTGTCGCAAGGACTCTGTCCACGAAAATGTCTTTTGTTCCGATAATTCTTCCTCTTGCAAAACTAGAATACCGGCTACCAAATCTTCCAATGATTGTACAATCGCACTGAATGGGTGGATGGTCAAGTTTTGATTGAATTTTCCCGCCGCAATCCAGGAACAAGCTGTCGCAGTAGCAGTACTGGTATGGTTTTTGTTGTTGTTGTTGTCATCACTTCGTAACACCGCATGTTGGACGAGTCGCGATTTCCCCACGCCACTGGGTCCTTCCAATAGTGCTATCCTGATAAGAGTGTCGTCCTTGTGCTCTTCTTCTTGCTGTCCTCTACAACAACTAGAATACAATTCCTGCAGGGCTGTAATTTCTGCGTCCCTTCCGAACAAGACCTGTTGGGGGAAGTGTAACTTGGTCTTTTCCACATCATCGTGTGCACTGTGTCGCAAATCGTAATGGGCTTCGGACAGTTGTTCGTCGTACCGCAATGATGCAGGATGTGGATGGTGTTTTGATAACTTGTTGGAATCGCCTTCATTATCCGCAACAACGGCAGCACAGTTTGTCGATGCCAAAGCACAGGGTGAGAATCTGTCCGATTCTTGCTGGTGGGAGAAGCAGAGGGATGGCGGAGACATCCTTTGATTAACCTCTTGTGGTTCGTCCGACGGGCTACGATCCTCTCGAAGATCCATTGGAAGTGGAAAGAGGACCACTATTTGTTGTTCTTGTTGCTGTTTTCTTTTTTCTTCCAAAGTAGATGATACAGTCCAAGGTAGATGGAAAAACTACTCTGCGAGAGAATGATAGTCCCTTTATTATGTCACGCTACACGCTACAGGTGGTATATTCCATCAAATTGGGAAGAGATTTGAGCTCATGAAGCAAAGGCTCTTCATACCCATCATCGTTAGAAAAGCAGGAGTCAGTGGTCACTCGGCGACAAAGAAGAAAAAGTTGTGACAGGCGAATGCGAACGTTGAAGAATGCAGAAGGGAACACATATTATGCTTTGCAGCAATATTACATCATCCATCTTTATTTATATCTCCAGTACTTCGTAATTTCAATCACTCGTGTACAGTTAGTAACGAACATGAAGCACAATGCACTGATGACGCTGTATGATTACGACCGAAGGAACCTCTGATTAAAGAAAGAAGCCTATTTGGCGCCAACAGAACGAAACGTAACGAAGCATCGAAGCATGCACTCACAGTCAATCAATTCCTCTTCCAGAAGGAAAAAACACTTTCTACGTTGTACTTTATCTACGGACTACCGTAGTAGCACTCGGTTGATTTTTGCAAGCGCCAATGGAAAAGTGTCAGTGAATCAAGCTTCCCTTCACTGTCAATTGTGTGTTATCTGTAAGAGTTCTTCTTTGAGTTCTCTCCTCTTCTGTGCATTTTTGGGATCAACTCGATAGCATCAAAGCACGGAACACTGTAATTCTGAAAAAAGCAGTACTACGGAGTAGTAGTGAACCCCGATCGTCGATGTTGGCGCAATATAAGTAATACGCGAAGCACTTATTACAATTAGTAATTTACTTCGTTTTTTTGTAATACACTATGTGCGCGGATAATTGAGACTTGTGGTAGTCTACTTCTCTCTGTGTAATATTTTTCGTTTAACATTCACTCAACACTCAACACGCGGTACTTTACTAACAGTAGTAACTTTGACTGTAAGTCCCGGTATTTCGACGAGGACACAACATGCTTATTAAAGTTGTTAACGATCAACAGCCTGCAGCCCGCAAAAACTACCGGTACTCTTGTTCTACGACTAGTACATTGTAGACTACCAGCATCACTGCAAGTACGGTTGTCTACTACCAGTCTACAGTGACTGAAGTAAGGCGGTAGTACTCCGTAATTGATTGCTGGAGTTCAGGAGTACAACTTTTAGTTGCAGCCTTGGAGCTCAACTTGTTCTGTGATATTAACTAACTGTAAACTGTAAGTAAACGCAAGTCGTCTTACGACAAGGAATGCCATGATTGTCTGACCGGAGCGTGGAATTGCAAAAACTCGTAAATTCATCACTGATCAAACCTTTTGAAGTTTGCCGCTCCGTTTGGCCAACTGCATTTTCACCTGCTGTCGGAGTAGCATGTCTTTTTGTTTCGACTTTTGCTGGACATCACCGTCAGATCTCGTTAGTTGAAACGCAGGGCAGCCTCGGGCCCCGAGACGCCTCTTATGCCAATGGCAATAACTTCGAATCATTCGAACCATGCCTTCCTTGGTATTGCTCGTATTGATGGCCACGGCGCCCCCTTCTTCTTGGACAAACTGGACATCATGAAATCGTCGTATGTACTTGTCGTTCACCGGAATGCGAGGATTCCGTCCATACGTAGTAGACAAGTTCAAGCTCTGCAGCACAAACGGGACAACTACTGAATCCCATTTCGTCTCTTGGAACTGAAGTTCACTCCAGATCTTGCACTGGAGGTTTTTATTGAATCGACGGCAATGTTCAGTAGATTCGTTCCAAATCAGGAAATTCGTATCGATCAACCCGTGACTCAAAACTTCCACGCTTAACTCTTTGCTATACACATGCTGCAAGTAATCGTGACACTGTTGCATCAGAGCAGCTGCCTCGCCTTCATGCCCCAATTCCGACAGCAAATTGGTCATCTGAGTGATGCAATACTCCACGAAGACGTTTTGATCTGGTTCCAACTTGGGCTTTCCTGTGGTGGGGACGCTGGTCGGGATGGCGAAAGAAGTCACACACGGTTTCGACCTTAGATTGGAACCCAAGAATTGCTCATACGATGACGGTTGAGCGAGTAGAACGGTAGGATGAAAGAACGTATTGGTATCTTGCCAAATGATGGACTTAGTGTTTGGAAAGATGAAGGCAGCATGGTATTTGACGAATAGAGTGGATCGCTGCAAGTCTTGGAAGGGAAGCAACGTTCGTGGAATTGGAATCAGCCATTGATGTCCGTGAAGTACTGCTGGCCCATACGAAACATCATGACGACGAGGGAGTTCCTTCAAATCTTCCTCCAGAACAAACTGGAAAAAGCATTTCCCATGGACCGACAAGTGACTTTTCCTCACTTCTCGGTAGGAGGGCGTTTTCGGATTCACAAGAGGGAGCACTTTCGGGTTCATTGCAACCCCAAACACCACCAGATCAGTGCAATTGTCTAATATTGGCTGTATATCTTGTCGAACACTTCTCAAGTGGTTGGCAAAGGCGTTGGCTTCATATATGTCACATGTCCTTGAGTAGTTACCTTCTCTTTCTCGCGTTGTGATGCTGTGGTGCTCTTTAAGACTCTTCCACGAGTGCAAAAACTTTTCTTCTTCCGCTACTCGTCCACTGGCCAACAGAGCCGTTGCATTCGACTCTCGGAACTTGACAGAATGCTTTCTTGCCAATTTCTCGGACCAAAATTCCCGACTGGGTAACCAATTGTACTTCAAACAGTTGTTCGAACCAACCGGAGAGGTATGGTACCAATGGCATGATGACCGTATGGTCCGTAGCATAGTTGTTCGCTCGTGGTTTTTGTGAACAACAACGGCGTCGAAATCATGATATCGCGAATTCCAGTCGTTATCTATGGGTATTGGTGGATCAGAGTCCCTTCGGTATAGGGCCTGCCAAGACAAAGGACGATCATTTGATGATGGTGTCTCCAACAACGAACCTTGTGGTGGTGGATTCATCATTTTGTACAAGACAAACGGAAGGAGGACTTGATCTCGATCCGAATGGCAGTGTAATTGATCCAACATGGTACAGCGCAATTGGCGATTGAAGTTGCGGCAGATGTCTGTCGACTCGTCCCAAACAATAAAGGCTGAGTCGATCAACCCGTAATCAAGTAGGTTGGTAGTAGTGTAGATTGTAGAATTGCTGACACCACCACCACCACCATTGTTGTTATGTTGTTTCTGTTTTTCTTGTTGTTGGACGTGTCTCATGTATGCTTGGCACTGAAGAAGTAGTCCTTGAGGGTTGTCAGTCACATTCGGCCGTGCTTCCAAGGCGGAAATGATGGTCTTGCAGTGCTCTTGATACAAAAATTTCCCTTTGGAAAAGCGAGACGTTTGTCCAACACTAACATGTTGATGCAAATGTGAAAAACTAGAGAAATGAATCGGCAATCCCATGGTCGTTACACAAGCATTTGTTGTTATAACTCCTTGTTCGTCTGAAGCTGACCACAATTTCGAGTAGTCGATTGGCATAGCTCGATCAAAGAGGGTATTGGGGCGAAAGAATTTGGCGTCCTGCCAGACGATCCGCCTGGGCGTTTGTGAGGGATCCTGTTGAAAGGCATAATGTCCCATATACTTTAAGAGCTTGGCATTTCTTCGATTGTTGGTGTAGGGCAAGACATGCTTCGGTATTGGTATCAGCCAGTTATGGCCCAATAAAACGGGAGTTGTGAAAGTCGAATTGGAAGTCGTTTCGTTGTTCAGTAACGCTAGGCGTTGAAGTGTTTCTTGCAAGGTGAACATGAAAAAGCAACGTCCGTTGTTCTCCAACATCAAGGTGGAATTGACGCGTCCACCGGACTCGGTACGAGACAACATCATGTCGTTCAGGAACTCACTTCCAAAGGCCACCCCAAAGACGACCGTCGTGGGACAAGTAGGGGTGATTGTGCCGTTCTGTACAACTGTTTCCCGAAGGAGCGGCTGGATTTGCTGTTGAATGACGACCGTTCGAAAGTATTGTGAAAAGGAATTGTTGCTTCCCTCCTTATCGCTTCCATAATCACTACCAATACCAACGTCCAGTCCACAAGTCCGACTTGGCGTCAAAATGGACCGGGATGATCCCTGCAATGGCCACGACGTGTTCATTTCGGGTGATGAACATTGCGTTTGAAAGGCATCCGGAGAAACCTTGGCAATGGCAGCAGGGGATAACATCTCAATAGCCACCTTGACTTCATCGGTATCTTGTGCCAGTTGGGGTTTGCGTAACATCATTCCAACGGAAAAAGCCTTCGCCTTACTTTCCATGTCTCGCTTATCTGCCTGCTTCACAGGATGAATTTGGTTGGAGATGATTTCTACAGAAGCATTAGTAGCAGTCCTAACATTACTGCCAGTAGTACTAGTACTGCTAATACTAGTGTTCAATGGCAAATCATCTCGTCCCAAATCGCGAGTGAAGGAGGAGGAGGAGGACTTCAGAAACCGATCAAAGTACACGGCTTGAAGGAGTGAGAGTACGACAACTGACACGCACAATGCCTTGAAGATATACCGTGACGATACTCGTCGTTGACGACAGACCATTCCGATGGCATCGTACGACAAGAGGTACGGTCGGTGGATGGATTTGCTTCGTTGTTTGGTCATAATATTATTGAAAATGATGGAAGGTCGGAGTTGACAACAGAGAAACCAACTCGTCTCTTTCGTGTTGTGGTCGTTCAAGTTCACGCAGCTACTCTAAAAGTCATGTCCTCACAGTACCAGTCTAGTTGAGTGTAACTCACTTCTTTTCTTGTGTCATCATGGTATCATACTCTCTACTAGGTAGTGTGTTATGTCGCATTTTACGATCCCACACTGGAATGGCGGATGTTTTTTTTTGGAACGAAGAGTTAGAGTGCGTTGAAGAGAAACAAGAGAACGAAGGAATCAGTCGATCGTTTTGTGTTGACGTTAATGACAGTGATAGGAAAGGAGGGAAGGTCGCGTAAGAAGCTGACTGTGAATTGCTGGTCTTTTACTCGAGCCGGGCGAGGTCTCAATGTTCTCACATGTCAATTATTCGACATACTCTCTATGATACAGGGTAGGGTAGGTACCACGAAAACACTACGGTACGATAGGTACCTACGGTACTCTACTAGTAGTAGGTACTCGTCTTTCGAATCGTCTGCAGTAAACAAACTGAGATTCCCAAACGGTGTAGTCTCGAATCTAGACTCTCTAGCTCTACTAGAGTAGTTAGTAGTTAAAAGGACTTGGGACATAAATTGCTTCTTCGAACATTGAGGGGATGTAGAAGGAGGGGAACAACAACATCGAAACAACGTCTCGTCGGATCGGAGGCCTGCTGGACCCGATACTACCAGCCCAGAGATGAGGGAAAAACTCATCAAGTATGGAACTCATCGCATCTACACACTTTTTGTTTATCAAGGCACATCCGACGTACGTATATGGCTAAAGTATAGCTCAAGCTGCGATCTTTTTTGATTTCTGTCATTGTCATCTATATCATCTTCGTTATTACACATTAGCGATTAATTTTGGAAGCAGGTACATTATGCCCAAAAAAAAGCTCATAAGGTCACTTGATCCATCCAACTAGATGGAAGGACATCCACAACATCAAATATAACATGTATAACGCAAGCACCAACATGGTGCGCATTTCCTTCATGCCGGGAGTGAGTATTGTTTTTTTTTTCAACGACCCCGGAGTCGACAAAACAAGGTGGTTTGTCGAGCAATTCCATATTGTGATATAGAATCTTGTTTTTCCATTCTCAAAAGGCCTTTGGGACCTTCTTTTGGGTGTGGTGAGTCCCACACCACAAGTCCAAGAATTCCAATTCGGCATAGTTGACGGTCAATCTCGCGTGATGATGGTAGTGGTAGGTCCCATCAAACAAAAATCCCATGATTCCTGGTACGCCTCCAAATCCGGAATGTCCGGCGGCACCATCGTAGCCATGAAAGCAAAAGTGTAGCAGGTGGACCCACAAATGTGTGGGGAATAGCAAGACAGTCATGGCAAAGGAGGGGATTTCCATGACGGCATATTCGACGAGGGAATCTTCCCAGGCACGGGCCGCGACCAGTTGCGCGGGATGGCCGTGATGTTTGCGGTGGTATTGGTACAAAGACGGATGGTGGAGGGCATAGTGCACGGCAAATGCCCAGATCTTTCCCAAAATATAGCCGCAAATAAGTTTGGTAAGAGATTGGAGGATGGTGTCGGAAGAATCTGTACGAATATAGAATACAAAAGTATTGAAAAAAACAGAGTGAGATTTTTTTGATATGTCTGTTGTCCATTCGTCCAATTCCCAACTATGACTCTTTGTAAGAAATGTCGGTTGGGTTGACATACCTTTGATTTCGGATACTCGCATCGAGTAACAGAGTGTCATGGAGGGAATGAACAGCAAGACCAGGTCTTTGGCAAAATTCTTCATTCCCTTGGTGTAGTCTTGGAGGGAGACGTTCCGTGATTTATGCAATTTGTATTGATCCCATTTGCCACTGAGATCGTAATGCATGACGACACCGACGCAAATCATGTGAGAAATGATCAATGAAGCCGTCGAGGCCAAGGCAAATTGAAAGGCCAAGTTGATCGTTGTTGCATTGTCCAGCATGGTGCGATAGTATACTTTGTGAGAGGTGGTTTTGCGTTTTGGTCGTTCGTCGTTCCAAAGATCTCTGTCAGTGTTGACGAACAGATAGAGTAAACGACTGATGTGCACCCGAGGGTGGTGAAAATTATGAGTTGCTCCTTTGATGGTTGTCCTTTGGTGTATGTGTGGAATTGGAAGTGTATGCTAGCAGAGAGGAGAGGGGAAAAATTTGGGACGTACTGGCCAATACGACGTCCTCCATACGAGAGTGGTGGTCATTTGATGTACGTAGTATAATATCATTCTTAAGAGTTCGGTTCCAATCGTGGTCGGTGCGAGTCTCTCACTTTCTTGTCTCCTGCTACTACAATGACAACAACACACGTTTTGCTGGTTAGCGATAGGAGGAAAAGAGGGAATCTACCGGTAGGTACTAGCTAGAGTAGAGTAGGCAAAAAATTTCTCTCGCCTGTCGCTCCCATCTGTACGGAAAGTTTCAGTTGTGATTAGTTATTTGGGACAACCGAAACTGTTGTCGTTATCATCTTGGCACCATGTGGTTTGTGAAGTGCCCGGCACAGACGGGGATTGCATTTGTCCGCGGAAATGCGTTTACTACTACTCCAGTAAGAACAACAAAAAAGGTATCTTTTCAGACCAATGATGATGAAGAAAAGAGGATGACGATTGACGATGTTGTGTGTTTTGGTGGGGCACGAATGACAAAACCGTTGAAGGTGAAAATGGAGAACGTCCAATGGCCAAAGAAAAATCGTCGTTGGAACGAGCGGGCAACGATGACGACGCATGCGCTTTTATTAGTTGCTGTGCGTAAATATAGAAAGGCCCTGCGGGTATCCGCCCATAGTACGTTGTTGATTGTTCTCCACTTTCTTCTCCGAATGAGAATGGCTGATAAATGGAGGAGAGGGATTTTATACGACGTATGGGTTCGCACAAGCTCTACGTAGTACTACAGTACCGTGAACGATCTATTCACAGAAAAAGTTGGGAAAAAGCCGGGATGGCGCACCCTTCGTGAACGACGACCGTTGCTTTGCTGTCGTGATTGGATAGCACGCAAGCCTAGGTAGCCCATTACTCACTACTTTATTACGTCGAGGTAGAGTATTAACTGTAACGACGTACTGATTACAGTCGTCAGTTAGGTAGTTTGCTATCATTGTTATCTCTCAGTCTGTGAGTAACCGATAGTGAGAATCCATCAGCATCAGGCTGACAAGGCCAGTACGGTAGTCTGTGTGAAGACGGATCAATTCCATTCGATTTTGTTCTACGACAAAACTCGTCAAGAAAGAGTCTTCTAGCTAGTACCGGTGGTCCGCTTTTACAATCTTCTGGTCCTGTGGTTGTGGAGGTGGATTTTTGGTCCCATCCTTCGATCTGCTCTAACACCACGCCGACCATTGATTTCCGTCCTATACACGCTTGGTGTAGACTGCTTTGTGTGGGAATCTCTTTGGCTGTCCACGAGGTTTCTTGTCTAGCTGTCTCCGCACTATCTCATTACAGTCCGGACGGCCATCAGATAAAAGACAACACGAAGTTGTCCACCATTCTCCAACGTCTCTTACTTCATCATCATCCACAAACCAAATATTGTAGGTTTACACGCCAAATTTTTGCTGACGTTATCAGAAAAAGCAATAGACTAAGCAACAACAACACAAAGATCAACAACAATTTACAATCATGGGTCTCTTGGGAGGACCATGGGAACCCTTCTTCGGACAAGGCAACGATGCCTTTCTAAAGTCCGATCATCATCCTCCTCATCATCACCATCATGACGACAAGCCAAAAAGTAGCAACATGTCTACCACATCCTCGATGACATCAGCATCGTATGTGTCCAAGAGTGATCCAAAACGTCGTATTATGTTTCTATTTGGACTCTTTTTGATCTTCTTGCAATGTCTCATTCAAGTCGGTAATGCCGTTTTGACACAATACATGTTTGAACAAATGGATATCGAATCACCACTTCTCATGACGTATGTAGGAATTGCCATGCTCATGGTGATGCTTCCCGTCGAATGGTGGAACGATTATCAAGTGGGACGTATCAAGAGACGTCAACAAAGAGAACAAGAGCAACAACAAGAACAAAGTGGAATCGACGAATCGGCCTCGTTCGATAGTCTTGCGCAAGATTTACAACGGATTCAAAGTTCACCTTCCTTTTCCACCTACAACTGCTTCATAGACATTGCCAAACGACGAGCCGATGAACTTGTCTACAACCACTCGAGACAATGGAATCATCGCAAGCATTTCATGGCGGCATGCCTGTTGACACCTGCCATGTTCCTGTCCGATTGGCTCTTTAACGCAAGCTTGCGAAACACCTCTGTGTCCTCTTCGACCGTACTGGTATCCATCCAAAGTGTGTTTGTATTTTGCATTGCCAGTTTTCTGAAACTAGAGTCATCCAGTGCCATGAAACTCATCGGAGTCCTCTGTGGAATTGTTGGTACAGTCTTGACGGCAATTCATGACGAAACGAATGCCGATTCCAACGATCCCGACATGTATACCGAAGAAGACTCTGTCTTGGTCGGTGACGCATTTGCCAATACCACCAAGGGTGATATCTTGGCCATTATGGCCGCCATCATGTATGCTACCTACACAATTCAAGTAAGACTCTACTGTCCACAGAATGAGGATCTGTACAGTTTGCCTCTTTTACTGGGATACATTGGTTTGGTCAGTGTGGTGGTGACCTCCCCCATTGTCGCATTGACGACCACCAACGAGACGGTGGCCAAACTGACAGCAAACGCCCTGGGAGTGATGCTCCTAAAGGGACTCTTTGATTTTCTCGTTTCCGATTATCTGATGTTCCGAAGTATCGTACTGACCAGTCCCACCATTGCCAGTGAGTGCCGAAAAAAGGGGGGAAATTGATTCAGAGTCCACCACGGAATGTCATTGTTGTATGTTTTCTCACCCAAATGCCATTTATAATTGCTTCTTTTCTCACAGCCGTTGGATTGGGATTGTCCATTCCCATGGCCTTTGCCGCCGATTTGTTGCTGCGATTCACGGAAACCTACGACAACTTCTCCCTCAGTTGGTTCTCCTGCTTGGGTGCGGGAGCATGTTTGATTGGATTTTTGTTTGTCAATTTGGATCAAGAAGACGACGACGAAAGAGAAGAATTGGACGACACAGATCATCACGGCAAGGATGAAATGCAAATGACGTCCGGGGATTTCCAACAGCTAGAAGACAGACGGTACAATGAAACTCCCAATAGAATAATATAGAGAACAAAAATGTCGGGAAGGCAGGCATTGCCGCATACTACCGTGTTGGCGTTGTTGTTATCATATCTTTTACTTTTACCATGTGCAACCCGGATTGTATGATACTTGTCAACCATACGGAGTAGCAGCACCCTCACCACCCACTCACAGCTTGTGAAACCTCTTGACGTATCAGAATATATCAAAATTCTATTTTGAGGCTATACTAACAAACATCCAGCTGCGGTTCCGCATCGAGAAGTAGCTCACCCGCCTGGCCCTCTACTAGAGTGGGCGGGGCAAAATATGCAACAGCTTTCCATCCACTCAGCACTCTGTTGCCCACCACTCAGGACTGGAAAGGCAAAAAAACCTCATCAACGATGAGAAAAAGTCCAAACCAGTGATTGTCAGATTTGGCGTGGTCTTCCAAAAACAATGCTGGGATGGCAGCAATCAACCACATTTAATGTGTTGGGTGTGTTGATATCTTCTACCTGTTGCAACCGAATGGGGCGGATTGTACGTGTAGAAGAAACCTTCCATGCCAAGCACCAGTAATATTCCCAACGAAATATTGCCGTCCCTCTGCACTTGACACTTATGATGCCATTTCTTCCACAGAAATGTCAGTGCCCATCACCCATCACAACTCTATCAGGAATCATGCAAATCAACATTTTTCCTCTCCCCTAGTCCCTTTCCGACTAAATGAGAGAAACACAATCTTTCCGGTCGGCCACCGGTTCTGCATGATGCCATGCACAAGACAGCAGTAGTTTGTACTACCGCTGGGACGATCTCTTCCGTTGCACTGATAGATCGTCTTCGGACACTCAGTTCCCCCCAGGCTCTCACAAACCTGGGTTAAAGCCCCCCTACAACGACAAGGTGATCCACTCATCATCAGGGGGGAAACCTCTGACGTATCATTACTTCACGCTACATGCGTACTGGTAGAGCTACCGTACTGTCTCAAGGGTACTACCGGTACGGTACCGTAGTTACAACCGGCAGGTACTATAATACTACGTACGATAGAATTTCCACAATTTTTCATTGCTTCTCCGTCCTACGGAGAATAATTCGGCCTTGACTGTGAATTAAAGAACACGTTAGACGCCTTGAAGTAGAGAATTGCGGAATACTAATTTGCGAACGTCCACGAGGTAGGGCAATACAATCAAAGACACACGGAAGATACACCTTTTCGCTCTGCATCGGATTTATTAGGTTGTACGACAAGGACATTAGCCTAAAAGAAGAAAAGTGCCTCCATAAAAAATCCGCCATCCTTATTTCCCACCGGAAAGATGATAGAAAAGAAGCTCGCTTTGGAACAATAACTCGTTCTTCGAACCTCTCGCCTCTTCTACTGGAGCAACATTCCATATTTCGTAAAAATAGATTGCGTACTACAGAGTAAATGAAAATTCTCGTCCAACCTATCTCTCGATTCGTATCGCAACAACAAAAAATGCTCTTGCTTGGAAGTATCAAGAACGAGTTGGCACAGTTACAAAGGAAACACACAACTTTCGCAACTTCGAGACTATAGAAATCATCGTACGGAATCTCCGCCACACTCTAATTTTGAAAGAAAATACCAATATCAACATGCCTTGCAACAGCAACCGAAACAGCGGTGATCGCCAAAGTTGTTTGAGCACTAGTGAGAACCTGACTCCGAGAGCTTCAATGACGGAATCACCGGGGTCGCCTGGCATTTTGAGTGACCATTTCTTCAACAGCAGTCGTCGTCAGCAAAACTACAGAGCTACAACATTTTCTCTGCTCCTCCATCCTTTGATTTCTTTGAATTTACCATCGGATCCGACCGTCATTGACATTGTGGATGCCGCCATTGATATTGTCAATAAAGATTTTGGATTAGATGACGAGGATTCTGACACGGGCAAAATGAAGTGAACAAGTGCTAGACACAGAGATTTTGTACCAAAGACCAGTTTCAGGTAAAACGTGGTTATAAGCAAGAAGCGTTTTCATGACCATTCCAACTAGCTACTTGTGGCCATAGATTCTGCTGTAGTATCAGCCAATTGGCTCACAAAACTGGGCGGCAAAGTTGGCGGGTCAGGTCATGCGGCAGCTATCTATCCACTCCTTATGTTCCCCCCTGAGTAGATCACCTTGTCGTGGTAGGGGGGCTTAACCCAGGTTTGTCAGAGCCTGGGGAACTGAGAGCCCAAAGACGATCTATCAGTGCAACGGAAGAGATCGTCCCAGCGGTAGTACAAACTACTGCTGTGTTGTGCATGGCATCATGCAGAACCGGTGGCCGACCGGAAAGATTGTGTTTCTCTCATTTAGTCGGAAAGGGAATAAGGGAGAGGAGGGAAGGATGCTTGCTTAATGCATGATTCCTGATAGTGTTGTGTTGGGGACTGACATTTCTGTGGAACAAATGGCATCACAACTCAGCCGAGTGTCAAGTGCAGAGTGACGGCAATATTTCATTGGAAATACTGCTGGTGCTTGGCATGGAAGGTTTCTTCTACACGTACAATCCGCCCCATTCGGTTGCAACAGGTAGAAGATATCAACACAACCAACACATAAAATGTGGTTAATTGCTGCCTTCCCGGCATTGTTTTTGGAAGACCACGCCATATCTGACAATCACTGGTTTGGACTTTTCCTCATTCGTGAGGTTGTTGCCTTTCCAGTTCTGAGTGGTGGGCAACAGGGTACTGTGTGGAGGGAAAGCTGTTGCATAATTTGCCCCACCCCCTTGGGGGCCAGGCGGGTGAGCAAACTTCTCAGATGCGGAATCGATCGTAGCTGGTAGTTGGTATAGCCTTAAAATAGATTTTCTATTTTCCACTCCCTATGTTACTGGCCACCAGAAATAATAGAAGACCTTTGTCCTGGAAGAAAAGCTCGATTCAGCTAATGTCAAAATACGGCATTGTCTTGCAAAAGCAATGATCGATGAGAAGGAAGAAAAGTTTTAGTAGTCTTTGTTGGTACGGGTGTCGAGCGGCCGTCGTTGAAATTCGCTCCTCCCAGGCCGTCCCCTCCCCTTTTTCAATGCCAACACCAACAACACTGCGGTACTGCCGTTACGTACAACTTAAGAAGGTAGCACTGTAGTACCATCATAGCTAGCGGGGGTATGGGTACCGGTAGTCTACCGGTAGGGTCCGGTACGTACTGACAGTGATGACAACGTTGATGTTCGCTGTCACGGTCACTACTGTTTCGAAGAGAAAAAAGAGAGAACGTTAACGACAGTTTCATATAATAAAACTACGAATGGTATTACTCCGAGTACATGTTTTGATATGATATACGGCACTATTTCCTGTATCAGACGAGAGATGATGAAAGGAGTGATGAACCAAGAAGAAGAAGGAATCGATGATGATGCAAGGGATTGCTTTGACTCTGTCCAATACCACCATAGTTCCACCAGAGCTTCTGCTTCTGCTGTTGCTCTTAGCCCAGACGTCGTGAAGCACGTCTTTCCGTTCGAACAGTCGATGGAAACATCTATTGTGGATTCATTTACCAAGGACGGCTTTGTTATACTTCAAAATGTCCTTCCAGCCGAAGAACTACGACAGTCGTGGAGTCCGTATGCGTCTCAATGTTTTCGAGATTGTTTTCGTATCTTGTATGAAAATGGTCACATTGCAGCACCAACGGACAAAATCAACAATGCCTACACAACGAATCAAGGAATCAAACATGGGTTTGCAGAATTCGTCATGCGAAGTCCAGGACGATACGAAATCAGCCTCAGACACTTGTTGTTCGAAAAGAAACAATTTTGCAGCATCCATGACGACAAGATATCGTCGTTGTCGTTGCCACCACTACCATACAATCCAGAGGAGTTGCTTTTGCCCCTGCAATCATTGCTACCACGTTTACTGGATATCAATACGCATGGTGAGGAAAATAATCATGATTTCAACAATAATAATAATCGCTCAAGCGAATCCGAATCCGTCTCTATTCTATCATCCGAAATGAATTTGATTCATGTCAGTCTTTTGGTGGCCACTCCTGGATCGTCCGATCAAGCCTGGCATGCCGACGGTGGACACGTCTCGTTGGAACAACATTTGCCCTGTCACTGTTACAATGTGTTCATCGCCCTACAAGATACGCCACACACCCTGGGACCGACCGAACTCCGGCCGGAATCTCACTTTTTGACACGAGGATCCTTACCCAAAAACATGTTGGCAGCCAAGTGCCGCAAGACGCTTCAAGCACCCGTGTGGCCAGCGCTTAGTCTGGGGGATGTTCTGATATTTGACTACCGTATCCTACATCGAGGGCGTGCTAACAATAGCAGCAGCAGCAACAACAACAACTTGGCGAACAACCGATCCTATTTGGTCTTGACGTATGCGCAGCCATGGTTTCAAGATGTGCTGAATTTTCCCAAACATCCTAGCATCTACCAAACTACGAAAATCAATTGAACAACCACCTTCACTGCCCCCCTACAGTCACCTCCAGTTACGAAACGTTCGCTGAGAACTGGAGTAAGACAAAGGCGAAGCATGCTACTACGTTGCGCAAGAAGCGCACCTTTCCATTGCTTCTTCGAGCATTGGTGTCCTCTTTTCCGGGTGACCTTTTCAAGGCCTTTCTCGGAAAGCTCGTCTGGTCTGTCCTTGTGATCTACTCCATTTGGTTCTTTGTTTTTCGAATCTTGGATTACATCAAAGCAAAGGACAAGGGCATTGATATCTCACCAGTTGACAACTACCAATACATTCTCTGTGGTGGATTCTTTGCAAACATGCTTTTGCTTTCCATTGGTATCCAACAATGGGTATCTACTCCAGCATTTTGGGAAGCAAGGTCAAAGCTTCTCTGACTACGTCCATCTACAAGAAAATTATTGTTCGAGATGAATATGATTCTGATGCTGACGTTGTTGCCTTGGTTGCAAAGGATGTTGAGAAAATAGCTGAAGCTTGCCTCAGTCTTCAATACTTGTGGTCTGGTATTTTTGAGACCTGTGCTGTGTTGTTGGTCCTTATTGGCACTATGGGAATGGCTGTCCTTCCTGGTGTTCTTGTCATGGCTGTGTTTCTCCCACTCCAATACTACATGGGATTGGTTGTTGCCTATCGCAAGAAGACCCTGTCCAAAATATCAATCAAACGCACGACATTGATGGAAGAAATTCTTCGAAGTATCAAATTGATCAAGATTTATGGATGGGAGGCATCCTTTTTCAAGAACATCAGAGAGATTAGGAGCGAAGAACAAAAATTGGTTGCCAACATCAACGTTATCCAAGCTGCTATCTATGGTTTGATTTTTTCCCTCCCCCCTATGGTTTCTGCAGCTGTGTTTGGAACGAAGGAAGCTACAGGAGAAATTGATTCTGTCTTGGTCTTCACAACTTTGTCTTTTTTTAACACTCTTCGTGTGCCTTTTTCTAAGCTTCCTAAAAGTCTCCGTGATGTGCTGGACGCCTTTGCATGCATGGAGCGAATTGAAAATTTCTTGCTTGAACCTGATCTTCATCCAGAATTAGCCTCTGAAGACTCAAACTCTACTGATGAGAAGGATGCTGGAATTATTTTTTGCAAGGCTTCATTTTCTTATGGTGAGAAAGGCAAGGTTGTTTTGAAGGACATTAATCTCGATTTTCCTCCTGGAAAGCTTATGATGGTCGCTGGACCTGTGGCATCTGGCAAGTCGAATCTGCTCAAATCAATCCTTGGAGACTTGACACTTCGTGAGGGATCAGCAACTGAGACTCACTCAAGAGCATACGTGCCTCAAGTCCCATGGACAGCTCTTGGAACTGTGAGAGATAACATCACGTTTGGAAAGCCATGGGACAAACAGTGGTACCATCGAGTTGTACATGCTTGCGCTCTTGAACCTGATTTTAAGCTTATGCCAGAAGGTGACATGACTTGGATTGGGGAACGTGGAGGAAACTTGTCAGGTAGCCAAAAGCAAAGGATTGCCTTGGCCCGAGCTGCCTACAGTCGTGCAAGCCTGTATGTACTTGACTCCCCTTTGTCAGCTGTTGATATGTACACTTGCCAGCACATCTTCAAGTTTTGCATCCAGCAAATTATGCTTGCTCAAGATGGAACAGTGGTACTGGCCACCCATCAGACTGAGCTGTTCCCAATGTCTGATTTGTTGGTAGCAATGAAGGATGGAAAGCAGGCCTACTGTGGAAAGTACAAATATGATGCTGTTAAACATCTGTTTCCAAGTTTGGTGGAATCTCCTGCATCCGATGAGCATGCACTCTCTGAAGAACAGATGACGCTTGTTACAAATGAGCCCCCCCAAGAAAGCCAAAGTTCTCAAGCATAAGCGCTCCATGCCACTCGACCAGGTGTTGAATACAAAAGAGATAGTGGAAAAGAAGAAGAGTGTTTACTGCTGGTACATTGGAATTATGGGTTGGGGCATTTTTGCAACCGCCACCTTGATTTTCATCATTGGACAAATTTTGAGAGTGTACAGTGACAATTGGATTTCAGTGTGGTCAAAAAGAAAGTATACCAATGAGGGATACACATCTGATGCCTTCTATGCTGGATTGTATGGAGTGACAGTGACAGCATTTATTATTGTCTCATTCATCCGTGCCTATTGGAATTACGATGCCGGCCAAACTGCAGCAGCAAACATCCACGAGGCAACATTTGCTAGAGTTCTCAATGCACCAATGCATTTCTTCCATGTCACCCCAATTGGAAACTTGCTCACTTTCTTTACAAAGGATGTCAACACCATTGATGATGTGTTGGTGGACAATATGTTGTTGTTCTTCATTCTATTTTGGATTTTGATTCTTGCTTTGGGAGTGGTAACCTACAACTTGCCTATCTTCCTTGCCATTGCTGGTGGGCTGGCGGTTATATACATCATTGTTGTTCGCCGATTCCTTCAAAGTTCTGAGCCAATGATGAGAGTATCCAGTGAATCTGTTTCTGCTGTAGTTGCACACACTGCTGAAACATTGAGTGGCTTGGCTGTTGTGCGTGCCTTCTGCCAACAAGAGAAATTCCTTTCTGACAACATCAAGTATCAGACTCGCTCAACCGTTGTGACCTTTTCCATAGCCAACCTTTCTCTGTGGCGTGCCTTCCGAGTTGATATTATTGGGTCCCTTCTTGTTTTGCTTTGCTGCCTACTTGCCATGTTGAGCGAGAGTATTGAAGCAGCAGATGCTGGATTGGTTGTCAGCAACTCCTTTCAGATCCTACTCTTCTTCAGTATTATGTCTCGTTTTATGGGAGAGATCAATGACAACATGTCTGCCATCGAACAGGCATGCATCATGACGGAGCTACCCCAAGAAGAAGAGCCAGAATATGAAGAAGAAGTTCCGCATGATTGGCCTTCTGCAGGGTCAATTTCGTTTGACAAAGTAGTCATGCCTTATCTTCCTGGAAAGCCTCCTGTTTTGAAGGGCATTACCTTTGCTATCAAAAACAAAGAAAAAGTCGGTGTGGTAGGTCGCACTGGTGCTGGAAAGAGCAGTTTGATTGTTGCCTTGTACCGTCTAGCCAAGATCAAGAAGGGAGATATTGAGGTGGATGGTGTTGATTGCAGCCATGTGAAGCTTCACAGCTTGCGCAGCAGAATGGCGATTATTCCACAGGAACCAGTCATGTTTTCTGGTACCATTAGAACCAACTTGGACCCTTTCTATGAATATTCTGATAAGGAGCTAATTGATGTATTGGAAAAATGCCTGCTTGGTCCAATGATCAAGAGTCAAGAAGATGGATTGAATGCTCATGTGGAGCCAATGGGAGCCAACTTTTCTTTGGGGACCCAGCAGCTCATTTGTCTTGCTCGAGCCATGTTGAACCCTTCTCCCATTCTCCTTCTGGATGAAGCAACAGCCGCTTTGGATTCGGACACCAACGCAGCTGTGAGCCAAGTTTTGAAAGATAATTTCTCTGACCGTACCATCTTTACCATTGCTCATCGTTTGGACACAATCATTGAGTCTGACCGCATCTTGACGGTGAGCTCTGGTGTGGTTGCAGAATTTGACCGCCCAGATATTTTGATCGAAGATCCAAACTCTGTCTTTCATGAGTTGTGCATGAATACTGGCAAGGCGCAGTACCAAGAGTTGGCCCGAAAGGCCAAGGCACACTTTGAAGAAAAGAAGGAGCAATAGACAACTTTTTTGTGTGTGAAGAAGCAAGCAATGGTGAGATGAACCAAGATGTCATTAGCTGTCATTCTGACAATCCAGGTCCATAGCCTCAACAGAAGCAATGAATTTAGTGAATTAGTTAGTCAAAACAATATAATGCTAGTTCTACGTAGTAGTAGCACATCTTATGTTGAACTTTTATTGGGCATTGCTGCCTTCCCGACATGGACTTTGGTAAATAAAGCACGGCATACCGGGAGTTTCACTTGTTGTTCACTTGATCAGTCGTTTTCTTGAAGATACGGAGTATGAGTAGTCTAACGAAACAATAAAATCTGATTTGACGGATACCGTAGAACCGTATCATAGAGTATTAGGTATTACCACTCTACCGTCGTAGGTATCATACATCATACAGGTACTCTGACGAGTACCCAACGAATCCACCGAAGCAGAAATGCGAACAGCATGGGCGAATGGTTTTTGTGTTCGCATCATCGTCAAGGTCATACTACAGTAGTAGTTAATAACTCATCAACAACAAAAATTGAAGCGAGAAAATAACTGGAACCTGTCGTTGTACCGATCATTCACAAAGTCGTAAACAAACCAAAAATGTCGCTGTTCCCACAAATCACAGCCTCTTATAAGGCTACCGCTGCTGCCAAGCAGATTTATTCTCGTCGATTGATGATGAACAGTCTTGGACGCAACGCCCTGCCGGTTAACACAACGAATGCATCAATCCAATGGAATGTTTTTTTCCGAACCACCGGCGTCGTCTCCAGAACCTTTTCCTCGTCAACTTCTGCACATATTGGTGAACAAGTCAACTCGGAGAACCAACAACAACAACAACTCTCCATCCGTTCTCTTCGCCGTTGTCTTCTTAGTGTTCCAGGACATGATCCACGCAAAGTTCACAAGGCCTTCCAAATCCAACCCGATACGATTGTGTTGGATTTGGAAGATGGCGTCGCTGGGAATCAAAAGGATGAGGCACGGGAACTTGTGCAACAAACATTACTGACGTTGGGTGACCAAGGAGACGATCAGGGACATTCAACGATACTTTCCGAAATGTGTGTCAGAATCAATGGATTGGAAACGGGAGATTTGGCACTTCACGATTTGGAGGCAGTATTGCGTTGTCCTAAATTACAGGCCGTTGTGGTTCCCAAAGTGGAGACTGCGGCAGATATTCACTTTGTACAAGATCAAATACAGGAACATTGTACCGGAAATGTCCGAATCATTGCGGCTGTGGAAAGTGCCATGGGCATATTGAACTTACGGGAAATTGCGGAAACGACAACTGTGCACGGTGGCAAATTGGACGCCCTAGTGTTTGCATCCGAAGATTACATGGCCGACATGGAGGGTATACGAACCTCTCACGGAACCGAACTGTTGTATGCACGCTCCAAGCTTGTTACTACCGCCAAGGCATATGGGTTACAGGCCATCGACATGGTCCACATTGACTTTCGAGATTTAAAGGCTCTTGAACAGGAGTGTCTTGGTGGGGTACAGCTCGGATTCACTGGCAAACAGGCAATTGATCATCCTAACCAGGTACCAATTATTCAACAATCCTTCGTTCCGTCTGCCAAGGATGTGGATTTTGCAACCCGAGCAATCCAACAGTACGAGTCATCTACTGCCAACGGTGTCGGTGCCTGCGTCGTGGATGGCATCGTTGTTGATCTTCCGGTGTACAAATGGTGTTGCAAAATCATGGAACGAGCGGGAAAGCCGCACACGTAACTGAAAATTCATTATTGAAATCGAATTCGCACAACTGCAAAGCATGATATAGTTGTATCGTTTCACATTTACTGGGATCTGTAGGATATGATCACAGTCTTTTCCGTCAACACACGCGATATATATTAGTAGCAAAAGTATGCCGTATCAGACGACGGCATTTTTAGTTCTTATTCAATAGAAACCTACCCAATTACTGCAACCCTGTTATTACACCGACCATCAGTGAAATGGCCATGGACGAGACTATCCTCGTGGCACCCGACGTTGGTTCGTCCGTGGGGGGTGTTATGACATTCACACCATTGTTGTTGGGCTCTGATGGGGGGTTAGTCCTTTCATCGGTAGGCGCCATCGTTTGATTGTTGTCGATGGTCACATATTCTTCCTCTGGTACGCTTGGGGTAGTGGGCGGGGAGGCATCCGTATCCGTATCATTTACGGAAGACATTCCCTTCGATAGAGTCAACTCGGGGTGTCTCCCTTGCGTATCCTCGCTCGAGTAAAACTTATCCCCGTCCCCTACTAGATCTGGATCACTGGCACCAATCATGAACGACAATCGTTCCGAGGATTGCAATGTTCGGGATATATCAATCACTGGTACATCCGTATTAGGTCCCGTTAAAGCATATGTCAAGGCATCCGACACATCTATGCAAATGACGTCGGTCGAGGACGATACTTCAAAGGAAGTCATGACACCACCTACGCAGTCATCCGGCATGGTGAATCCGACAAAGTCTTCCTCTGTAGAGAGAGATTCAATGTCGGTGTCGTCCAGCAGTTCCGGCAAGAGCATACACACGGAATAGGTGCGATTATCATCCCCGTCTTCTCCTCCTGGTACCGGTTCTCGTTCCAAACACATGACGGCGACAACAGGTTCTTGGTCTTCCACCAATATGAGTTCGGCCGTATCAATGGGGAAGGTCAAGACAGAATAAGTTGTTGCCGAAACCGAAATGTACCCTTCCTCGCCCGCTGTATTGTTGACGACAGACGACGTCGTGTTACCGACACTAAAGGTGGCATCTCCATCCGAGGCGATCGTGACCATAGTAGCGTTGACATCCGGGCGATCAATGTCAACGGGCCCATCCAGATCGTCGTCGTCGTCAGTCAAGTTGTCCATACCAGAAGTGTATTCTTCATAAACTTCCTCAACTTCTTCGTTTTCTTCCTCTGTATCTGTCCAATTGCCCAATCCCTCCAACTCGCCACTACCAAATCCATCATCGAATATGTTATCCTGGGATGAGGGAACGTTGGTAAAGGGAGAGACTATCGGACCGTCATCTGCTGCCTGTTTTTGTGATACCACCGCCGGTGCCGCTTGGCGAGTCTGGTGGGGTCTGGCAGAAACATTGTTCCACCATGAGCATGTTGTACATAGTAAGAGGAAGAACAATGGTGTAGTCACCGTCAAGAGATGATGCGTCATTATGATATTGACTGTGATTGTCTACTTGGATAATTGGGTTGGTTGTATACTGCTCTAGACACTGAAATTCTACGGTTCCAAGTAGTTTGGTGATGAGAATCGTGTTTTCCAAAACAAAACAGAAAATGGAATAAAGTTTTTCGACTGGATGCTGAAACAGAGAGAGAGAAAGAGATCGTGTGAAACGAGACGAAAAGCAGAGGGAGATGGGTGATGGTATCATAGATGGTAGAGTGTGGGTACCAAGTGAGGTCTGTTGAAAAAGAAAATACCTGTCATTCGTGACCGAAAACTGTAAGTCAGTTCCACTAAACTTATTACCGGTGATGTTATTTAAAGTTATCACCGGTTTTGATGTGATCGCAGTACAGCATTGTGGTGGTCATTTGCTTCCATAATTGTTTCAAAGACTCTGCCTCATTTCCCTTGGAACAGAAGCGGAGACATCTCTCTATGATACCCCTCGAACCAGCTCCCTCCTTCTGCTACTACAAGTAGTCTACCTAGCTAGCGGACGGCGAAAGACGAGGTGATGGATGCAATGGTCGTCGGATGATTGTCCCACTATCATACATACTACTTAGTAGTACGTATTTTACGTATTGATGTACCTCTAGGTAATACTCGTACATACTTCGAAGTACTCCGTCTCACTTCTATATTCCTATTGAGGATGCCGTGCCAGTCAGAAAACAAAAATGAAGCGTGCCGAGCTGTGTAGACCTCCTAGGATTTCTACAGGGGATGGCGCGACTCATTTTTATATGACCCGGCTCGTTTTTTATGAATATTTAGAAGAATGCTCGACAACTGTTTCAAAAAGCATTAGAGAAACTAAATTTTTCATTTCAAGTTGTGACAACATCAACAAAAGGAAACAGAACTCTATCAGAGACTATTATTGAAAGCATCAATCAACCAAGATGTCGAGTGGATACGTGCTTGCCTCTGCAGTTACATCCAACGATAGTGGCAATTGGTTTTGTCGTTCCAGAACTTTTTTTTTCATGTGAGGGATTGTGTAGTCGTTGTCTCCTCTTTGGTTGATGACCTGATTCATCACACTCTGCAGTGTCAACCAAATTCGATTGAGTTTCTTGGCTGGATAGTTCTTGTAAGTTTCTTCTACCATCTCAATCAATTCAAGAGCGTCCTTTGGAGCTGTCTGGTAGTATCTTGACTGTAGAGAATTGAAAAAGCCAAGATCATTCACATTCAAATCTGGTGACTGTGCCGGTTGTGTGTACAGCTTCACAGCAGTTGGATCTCCAAACAGTTCTGTGACCTTTGCTGCAAACAACGGATCGTCATCTGGTAGATGAGCTTTGGCACCGTCTTGCTGCAATATAATGTTGTTGTCTATTGGCATCTTCTTCTTCACGTCCGGTGACACAAAATTAAAAAGCATATCTCGGTACAAATCCCTATCATGTTGACGTTACACCACTTTAGATCTCCTGGTTGGTGACCATGGCTTGCTCTCACATACATGTCGATTTCTCCTACTGGATAGATTCCAATTAGTCCATCAAACTCCTGTCTCGTTGTATGATTGAATCTTGGTCTTGCAAGAGCGGAAAGAAACATGACTTTAGTGATGTGACTCTTGTGGGACACTGATATTGCCTTAGGCGGTGGCTCGTCTTGGGTCACAATACACCGAAGCCCGTCCCGTACAAGAAAGAACCATTTTTCATCAATATGAATCTCGTTATACATGCTCTTGAACGTCATTTCAGCCACAGAATTGATAGTGTTCTTGTCGATCTTTGCGATGCAGTGAAACAGCCGATTGAGGCGATGATCATCGTTCAACTTCGGCTTCAAAGCCATGGTATGAACCTTCAGTTTCTTCGACTGTTTCATTCTCCAGATGGTCATAACTGGAATACCAACAGCTCCAGCAAGAGATCTGATGGTTCTTCTAGCGGTAGGATCAATATTCTTGATCTCTTGCAACAGCATGTCTCGGTCATGCTTCGGGTTTCTTCCAGAATTTTCGAACTTCGTAGTAAATGCCGTTTCTGGAACGTTTGCAAGAAGAGAGACAGGGTCAAGAGGGGTATTGGGTTGATATCCCGGTATTTGCTTCAGCGTTGAATACCACAGATTAGCAACAGTTCTTGGATGGATTTTGTGTGTTTCGCCAACAGCTTTAAAACTTCCGTAAGGTAAAATTTCTCGCGACACCCTCACCACGCACGCCATGAATACATCTTTTTTCAGCTTTTCGGTCATCGCAACCCTCTTTTTCCTTGTTGTCACCATTTTCAAAGTTGTTGCTTATATTCAGAGGAAAGAGATTTGTGCTGGTGTGATCGTCGAATTTTCACTTGCTGGGGAGATCCGTAAGAAAAAGGGTGGATTGTTGGCGGCTTCCTTACTTTGAACGGCTCAACGGACTGAAAGACTTAATAATTCTAAATATAATATAATCATGGAAATATAGCTTATAATGTGAATTTAAAGATGATAACAGCCATATGTTCTAAGTAGCTTGTTGGCATTTAAAGTTGTGAAAGTGTAATATAGAAGTGAGACGGAGTAATTTGTAATAACACACCTTGTCGGAGTTGACGGCGCGACCTTCTAAAGACAGGCGTAACAGTTTGCGAACGCCGGATAACCGTTCAGGTAGTTTCAAAGCGCATTAGTATGTAGACTAGGATGATATGATACATTCTCGCGCATCCTCGAGGTAACATTGCAGCGGCCGCCACCTTGTCGGAGTTGACGGCGCGACCTTCTTAAGACAGGCGTAACGGTTTGCGAACGCCGGATAACCGTTGAGGTAGTTTCAAAGCGCATTAGTACGTACGGTACCGGTAGTATGATATGATACATTGAATCGGCAGTACGACCGGTAGTAGAGTAACGTACCGGTAGTCAACCACGACGTACTGCGGTAGGTAGAGTCGTAGTAGTAACAGTAAATCCAATGAAAGACGAGACAGAAACTTTTGTTGTTTCCTCCTCCCTCTTGAACATCATCATTCCCACAACCTTCATCCACCAAGTTTTCCTCTGCGTTTTGAAGAATCCCCCTTTCACCTTCTTCAAGTAATCTTTGAGATGGACGAACACGAAAACAGTTTCCGGTCGTCGACGACCGATGGAAACAACAATTCAATCAAAAAGCAAAAGACAAGAAGTATCCTTACCGCTACGGTGATGAAATACGATTGCTGGATTATGGAAGTCAAGATTGACAAAGAGGACTATGAAAACATACAAGAAATTGTCCAAATGAGAAAATCGGATGGTACTCCAATCGAAGATGCTGTGACCGATGTGGCGGTCGTCGATCGTATGGATGGACTATATCGGGTAAGAAGATTGAGGTTACGCGACGAATTGGAAGAAGATGATACAGGTTGGTATGACCAGCCTCATCTTCCAATTTCTGTTTGCAACTTGGATGCATTACGTGAAATGGTTATAACGGGTACTCAAATCGAAACCTTCTTTTCGGAGGATGACGACCCCGATTACTCCAAGGTCATTCCCAACCTCCAAAAACTTCAGCTCGAATCGATGCCACGACTTCGATGTCTCCCCTCAAACCTTGGATCTTTTTCCGAGCTGCAAATACTCGAACTTACGAAACTACCCATTGATGCTCTTCCTGATAGCTTGTCATCATTGGCGGGAAGTCTCCGAACATTGAAGATAACATGGTGCCGGAATTTGACTCTTCTCCCTGAAGGGTTCGGGCAGCTTCACAGTCTCCAACATCTAGAAACATTTGGAACACCAATACAGCGTCTACCAGACAATTTTGGAAACCTAGAGAGGCTTCAACGCCTGGAAATGGAGTTTCAACATTTGAAGCAATTACCGTCAGGATTTAACAACTTGACAAACGTTTGGACTCTCACAACTGGAAGAGGTGCGTTCAACTTTCCGGTCCCTCACCCTCTAAATCTGAGTCACGTGGCAACCTCTGTCTACAACATTCACCGGTTTGATCAATCATCAACTATGAAACATCTGAATTTGGATTGCCCTTGTGACAACAACAACAACAACACAGAGGCTTCAGTAACAGATGCTGAGCTCCATCACCTTAGCACTTGGAGCAATCTTGTGAGCTTGATTGTCAATTTTTTTGGAAGTGATACCTATGAGTACACATTGCCAAAAGGGTTGTTTTCTAGTTTTTCAGAACTAAAGCGTTTAAGAGTGGGTTGTACTGCAGAACAGAAGCTTGCAATCTACGTCGATGAAATCCCATGTTTGAAGAAGCTGGAATACCTAAATTTGATAAACTGCATTCTAAAGCCAGCACAGTCGCTTGAGGATCCAGAGCCACTACAGAATCTCAATTCAATCCATCTTTATGGCATAAAGGGTGGCTTGGAACTACTATCAGAAATAAGGGCACCGTTCTTGAAAAAATTGAATTTTGAGGATTGCGTTGGCATGGACGATCTCATGTTTGCCCATCTTTGCATCAGCTGGTTTCCGCACTTGAAAAATCTTCGATCCATAGAAATGGCACGCTGTTCCATTGCCAATATCCAACCTGAGCACTTACATTATCTTGGGAAAACAGATTTGGTTTCCATTGGCCTACGAGATAACCCAATTTTTCGTGGTTCTAAAAATGATTTGGAGAGTAAGCTGCTTCCACTGGTCCAACACTGCCAATTTCTATGTGATTTTGGAGGTGAAGATGTGCCGTCGAATGTTGCATACCACCTTTGTTTGAACTCTCTCCGACGTCGTGTAATGGGAGAGCAGAGAATATGCCCCAAAGGTCTTTGGGCATTGATATTTGAGAAGGCTCTCGTCAAAGCCACTAGGAGTTTCAGCCTTTACAACGAAGAGCACTTTAGTCAAGCAGATGCAATTTATGCCATGATGAAAGAACGTGCAGTAACGGAACTTTATGGCTGACTCCTCTCATCTTTCAGTTTGGCGCATCCTTTCTTTTCGTCGGGACCAAATAATCGGAACAACAAAAAGACAACATGTATCTGATGTAGTCATAATGGGAGTGAAAGCCATGCGCAGTATCCCTGGGGACCATTGGTTTTGACCACTCCAAGTAGTTGTTTGTCTCTCCAGAACCTTTTTATAATATGTACCCTAGTCGTTCCACACTTGTCATTTTCTTTTCTTTTGAAAGGCGTTACTTAGCTGATCGAAGTTCGAAGATACTGAGGAGCAGTTATCTTTCTGTTTTGAGTCGGAAGTATCACAAACCTCAATTGAAGTTCTCTCGAGATTTTCATGACGGTAAGCGTAAGGAAAGGCTGTCAAAGTAAGGAGTGACTTTCACCAATCACAACAATAAGGAGGAGTGGAGCGAAGCACAAGCAATATACGGTCTCTTAAAGGAAGTTGCAATACCAGAACTGTTTGGCTGATTCTTCTAATCTTTTAGGTCGTGAGATGGTGTTATCATCAACTCAAACAAGGGACATGATCAAAACAAATGCACGATAATGATTTTAATTGATTTATTTGTTCGACCAACTTGTGTGCAAAAAGACACACAATCATTTTGAATATTGGCAGTCACATACTCTGTCGTATCGCGGTGTTAACCCTCCGCGGCATTCACTGGAAACTACACGAGAGAATAACGTAGAGATAAATCCATGCCTTTCAATGCTCTCGTGACATTGCGTATGTCTACTCCAGGTCTCGTCTCAATTCGCGTATGTCTACTTCAGGTCTCGTCTCGTCTCAATTCAGAGTGGAAAGGAAGGTATTGTATCGCCTTTGCCCTTGGTAATCCCGTTGAGAATTATCTTCCGCAGATCTCAAAGAATTGTCTTGCCATGGTCGAGTTTGGAATCTCATTCCACCGTGACTGTGTGTGTGTGTGTTTGACAATCGAGATCTTTTCTGCAGGAGCCTCCATGTTGGAGCAATCACTTGATAATAAAGTTAAATCTGCCGAAAACGTGGATTCAGATTTTTTTGCGTATGGCATCTGCGAAGCAGCTTTGTTGGGATTATCTCTATAAAATGCGCCCATTCCGCTTTCATCTCACTTTTCCAACGCGTCCCATGCAACCATTGCCAACTTTTTGAAGCAAAAGTGATAATCGCTCTTTTCCCCTCAGCTGGTAGCCACGAAGCAGTCGATATGCTTTTTATGTTTGGAAACTTGTCGTCTATTGCCGAGTGGATGGCACGGATCTTGAGATGTAATAGAGGCACATCCCCTTCATTTTCTTTTTTAAAAAGAGCAAACATCCTCCTGCCATCACCATGCAAGTAGGAACGAGAAAATGACTTTCGTGCATCGTCTATCTCTCATCCTTGACCGAATTCGAACTGAAGTGTTGCTTCCATTTACTGTTAAGGAAGATTCATGGATCGTATCGAACGGTGAAAGAGTGAAAAGTCGATGCCATAGTGTCGACAATTTCCAGGTCTCAAATCATCGGAGTTCATGAAAGATGAAACCACAAACATCTCATCGTACCATTGCGTACGACAAAATGTACAAACGATCCACTAGAAATCTTGCTTCTGTGAATAGCGAGCATGACAGTAGTGTTGCGTCATGCTGTAAGAGGAGCTCGGAGTTGTGAACACCGGAGTACCGGTAGTAGGTGCCCACCAGCGATGCTAATAGGTACGACTAGTACGACTAAACTGGCATCATACCTACCAAATCTCGTTCCGTACATTGACTGTGAGCCTGTCAGTCCAACCATCCTCGACTACATACTACGAGTACTTCGTACTTGTGATACATTCAACTCTGGTCTTGTGTCTGTCCTCCATCCGTCTACGGCTCGAATCCCGACTCCAAACACTATGATAGCTACTAGCTCTAGTAGAGTAGGCGGACAAGACCCGAGCATGCACAATATCATGCACTTCCCTTGCTTGCACGACTCTGTACTACCTACGACAGTAGGTAGTAGACCGTGGAGTCGAACGGAGGATGACAAGACACAAGCGTGCCGGTAGAATCGGTATCATACATACGCCTGCACACCTATGGCTTGTACTGTAGTAAAAAATCCCCGAAAGAGAAGATTGTAATTTTTTGTTTGTGAAACGCCTCTTGTCATCATTGATCATCATCATCGTGCTGCGTTGGCCACCGTAATCCGAGTGGTACAATAGAAAACTTCAACGGCACGCGATGTTGAGAACCTTCACGATCTTCCATTTCATAACGCAAGGATGGAAAATGCCATTTCCTGCTGTGCTGCTGTCATAATTCAATTGACGCTATCTATTGTCTGCTTCGAATTTCTTTTTTCTTTGTGACAGTAACTATTATTTCGAGATGGAGGCAAACGGAAACAACGTCCAATCGTCGAAGAACGAAAGTAACACCCCATCAATCAAAATACAAAAGACGAGAAATATACTTACCGCTCTGACACCATGGAAATCTCCATTCAAGATTGACGCAGAGGACTACGAAAACATACAAGAGATTCTCAGATTAAAAATCTCTGATGATGCACCACTCTCATATGCTGTGTGCGAATTAGCGGCTATCGACCCTTACACTGACCAATATCGAGTCGAAGGCTTAAGGTTACTTGACCATAGTAACACAGAAACATTTTGGTATACCCAGCCTCAACTTCCAAATTCTCTTCGCAACTTGGATGCATTGACAGAAATTGAGATATGTGGCACACAAATCGAAACCTTGTTTTCAGAGGATGACGACGCCGACTATCCTAAGGTCATTCCAAATCTCCGTATTCTTAAACTTGAATCCATGCCTCGACTACAATGCCTTCCCTCAAACCTTGGATCTTTCACAAAGCTGAAAAAACTTACACTAACAGGACTCCTTATTGATGCTCTTCCAGATAGTTTGTCATCATTGGGGGGAAGTCTCAAAGCAGTGGTGATAAGAGATTGTGAGAACTTGACGCATCTCCCTGATGGGTTCGGACAGCTTCACAGTCTCAAACGCTTCGTAACCTACAAAACACCAATCCAGCATCTACCAGACAATTTTGGAAACCTAACAAACCTTGAAGAGCTGGAAATGGAGTTTCATCATTTGACACAACTACCACCAGGATATACCAACTTGACAAATCTTCATACTCTCGACACTGGAACAGTTGCCTTTAACTTCCCAGTACCTCATCTTCCAAATCTTGATTATGTGATAAGCTCTGTGTACAAAATTCACCAGTTTGCTCAAACACCAAATGTGACAGAACTGGATATGTCTTACTATTGTGACAACGACACACATGCTTCAGTGTTGGATCTTGATCTCATGCACCTCAGCACTTGGAGCAATCTTGTAAGCTTGGCAGTCACACTCTTTGGTCATCCATTTGAGTACACATTGCCAAAAGGTTACATATGACCCCAGCATATATCGGACAGCAGACGAAGGCGAGAAAGCAACCCCAAGAGCGTCGACTGTGCACGGGCATCCAAACGTGAGCATTCAAGATCCAAGTGTAATAGTAACGAGTAAAGGACGAACCTCCAAACCACCAGATTGGCATCGAAACTTCACGGCCCTACCCGCACAAATTGATCCTCTTGAACAACACAAATACCAGGAGACTGACCAGCTAAAAGAACTGGAGGATCCAATAGTATTCGCTGCGTCGACTAATCCAGACATCATGTACAGACATGAAGCCATGCAGGAACCCGACGCGCCACAATTCAGAGAAGCGATGGTGAAAGAAGTCATAGACCACTTGAAGAACCGACATTTCGTTGTCATTCCTCGTTCGCAAGTGCCTGGCAATCTGTGCACAAGTTGGTTTCCTCATTTGAAAAAGCTTCAATCCTTAAGCGTCAATAAGTGTCCCATTGCCAATATTCGACCTGATCATTTCCAGCATCTTGGGGAAACAAATGTTTGCTCTATTGACCTTAAAGATAACCCGATTGTTCATGGCTCGGACGGTGAGTTGGAGCAAAAGCTTCTTCCACTGGTCCAACACTGTAAGTTTCTCTGTGATTTTTCATTTACATTTAAAGTGCCTTCAAGGGTTGCATACCACCTTTGCTTGAACTCTGCACGACATTTATTTCTAATTGGAAAACGAAGAATTATTGCCAAGGGTTTGTGGGCATTTATATTTGAGAAGGCTGTTGAAGCCACGAGGGGCGGCACCTATTACAACAAGACTCAGTGGAGCCAGGCACAAGCAATATATGGTCTCTTAAAGGAATTTGCAGTTACAGAGATTTGTGGTTGATGCCTTTCGTGTCATTAAGTCATCTCACATCCCGGCATGGTGCTGTCATCAACCCAAAAGAAGGGATTTGATCAAAAGAAATGCCTGATAATATTTTCTTGATTCATTAAAGCCACCTTGAGTAAAGGACACACAATTGTTCTGGCAGTCTCTACATTTTCCTGAATTAAATCCGCACATCTTTGCCGTTTTGGGATGTAACCCGCCATCGATGGACTGGTAGTTTGTCCAAGAATGAAATAATATCATTTTATCTGTTTCTTTCACAGTATTAGCAGCACTCTTCTCTAGAACTGGTAATGTATTAGGACATATGAAGAATCTCCAGGGGTACTCGGTGCTGGGAAACGAGAGACTACATGCACTTCCCCTGCGTGGGTTGTGTCTGACCGACACCTGCTGGACAAAGGTATGATATGTCTCAGCCAACTTGATCTGAAGGGTAGGAGCCAGGTCGGCAAAAGTATAGTAAGTTATAGTGTCCAAGCGGTTCATCACCACATCAAACTCAAACATTGTATCAAGGCGAATTCCGTGGATGGCAACTATGCGATATTTGGCTTCATATTCCGCCTGACGGTGGAACGGGGTGACTTGAAGAAATGAAAACTTGCTGTTCGTGTTGTTCGAACAACGACGAAGCCACCCCGCTATATTTGCCAAATCTGTGGACTTTACCTGAAAGGACTTGTATAATTGCTTGCGGCGACATGATTCCCCCCTTTGTGAAGTTGTTGACAGTGGAAAGGACTTGTATAATTGCTTGCGGCGACATGATTCCCCCCTTTATGAAGTTGTTGACAGTGGAATGGAAAGCGAATACAATTGATATCTTCATTCATTATCACCATGGCTTACAATCGGAGGTCATGGTAATTGTGTGGTTGTTGTTTGCAAGAATCCTGTCAAAGGCACCCTTGGAGGCTGCTTTTTGATCATCTTTGAACTTTTTCCAACGTGTTCACTGTTGACTTTCAAATAAATTCTTGCTTATGAACCAAGTATCGACTTTCTGCAAGTCGCGTTCCGAAACAACGACAGAAACGATAGGATTGGACGTACGTAGCGACATGATGGATGGGCTTCCTCATCGATGTATCGTCGTCGTCGTCAGACGAGACTCTGTCTATTTTCCTTGGAAGACTTGGATCGTTTGGTTCGGATAGTGCGAGCGGCGATGGTTTCCAAAATTTTGGGTCGGTATTTGTAGGCCCTCCAAACGTTTTATCAAGATGCCAGATACACCAACATGTACTGTACCGCACGGTTTCTTCGGGTGACGACGCCATACGTAACGACAGTGCTTTCTTCTTTCTGTAGACGTCTTTCTTCCACAAATTGTCGAAACTTTGTTTTTGCTTCTTGTTTCTTTGCTGCAGTTGCTGTTGTTTCTTCTATGATATATGTGGTTCGATGATTTGGTCGGTTTGTGTTCTGTGAAAAGCAAAACAAAATGAAGCGTGCTACAAAGCGAGGCCCTGTCTTCGAGCGCTTTCACAACACAACTACCCGGTATCTCCTACTACCAGAGCGAAGTTTTCCGCCCAAAATTGAGAATTGTCATCTGTAGAACGCCTCTGTTGCCTTTGATCTCGGCCGGTTGTCTCACGAGGAGCAGACTACTAGCTAGGTGATAGCTATTATACCATTTTTTCATTTTTTCTTTCATACGCAGTCAATCACCATCAGTCAGTCAGCCAATCAATCAATCAATCAATCAATCACATCAATCACATCAATCACATCAATCATCATCATCATCATCATCATCATCATCATCATCATCATCAATCGTTTTCTTCGATTGGACATACTAGCTAGCTAGCTAGCTAGCAAAAGATCACACCTGCCAACGACGGGAAACTCAAATCGTATGTAGGCATGATGCGCCTGCCCGACTTTACAGTTAATACCACCTTCAGATGGCGCGGTGACCGGTGGGCTCGTATCATACTTACAGTTCGTAGTCGTAGTATCCTACCAGTCGTATCATAACACGTCACTACCGGTATCGTACGTATTGATGACTGTGATGACTGTGACCGCACTGTCGTATTCGAATGCAACAGAACTTGACTGTGATGAGAGCAATCATCACAACATTCTTCTACTGATACTCTGTGGTCTCATCAACTACCATTTGCTGAAGTTTAAGGCTCTCTTTGATTCTTTGACAGTGAGTACTATCTACAGTCAAGATGGAGAAAAACGGAAACAACTTCCAGTCGTCAACGAACGATAGTAGCACCCCATCTATTAAAAAGCAAAAGAGAAGAAATGTCCTGAAGCTTCCATACAAGAATGGTGTCTGGAAAAAGGATATCAAGATTGATGAAGAAGACTTCGAAAACATACAAGACATTATCAAATTAAGAACCTCGGATGGAACTTCAATCGAAGATGCTGTGATCAAAGTAACAGCTAGCGATCCTTTTTTCACTTCCAAATATCGAATTACATGCTTAAAGTTACGTGACAATGGTGACGCAGAAACATTTTGGTATGACCAACCTCAACTTCCACATTCACTTTGCAACTTGGATGCATTAAGAGATATGACTATAGTGGGTACTCAAATCGAAACGCTGTTTTCAGAAAATACAGACCGAAACTACAGGAGAGAAATTTCAGTTTATGAACTTTCGTTGGTGTCCATGCCTCGACTCCAATGTCTTTCCTTCAACCTTGTATCGTTTCCGAATCTCCAATCCCTTTTTCTTGAATCCCTGCCCCGACTACCATGTCTTCCATCAAATATTGGATCTTTTGCAAAGCTGAAAAAACTTCAACTAATGAAGCTTCCCATCGATTCTCTGCCGAAAAGCTTGTCATCATTGGTGGAAAGTCTCGAAACACTGGTTATAAGATATTGTAAGAACCTGACGCATCTACCTAAAGAATTTGGACAGCTTCGTAGTCTCGAAGCTCTTGAAATCCGTGGAACACCAATACTTGAGCTACCAGAAAGTTTTGGGAACTTAAACAGCCTTCAATATCTGAAAATGGAGTTTCATCACCTGACAAAACTACCACCAAGCTTTGACAACTTGACAAACCTTCAGACTCTGAACCCTGGAAGTGACACGTTCAACTTTCCAGTGCCACATCTTCCACATCTTAAAAATCTGGTAACCTCTGTCTACAATCTTCAACACTTTGATCAAGAACGGACTGTGAAACATTTCATGTTTGATCATTTTGGTGACAACACCACAGAGACTAAATTGGTTCATTCTGGTCTCATTAATGAGCGGGATTGGAACCGACAGATCCCATTGGCAATCAAATCTAAAGGCGGAACGCATGAGTACATGCTGCTCCAAAGCTCCTTTTCTAGTTTTCCAAAGTTGACCCGTTTCCGATTGGCATGTGGCATGGGACAGAATTTTACAATTTACTTTGATGAAATCCCAGGTTTGAAGCAGCTGGAACATCTTGATTTGATCGGTTTTACTCTGCTAAAGTCAGCACGGACACTTCAAGATCCAGCGCCTGTACTGAATCTCAAGTCAATTTCTTTATGTGATATCAAGGGTGACTTGGAACTATTATCCGAAATACGTGCACCATTGTTGGAAATGCTGTATTTAGAGGATTGTTCTAGCATGGACGATGTCATGTTTGGCCATCTTTGCACAAACTTGTTTCCGCATTTGAAAAATCTTCAATCCCTAAATCTTATACGCTGTTCCATTTCCAATATCCAACCTGAGCATGTGAAGCATCTAGGGAAAACAAATATTTGTTCCATCAACCTAAAAGATAACCCAATTTTGGATGGTTCTGAAAACGAGTTGGAGAAAAGGCTGCTTCCCCTTGTCCAAAACTGTCAATATCTCAGTGATTTTGGAGGTGAAGATGTGCCAAGAATTGTTTTGCACCACCTTTGTTTGAACTTTATCCGACGCCATGTACTGGAAGGGCAGAGAATATGCTCCAAAGCTCTCTGGGCATTAATTTTTGACAATGCTATGATAGGCATGAAATGTTCTAGATTATGTTCCAGGGTTGAGTGGGAATTGTGTGAACCAGGAGTAATCTATTTCCTGTTGAAGGAACGAGCAGCAACAGAACTGTATGGCTAATGCTCTCGATGGTTATTATACTAACGAAACAAGTATGAATATCAGATGTACTGCTATTTCGTACTGTTGGTTTACAAAAAATTGGAATGTTGGCACACTATCGTCATTGAGAAAGGAACAATTCATTGACTGTGAGATAGATGAAGGTTGAGATTCCGGCCACGAACTGCTAGCTAGTAGCTAGCTAGAATGTGGCTTACTTGGCAACATCAATCGAGACAACGACAACATTTTTCGAGAACCATATTATATTTGACTTTCTGACTGAGTTGTGTTATTAGTTGGTGCGAACCTTCACACCTGCAAACAAAGGTACTGTTTGGTTTCGGAGGAAATGGCATCGTGCACGATTATTTGGGAAAAGAGTTCTTTAGTGAAATATTATTCAAATAATGGCGAAATGGATGCTGCCTCCATAATTCCTTTTTGTTTTCCTTGCTTGGTTGAATAACATATTTTCGTTGACGAATCATATTAGTTTTGTCTGTTTTTTATGTGTAATTGCAAGAATTGATGTTCCAATCGTTGTTGGATGCGAGCATCTTCTCTCCGAAAGAGCATTCCCATGTTTCGTTTCCACATCGTTTTCTCTTCGTGCAAATTGTTGCTTTACTCGTTGAGTGTTCGTTGTCGACCCTTCTTGTTGTTCTTCTTCCTTGCTCACTTGCATGAATGATTGAAAGATCTTTGTTATTCTCCCACCAATCTATCTCTCGTTGTTGCTGCTGTTCGGAAACCTTTCATCTTAGCTACCATAGCTAGGTTGTGAGTGTTGGTTGTGGATTCTGTTGTTCACTCTCCTTTTATACTCGGAGTACTGTTGTATCATACGTCGTGTTGACAGTGAGTGGCTCGTTTGCTACTACAAACGTACGTGCAAAATACCACTACGATGAAATAATGATGTCGCTGTTGTTGTTCAAGTCTTCAAGTACGAGCGTACCGTATCATGACGACACCTTCGCTTACAGTTTACTGTACGTCGTAAATACCGTGATGATTCTCCATGACAGCAACTGCCGTTTCCACAGAGTCACTGTTGTAATTGAGGATGGAAAGCTTGTTCTTCATCAATGTTTCAAAATGAAGAAACAATTCCTCACTGGTCGTACTCTTGAATTTGTCCTGAGATTTGGAACCAACTGAGTATCGCCCCTCATTCATGGACTTCATATTCACTGGAGCTGTGGGAGCTTGCAGGCATTTCCAACGTGCAATTACCAATTTGTTGCGTGTGTTGAGCTCATCTTTATCCAATTCAGAAGGGTCCAGAACCACCGCATACAATGAAAAATGAATAAACAGTCCAGAATCGAATATCAACCGAATGGTGTGTGAACGATTCAAAATTTGTCCCAAACCTCATGGCAACTATGCTTGCAAGGAATTCCGTTCCTTTCATATTCACAGCAGCGGTATTTCATCGTATTATGGTTTTTGTCAACAGACACGATCCTTACACGTTGAAAGACTGGCAGCAGCCGCCCTTGCATATTACGGGTACCCGAGTACAGAACCCACCACTTGTGTTCACAGAAACGGCAAGAAATGTAACTCTCCGACTCAACCATTGCCTGCAGTAACAGCCATGGCAATGGATAACGAATGGCAATGGCAGAATCGATTTCCGATGTATAATTACAAACAACGGCAGTGGCAGTTGCGGGCGAATCGCAATGGCAATATCGATGGCGGACGAGTCGCAACGGTGAAATGGATGTGCGATATACTACGTGGGTACAACGACAAGCACCAACGGCAATGGCGACCGAATCATAATGGCGATTGTAGTGGATATAGCATAGCGAATTGCAATGGCAACGGTAGTGGCAATAGCAGTGATCGCAATGACAATGGCTATAGAATTGGCAGTTGGCAGGAATGATAGCAGCACGTATGATACCTACCGTAGTCTCTAACAGTAAAGAGAGTGGCCATTGGCCATTAGCGATTTGCGTATTTGAATCTCGAATTGCAAGTTGGCAGGTCAAGCCGGCCGGGTCAGTTCATCAAGATGACGTAGATTTCTTCGTTTCGACGTAAAAAATAACAGTAAAAAATATTATGTAATCGACACAACGTAATACTTCGTATTTTCGAATGCAACCACTCTTGGTTCAGCGCACTCTTTTCTTCCTTCGTTGACAGATGGTGTTGTTGGTGAAGTCTACTCGTTTGTGCCTCTCTTTCTTTGAGTACTATCCAAGATGGTGGAAATCAGACGCAATCTACAGTCATCGACGAACGATGATGAAATTAACCATCCAGTCAAAAAGCAAAAGATAAGAAATGTCCTTACAGCTCTCACAATCCCATACGATCGTAACAAACCGCGACTCAAGATTGACGAAGAGGACTTCGAAGACGTCCAAGAGATTCTCAAACTAAGAATTTTCTGATGGTTCATCAATCGAAGGAGCCGTGTACGATGTAGCGACTGTCGGAACTTACAGTGGCCAATATCGCGTCACAGAATTGAGGTTACGTGACAGTGGTGAGACAGAAACATTTTGGTATGACCAGCCGCATCTTCCAAATTCTCTTTGCAACTTGGGTGCATTGACAAAAATTGAGATCTATGGCACACAAATCGAAACCTTGTTTTCAGAGGATGACGACGCCGACTATCCTAAGGTCATTCCGAATCTCCGTATTCTTAAACTTGAATCCATGCCTCGACTACAATGCCTTCCCTCAAACCTTGGATCTTTTACAAAGCTGAAAAAACTTACACTAACAGGACTCCTTATTGATGCTCTTCCTGATAGCTTGTCATCATTGGCGGAAAGTCTCCGAACATTGAAGATAACATGGTGCCGGAATTTGACTGGTCTCCCTGAAGGGTTCGGGCAGCTTCACAGTCTCCAACATCTAGAAACATTTGGAACACCAATACAACATCTACCAGACAATTTTGGAAACCTAGAGAGGCTTCAACGCCTGGAAATGGATTTTCAACATTTGAAGCAATTACCGTCAGGATTTAACAACTTGACAAACGTTTGGACTCTCACAACTGGAAGAGGTGCGTTCAACTTTCCGGTCCCTCACCCTCTAAATCTGAGTCACGTGGCAACCTCTGTCCACAACATTCACCGGTTTGATCAATCATCAACTATGACACATCTGGATTTGGATTGCCCTTGTGACAACAACAACAACAACACAGAGGCTTCAGTAACAGATGCTGAGCTCCATCACCTGAGCACTTGGAGCAATCTTGTGAGGTTGAATATCAATTTTTTTGGAAGTGATACCTATGAGTACACATTGCCAAAAGGGTTGTTTTCTAGTTTTTCAGAACTAAAGCGTTTAAGAGTGGGTTGTACTGCAGAACAGAAGCTTGCAATCTACGTCGATGAAATCCCATGTTTGAAGAAGCTGGAATACCTAAATTTGATAAACTGCATTCTAAAGCCAGCACAGTCGCTTGAGGATCCAGAGCCACTACAGAATCTCAATTCAATCCATCTTTATGGCATAAAGGGTGGCTTGGAACTACTATCAGAAATAAGGGCACCGTTCTTGAAAACATTGAATTTTGAGGATTGCGTTGGCATGGACGATCTCATGTTTGCCCATCTTTGCATCAGCTGGTTTCCGCACTTGAAAAATCTTCGATCCATAGAAATGGCACGCTGTTCCATTGCCAATATCCAACCTGAGCACTTACATTATCTTGGGAAAACAGATTTGGTTTCCATTGGCCTACGAGATAACCCAATTTTTCGTGGTTCTAAAGATGATTTGGAGAGTAAGCTGCTTCCACTGGTCCAACACTGCCAATTTCTATGTGATTTTGGAGGTGAAGATGTGCCGTCGAATGTTGCATACCACCTTTGTTTGAACTCTCTCCGACGTCGTGTAATGGGAGAGCAGAGAATATGCCCCAAAGGTCTTTGGGCATTGATATTTGAGAAGGCTCTCGTCAAAGCCACTAGGAGTTTCAGCCTTTTCAACAAAGAGCACTTTAGTCAAGCAGATGCAATTTATGCCATGATGAAAGAACGTGCAGTAACGGAACTTTATGGCTGACTTTTCTCATCTTTCAGTTTGGCGCATCCGTCTCTTATCCTTTCTTTTCGTCGGGACCAAATAATCGGAACAACAAAAAGACAACATGTATCTGATGTAGTCATAATGGGAGTGAAAGCCATGCGCAGTATCCCTGGGGACCATTGGTTTTGACCACTCCAAGTAGTTGTTTGTCTCTCCAGAACCTTTTTTAAAATTTGTACCCTAGTCGTTCCACACTTGTCATTTTCTTTTCTTTTGAAAGGCGTTACTTAGCTGATCGAAGTTCGAAGATACTGAGGAGCAGTTATCTTTCTGTTTTGAGTCGGAAGTATCACAAACCTCAATTGAAGTTCTCTCGAGATTTTCATGACGGTAAGCGTACGGAAAGGCTGTCAAAGTAAGGAGTGACTTTCACCAATCACAACAATAAGGAGGAGTGGAGCGAAGCACAAGCAATATACGGTCTCTTGAAGGAAGTTGCAATACCAGAACTGTTTGGCTGATTCTTCTAATCTTTTTGGTCGTCAACTCAGACAAGGGACATGATCGAAACAATGTTCGACCAATTTGTGCAAAACGACACACAACGATTTTGAGTATTGACAGTCACATACTCTGTCGTATCGCGGTGTAACCCTACGTGGCATTCACTAGAAACTACACGAGAGAACAACGTAGAGATAAATCCATGCCTTTCAATACTCTCTTGACATTGCGTATGTCTATTCCACGTCTCGTCTCAATTCAGAGTGGAAAGGAAGGTATCGTGTCGACGTAGCCCTTGGTTATCCCGTTGAGAATTATCTTCCGCAGATCTCAAAGAATTGTCTTGCCATGGTCGAGTTTGGAATCTCATTCCACCGTGACTGTGTGTGTGTTTGACAATCGAGATGTTTTCTGTAGGAGCCTCCATGTTGGAGAACTCACTTGATAATAAAGTTAAATCTGCCGAAAACTGTGGATTCATATTTTTTTGCGTATGTCATCACATGCGAAGCTTTGCCGGGATTATCTCTCCAAAATGCGCCCATTTCGGCTTTCATCTCACTTTTCCAACGCGTCCCATGCAACTATTGCCAACTTTCTGAAGCAAAAGTGATAATCGCTCTTTTTCTCTCAGCTGGTAGCCACGAAGCAGTCGATATGCTTTTTATGTTTGGAAACTTGTCGTCGATTGCCGAGTGGATGGCACGGATCTTGAGATGCAATAGTGGTACTACATCCCCTTCATTTTTTTTTAAATAGCATACATCCTCCTGCCATCACAATGCAAATAGGAACGAGAAAATGACTTTTGGTGCATCGTCTATCTCTCAGCCTTGACCGAATTCGAACTGAAGTGTTGCTTCCATTTACTGTTAAGGAAGATTCATGGATCGTATCGAACGGCGAAAGAGTGAAAAGTCGATGCCATAGTGTCGACAATTTCCAGGTCTCAAATCATCGGAGTTCATGAAAGATGAAACCACAAACATCTCATCGTACCATTGCGTACGACAAAAAAATGTACAAACGATCCATTGCTTCTGTGATAGCGAGCATGACAGTAGTGTTGCGTCTTGCTGTAAGAGGAGCTCGGAGTTGTGAACACCGGAGTACCGGTAGTAGGTGCCCACCAGCGATGCTAATAGGTACGACTAAACTGGCATCATACCTACCAAATCTCGTTCCGTACATTGAGCCTGTCAGTCCAACCATCCTCGACTACATACTCTACTACTCCGAGTAATTCGTTCTTGTGATACATTCAACTCTGGTCTTGTGTCTGTCCTCCATCCGTCTACGGCTCGAATCCCGACTCCAAACACTATGATAGCTACTAGCTCTAGTAGAGTAGGCGGACAAGACCCGAGCATGCACAATATCATGCACTTCCCTTGCTTGCACGACTCTGTACTACCTACGACAGTAGGTAGTAGACCGTGGAGTCGAACGGAGGATGACAAGACACAAGCGTGCCGGTAGAATCGGTATCATACATACGCCTGCACACCTATGGCTTGTACTGTAGTAAAAAATCCCCGAAAGAGAAGATTGTAATTTTTTGTTTGTGAAACGCCTCTTGTCATCATTGATCATCATCATCGTGCTGCGTTGGCCACCGTAATCCGAGTGGTACAATAGAAAACTTCAACGGCACGCGATGTTGAGAACCTTCACGATCTTCCATTTCATAACGCAAGGATGGAAAATGCCATTTCCTGCTGTGCTGCTGTCATAATTCAATTGACGCTATCTATTGTCTGCTTCGAATTTCTTTTTTCTTTGTGACAGTAACTATTATTTCGAGATGGAGGCAAACGGAAACAACGTCCAATCGTCGAAGAACGAAAGTAACACCCCATCAATCAAAATACAAAAGACGAGAAATATACTTACCGCTCTGACACCATGGAAATCTCCATTCAAGATTGACGCAGAGGACTACGAAAACATACAAGAGATTCTCAGATTAAAAATCTCTGATGATGCACCACTCTCATATGCTGTGTGCGAATTAGCGGCTATCGACCCTTACACTGACCAATATCGAGTCGAAGGCTTAAGGTTACTTGACCATAGTAACACAGAAACATTTTGGTATACCCAGCCTCAACTTCCAAATTCTCTTCGCAACTTGGATGCATTGACAGAAATTGAGATATGTGGCACACAAATCGAAACCTTGTTTTCAGAGGATGACGACGCCGACTATCCTAAGGTCATTCCAAATCTCCGTATTCTTAAACTTGAATCCATGCCTCGACTACAATGCCTTCCCTCAAACCTTGGATCTTTCACAAAGCTGAAAAAACTTACACTAACAGGACTCCTTATTGATGCTCTTCCAGATAGTTTGTCATCATTGGGGGGAAGTCTCAAAGCAGTGGTGATAAGAGATTGTGAGAACTTGACGCATCTCCCTGATGGGTTCGGACAGCTTCACAGTCTCAAACGCTTCGTAACCTACAAAACACCAATCCAGCATCTACCAGACAATTTTGGAAACCTAACAAACCTTGAAGAGCTGGAAATGGAGTTTCATCATTTGACACAACTACCACCAGGATATACCAACTTGACAAATCTTCATACTCTCGACACTGGAACAGTTGCCTTTAACTTCCCAGTACCTCATCTTCCAAATCTTGATTATGTGATAAGCTCTGTGTACAAAATTCACCAGTTTGCTCAAACACCAAATGTGACAGAACTGGATATGTCTTACTATTGTGACAACGACACACATGCTTCAGTGTTGGATCTTGATCTCATGCACCTCAGCACTTGGAGCAATCTTGTAAGCTTGGCAGTCACACTCTTTGGTCATCCATTTGAGTACACATTGCCAAAAGGTTTATTTACAAATTTCACCAAGTTGAAGGAACTTTATTTAAGTTGTAGCAAATGTCAAGCACTTGGGGTATATATCGATGAACTCCCATGTTTGTTGCAACTGAATAAAATGCAATTGAATGATTGCGTGCTGAAGTCCATAGACGCTCTTGCCCATCCAGTGACCTTACTGAATCTCAACTCAATCGATCTACGTAATATGAAAGGTGGTTTGGAATTGCTATCAGCAATCAGGGCACCATGCTTGTCATCGATCTATTTGAATGATTGCTCTACTATGGACGATGTCATGTTTGGCAATCTGTGCACAAGTTGGTTTCCTCATTTGAAAAAGCTTCAATCCTTAAGCGTCAATAAGTGTCCCATTGCCAATATTCGACCTGATCATTTCAAGCATCTTGGGGAAACAAATGTTTCCTCTATTGACCTTAAAGATAACCCGATTGTTCATGGCTCGAACGGTGAGTTGGAGCAAAAGCTTCTTCCGCTGGTCCAACACTGTAAGTTTCTCTGTGATTTTTCATTTACATTTAAAGTGCCTTCAAGGGTTGCATACCACCTTTGCTTGAACTCTGCACGACATTTATTTCTATTTGGAAAACGAAGAATTATTGCCAAAGGTTTGTGGGCATTTATATTTGAGAAGGCTGTTGAAGCCACGAGGGGCCGCACCTATTACAACAAGACGCAGTGGAGCCAGGCACAAGCAATATATGGTCTCTTAAAGGAATTTGCAATTACAGAGATTTGTGGTTGATGTCTTTTGTGTCATAAAGTCATCTCACATCCCGGCATGGTGCTGTCATCAACTCAAAAGAAGGGATTTGATCAAAAGAAATACCTGATAAAGTTTTCTTGATTCATTAAGACCACCTTGAGTAAAGGACACACAATTGTTCCGGCAGTCTCTACATGTTCCTGAATTATATCCGCACATCTTTGCCGTTTTGGGATGTAACCCGCCATCGATGGACTGGTAGTTTGTCCAAGAATGAAATAATATCATTTTATCTGTTACTTTCACAGTATTAGCAGCACTCTTCTCTAGAACTGGTAATATATTAGGACGTATGAAGAATCTCCAGGGGTACTCGGTGCTGCGTTACGAGAGACTACATGCACTTCCCCTGCGTGGGTTGTGTCTGACCAACACCTGCTGGACAAAGGTATGATATGTCTCAGCCAACTTGATCTGAAGGGTAGGAGCCAGGTCGGCAAAAGTATAGTAAGTTATAGTGTCCAAGCGGTTCATCACCACATCAAACTCAAACATTGTATCAAGGCGAATTCCGTGGATGGCAACTATGCGATATTTGGCTTCATATTCCGCCTGACGGTGGAACGGGGTGACTTGAAGAAATGAAAACTTGCTGTTCGTGTTGTTCGAACAACGACGAAGCCACCCCGCTATATTTGCCAAATCTGTGGACTTTACCTGAAAGGACTTGTATAATTGCTTGCGGCGACATGATTCCCCCCTTTGTGAAGTTGTTGACAGTGGAAAGGACTTGTATAATTGCTTGCGGCGACATGATTCCCCCCTTTATGAAGTTGTTGACAGTGGAATGGAAAGCGAATACAATTGATATCTTCATTCATTATCACCATGGCTTACAATCGGAGGTCATGGTAATTGTGTGGTTGTTGTTTGCAAGAATCCTGTCAAAGGCACCCTTGGAGGCTGCTTTTTGATCATCTTTGAACTTTTTCCAACGTGTTCACTGTTGACTTTCAAATAAATTCTTGCTTATGAACCAAGTATCGACTTTCTGCAAGTCGCGTTCCGAAACAACGACAGAAACGATAGGATTGGACGTACGTAGCGACATGATGGATGGGCTTCCTCATCGATGTATCGTCGTCGTCGTCAGACGAGACTCTGTCTATTTTCCTTGGAAGACTTGGATCGTTTGGTTCGGATAGTGCGAGCGGCGATGGTTTCCAAAATTTTGGGTCGGTATTTGTAGGCCCTCCAAACGTTTTATCAAGATGCCAGATACACCAACATGTACTGTACCGCACGGTTTCTTCGGGTGACGACGCCATACGTAACGACAGTGCTTTCTTCTTTCTGTAGACGTCTTTCTTCCACAAATTGTCGAAACTTTGTTTTTGCTTCTTGTTTCTTTGCTGCAGTTGCTGTTGTTTCTTCTATGATATATGTGGTTCGATGATTTGGTCGGTTTGTGTTCTGTGAAAAGCAAAACAAAATGAAGCGTGCTACAAAGCGAGGCCCTGTCTTCGAGCGCTTTCACAACACAACTACCCGGTATCTCCTACTACCAGAGCGAAGTTTTCCGCCCAAAATTGAGAATTGTCATCTGTAGAACGCCTCTGTTGCCTTTGATCTCGGCCGGTTGTCTCACGAGGAGCAGACTACTAGCTAGGTGATAGCTATTATACCATTTTTTCATTTTTTCTTTCATACGCAGTCAATCACCATCAGTCAGTCAGCCAATCAATCAATCAATCAATCAATCACATCAATCACATCAATCACATCAATCACATCAATCATCATCATCATCATCATCATCATCATCATCAATCGTTTTCTTCGATTGGACATACTAGCTAGCTAGCTAGCTAGCAAAAGATCACACCTGCCAACGACGGGAAACTCAAATCGTATGTAGGCATGATGCGCCTGCCCGACTTTACAGTTAATACCACCTTCAGATGGCGCGGTGACCGGTGGGCTCGTATCATACTTACAGTTCGTAGTCGTAGTATCCTACCAGTCGTATCATAACACGTCACTACCGGTATCGTACGTATTGATGACTGTGATGACTGTGACCGCACTGTCGTATTCGAATGCAACAGAACTTGACTGTGATGAGAGCAATCATCACAACATTCTTCTACTGATACTCTGTGGTCTCATCAACTACCATTTGCTGAAGTTTAAGGCTCTCTTTGATTCTTTGACAGTGAGTACTATCTACAGTCAAGATGGAGAAAAACGGAAACAACTTCCAGTCGTCAACGAACGATAGTAGCACCCCATCTATTAAAAAGCAAAAGAGAAGAAATGTCCTGAAGCTTCCATACAAGAATGGTGTCTGGAAAAAGGATATCAAGATTGATGAAGAAGACTTCGAAAACATACAAGACATTATCAAATTAAGAACCTCGGATGGAACTTCAATCGAAGATGCTGTGATCAAAGTAACAGCTAGCGATCCTTTTTTCACTTCCAAATATCGAATTACATGCTTAAAGTTACGTGACAATGGTGACGCAGAAACATTTTGGTATGACCAACCTCAACTTCCACATTCACTTTGCAACTTGGATGCATTAAGAGATATGACTATAGTGGGTACTCAAATCGAAACGCTGTTTTCAGAAAATACAGACCGAAACTACAGGAGAGAAATTTCAGTTTATGAACTTTCGTTGGTGTCCATGCCTCGACTCCAATGTCTTTCCTTCAACCTTGTATCGTTTCCGAATCTCCAATCCCTTTTTCTTGAATCCCTGCCCCGACTACCATGTCTTCCATCAAATATTGGATCTTTTGCAAAGCTGAAAAAACTTCAACTAATGAAGCTTCCCATCGATTCTCTGCCGAAAAGCTTGTCATCATTGGTGGAAAGTCTCGAAACACTGATTATAAGGGATTGTAAGAACCTGACGCATCTCCCTAATGAATTTGGACAGCTTCGTAGTCTCGAAGCTCTTGAAATCTGTGGAACACCAATACTTGAGCTACCAGAAAGTTTTGGGAACTTAAACAGCCTTCAATATCTGAAAATGGAGTTTCATCACCTGACAAAACTACCACCAAGCTTTGACAACTTGACAAACCTTCAGACTCTGAACCCTGGAAGTGACACGTTCAACTTTCCAGTGCCACATCTTCCACATCTTAAAAATCTGGTAACCTCTGTCTACAATCTTCAACACTTTGATCAAGAACGGACTGTGAAACATTTCTTGTTTGATTATTTTGGTGACAACACCACAGAGACTGAATTGGTTCATTCTGGTCTCATTAATATGCGGGATTGGAACCAACAGATCCCATTGGCAATCAAATCTAAAGGCAGAACGCATGAGTACATGCTGCTCCAAAGCTCCTTTTCTAGTTTTCCAAAGTTGACCCGTTTCCGATTGGCATGTGGCATGGGACAGAATTTTACAATTTACTTTGATGAAATCCCAGGTTTGAAGCAGCTGGAACATCTTGATTTGATCGGTTTTACTCTGCTAAAGTCAGCACGGACACTTCAAGATCCAGCGCCTGTACTGAATCTCAAGTCAATTTCTTTATGTGATATCAAGGGTGACTTGGAACTATTATCCGAAATACGTGCACCATTGTTGGAAATGCTGTATTTAGAGGATTGTTCTAGCATGGACGATGTCATGTTTGGCCATCTTTGCACAAACTTGTTTCCGCATTTGAAAAATCTTCAATCCCTAAATCTTATACGCTGTTCCATTTCCAATATCCAACCTGAGCATGTGAAGCATCTAGGGAAAACAAATATTTGTTCCATCAACCTACGAGATAACCCAATTTTGGATGGTTCTGAAAACGAGTTGGAGAAAAGGCTGCTTCCCCTTGTCCAAAACTGTCAATATCTCAGTGATTTTGGAGGTGAAGATGTGCCAAGAATTGTTTTGCACCACCTTTGTTTGAACTTTATCCGACGCCATGTACTGGAAGGGCAGAGAATATGCTCCAAAGCTCTCTGGGCATTAATTTTTGACAATGCTATGATAGGCATGAAATGTTCTAGATTATGTTCCAGGGTTGAGTGGGAATTGTGTGAACCAGGAGTAATCTATTTCCTGTTGAAGGAACGAGCAGCAACAGAACTGTATGGCTAATGCTCTCGATGGTTATTATACTAACGAAACAAGTATGAATATCAGATGTACTGCTATTTCGTACTGTTGGTTTACAAAAAATTGGAATGTTGGCACACTATCGTCATTGAGAAAGGAACAATTCATTGACTGTGAGATAGATGAAGGTTGAGATTCCGGCCACGAACTGCTAGCTAGTAGCTAGCTAGAATGTGGCTTACTTGGCAACATCAATCGAGACAACGACAACATTTTTCGAGAACCATATTATATTTGACTTTCTGACTGAGTTGTGTTATTAGTTGGTGCGAACCTTCACACCTGCAAACAAAGGTACTGTTTGGTTTCGGAGGAAATGGCATCGTGCACGATTATTTGGGAAAAGAGTTCTTTAGTGAAATATTATTCGAATAATTGCGAAATGGGTGCTGCCTCCATAATTCCTTTTTGTTTTCCTTGCTTGGTTGAATAACTTATTTTCGTTGACAGATCATATTAGTTTTGTCTGTTTTTTATGTGTAATTGCAAGAATTGATGTCCCAATCGTTGCTGGATGCGAGCATCTTCTCTCCGGAAGAGCTTTCCCATGTTTCGTTTCAAAATCGTTTTCTCTTCGTGCAAATTGTTGCTTCACTCGTCGAGTGTTCATTGACGACCCTTCTTGTTGTTCTTCTTCCTTGTTCACTTGCATGAATGATTGAAAGATCTTTGTTATTCTCCCACCAATCTATCTCTTGTTGTTGTTGCTGCTGTTCGGAAACCTTTCATCCTAGTTACCGTAGCTAGGTTGTGAGTGTTGGTTGTGGATTCTGTTGTTCACTCTCCTTTTATACTCGGAGTACTGTTGTATCATACGTCGTGTTGACAGTGAGTGGCTCGTTTGCTACTACAAACGTACGTGCAAATGCCGGTAGGATGAAATAATGATGTCGCTGTTGTTGTTCAAGTCTTCAAGTACGAGCGTACCGTATCATGACGACACCTTCGCTTACAGTTTACTGTACGTCGTAAATACCGTGATGATTCTCCATGACAGCAACTGCCGTTTCCACAGAGTCACTGTTGTAATTGAGGATGGAAAGCTTGTTCTTGATCATTTTGGTGACAACACCACAGAGACTAAATTGGTTCATTCTGGTCTCATTAATGAGCGGGATTGGAACCGACAGATCCCATTGGCAATCAAATCTAAAGGCGGAACGCATGAGTACATGCTGCTCCAAAGCTCCTTTTCTAGTTTTCCAAAGTTGACCCGTTTCCGATTGGCATGTGGCATGGGACAGAATTTTACAATTTACTTTGATGAAATCCCAGGTTTGAAGCAGCTGGAACATCTTGATTTGATCGGTTTTACTCTGCTAAAGTCAGCACGGACACTTCAAGATCCAGCGCCTGTACTGAATCTCAAGTCAATTTCTTTATGTGATATCAAGGGTGACTTGGAACTATTATCCGAAATACGTGCACCATTGTTGGAAATGCTGTATTTAGAGGATTGTTCTAGCATGGACGATGTCATGTTTGGCCATCTTTGCACAAACTTGTTTCCGCATTTGAAAAATCTTCAATCCCTAAATCTTATACGCTGTTCCATTTCCAATATCCAACCTGAGCATGTGAAGCATCTAGGGAAAACAAATATTTGTTCCATCAACCTACAAGATAACCCAATTTTGGATGGTTCTGAAAACGAGTTGGAGAAAAGGCTGCTTCCCCTTGTCCAAAACTGTCAATATCTCAGTGATTTTGGAGGTGAAGATGTGCCAAGAATTGTTTTGCACCACCTTTGTTTGAACTTTATCCGACGCCATGTACTGGAAGGGCAGAGAATATGCTCCAAAGCTCTCTGGGCATTAATTTTTGACAATGCTATGATAGGCATGAAATGTTCTAGATTATGTTCCAGGGTTGAGTGGGAATTGTGTGAACCAGGAGTAATCTATTTCCTGTTGAAGGAACGAGCAGCAACAGAACTGTATGGCTAATGCTCTCGATGGTTATTATACTAACGAAACAAGTATGTATATCAGATGTACTGCTATTTCGTACTGTTGGTTTACAAAAAATTGGAATGTTGGCACACTATCGTCATTGAGAAAGGAACAATTCATTGACTGTGAGATAGATGAAGGTTGAGATTCTGGCCACGAACTGCTAGCTAGTAGCTAGCTAGAATGTGGCTTACTTGGCAACATCAATCGAGACAACGACAACATTTTTCGAGAACCATATTATATTTGACTTTCTGACTGAGTTGTGTTATTAGTTGGTGCGAACCTTCACACCTGCAAACAAAGGTACTGTTTGGTTTCGGAGGAAATGGCATCGTGCACGATTATTTGGGAAAAGAGTTCTTTAGTGAAATATTATTCAAATAATGGCGAAATGGATGCTGCCTCCATAATTCCTTTTTGTTTTCCTTGCTTGGTTGAATAACATATTTTCGTTGACGAATCATATTAGTTTTGTCTGTTTTTTATGTGTAATTGCAAGAATTGATGTTCCAATCGTTGTTGGATGCGAGCATCTTCTCTCCGAAAGAGCATTCCCATGTTTCGTTTCCACATCGTTTTCTCTTCGTGCAAATTGTTGCTTTACTCGTTGAGTGTTCGTTGTCGACCCTTCTTGTTGTTCTTCTTCCTTGTTCACTTGCATGAATGATTGAAAGATCTTTGTTATTCTCCCACCAATCTATCTCTCGTTGTTGCTGCTGTTCGGAAACCTTTCATCTTAGCTACCATAGCTAGGTTGTGAGTGTTGGTTGTGGATTCTGTTGTTCAGTCTCCTTTTATACTCGGAGTACTGTTGTATCATACGTCGTGTTGACAGTGAGTGGCTCGTTTGCTACTACAAACGTACGTGCAAAATACCACTACGATGAAATAATGATGTCGCTGTTGTTGTTCAAGTCTTCAAGTACGAGCGTACCGTATCATGACGACACCTTCGCTTCCAGTTTACTGTACGTCGTAAATACCGTGATGATTCTCCATGACAGCAACTGCCGTTTCCACAGAGTCACTGTTGTAATTGAGGATGGAAAGCTTGTTCTTCATCAATGTTTCAAAATGAAGAAACAATTCCTCACTGGTCGTACTCTTGAATTTGTCCTGAGATTTGGAACCAACTGAGTATCGCCCCTCATTCATGGACTTCATATTCACTGGAGCTGTGGGAGCTTGCAGGCATTTCCAACGTGCAATTACCAATTTGTTGCGTGTGTTGAGCTCATCTTTATCCAATTCAGAAGGGTCCAGAACCACCGCATACAATGAAAAATGAATAAACAGTCCAGAATCGAATATCAACCGAATGGTGTGTGAACGATTCAAAATTTGTCCCAAACCTCATGGCAACTATGCTTGCAAGGAATTCCGTTCCTTTCATATTCACAGCAGCGGTATTTCATCGTATTATGGTTTTTGTCAACAGACACGATCCTTACACGTTGAAAGACTGGCAGCAGCCGCCCTTGCATATTACGGGTACCCGAGTACAGAACCCACCACTTGTGTTCACAGAAACGGCAAGAAATGTAACTCTCCGACTCAACCATTGCCTGCAGTAACAGCCATGGCAATGGATAACGAATGGCAATGGCAGAATCGATTTCCGATGTATAATTACAAACAACGGCAGTGGCAGTTGCGGGCGAATCGCAATGGCAATATCGATGGCGGACGAGTCGCAACGGTGAAATGGATGTGCGATATACTACGTGGGTACAACGACAAGCACCAACGGCAATGGCGACCGAATCATAATGGCGATTGTAGTGGATATAGCATAGCGAATTGCAATGGCAACGGTAGTGGCAATAGCAGTGATCGCAATGACAATGGCTATAGAATTGGCAGTTGGCAGGAATGATAGCAGCACGTATGATACCTACCGTAGTCTCTAACAGTAAAGAGAGTGGCCATTGGCCATTAGCGATTTGCGTATTTGAATCTCGAATTGCAAGTTGGCAGGTCAAGCCGGCCGGGTCAGTTCATCAAGATGACGTAGATTTCTTCGTTTCGACGTAAAAAATAACAGTAAAAAATATTATGTAATCGACACAACGTAATACTTCGTATTTTCGAATGCAACCACTCTTGGTTCAGCGCACTCTTTTCTTCCTTCGTTGACAGATGGTGTTGTTGGTGAAGTCTACTCGTTTGTGCCTCTCTTTCTTTGAGTACTATCCAAGATGGTGGAAATCAGACGCAATCTACAGTCATCGACGAACGATGATGAAATTAACCATCCAGTCAAAAAGCAAAAGATAAGAAATGTCCTTACAGCTCTCACAATCCCATACGATCGTAACAAACCGCGACTCAAGATTGACGAAGAGGACTTCGAAGACGTCCAAGAGATTCTCAAACTAAGAATTTTCTGATGGTTCATCAATCGAAGGAGCCGTGTACGATGTAGCGACTGTCGGAACTTACAGTGGCCAATATCGCGTCACAGAATTGAGGTTACGTGACAGTGGTGAGACAGAAACATTTTGGTATGACCAGCCGCATCTTCCAAATTCTCTTTGCAACTTGGGTGCATTGACAAAAATTGAGATCTATGGCACACAAATCGAAACCTTGTTTTCAGAGGATGACGACGCCGACTATCCTAAGGTCATTCCAAATCTCCGTATTCTTAAACTTGAATCCATGCCTCGACTACAATGCCTTCCCTCAAACCTTGGATCTTTCACAAAGCTGAAAAAACTTACACTAACAGGACTCCTTATTGATGCTCTTCCTGATAGCTTGTCATCATTGGCGGAAAGTCTCCGAACATTGAAGATAACATGGTGCCGGAATTTGACTGGTCTCCCTGAAGGGTTCGTGCAGCTTCACAGTCTCCAACATCTAGAAACATTTGGAACACCAATACAGCGTCTACCAGACAATTTTGGTAACCTAGAGAGGCTTCAACGCCTGGAAATGGAGTTTCAACATTTGAACAATTACCGTCAGGATTTAACAACTTGACAAACGTTTGGACTCTCACAACTGGAAGAGGTGCCTTCAACTTTCCGGTCCCTCACCCTCCAAATCTGAGTCACGTGGCAACCTCTGTCCACAACATTCACCGGTTTGATCAATCATCAACTATGACACATCTGGATTTGGATTGCCCTTGTGACAACAACAACAACAACACAGAGGCTTCAGTAACAGATGCTGAGCTCCATCACCTGAGCACTTGGAGCAATCTTGTGAGGTTGAATATCAATTTTTTTGGAAGTGATACCTATGAGTACACATTGCCAAAAGGGTTGTTATCTAGTTTTTCAGAACTAAAGCGTTTAAGAGTGGGTTGTACTGCAGAACAGAAGCTTGCAATCTACGTCGATGAAATCCCATGTTTGAAGAAGCTGGAATACCTAAATTTGATAAACTGCATTCTAAAGCCAGCACAGTCGCTTGAGGATCCAGAGCCACTACAGAATCTCAATTCAATCGATCTTTATGGCATAAAGGGTGGCTTGGAACTACTATCAGAAATAAGGGCACCGTTCTTGAAAACATTGAATTTTGAGGATTGCGTTGGCATGGACGATCTCATGTTTGCCCATCTTTGCATCAGCTGGTTTCCGCATTTGAAAAATCTTCGATCCATAGAAATGGCACGCTGTTCCATTGCCAATATCCAACCTGAGCACTTACATTATCTTGGGAAAACAGATTTGGTTTCCATTGGCCTACGAGATAACCCAATTTTTCGTGGTTCTAAAGATGATTTGGAGAGTAAGCTGCTTCCACTGGTCCAACACTGCCAATTTCTATGTGATTTTGGAGGTGAAGATGTGCCGTCGAATGTTGCATACCACCTTTGTTTGAACTCTCTCCGACGTCGTGTAATGGGAGAGCAGAGAATATGCCCCAAAGGTCTTTGGGCATTGATATTTGAGAAGGCTCTCGTCAAAGCCACTAGGAGTTTCAGCCTTTTCAACAAAGAGCACTTTAGTCAAGCAGATGCAATTTATGCCATGATGAAAGAACGTGCAGTAACGGAACTTTATGGCTGACTCCTCTCATCTTTCAGTTTGGCGCATCCGTCTCTTATCCTTTCTTTTCGTCGGGACCAAATAATCGGAACAACAAAAAGACAACATGTATCTGATGTAGTCATAATGGGAGTGAAAGCCATGCGCAGTATCCCTGGGGACCATTGGTTTTGACCACTTCAAGTAGTTGTTTGTCTCTCCAGAACCTTTTTTATAATATGTACCCTAGTCGCTCCACACTTGTCATTTTCTTTTCTTTTGAAAGGCGTTACTTAGCTGATCGAAGTTCGAAGATACTGAGGAGCAGTTATCTTTCTGTTTTGAGTCGGAAGTATCACAAACCTTCTCTCGAGATCTTATGACGGTAAGTGTAAGGAAAGGCTGTCAAAGTAAGGAGTGACTTTCACCAATCACAACAATAAGGAGGAGTGGAGCGAAGCACAAGCAATATACGGTCTCTTGAAGGAAGTTGCAATACCAGAACTGTTTGGCTGATTCTTCTAATCTTTTAGGTCGTGGGACGGTGTTATCATCAACTCAAACAAGGGACATGATCAAAACAAATGCACGATAATGATTTTAATTGATTTATTTGTTCGACCAACTTGTGCAAAAAAGACACACAACGATTTTGAATATTGGCAGTCACATACTCTGTCGTATCGCGGTGTAACCCTCCGCGGCATTCACTGGAAACTACACGAGAGAATAACGTACAGTTGAATCCATGGCTTTCAATGCTCTCTTGACATTGCGAATGTCTATTCCACGTCTCGTCTCAAATCAGAGTGGAAAAGGAAGGTATTGTGTCACCATTGCCCTTGGTAATCCCGTTGAGAATTATCTTCCGCAGATCTCAAAGAATTGTGTTGCCATGGTCGAGTTTGGAATCTCATTCCACCGTGACTGTGTGTATGTGTGTGTGTGTTTGATAATCGAGATATTTTCTGTAGGAGCCTCCATGTTGGAGAACTCACTTGATAAAAAAGTTAAATCTGCCGAAAACTGTGGATTCATATTTTTTTGCGTATGTCATCATATGCGAAGCTTTGCCGGGATTATCTCTCTAAAATGCGCCCATTTCGGCTTTCATCTCACTTTTCCAACGCGTCCCATGCAACTATTGCCCACTTTCTGAAGCAAAAGTGATAATCGCTCTTTTTCTCTCAGCTGGTAGCCACGAAGCAGTCGATATGCTTTTTATGTTTGGAAACTTGTCGTCGATTGCCGAGTGGATGGCACGGATCTTGAGATGCAATAGTGGTACTACATCCCCTTCATTTTTTTTAAAATAGCATACATCCTCCTGCCATCACAATGCAAATAGGAACGAGAAAATGACTTTTGGTGCATCGTCTATCTCTCAGCCTTGACCGAATTCGAACTGAAGTGTTGCTTCCATTTACTGTTAAGGAAGATTCATGGATCGTATCGAACGGCGAAAGAGTGAAAAGTCGATGCCATAGTGTCGACAATTTCCAGGTCTCAAATCATCGGAGTTCATGAAAGATGAAACCACAAACATCTCATCGTACCATTGCGTACGACAAAATGTACAAACGTAATAATAATAAAATCTATTTTATGGCTATGCCAACTACTAGCTACCAGCAGTTCCGTATCTAAGAAGTTGTACAAACGATCCATTGCTTCTGTGATAGCGAGCATGACAGTAGTGTTGCGTCTTGCTGTAAGAGGAGCTCGGAGTTGTGAACACCGGAGTACCGGTAGTAGGTGCCCACCAGCGATGCTAATAGGTACGACTAAACTGGCATCATACCTACCAAATCTCGTTCCGTACATTGAGCCTGTCAGTCCAACCATCCTCGACTACATACTCTACTAATTCGTTCTTGTGATACATTCAACTCTGGTCTTGTGTCTGTCCTCCATCCGTCTACGGCTCGAATCCCGACTCCAAACACTATGATAGCTACTAGCTCTAGTAGAGTAGGCGGACAAGACCCGAGCATGCACAATATCATGCACTTCCCTTGCTTGCACGACTCTGTACTACCTACGACAGTAGGTAGTAGACCGTGGAGTCGAACGGAGGATGACAAGACACAAGCGTGCCGGTAGAATCGGTATCATACATACGCCTGCACACCTATGGCTTGTACTGTAGTAAAAAATCCCCGAAAGAGAAGATTGTAATTTTTTGTTTGTGAAACGCCTCTTGTCATCATTGATCATCATCATCGTGCTGCGTTGGCCACCGTAATCCGAGTGGTACAATAGAAAACTTCAACGGCACGCGATGTTGAGAACCTTCACGATCTTCCATTTCATAACGCAAGGATGGAAAATGCCATTTCCTGCTGTGCTGCTGTCATAATTCAATTGACGCTATCTATTGTCTGCTTCGAATTTCTTTTTTCTTTGTGACAGTAACTATTATTTCGAGATGGAGGCAAACGGAAACAACGTCCAATCGTCGAAGAACGAAAGTAACACCCCATCAATCAAAATACAAAAGACGAGAAATATACTTACCGCTCTGACACCATGGAAATCTCCATTCAAGATTGACGCAGAGGACTACGAAAACATACAAGAGATTCTCAGATTAAAAATCTCTGATGATGCACCACTCTCATATGCTGTGTGCGAATTAGCGGCTATCGACCCTTACACTGACCAATATCGAGTCGAAGGCTTAAGGTTACGTGACTATGGTGACACAGTACGATCTTGGTATACTCAGCCTCATCTTCCAAATTCTCTTTGCAACTTGGATGCATTGATAAAAATTGAGATATGTGGCACACAAATCAAAACCTTGTTTTCAGAGGATGACGACGCCGACTATCCTAAGGTCATTCCGAATCTCCGTAACCTTAAACTTGAATCGATGCCTCGACTACAATGCCTTCCGTCGAACATTGGATCTTTTTCAAAACTGCAAAAACTTACACTAACAGAACTCCTTATTGATGCTCTTCCTGATAGCTTGTCATCATTGGTGGAAAGTCTCAAAGCAGTGGTGATAACATATTGTGAGAACTTGACGCATCTCCCTGATGGGTTCGGACAGCTTCACAGTCTCAAACGCTTCGTAACCAACAAAACACCAATTGAGCATCTACCAGACAATTTTGGAAACCTAACAAACCTTCAAGAGCTGGAAATGGAGTTTCATCACTTGACACAATTACCACCAGGATTTACCAACTTGACAAATCTTCATACTCTCGGCACTGGAACAGTTGCCTTTAACTTCCCAGTACCTCATCTTCCAAATCTTTATTACCTTACAACCTCTGTGTACAACATTCACCAGTTTGCTCAAACACCAAATGTGGGAGAACTTGATATTTGTTGCCACTGTGACAACGCCACAGAGGCTTCGGTGTTGGATCTTGAGTTCAGTCATCTCAGCACTTGGAGCAATCTTGTAAGCTTGGCAGTCACACTCTTTGGTCATCCATTTGAGTACACATTGCCGAAGGGTTTATTTACGAATTTCACAAAGTTGAAGGATCTTTTTTTGGGTTGTAGCAAGAGTCAAGCACTTGGGGTATATATCGATGAACTCCCATGTTTGTTGCAACTGAATAAAATGCAATTGAATGATTGCGTGCTGAAGTCCATAGAAGCTCTTGCCCATCCAGTGACCTTACTGAATCTCAACTCAATCGATCTATGTAATATGAAAGGTAATTTGGAATTGCTATCAGCAATCAGGGCACCGTGCTTGTCATCGATCTATTTGAATGATTGCTCTACTCTGGACGATGTCACCTTCGGCAATCTGTGCACAAGTTGGTTTCCTCATTTGAGAAAGCTTCATAGCTTATTTGCTAGACGTTGTTCCATTGCCAATGTTCGACCTGATCATTTCCAGCATCTTGGGGAAACAGATGGTCTCTTCATATACCTTGAAGGTAACCCCATTTTTCATGGCTCAGAAAGTGAGGTGGAGAGAAAGCTTCTTCCATTGGTCCAACACTGTAAGTTTCTCTGTGATTTTTCATTTATGTTTCAATTGCCTTCGAGGGTTGCATACCACCTTTGTTTGAACTCTGCCCGACGTTCCATTGTATCGGGAGAACAAAGAATAATTGCCAAGGGTTTGTGGGCATTTATATTTGAGAAGGCTGTTGAAGCCACGAGGGGCCGCACCTATTACAACAAGGCGCAGTGGAGCCAGTCACAAGCAATACACGGTCTCTTACAGGAATTCGCAGTAACTGAGATTTATGGATGATGATTTTTGTGTCATCTCACATCCTGGCATGGTGCTGTCATCAACTCAAAGAACGGGACATGATCAAAAGAAATACCTGATAATATTTTCTTCATTTATTATTAGACCATCTCGAGTAAACAACACACAATTCTTGTGGCAGTCTCTACATGCTCCTGAGTTACATCAGCACATCTTTGCCGTTTTGGGTTGTAGCCTGCCATCAATTGACTGGTTGTATGTCCAATGATTGAAGAATTGACTGTAAAGAACATCAGAACATCATTTCATCTGTTACTTTCGAAGTATTTGCCTGGCTCTTCTCTTGTAGACGTGGAAATAGGAAGAAATCTATGTTTGCTCAAAAACATATTATACAAGTGTTTGACTGCACTCGTTTCTAAATACAGGCCAACTGTTTCTTCATAATAGATAGCCACTGCGGTGGAAGCATCAGTGTTGTTTATCTGTGTGGTATGAGAGAGTGTTTTTGCCAATCATTGTTCTGTCTTCCTGTTAATTAAAAATCTATTCCTTACACTACTCAGTCTAGGTAGGTACCGTACTTACAGTTGGTACTAATACTTCAAACTAACAGTAATCTACCTAGTATGGCTGGATTATTTTGGAAGCTTGTCGCCGTAGGAATACGTACACCTGGTAGTGTCTGGACTTAGACCGTCTTTTGGATCTTTTGATATCCCGCCGCCGGACAGATCGATTCAGTAGTGCATCTACGAAAAAATTGATGACAACAAAAACATTTTCTTTCTATCATAGAAAAGACGTTTTCTCTATAGCCAACTCTGATCAATAAGCCTCGACTCTTCTAATCTGCTTCATATATCCTTTGGAAGGATATATGTTGGCGGGGCCGATTGGCGCGATGGTTTTGCCATTGACAGATGACGCACCAAAGGTCACAAAGGAAATTCTGGGGCACGCGTTGGAACTGACCATCCACCACCCGACAATTGGTCCCAAGATTTGCAAGAAGTGGATCACAGTGGATACCATCATCGACAGAGAACACTTTCCTGGATGAAGCAGCTAGGTATGAAATATGCCAACCACAAGAAAAGTTATTACGTTGATGGGCACGAGAGGGAGGACGTTGCTGCGTTGGGATGCAATGAACATCGACCCGAGACACATCTTGTTGTGCTGGATAGCGATGAAGTGTTCTCCAACGAAAGATGGCAGACACTCCATCAAGCGAGCGACAAAGTTCACATGACGGGACCGGATACAAGGAGAAGAACAGTTGTGTTCAGCAGCATCGCCCTTCTGGCCATTTCTGTTTGGTGTGAAAATATGAGTTGGGAGGTATGCGGAAGTGTCGATGGGACACATGGAATCTCGGACTCTTCCTACAAACTAATAACTCTCGGCGTGAATGCCTTCCGCAAGGAGACAATGCGACGATCCTTTCATCCTCTCGTGTACATTTGGGGGGAAGGGGAGAGAGAGATCGTCGCACTGCACGGGTTCCTGAACTGGAAAATCGCTGTCCGTCATCTCTTTGGTATCAACAGCGTTTGCTTCAAAAGGGGCGTCGTCTCCGATTCCACTTCGGTGTTTTCAAACTCCGTAAGAGCTGCATTCCCTGGCAGTCCTCCTTTATCATGCTACCCACACATTATCAGGAAGTTCAAAATTGGCGATCGCTCGGGAAATGGATCCTATGCTGCAAAGGTCAAGAATGGTGGTCCTATGTGGCTAAAAACTGAGGCCGAGGAAGCTATCAGACGGTGTTCATTTTGTAAAACTGAGCAACCGATGCTCAAAATGTGGGAGTTAACCCAAAAAAAATGGGTCATGGATGGACAGGAGGCTTTGGCGGAGACCTTTGCCAAGACGTACATCAACAATAACGACTTCAACAAATGGTATTACACTGCCAGCGGGCAGCATGGTTGTGTTCCCTGCAACAACGCCATGGAAAGTCATCACCTCCAGATGAAGGGGTCAAAGTATTTCTACGGGTTCATGGAACATGGCGCAGATATGCGCACCTGTCTAACAATCTCCTTTGTTAGACTTGTCTATAACGCAAGCGTCAGTCTTTCATCTCCCAGTTGGGGGCTGCCAGTTCTTGACTACGGTAGAGCATCCCAAAACGACGATTTCATGAAGTTCCAGTCGCTGTTGGATCCAAAGGTGGACATCAAGGAATATAATGATGGGTGGCTCATTAACGATGCGACGTACCTCGCAACACCAATTACAGAGGATGACATTGCCAAGATGGAAATGGCCTTGAGCGGAAAAATGGAGGAGGATGCAGAAGCTCATGTTGGCGATAGGGACATACGTGACATACTTCTGTCCCGGACAACAAGATTCCATCACGTGAAAAGGTCAGTTTGGACCTTTGAAAAGAACAACGATGTATACTTTCATTGCGACTGCAGGGACTATTACTACACTCAATGGTGTTTCCAGTCTGCGTACATGCAACACAGGGAAGAGCTCCAGCTGTTGGGAAAAAAGATCACCAGCAAACGGTCTAAGACGTCCAACTCGAGTAAAAGAAGAAAGATAATTAAGGATGCCTTGAAAGCAGCTGAGGAGAGGATCGATGCACAGAACATAAAAAATGGAAACTGATGGACCAGTGGGTTCGCGTCCATAGGCGGCACATTGCAGTAGCACATCCTGTGGCAGCATCATCCAACTCCGTCCTTCCCCATTCTCTAGCATCTTGAGAAATATTAGCGTTGGCATCTCGGGAAACATTAACTCTTGGCAGCATTTATTTGGAGGCGGCTGGCAATCCAAAAGATGTCGCATCTAAAAAGGTACACATGAAACTACCTGCCAAAGTGCTGCAATCACATACAACGCAAGGAACAACTGTCAATGATATCGTTCACATGAAACAAGAATCGGTTTGTAAAACAACGATGGAATGGACTTGCAGCTACATCTCCTTCCTTGAATATGGAACAACAGCCATCAACGACGGCAGCTGGCAATCCAAAAGATGTCGCATCGAAAAAGGTACACATGAAACTACCTGCCAAAGTACGGCAATCACATACAACGCAAGGAACAACTGTCAATGATATCGTTCACATGAAACAAGAATCGGTTTGTAAAACAACGATGGAATGGACTTGCAGCTACATCTCCTTCCTTGAATATGGAACAACAGCCATCAACGACGGCAGCTGGCAATCCAAAAGATGTCGCATCGAAAAAGGTACACATGAAACTACCTGCCAAAGTACGGCAATCACATACAACGCAAGGAACAACTGTCAATGATATCGTTCACATGAAACAAGAATCGGTTTGTAAAACAACGATGGAATGGACTTGCAGCTACATTTCCTTCATTGAAAAATGTTTCCTTTTTCGACGAGAAACTACGAACATCCCGCCTGGACATTACGATACAGTCCAGCCTGTCGTTGTATCGGGATGTTCCGATCAACGCAACGATCTATCGGGATGTTCCAGTCAACGCAACGAACGAGTCCATGGTGTGCACTCACTGTACAAGGATGATGTGTGATGTGTTGATGAAGAGATGAAAGATACACAAAACATCATTACATGTGGCGTTGTACCTACCGAGGATACGTACCAATCATCGACGATGGTACGTACCAATCGTAACAAGCAGACATTAAGGGACATTTTAGGTGGCGAATAAAGAAGGTCATAATGGGCATGAACATTGAATTTCTTCGGGAACCTAGATTTTCAATGTAGATTTACTTATGGTGCGGCCTATCCACGCCCCGTAGATTGGAAATAGCCGCGATGAGAGCAATCATCACAACATTCTTCTACTGATACTCTGTGGTCTCATCAACTACCATTTGCTGAAGTTCAAGGCTCTCTTTGATTCTTTGACAGTGAGTACTATCTACAGTCAAGATGGAGAAAAACGGAAACAACTTCCAGTCGTCAACGAACGATAGTAGCACCCCATCTATGAAAAAGCAAAAGAGAAGAAATGTCCTGAAGCTTCCATACAAGAATGGTGTCTGGAAAAAGGATATCAAGATTGATGAAGAAGACTTCGAAAACATACAAGACATTATCAAATTAAGAACCTCGGATGGAACTTCAATCGAAGATGCTGTGATCAAAGTAACAGCTAGCGATCCTTTTTTCACTTCCAAATATCGAATTACATGCTTAAAGTTACGTGACAATGGTGACGCAGAAACATTTTGGTATGACCAACCTCAACTTCCACATTCACTTTGCAACTTGGATGCATTAAGAGATATGACTATAGTGGGTACTCAAATCGAAACGCTGTTTTCAGAAAATACAGACCGAAACTACAGGAGAGAAATTTCAGTTTATGAACTTTCGCTGGTGTCCATGCCTCGACTCCGATGTCTTTCGTTCAACCTTGTATCGTTTCCGAATCTCCAATCCCTTTTTCTTGCATCCCTGCCCCGACTACCATGTCTTCCATCAAATATTGGATCTTTTGCAAAGCTGAAAAAACTTCAACTAATGAAGCTTCCCATCGATTCTCTGCCGAAAAGCTTGTCATCATTGGTGGAAAGTCTCGAAACACTGATTATAAGGGATTGTAAGAACCTGACGCATCTCCCTAATGAATTTGGACAGCTTCGTAGTCTCGAAGCTCTTGAAATCTGTGGAACACCAATACTTGAGCTACCAGAAAGTTTTGGGAACTTAAACAGCCTTCAATATCTGAAAATGGAGTTTCATCACCTGACAAAACTACCACCAAGCTTTGACAACTTGACAAACCTTCAGACTCTGAACCCTGGAAGTGACACGTTCAACTTTCCAGTGCCACATCTTCCACATCTTAAAAATCTGGTAACCTCTGTCTACAATCTTCAACACTTTGATCAAGAACGGACTGTGAAACATTTCTTGTTTGATTATTTTGGTGACAACACCACAGAGACTGAATTGGTTCATTCTGGTCTCATTAATATGCGGGATTGGAACCAACAGATCCCATTGGCAATCAAATCTAAAGGCAGAACGCATGAGTACATGCTGCTCCAAAGCTCCTTTTCTAGTTTTCCAAAGTTGACCCGTTTCCGATTGGCATGTGGCATGGGACAGAATTTTACAATTTACTTTGATGAAATCCCAGGTTTGAAGCAGCTGGAACATCTTGATTTGATCGGTTTTACTCTGCTAAAGTCAGCACGGACACTTCAAGATCCAGCGCCTGTACTGAATCTCAAGTCAATTTCTTTATGTGATATCAAGGGTGACTTGGAACTATTATCCGAAATACGTGCACCATTGTTGGAAATGCTGTATTTAGAGGATTGTTCTAGCATGGACGATGTCATGTTTGGCCATCTTTGCACGAACTTGTTTCCGCATTTGAAAAATCTTCAATCCCTAAATCTTATATGCTGTTCCATTTCCAATATCCAACCTGAACATGTGAAGCATCTAGGGAAAACAAATATTTGTTCCATCAACCTACGAGATAACCCAATTTTGGATGGTTCTGAAAACGAGTTGGAGAAAAAGCTCCTTCCACTGGTCCAACACTGTCAACATCTCAGTGATTTTGGAGGTCAAGATGTGCCAAGAATTGTTTTGCACCACCTTTGTTTGAACTTTATCCGACGCCATGTACTGGAAGGGCAGAGAATATGCTCCAAAGCTCTCTGGGCATTAATTTTTGACAATGCTATGATAGGCATGAGATGTTCTAGATTATGTTCCAGGGTTGAGTGGGAATTGTGTGAACCAGGAGTAATCTATTTCCTGTTGAAGGAACGAGCAGCAACAGAACTGTATCGCTAATGCTCTCGATGGTTATTATACTAACGAAACAAGTATGAATATCAGATGTACTGCTATTTCGTACTGTTGGTTTACAAAAAATTGGAAAGTTGGCACACTATCATCATTGAAAAAGGAAAAATTCATGGAGATAGATGAAGGTTGAGATTCTGGCCACGAACTGCTAGCTAGTAGCTAGCTAGCATGTGGCTTACTTGGCAACATCAATCGAGACAATGACAACATTTTTCGAGTACCATATTATATTTGACTTTCTGACAGAGTTGTGTTATTACTTGGTGTGAACCTTCACACCTGCAACCAAAGGTACTGTTTGGTTTCGGAGGAAATGGCATCGTGCACGATTATTTGGGAAAAGGGTTCTTTAGTGAAATATTATTCGAATAATGGCGAAATGGGTGCTGCCTCCATAATTCCTTTTTGTTTTCCTTGCTTGGTTGAATAACTTATTTTCGTTGACAGATCATATTAGTTTTGTCTGTTTTTTATGTGTAATTGCAAGAATTGATGTCCCAATCGTTGCTGGATGCGAGCATCTTCTCTCCGGAAGAGCTTTCCCATGTTTCGTTTCAAAATCGTTTTCTCTTCGTGCAAATTGTTGCTTCACTCGTCGAGTGTTCATTGACGACCCTTCTTGTTGTTCTTCTTCCTTGTTCACTTGCATGAATGATTGAAAGATCTTTGTTATTCTCCCACCAATCTATCTCTTGTTGTTGTTGCTGCTGTTCGGAAACCTTTCATCCTAGTTACCGTAGCTAGGTTGTGAGTGTTGGTTGTGGATTCTGTTGTTCACTCTCCTTTTATACTCGGAGTACTGTTGTATCATACGTCGTGTTGACAGTGAGTGGCTCGTTTGCTACTACAAACGTACGTGCAAATGCCGGTAGGATGAAATAATGATGTCGCTGTTGTTGTTCAAGTCTTCAAGTACGAGCGTACCGTATCATGACGACACCTTCGCTTACAGTTTACTGTACGTCGTAAATACCGTGATGATTCTCCATGACAGCAACTGCCGTTTCCACAGAGTCACTGTTGTAATTGAGGATGGAAAGCTTGTTCTTCATCAATGTTTCAAAATGAAGAAACAATTCCTCACTGGTCGTACTCTTGAATTTGTCCTGAGTTTTGGAACCCTGAGTATCGCCCCTCATCCATGGACTTCATTTTCACTGGAGCTGCGGGAGCTTGCAGGCATTTCCAACGTGCAATTACCAATTTGTTGCGTATGTTGAGCTCATCTTTATCCAATTCAGAAGGGTCCAGAACCACCGCATTCAATGAATAAACAGTCCAGAATCGAATATCAACCGAATGGTGTGTGAACGATTCCAAATTTGTCCCAAACTTTGAGGCAAATTTGGCAAATATGAAATATGCTCGCAAGGAATTCCTTTCCTTTCATATTCACAGCAGATGCATTCCATCTTATTATGGTTTTTGTCAACAGACACGATCCTTACACGTTGAAAGACCGGCAGCAGCCGCCCCTGCATATTACGGGGACCCGAGTACAGAACCCACCACTTGTGTCCACAGAAACGGCAAGAAATGCAACTCTCCGACTCAACCATTGCCTGCAGTAACAGCCATGGCAATGGATAACGAATCGCAATGGCAGAATCGATTTGCGACGTATAATTACAAGCAACGGCAGTGGCAGTGGCGGGCGAATCGTAATGGCAATATCTCGGTGGACGAGTCGCAACGGTGAAATGGATGTGCGAGAGTATAACGACAAGCAATGTCAATGGCGACCGAATCATAATGGCGATTGTAGTGGATATAGCATAGCGAATTGCAATGGCAACGGTAGCGGCAATAGCAGTGATCGCATTGACAATGGCTATAGTATTGGCAGTTGGCAGGAATGATAGCAACACGTAGTCTCTAAAAACAGTACATTAAAGAGAGGGGCCAGTAGCAAAATCGATCTGCGTATTTGAATCTCGAATTGCAAGTCGGCAGGTCAAGCCGGCCGGGTCAGTTCATCACAATGACGGATCATAGATTACAGTTAGGTAATTCGTTTCGACTCGATTTTACCATAAATACTACTCCGAGTATTACATGTACTACGGATTACCGTACTACGTCGACACGACGAAGTAACGCATCCAATTTTTTACTGTTACTACGTTCTGTAGTAGTATTTTACTGTTACTTCGACCAACTCTTGGTTAATTTTGACGGCGATTTGAGTTTCCCCTTTTCTTCGTTCGTTGACAGATGGTGTTGTTGGTGAAGTCTACTCGTTCGTGCCTCTCTTTCTTTTGAGTACTATCCAAGATGGCGGAAAACATACGCAATATAAAGTCATCGACGAACGATGATGGAAGCAACCATCCAGTCAAAAGCAAAAGCTCTCACAATCCCATACGATCGTAACAAACCGCGACTCAAGATTGACGAAGAGGACTTCGAAGACGTCCAAGAGATTCTCAAACTAAGAATTTTCTGATGGTTCATCAATCGAAGGAGCCGTGTACGATGTAGCGACTGTCGGAACTTACAGTGGCCAATATCGCGTCACAGAATTGAGGTTACGTGACAGTGGTGAGACAGAAACATTTTGGTATGACCAGCCGCATCTTCCAAATTCTCTTTGCAACTTGGGTGCATTGACAAAAATTGAGATCTATGGCACACAAATTGAAACGTTCTTATCAGAGGATGACGACGCCGACTATCCTAAGGTTATTCCGAATCTCCGTATCCTTCAATTTGAATCGATGCCTCGACTACAATGTCTTCCCTCAAACCTTGGATCTTTTACAAAGCTGAAAAAACTTAAACTAACAGGACTCCTTATTGATGCTCTTCCTGATAGTTTGTCATCATTGGGGGGAAGTCTCAAAGCAGTGGTGATAAGAGATTGTGAGAACTTGACGCATCTCCCTGATGGGTTCGGACAGCTTCACAGTCTCAAACGCTTCGTAACCTACAAAACACCAATCCAGCATCTACCAGACAATTTTGGAAACCTAACAAACCTTGAAGAGCTGCAAATGGAGTTTCATCATTTGACACAACTACCACCAGGATTTACCAACTTGACAAATCTTCATACTCTCGACACTGGAACAGTTGCCTTTAACTTCCCAGTACCTCATCTTCCAAATCTTGATTATGTGATAAGCTCTGTGTACAAAATTCACCAGTTTGCTCAAACACCAAATGTGACAGAACTGGATATGTCTTACTATTGTGACAACGACACACATGCTTCAGTGTTGGATCTTGATCTCATGCACCTCAGAACTTGGAGCAATCTTGTAAGCTTGGCAGTCACACTCTTTGGTCATCCATTTGAGTACACATTGCCAAAAGGTTTATTTACAAATTTCACCAAGTTGAAGGAACTTTATTTAAGTTGTAGCAAATGTCAAGCACTTGGGGTATATATCGATGAACTCCCATGTTTGTTGCAACTGAACTATCTGAACTTGTGTGGTTACATGCTGAAGTTAACCAAGCCTGTTGCTCATCCAGTGACCTTACGGAATCTTTCCTCGATCTCTGTATATAATATGAAAGGTGGTTTGGAATTGCTATCAGCAATCAGGGCACCATGCTTGTCATCGATTTATTTGAGTGACTGCTCTACTATGGACGATGACACGTTCGGCAATCTGTGCACAAGTTGGTTTCCTCATTTGAAAAAGCTTTCATCCTTGGAAGTTCAAAGCTGTTCCATTCGGAATATTCGACCTGATCATTTCCAGCATTTTGGGAGAACAAATCTTCACGCCATATTTCTAGGAGGAAATCCCATTTGTCGTGGTTCTGACGATGAGTTGGAGAGAAAGCTTCTTCCGCTGGTCCAACACTGTAAGTTTTTCTGTAATTTTTCTTTTAAAGTGCCTGGGTTGCATACCACCTTTGCTTGAACTCTGCCCGACGATGGCTTTTATCGAGGAAAAACAGAATAATTACCAAAGGTCTGTGGGCATTTATAGCATTTATATTTGAGAAGGCCGTTGAAGTCACGAGGGGCCGCACCTATTTCAACAATGAGCAGTGGAGCCTTTGCAGTAACAGAGATTTATGGATGACTCTCGTGTCATCTTACATCCTGTCATCAACTGAAAGAAGGGACATGATCCAAACGAATGCCAGATAATGTTTTTTCTTGATTTATTATTAGACCACCTTTTGTTTGAAAGATACACAATCATAGTTGGCAGTCACATGCTCCTGCGCATCGACACACTTCTGTCGTATCTTGGTGTAACTCACTGCCAAATACCAAACATGAAGTATGTGAAAAGAATAGAATAATATTGTCGTATTTACATAGCTCTCTAGAGAACCAGAAAAAAATCACCAATCTCTGTTTGCTGAAAAATGTTTACACGAGTTTTTAGTTGTACTCTTTCCCTTCTACACACCAACGTATTCATTATTTTCTTCATGTAATAGAAATACAAAAGACGCTGCAGTGGTTATCGTAAAAGTGTGTTGTTGTGTGGTATGTGACGTTGCTGCTGCCGATCATTGTTTTGTAGAATTTGTTGCTTGGTTCGATATGCCAGTTCTGCAGGTACCCATCACGTTGCAATCGCATTTTCAAAAACACAAAAGAAAATAAAGTGAAATGCAAGAAGAAACTCGGAATGACGGTTGCACGTTGCACCCCATACCCCATCCAAGCTTCATCGACCTCATGTCTTCTTCTAGGAGATGAACTGTTCTCTTTTCTCTCCCACTCTCCCTCTCTCTCCCTCCCGCTTTCTCTCTCTCTCTGTCTCTCAACACAGTCAAATACTTCCACACGTAGATCTTGGAGTGGGACCTTTGTCTGAGATCTCTTGCCTCAAGCAGTCAAGTGTCTGTTCCTCTTTCTGCGACGACACCCATTGACCATGAAGAGGCGAAAACAAGTCAGTTGCATGCGTGGAGTCAAGGTCCTTTATGATGGTAATTCTATCCCTCATCATTTACTTCCGCAACTTTCACTGTCTGTGCATCCAACGTCAAATCTCTGTTCGATGTGGATTGTCTCGGAAGGACTTGTGATACTACTTGTGACGGCATGCTTCTTTGTAACAGTAAATGCTGTTTGAATCGGAAGGCAGATAGTATACTGCTAACTGTAATAAATGACCCATTTGCAGAAGGTCTATCATGAAGCAATGAACTGTACTACCGGTAGGTAGGTTCGTGCTACCGGTAGTCTACCGTTCTACCGTACTTCTTCTTGTTTCGTGCTGTGTTTACTTACAGTTAGTACGTGTTTACGACTGTATTGTGATACCGGTAGGTACTACGGTACTACGACGTAGGGTATGATACATGCAGCGACGAGACGTATGATATTGATAGAGAACTTCACGCGTCAACGAGGGTATGATACGAGTTACGTACCGGTACTGCCGATACTGACTGTGAACCATGTACATACCGGTACCGGTAGAATATTACCGTACCGTATGTACACCGGTAGACTTTCACTTCACCCTGGCCCATGCGTTACTTGAAAAGCATTTGGGGCACCCCCTAACTTACTTCCAATCCTTAACTCTTACTTAACTGTAAAAACTTACTTAACAGTAAAAACCAAGTAAGCCTTAACTCTTACTTAAAAACTGACTTAAAAATAGTTGTGAATAAGCCCTAACTCTTACTTAAAATCTTACTAAAAAATGACATTATGACGACGTATTTGGAATCCATCTAATAACGATCCAAAAGATCCGTGGAGTAAAGACATCCTTCTTGCCAGTATTTTAGGAAGCATTTTATTACTTCTCTAGTCATCATCTCGCAAGACATCCTTAACTAGAACATCGTATAATGGTTTGTCGGTCTCGAGGATTTGGTATTGACAAATGACGCAGATTGCTTCGAAAATTAGCTTGAACCTTTCAAGGGGATGACGAAATTGGCATTCCACAGAGTGAAAAGACTTTATCAAGCCGTTGAATTTCTCGTGCCTCTTCAAAGCACGGGATTTGAATCGTCTTGCAGGACGACGATCGTGCGTATTGGGTGTGCTGCACTGATTGACATATTCCTTTCCGGCATATCCCCCATCAGCTATACACATCTTTCCCGTAGAACTGAGTATTGCTTTCAACTCATCTTCTTTGAAGATCCGCAAGTCACTTCTCCCGGCTGGAAAAGGACGATTCATCAATATGCATAGAGAAGATCTCTTCTAAGCTCTTCGTTTCATCTCCTTCTTCTAGCGCCACATTTCCATCCATGATATCCTGATACAACAGCTGACGTGCCTTGCTATTCTTCCACTTAATTGTTGATTCCTTTCGCTGCTTCAACGTTGTTTCGGCGTTTTCGATCTGCTGTCTGTTCTTATCGAAAAAGTCCTCTACTTTTCCTTCTGCATCAATGCGAACCATTCGGGAAGAGGCATAGAATGTTCGATCGTCATCTTCGTCGACAGTGAATCGAAAGAAAAGTTTGCGACCCTCATAATAATGTTCTTTCAAGACAACAACACTGCGATGGTCTTTATCCTTCTTCCCTCTTAAATGGCTTGATGAACAGAGTCATGATAGTCCCTTTGGCACCAACACCGGGGTAAAGCTTCTTGTTTGGCATGTTGCAATAGTTACTATCACCAAATATCGGCCAATGGACCTTCGGGCGAAAAAACATGGACGTCCTGTAAAGAATACAAAGGATAGTACCTAGTAGGAGTCCACCGTAAGAAGCTGTTCTTACAGTAAATTATTGACCCTAACCCTATTTACAAAACTTACTAAATTTTTTCAAAACTTACTTAAAACTTGAACCCTATTTACAAAACTTACATTAAAAAATTCCAAACTTACTTATTAAATACAACTTACTTAAAAAATCTGAGAACTTACTTACAGTTAAAAAAAATCTTACTTACCCCCCGAATATTCGGGGAGATTCGTGGAACAGTTTTTGAACTTATTAGGGTTACTTCGAAAAAGGTATTGTTTGGAAAAAAATAGAGTTAAAGTTAAAGTGACGCATGGGCCTGTGCTCATTAACTGTGATTTATTTTTCACAACATCATGATGTTGTGTTTGTGAAATCTTCCCTTTTGTGGCCACTCTTTCCTTGCGTAGTATTCAAGAAGATGGCGGAAAACAGACGCAAACTACAGTCATCGACGAACGATGATGGAAGCAACCATCCAATTAAAAAGCAAAAGACAAGAAAAGTCCTTACCGCTCTGACATTTCCATACGATCGTAACAAATCACAGCTGATGATTGACGCAGAAGACTTCGAAAACATACAAGATATCATCGGATTAAGAATCGCTGGTGGTACTCCTATCGAACAGGCTTTGTCCCGTGTAGCGTCTATCAGTGATTGCAGTGACCAATATCGGGTCACAGGCTTAAAGATACGTGACTATGGTACCACAGAAACATTTTGGTATACCCAGCCTCATCTTCCAATTTCGCTTTGCAACTTGGATGCATTACATTACATCTATATATATGGTACTCAAATTGAAACGTTCTTTTCAGAGGATGACGACGCCGATTACCCTAAGGTCATTCCAAATCTCGATTGCCTTTTCCTGCAATCAATGCCACGACTACAATCCCTTCCCTCCAACCTCGGATCTTTTACAAAGCTGAAAAATCTTGAACTAACAGAACTTCCCATCAATGCACTGCCTGATAGCTTGTCATCATTGGGGGGAAGTCTCAAAACACTGAAGATAACATATTGTGAGGATTTGACAAGTCTCCCTGATGGTTTCGGGCAGCTTCACAGTCTCCAACATCTAGAAACAAATGGAACACCAATCCAACAATTACCGGAGAGTTTTGGAAACCTGAAGAGGCTTCTAAATCTGGAAATGGAGTTTCAGCATCTGACACAATTACCACCAGACTTTACCATTTTGACGAGCCTTTGTACTCTCAAAACTGGACACGGCAAGTTCAACTTCCCAGTGCCTCATCTTTCAAATCTTGAAGAACTGCAAACCTCTGTCTACAATCTCCTACACTTTGATCAAGCAAAACTATGAAGCATTTCATGTTTGATTGTTTTCCATCATTTGCTGAAAGTGGTCTATGGGACCTTAGCATTTGGAACAAAGCAATTGTGCCGTTGGAAGTCAAAACCATAACTGGTACACTTGGTGAGTACAAGTTGTTCAAGGAATTATTTTCCAATTTTTCAGAATTGAGCCGTTTCCGACTGGCATGTGGCGCAGGACAGATCTTGAAATTTTACTTTGACGAAATCCCAGGTTTGCAGCAGCTGGAACACCTTGATTTGGTCGGTTGTTCTCTACTAAAGCCAGCAAAGTCACTTCAAGATCCAACTCCTATACGGAATCTCAAATCAATCTCCTTGTATAAAATCAAGGAGGGCGTGGAGCTTTTATCCGAAATACGTGCACCGTTGTTGGAAAGGTTGCATTTTGAGTATTGCTCTAGCATGGACGATGTCATGTTTGGCAATTTTTGCAAAAACTGGCTTCCGCATTTGAAGAATCTTCAATTCTTAAGAATTTGTCACTGTGAGATTGCCAATATCCAACCTGAGCACCTACAGCATCTTGAGGAAACAAAAGTGGATTCCATTGGAATACATTGTTGTCCCATTTTTGCTTTTCCCTTGGATAAGTTGGATAGCAAGCTGTTACCACTGGTCCGACACTGTCAATTTCTCTTTGATATAAGCAACCATTCTGTACCTGCAAATGTTGCCTACCAACTTTGTTTGAATGCTATGCGAGGCCATGTATTGGGAGGGCAGCGAATATGTTCCAAAGGTCTTTGGCCGTTGATATTTGAGAACGCTGTGAAAGGCAGGAAATGTGTTCAGTGTTGGAACTGGTGGAAGCAATTTCAAGCTGAAATGATCTATGTACTGTTGAAGGAACGGGCAATAACAGAACTGTATGGATAGTTCTACGGTTTTACAGTTACGAAAACGAGCATGATGTATAAATATTATATATATATATATATATATATATATATATATATATATATAGAACTGATATTATAGGTTGCTTTTTTTCCAAAGAAACATCGTTTGGAAACTTGTGACGAGCCATCATCCTGGTCTTCTTTTCACGAGCGTACTAGATTATTTCGAGGGGCCATGAAGCGACCTGTTTCTGGATGGATCAATTGTAGCCGTCGTCCGTGTTTTTTGTAGCCATCATGTCCGGTTTCGGAGGCAATTGCATCGTTCACGATTTTTGGGGGCCGTGGTTGTCTCTTGTGTTGGAGACACTAACGGATGCTCCCTTCATTTATTAATAGTATCACTCTCCAGTTCGTTTCACAAATCGTAATAATAATTGTAAGGCTATCCAACCTACTAGCTAGCTGCGGCCTCTCTAGTGCCGTCTCTTAAGTAGTTGGCTCACCCGCCGGGTCCCCAAGGAGCGAGGCAATGCAGGGAGTTCCAGGATGATACTTCAGGGAGATAATTATGAATATAAAACCTCCTACGGGAGGAGGAAAATTCATCTGGTGGAGTAAAGGATCAGATGAGAAGAATTTGTACGACCGATGTTTTGGTGTTTGTATGGCCTGTTGCGGTGGTAGGGGTTGTTGTGATAACTTGGTGCCAGGAGCTGCATTCGCCGTCGGATGAAGTGGTTCTTTAGTAGGGTCGAGACGCTGGAACATATAATGGCACGTCCTATTTTGGCTTTGGTCTCCGTTTGCCATGTGTGTATCAGACATGATGTCGTCACCTTGACGGTGGGTGACAGTTGGCTCGGTACGTCGTTGCTTTCGCATAGGAGAGGGGACGGTCTGGGAGAGAGGTTGGATGGGGATCTTGGGGTGGGGAGCACATTGAAATTATAAGTTCTTGCAGCATGGAGATCATTTGATGGTCATGGCGTGCCAGTTCGATTCACAAATAAATCATGTTGGTTCCTGTTGATTTTGTCTGTTCTGTGTTTGTTTGTGTAATTGCAATAGTTGCTGTTCCAACTGTTGGATACGAGCATCTTTTCGTTGTATTTCCCTTTTGGCAGTTCGAAAGAGTATTCCCATGTTTTGCTTCAAGATTGTGTTCTCCTCTTGCAATTGTTGCTGCTGCTGCTGCTGCTGCTGCTGATGTTGTTGTTGTTGTTGCGGCAGTGGTAGTGCTGGTTGTGGCAGTTTCAGTTGACTGTGGTTTGCATTTGACAGTATTGTCGTCGAATGTGACATCTTTTTCTTTTTGGCCAACGGTTGTTGCGTATGGATGACGATAGATAATGGATCGTCCAAATCGTCGTATAATAAGTCCATCTGGTCCTCTTGTCTCGATTTCGTTTTCACTGCTTCCTCCCCAACTCCGGTTGGATCAGTGGACGACATGATGGAAAGAAAAAAGGGGAAACAAGGTATAATCAACCAAAAAAAATGTTTCTCTTTGATTCCTCTTGTACCGGTAGTGTAGGTCTATTCACAAACCAACCATCTGTCCTTGAAAACTGTTGCAAGGGTGCACACGCGAGAAAGAACAACACCAATAGTAACAACCACAGCAACCACAACAGCAACAGCAACAACAACAACAACAACAACAACAACAACGGCAAATGTCTAATGCCGTTGTTGTCACTCTATAGTATCGTTTGTTCCATGCACACACTTCTGCTGCCGGTGTTCATGACGATACCAAGGATACACTGACTGTGAACGGTTGATGTTTTTTGTGGTCTTTTTTTACAGTCACTACTATTACGTCGTAGCTACTCTACCAGCTCTGATAGAGAGGTTGTATGTAACTCTCTGTAGGTACGGTATTTCCGACGTACGTACTGTTAATCCTACCGGTACCTAGTACGGTACCGGTAATTTTGACATCGTATGATACCATGTACCGCCGCAGCAGATGTACTACCGGTACCTATAATAGGTAATGTAGTAATGTCGCGACACACCGCTCGCTCTTTATACCCTTTTATACATATATATGATACAGTTTTAATGTTTACAGTTATCACCAACAGCAAATCTCTCTCATCATCAATACTGTCTCTCTCTAATTATAAGAATAGGTAGCTACGGTCGAGTAGTAGCTATCATAGTGTTGTTGATTCTGTTTCTGTTTGATGATAAGCAAACATGGACTTTTATCACCATGATGATGATGATGATGATAGTGACAATGCTGGATTATCCAACGTCATAGACAGCAGTGATGATGATGAGAATGAGGAGGGTGGAGATCACGACCATCCAAATGTCGATGTACACGACGATGATGTTGATATTGGCTTTCGTAATAATACGTCCAGTTGGAGGGGAAAATCATCGGAACGGAACAAGAACGAAGCATTGTATGGTGTCTTTTATGAAAGTGACGACAGTAATGATGATGATGCAAATGAAACGAAGAACAATCGAAAACGAAGAACCGGTGGTGGGATTGCAGCATCAAGAATAAATCCAACGAATGCTCCTCCCGTCTTTGTGGCAGCCAAGAAACCAGACGTGATAGAGGAAACATCCAATGCATCGGTACCGTCAATGTTTGTCAAGGAAACTCAAAAAGTGAACGATGAAACTAAAAAGACAGCATCTGCATCATCCAAACAGTCCTCATTGTTATCAACAGAAAAAGAAAAGGAAGAACAAGATGAAACAGAAACGGAACCAGACAGAGAAGAACGACTAAAAGCCGAACTAGAACAGAAACAGGCCGATGAATACTTTTTAAGTCTATTGAACAAAGCCAAACAAGCCAAGAATCTAAAACAACGAAAACGACCACACTCTGTCGATCAAACTGCTGCTGCTACGAATACTACGAATACTCCTTCACAAGAACAGTCCGTCTTCTTTCCAGCAACGGGATCAGTACTTGGTAGTTTGCCAACATCGTTCGGTGGACGATCGCAACAATCATCCAACACGATTGATCTTCCAATGAAAGATCCCTCTGTTGCGAAATGGGAAAAACATACCAAGGGAATTGGTTCCAAATTACTTGCCAAGATGGGATGGAAGGGAACGGGTGGCTTGGGATCGAATCGGCGGACTCATCTAAAACCAAACGATGATAATTCACAGAAGCACCAAGGAATGGATGGAACTAGTCACGATGCTTCTTCAAGTACTGCCAGTTCCATTTTCGCAAGTGTCACATCTACCACCGCTACCCATCCAGCATCAACGACAGAACCGATCGTTCCAAAGGTCAAAAAGGGAATTTCACGACCGGTAGAAGTCGTGGTACGACCCGCTAACCTCGGATTGGGATTTGGAAATTTCAAGGAGGCGACACAATTGAAAACCAATCGACAAATCGAAGCCGAAGTACGAGGAATCGATTTAGAGGCAGAACAACAAAAGAAAAAACGACAACGACAACAACGACGAAACGATGGTAGTACTGATTTCTTCGAAGAGGACTTGGACGACGATGACGAGAACGACGACAATAATAACTACGGTCCGTCTCGATCCAGTTCGGCCATTCCATCCACGAACGATTTACTTTCCAGCCAATCATGGAAACGATCCCGTACTGCCAACAAAAAATTCAAAAAGAGTCAAACACCCAAGGTCATACCCTATCAAGAACTGTTGCAGCAGCAACAACAAAAGCAAAACCAAGCGGCCGGAACAACAGTTATCATTGACATGCGAGGTCCCAATTATCAAACTCCACAAGCGTTACAACAACAACAACAGCAACAACAACAACACAAAATAGATACACCCACAACTGTGCCACTCGGAGAAGAATTGCTCTATAACTTGTCCTTTTTACTCAACACGTACGAAAACAAACTGCATTCCTCGGCTGTCTTTGCCAAGTCGACACAGCAAAAGGTTACCAGTATAGAAACGGACATTACTGATTTGGAACAGCGCTACCAAACGACGCAACAACGACTGCAAAAAATGGAAACAGCCCTGCAAATAGTACAATCCATCCAATCGGTCGTGGATCAAGGCGACGACAATATGCAACAACAAGTACAAGAGTTACTCTGGCAGTTGGAACGCCAATTTACCAAGGAGGATCAAGAGGCGTTGCAGTTTTGGACCGTCTTGGCCCCAACCGTGTTGAGTCCGGCTATGGAATCGACCTTGCAACAATGGAATCCTTTGGATGGATCCAAAGACGGATTTGCCACTAGCAAATCTATCATAGATTCCTTCTTCGACTGGTCCTTGGAAACGAAACGAACCGACCAATCGAACCGAAACAATCTTCGATTTCTCTGCGAAAGTTTAATTGTTAACCAGCTCCTTCCCAAGCTCAAGCATGTGTTGGAATCTACCAAATGGAATCCAGTCCTTCAAACCGATATCGCTCTCGATGTATACGAGTATCTCCACAAGAAATGTCAGTACTTCGACAAGAGCGGCCTTGTCGGCACAATCAGTGTTGGTGAGACTCAAAACGACAATGTTCAAGTTTTGCCGTCCATCGATTTGGATGATCATGACCATGGCGAAAACTTGTCCTTGTTGACAGAAACCGCACACAAAGATCTGATTCTAGATACTGTATATCCAAAATTGCAAACGGCCATTTCTCATTGGAAACCGGCCATGTCCCCCCTCTTACGACAAACAAATGTTGTGCAAGATCGGTTGGATACCTGGGTGTTGCCTTGGATTCCACATTTGGATCGTCCTGCACTCCTACCCAATCTTCTCGCCGATTGCAAACGTAAAGTCAAGAGCACAGTGGCATTTCTCCAGCGTCGTATCGGTGATGACAAGGAATTCGTCACGACTTGTTTGGCGGTACTGAAGCCATGGCAAGGTGTTTTTGATAACAAGTCGTTGCAGCGTATGATGGAAGAGAACCATGACGTCTCGACTGTCGCGATACTTGTCCAAGGATGTCACGGTCGCTTCAACGGCATCCGATCAAGATTGGAGTGGTTTCCAGCTCGTGTTCATGTTGCATGCCAGGGCGCTGTTGTCGGATATCGAGTTTTTGAGTATGATGGAGGCCAATGTACTGACGAAATGGGCAAGCCATTTATTTCGCCTGCTAGAAACATCAACAATCGCTGAGGTCGTCGACAACTATTGCGAATGGAAACGACATTTACTAGTCGATCCTGGAGTGTCCGTCAAGATCAATCTACATCGTTCCCTGACTCTACTGAGAAACGATACCATGATTTGTCGAATCATGTACTCTGTTTTGATGATGGCTCAACTCGCATCTCAAGGAGGCAATGGCATAGCAAAACTTGCAGATCTAGAACCGGAACGCTTGGGGTACCATTCAGTGTTGGCACGTCGTTCCTTGCAGGAAAAACAAAAGGTTCAAGAGGCTTTTGTCAAAATGGACTATACGTCTTTAGGTGAAACCGCTGCTCGTATTCGATTGCAACGGCGCAATGTTGCGGAACCCACATTCCGCGATGTGGTGGAAGAACTAGCGCGAGAACGTGACATCGTCTTCCAACCACGCATGGGCGCCAATGCCACAAAAGATGGCAAGCAAGTGTTCCTGTTTGGGGAACTGCCAATGTTTATGGAAGACGATGTGGTCTTTTGCTACATTGATTCGTCTTGGAAACCCATTTCTCTGGATCTTCTTGTCGAACGAGCCAGAAAATCTTAAAACACACCGTTCGTACTCGGAGTACTAGTCATAACTTCATGGGAGTTACTTGATCAGATCCGTTTTGGTCGATTTACGATTGCTGTTGTGATAAAATGTTTGTCGTCTATAAGAGCTAAAATTATTATTGCGACCAATGATACATCATAATATGATACCCTCCTTCTTCACGTTGTCTACGAACCTTGATCGCCTTTCGGGTCTGTCATATTGCATTGATTGACAGAATCATTCTGGCCGTATAGTGCTGTATTCTTGGGCTGCTGGAACAGCCGATAGGAGATTCGAAGAAGCTGTCGAAATAATGTCGTTCTTGAAATTAACTGTAAATAAATAGATGCATTTGCATACATGCCATGGCATTTTCTTTGATGGAACGTGCTTCCACCGATGTTCAAGTTGAGTTAGTCTTCCGTTTATTGATTAATACTGTGTTACATGATGCTTCGAACTATTGAATGCGTGTTTTAATTATGGATCGGTAAATTTCAGGCGCAAACCTGTCCCATCATTCGTGCACACTCTTCTTGCCCCCCTTGTTCTTGGATTGACATCACCATCACAGGAGAGCGTGAAAGGGACGTCATGCGTCCAGCAGAGTGTCTACTACTACGTACGTACAAAGTCATGTCTTAAGAATTGAAGACTGACTCACTGTCATCATTAGTCGCGTTCGCTTTCTTCCCTCATCTCCTAAATGGGTTCTCAAAACAGATTCCTCCAATGACGTATTATTCTCTCTGTTCCTGCAGACGAACACACAAAATACCTCACAATCTCTTGTTTGCCACCACAGGTGTCACAAGATCGCACGTTTCCCGAATCCGAGGACATCAAACAAACAAACAAATTAACACTGTACGTATCACATTACCCCAAACGAAACACCAAGCCAACCGAGACACCATCACCATGATCACCAACTCGCTCCTCCAAGCTATATTTCGACTGAATCGAAGGCGTGTCCAGGATGAAAATCAATGTCCCGACATCGACCACACCATTGACGACACAAAGAAACTGCAGAGCCGGCGCTCTCGCAAAAACAAGGAGCATTATCCCGATGCTTTACATTCAAAAACGATAATGTATGGTGACCCACAATTTGAAGCTAAACGCAACTTCAAAGGACATCAGAATCAAGGATACTTCAGCAAAGATACGATGGTTGCTGACGATCGCATGTATCAACATTAGAAATAGGAGACACGTCGGATTCGTCGAGGAATGGAGTCATGGAAATACCCTGCTGCGTGGCTCGGCACAGCCTCAAGGCGACTTGTACCAGTAACGGTAATATAATTTCTAATATTAGTCGTCTACGAATTATGTTATTACAATTATCGCTTCCGCGTATTCCTTTTCTTCGAAGTCGAAAACAATTCGAATTGAAACGTTCAACTGATCTAACATCTGCGGTTCTGACTCTTGTAGAAGACAAGGATCGTCCAGATATAAGAGTCATAACATGAGTGAACGAGAATCAATTGCAATCGGATGAGCAAAGAAAATTTTGAGACAGAAACCTCTCGTTTGGGTTGCTTTTCTTCTCCCACTCTTCGTGTGTGCCGTATGCCATCAAGTGCCAACACAGCAGTCCTCTATGATCGAGGCATTCGCTAAAAGTAAATGACGAGAACTTTGAGGTGGGCGGTGTGATATCTGTCATCACAACTCCATCCACCACTTCAACATCATTCCTACTAAGGTAGTACGTTGGAATAGCAGCGACGGAGGGATACTGCTCGTATCATAGTAATAGAGTGAAGATGCCTCCATTGCGACTTGGAGTCGTGAACAGCAAACGACTGAGTTAAAAAAAAATGACGTCACGCCGTTCTCGTCGGTTCTTGATGACCCGGTCATTCACCGTTTATTTTTGACGAATTACTCGTACAAATTGCACTTGTGCATCCTAAACAGTTCGCCATGATCCCGCCGATAGGAGACTTTCGAAGACAGTACGAGTAGGAGCATTGATAGTGGAAAGCTTCTATCATCATTTTGCTTCAATGAAAAACGATGACATGCGCATCAAGATAACGAATATTGTGAATGACGTCGATTCCGATGAATCGCCTATAATTGTCATGCGTCATGCTGTTGGAACATGTCGTGCTGTATGACGAATCCATCAAGTTGCTACAGGAGCTGTCCGATGCATTGCCCTTTGTAACGGAGACGGACCACTTTGGAGAGCAAACGCGTCCGACGTGTTATTTTGGAGATGAAGATTGTGTTTTCTCGTTCGTGGGATTACAGTTGCAGCCATTGCAATGGCCAGAAGTATTACGGAACTTGAGAGATACAGTGGAAGCCGCCGTTTGGGAGATTATTTATCCACCCATTAGCCTACTCCGAAAGACAAATCTAAGCCTGCGAGAGCAACAACAGGAAAGAAATCATCGACCGATCGTCGATTGTTGACAGCCTGTTTGGCCAATCAATATCCCAAGGACCGTAGATACATTCCATGGCATTACGATAAAATCCGAGCTCACGGTCCCAGAAGACAGTGGCATCATTGTCCCTGGGTGGTCCACGCGATTCTTATTGCGAAAAAGACGACCGGGCGTTTTATGCAACAACAACAACGACAGTGTGGAACGTGACGATGACAACGAGGTTGATACTCATTTCATATTGGCTGATTTGATGCTGCCCTCTGGATCTGTGCTATTAATGACGGGGAATGTCCAAGAAAACTATGAGCACTGTCTTCCGTTGTCATTGGAACAGAATACCGACACAAATCTCCACCGGATATCGTTAACATTCCGAATGATTGTACCCGGATATGAGAAGCAGCAGACAGATATTACAACCGATCACTGTTGTATGGAAGAAAAAGGGCAAGCTGCAGCAAGATAGTTTCCGATGAGGTAGATAGAGTAGAGGATGTAAATGGCATCGGTTATGACACCTGTCACTTCGATAACAGCAACCACACTAACGAACAATGCCACTCCATAAACTCCATCCCTATTCGGTCATCTGGATCTGTGGAGGTGCGCCAAATTGATTGTTTCGGGCCTCAGACAACAGAACAGACACGGACAAATTCACAGTCAGATCGTTTTCTTTCAATACAAGATATTGAACTACCACTTACTGTTACATCAAAAATACCCATACATACTCTGGCAAGTAATGACAAATTACACAGGGCTATGGCAACACAACCAACAAGAGTGTTCTAATAGCTATAATCTCGCCATCTTCAATTATGGTTCGTCTCGGAAAGAGTCTTCTCAATTCCAACCCCAACGAGACAATAACGTCGTCTTCGTCAGCAAACCATCGATCCTCCAATCGGAAACAATCCTTTGCCACGGCATCGTCGACATATTCTTCGAAAAACACAGCCATCCCCGATTCCATTCTCATCCCCCTCCTTGCGCAAAAATCGTATCATTTACCCAACCTTACTTGGAAAGAAGATTGGATCCAATGGATGCGCAACAATCACATTGTCTTCGGCATTTGTTTTTGCCACAAACTACATCCCATCGAATGGTGGGAGCGCATCATTGTCTTAATGGGCAGTATGAGCTTTGCTCTCATTGCCATCAATATTTATTACGTACTATGGGATTTGGATCATCTCGTGAATTCTCAAAATAGTGGGCACTACGACGGCACGACCGGCTTTGATCCACAAAACGAAGTGTTCTACTTTTCTCTTTTTGGCGCCACTCATATAATTACAGAAGGGACTATTGTGTTGTGGACTTTTGGTGGTATCTTGAATGCTATCTTTGACTTTTGTGTCTGGCAAACGTCGGCCTGTGCCTGTTGTCATCCCGGGGGGCGATGTTACGATCGCTGTGGCTTCTGTTCGCGCCGTTGCAACGATTTAGGCAGCTACATTTTGGTGCCCATCATACTAGCTGTCATGGCGTTGGCCGTCTATTCCTCGTACCTGCGGTTTCACATGAATGACCAAGATGACGCCGATGTGAGCGCACAAACAGACGACCTCTACAATGTCGTTACGGGCGGAATGTTGGGACAATTCTCATTCCTCGTGAAGTACTTTGTAGAATTGTTTTTGTCGTGGTTCGTATACTTTCCCATTTTGGGTACCATCATGTTCAGTGGAATTTTAGGCTGTGGAGGACGATTGCCCATTTTGGGTGGACGGCCCAGAGACAAGGCCAAGATTGAAAAGGAGTTGTCCGAACTGAATTACCGTCTTGAACGGGATAGTGTATGATGACAGCGATGGTCATGATGATCATGATGTGGTTGAGTATTTTCCGATAGACATTACAATGCAACTTTGATACGATGGAAAATAAAATGTCTGTTTGGTTTGTGTGTACACTGATAGCCCCTGTCCCATACCATGACAAATACTACCAGTAGCGGCATCCTCGGCCGATCGCGCTGGTATACCAGTGACAGTTGCTTCGGAGAATGCGCAGCAAAGTGGGTCTATTGGAAGACTCGGTACTATTTCCGTATCGTGGCTTACTTTTCATGTCCAAATCGTCCTTGCGGGGATTCCAATCGTCGTCGACCAAAATGAGACCGCGTTTACCACCACTCTTGTAGTATCCTTCTAATCCTAGCTGCTGTACTACAAATGGGAAAGGAATTTGATCACGGTCCGAATGACAATGAATTTGGTCCAACGGAGAACAACGAAACTGATGGCCAAAGTTGCGACATTCGTTCGATCCCTGATTCCAAATGATAAAGGCGGTATCGACTAGATTCTCATGGAGGGACTCCATGGCGATTTCTTCCGCGGCATGCTGTACATACGCCAGGCACTGTTGAGTGACACTGTCGATACTATCAGTCACATTGGGCCGTTGTCTCACGGCACGCACAATTGTGTCGCAATGGGCTTGAAACTTGTCGGGAGGACGGGTCTTCCCGCTTAGTACAGCAGGATTCGACGCTCCTAGGGTGTTGGCATGGACGGGAAGTCCAAACGTGGTGACACAGGTATCACTGCGTCGAATCAATGTTTTGTAATTGGTCGCTTGCTGCCTCTTGAAGTCAGTCACCAATTTGGCATCTTGCCAAATGACTGTTGGAACATCGGGGAAGAGCAGTTGACCCATGTACTTGAGCAATTTAGCATTTCGACGTGGATTTCGATAGGGGAAGACCGATCTGGGAATGGGAACGAACCAAAAATGTCCTTCCAAGAGTGGACGGTCTTGACTTTGGGGCATGTCTTCTTGCGAAACAAACAAGAAAAAACATTTGCCGTGTGCTTCCAGTAGGCGATTGGACCTTTCAAAGTTTTTTTGTTGCAACGATCGTTGGAGACGATGGACGTATCGATGCCCCAACGCGACTCCAAAGACGACCAGATCCGAGCAGTTTTGTAATAGTTGTGGCATGAATTTATCGCGAATGGTGTCTTTGAGGTACATGCATATCGGATTGGGCGCGTTCAAGCCACACGTGTGGTTGGCATTAAAAATGGAAGAAACGTCACCTTTCATTGGAAAGGGAACATCCGATTCTGGCGAAGTGCATGTGTGAAAGTCCACCATTTGATTCGCCAAGGTTTCCGATGAAATGTCTGGTTCGGAACGTCGTTTGATCTCGGGCCAATATTTGCAATTTTGATCCAGAACGCCCCTGTTCCAATGACAATTGGATCGAATGACTCGGACCATAGGTCCTCGGTGATCGTTGGACTCGTCGAGACGATACAGTTCTAGATTGTTGATCTGTTTATTAATCCGAGAAGAATCTTTGATGGGATGGCCCTTGTGGTATGCATGTACGTTGTGTTTGAAAATGGCATCGGACAGCAGCACTGTGTCGTCGATTTTCATGTTGGTGATGGTATGAAGTTCCTCCAGAATGGTACATTGGAGATCCGCATTGAAACGTTGACAGTCGATGTGGGAGTTTGTCCATACCAAGAACGATGTAGCAATCATAGCTTGATCTAGCAGATGTGAGTGGTTTAGTTGTTGAATGTACGACTGGCATTTCTGTCGGTGCTCCAAGCTTTGAATCGTTTGACATTCTTCCAGATACAAAGTACGAGTAGAATTTCGCTCGATTGCCGGCATGCTAATGCCAGTAAGACAAGCCGCGGCAAATTTCTCTCCAGGAATCAAATCTAGGTAGTTGTTCGGAGCATTGTACATGTATTTCTCTGTGAAAAAGGCACTAGCCTCTTGCCATACCACAGTAGAAGTGTACTGTGGAAACAACGTCCCTCCCAAATACTTGATGAAGTAACGGTTTTGCAAGCTATTGGCATATGGTAGCGCCAGAGATGACACTGGAATGACCCAATACTGTCCCATGAGTGCTGCTGGAGCAGAGATATTTATTGTTGGCATTTCGTCTACCAACTTCTGGAGGGTGAAGAGGACAAAACATCGGCCATGCGCTTCCAATTGTTGTTTCGAATACGGTTGTCGTTTCATTACGGCAGTGTAAAATTGTTGAAGCGTTTGATTGTCGAAAGCAACACTGTAAACTATCAAATCGAGACAATCCGCCGTCAACTCCTTGAGACGATTTTCGGTGACAATGCCTCGTAAGTGATTCATCGTTGATTGATACTTTGTTAGGAAATCACAAGTCGCGGTACTGTTTTTGGAAGTGACATTTCCTTCCACTAGCCACGGTATGGATGTAGAGTTTTGTGATTGGTTCTGTGCTATTAGAAGTGTCACTTCTTTGCCCAACGTAGGGGGGATCGCCCAAAGTTTGTATCGTTCAAGATACACACCTGAAAGTACCACTTGTGCAAATATTGCCAGCAAAACCAAGGCCCAACACAGCGCCCCTCGTCTCGTCAAATGCCTATTTCCTCCTCCGACGACGATTCTATTCAACATTGTCGTCTTTTTTTTCACTGCTGTTATGTCGGGATACACCCAGCAAGTCTGATCACTACAAGAGGAAAAAGAGAGTGAAGTGATTTTGATAGATGACTGTGATGACAAACAATAATGCTCTTTACACTCTATTACTACACGGTATAAGAGTACGGTAGTCGTATTATACGCTTATTATTATTATACTGTAAATGTAAGTACCCATGTCGTATGTTGTGTGGATTACGACTTAACTGTTGGGGGTAGTTCAAAAAGCCGAGAGGGGCCCGACGGCCCGACGTGCGCCGTACCGACTCAGAGTCAAGCACCAGTACGATTATCACTACGACAAACAAAACGCGAATTCCACGAAAACAGAGCAGCTTAGCCGAACTCACAGAAACAACTTCTACCGTAGATTACCGGTCCTCCAACGGTAGCTAACGTGTACCGATAGGTGTACCGTAGGCTTCCGGTACCTTCTCTCTCTATGATACCACTACGTCGTTGAGTCTACCCCGAGTTTTTTTTTTTCGTAAACAGTTAAAACTGTAAATTCAAAATACACGTCGTACATAGTTCTGTTCCATGATAGCAATGATGACCCTCATAGTTGTAGCAGTACTGTACGATAGTATCCTTGTTTCGACCAATCCTGTACTAGGGACAAGAAGCAAGGAGGGTGTATTCTTTATCTTACAACTTTTTCTTTGTGGCATTTCTCAAGACACGACACGACAACAGCATAGTATACCAACCCCATTGTCCCTTGTTTGGTTCGTCGCACTACGCGAATTACTCTTGCCTTGTTGTAGTCACTACGGCCGAGAAATCGGCAAAAGATCCTCCCTTGCGTCACGAGGACCGGTGTGAGGGAGAATAGATTTGACTTGGTTTCGGAAGATTTGAGACAAGTAAAGAGAGGAATCCCGATGAGATCCTTCTGGAGATTGCATGCCGATACGTGGATGATCCGGAAGGGATGGGATGTGAGTGTCAAGAGCACTATTTCCCCCCGCTCCTCCACTGGAGATTGAAGTCTCTGAACTGTCTCTTCGACGCCCCAAGTCCCCATGTCCTTGCAAGACAGGTCACAATGGGGTAGAGCGGCAGCAGTGGAAACTTCAACGATTTGGTTGGAATGAGAGACAGCAGTGGAAACTCCAACGATTTGGTTAATAGACGGTTTGGATTTATTGCTCCTCTTTACGGTGCCATCATCACCTTCGGATGCTTCTGAAAGAGACAAGTCGTCAACCTCCAACGATTGAAAGGAGCTACAGCTACCGGAACAACTGGAAGTGTTCGAAACGTGATGAAGAGTGGAATCATCGACCTTCTGATAGGAAGAGATACACTCAATTGGCGAACATGGTTCGTCGTTGATTGCCTGAAGGTAGGCTTTCCGAAGCATTTCCAATGGCGAGGTCATACCAATCACCGTTCGACTTTCCAGGCTTGGCTGGACCTGTGCTTGAGGGTCACCATCTTTTGTCCCCTCTCGCACAACACCTTTTTTCTTATCCATCCTTCAGCACCTACTCTGTTTTGCTCAGACTCATTTTATGATGATGGCTGGTCTTTCTTCCCATTATTAGTTAGCGAAAGAACACTTGAGGAGCTTGAGTAGGGAGGCCTTACTTCGCATCACGAAAGCAAAAAAAATAATCTTTCGTTCTCCACCAGAGAAAAAGTAGTTGCGAGAGTGTCAACGTCAGAAACCAATTAATGACATCACCCAAACGTCACAAGAGATGAACATCGCGAGACCAGATGCACTTATGAATTTACTTATTGTGAAAGTGATACGTCCTTCTCTCGTCAGGTCACGAGAACAAAATCACCTGTCATCGAACTTTATTTAGGGGAAATTGCGATCTCGATACCCAATCCTTATTAGTGTATTTCGACACAGACATCATTATTTCGACACCGTCAGTATTATGAATTATCTCGACACCTATTTCGACACCAATGCTACTCCGAGTAGTAGGTAGCTAGCTACCTACTACTCCGGAGTAGTAGCCAGAACGATACGTACTAGTCGTATTTATTTACAGGCATATTCTTTCGTTCTGCTGCTATCTTCTTGAAAGTTTTTTGGTGGAAGGGGTCTGTGCCGAATGTGGTGCTGTCAGGGCCATCCTTTGCTGTTGCGAAATGAGGATGTAATTCTACTACAGTGACAAAGTGCTAGGTAGTGGTCATTTCGTTGTGTCTTGTCTACGATAACAAGCCTCGTTGTTGTACATTTTTTTTAAGACAATTCATATCCAGAAGGAATAGTCAATATTTTGAAGCGACAACCACAACGGTGCAAAGTTGACACCCGCATCCTACCATAACATGGGGATTGACAGCAAGAAGCACACGAATATTGCCATTGCCGGATTCGGCGTGGCAATGGCAGCGCTAGGTTCGGGCGATGCATCTTCAGCAGGTCCTTCTCCCGTGGGTTGTTCCCCAGCCTCTTCATCCGATCCAACAGGACCCGAAGTTGGACTAACAGTTGCTTCTTCCTCTTCTGCCGGAGTTACCGTTGGTTCACTGACCTCTTCTCGGGGAATGAAACTCTTTGTGGAGTATTCCGAGAGTGGAGGATCCAAGAGAGTCCCGACTTTTTGACAGTATCGGACAAACGTGTTGGCATACTCCAAAAACAAATCCGTTACCTCTTCAACTTCTGTAAAGGTGACGTAGCCATCTCCACCGGCCGCAATGAAATCATTGGTGACAACTGTATATATTTCAGAATCGTTTATGAGAGTCCAGGTCCCTTCCAAACGTACGTTGACTTCGACATTGGAAATGGGCATTTCGAAGTTGTTTCCATCCACATCATACCGAAGACCGGAAGCATAAGGATATGCTCCACTAGATTCACCCGATAACGCAATAGAAGTAGCAATATTCAACACTTGGATAATTTCGGCCCCGGTCATCTCCAAGGATACCAGAGTGTTGGAAAAAGGAAGAAGCGTGAAGGCGTCGTTGACAGTGTAGTCACCGGCAGCAATATCCACACGACAGCCACCCCCATTTTGGATAGCTACATCTGCAGATGGTGCTTGATCAAGAAAGGCTTTTGCTACCAGATTGCAAGCACCACCACCCTGTGTACTGGTTTCCTCGGGAGTACAAATGGAGGACCGACCTTGTCCGGGGATGCGTTCATAACAAATGTCTGCAGGAACCGTGGCAATAACGTCATCCCCAAACTCAAAAATTTCTGCTTCGTACTGCTCCACCAAGGTCGCCATGTCTTCATCTGGTTGAGCGGGGACCAAAAAGTTGAAACTGCCGAGATATGCTGTCAAACCGGTGGTAAAGGTTTCGTCCAACGCCTCGGCTGGCTCGTACGCGGTGTTGTCATAGGGGATTTGAATCGAACCTTCACACGATACGACGTTTCCGTCGCTATCAAAGACCACATCTACTTCTCCAAGGCCCTGGAGACGAAAAACAGAAAGTGACGATGCCTAATGAGGTATCATATCTTGTTCTGCACTTATTATTTTGCGATCTTTTTGTACTTACGTGAGCATATTCCCAGGCTGTGACTACGCACGTGGTCACCCCTTGCATTGTCGGGAATGATCCTCCAACATTCCCTCCCAGAATGGAAAGTGATTCGTCGCCCAGTAATGTGTGAGAATGTCCTCCGATTACCACATCCACGCCATCAACTGCAGCGATGGCCGATGTATCAATCTCAAATCCGACATGGGTCACCACCACAATCTTGTTGATGCCCATGTCTTCAAGCTCCGTGACAATGCCTTCCAGGGCGGCTACCTCTTCTGCAAAGACCGTGTCAGCATCCGGTTGTGACGTCAAGGTTGTGACGGAGGTCGTCAAACCAACAACGGCGACTTGTTCGTCTCCATAGTCTTTAATGATATATGGAACCAGTTGCGATTCTAACATGCTGCTGGGAGGAGCTTGCACATTGGCCGATAGAATCCGCGTGGGTTCGTTGCATGCTCCACTGGTCTGTTGATCGAGTTGCACGATAAATTCTTCCAAACGGTCATTTCCCAAGTCAAATTCGTGATTGCCAAGTGTCATGGCATCAAAACAAATGGGTGCCATCACGGACGCATCGGCCGTGCCTTCAAACAGTGTGAAAAATAACGTTCCAGCAAAGGCATCTCCCGCATGAACCTTCAAAGTGGCGTCGGTCGTAGATTCGTCTTCCAATTGTTGAAACAAGGTGACGAGACGAGGAAAACCACCATATTTCACCGTGACTTGTTCAACAGTGGTAATATTGATACCTGTTGTAATGGACGGATCCAAAGCTGCCGTGGCTATCGAAAAGGTCTCCTCGGCAAGATGGGAATGATGATCGTTCAAATGCAAAATCTTCAAGGAAAATGATGCTCCCGTAGCATCGTCTGCTTGGACGACTGTCGTGTGTCGTCCCACAAGAGAAAGAAAAAGGAAAATAGTCGCAGCTTGAAAGGAAGACATGTTGGTAGTTTGACTCGAATGTGATAGGAACAGAACAGACAGTGACAAAATATATCTTTGTGGCAGTGAACAATTCCTTATCTGTGAGGTGCCAACCAGCTGCACTCTTCAATCAATCTAGTTCAATCATCGCGTGAATTCGCAACAAATCCTGCACGGGCAAGAAAAGGAAAGAGAAAGAACTCTCGCAGAGATCACAGTCAATTATTTACTTCGTATTTGTGTAGTGGACGCTGTATCTTTTTGCTTTCCATGTAGAAGAAGATTCTCCAAGATCCGAATCTTGCTGCTGTGCAACAAGAATCTGTCTGTCGCTGATCCCATGTCTCTTTTATTTTACTGTTATTACATTATTTTACTGTTATTACAGTTATTATTTCAAAAGGAAGGGGATTGGATGGATTGGTATGAATCACTCTGCCTCTATTGAACAGGACGGGATAATAATTACACGGAAGACGAAGCAACGAAGTTCTTTTTGTTGTTGGTGCTGCTCGGACCTGCACCGAAGGGCGTCTCATTAACAATTCTTACCGTGTAATAGTACATATTAGTCGTAGTAACGTAAACTGGTTATTACAACTTCTCCAAGCATTCGTATTTTGAAGTAGTGGAAAAGTAAATGGAAAGCAAAGGCCAGTTTCTATAGGTGCAACGAACTACGCATAAGAAATTAAAATTTTAAGGTAGCCAGACACCAGCCATAGCTATTAGATTTAAGAACACTGCTTCAGTGGTTAGATGATTCTTGCTAAGAGTCCAAACAAGACAACCTATCAATGCAATGTTGTAAGGGTTTGTCCGACAGACTAAACCTGTTCCTTGGTATAGCGTTTTAAAACAGGCTACTGTTCCTTCGAGGTAGCAGCTAGATAATCTGATTAATATATTGTTTGTTAGCGCATCATCAATTGCAGTGACGATGGCATTACGTAGCGGGCATCCAAGAGTTTACACATCATGGATAAATATGGCAAAGAACATCACGCTCCCAAATGGGTTGTTATATACAGGAAGGGCCTCCGCTTGGCACTCAAAGACGCCGTCCAGAAGACATGTCGTACTGTTGGAAGGCAGCGGTGTGGATTCAGCATCTGCCAAGGACATGGTGGGCAGAACGGATGTGGGAGAAAGGTGGTTGTACAATGGTTCCCCATCCATCTTGGCTTGCAACAGGGACTTGAGTTCTGGTGGAGCATATAAAATTCGAAATGGAAAAGACGTCAACGTCAGCAGTATGAAGGTATCGTCAGAGAGCTGCCCCCTGCGTGATAAGCTGGATGCTGTATCAATCATGTGCAGAACTTGATCAAGCCTTATTCCCGTAATTAGTTTGGACGATGTTGTGGCGGAGGAGAAATGAGATCTTCCCCATACCTGGCACAATGATTGGAGTACCAGGTCGTTTCTTGGTTTTCTTTGGACCTCTGAATGAGACGGTTTCGGAGGATGATGATCTTGGCGTTCCCGTGAAATTGTTTCCTCTGCAGCAATGCTGGTATCGTATCGTGCTGATGTCAGTTCAAAGTCCGTATCAATAGGAGATCTTCTTCTCTCACACAGCGCATCCTCTTCGTCTGGACGATATAGAGGTAGAAATGGAGATTCAATTGTAGTTCGACAATTTCCGTGCCCTGACGGGTTTGAACTTTGACTGTACGCTTGCTCGAGCAATCCCAGCCGTGAGGGCAGAAGCATAATCCTCGCTTCTCCTCTGGTGTCATCCAGGGTGTCTGTTACGTCTGTGGTCGACACAGCGTTTGGCAGCGCTACTTTTCTCCTCTCCTCGTTCATGTCGTTACTGTTTACGTTAACGATATCGACTAGCTAAAAGACATGTAAGTTTTGCATCTTGTGTCCTCCTCCGAAAAGCTCTGTGCTTTAGGAGCCAGGAAGAAAGACAAGCAAGGGTGTGACTGTATCAGCTCTTTCGTTAATGCGTTGTCCAGAAGCATTTTTCTACATTGACGTTGCAACTGCAACTACCGAAGTCGGACTTATGGATTCAAGGTTTCCGAAATTATGTCAGCGACTTCTATCGACACGCATGATCTGACGCATGCGTTCTTCTGAAACTTGGTTTGAATTGTGTTTAAGAAATTTTGAGAAAATTATGCGCTCTGTGCTGTCTTGAAGTTTCATTTTGTCAATTTCCCGCTGGGGTCGACTTTTTATCAAAAGTTTGGCAGAAAATGGGAAGGAATGCAAGGAACGTCCATGCTGGTAGACAAGTACGACGTCATCACAACGTATGTGTCCTGCGGGTATGACGACAAGCACTCTACTACCGGTGCTCGTACATAGTAGATGCGCATGGAGTATTTGTATGTAGTGGTTACAGTCAGGGTGTTGGTGATTCACAGTCAGCATCCTACCGTAGCCATCATAGCTGGCCGCTCTAACAATAAGTACACGGAGTAGTGGTTGCAGTCGAAATTTACGGCAGTACTCCCTATTAGATTTATCAGGTTGTTGGAGTCAGCATCCTATCTACCTAGCTGGCCGCTCTACTAGCATCATCATCACCACCATCATCACTCTCTAGAAAGCTGCTCCAAGGAGCATTTTGGAAAATTGTTCATAGTCGATGAGCATGTCCGAGTCGTCCACGTCAATGAGATTGATCTTCTTTTCATCGGCAATCAGATCTTGCACGCCGCCCAAGACTTCTGACAAGTCACCGGCTCGGACATAACCCGTTTGGTCTCGATCTAGCTCTTGGAAGGTCTCTGTGAAGAGATTATAAAACTCTGCTTCGGCCATGACACCCAGAAACTCCGTTCGGCTGATGGTGGCAGTGTTGCTGAATTCGGGCTTTGTTTGGGAGTACGCCGGATTGGCACGATAGATCATGGTCATGAGCTCGGCATCCGTCTTTCGTTCTCGGGCCGTGTTCATGAACTGTCTCATTTCGAGCAAACTTACAATGCCACACTTTTTGACGTCGACCATCTCAAAGACGCCCTCAAATTCGATCCGTTGTGATTCCGATAGCTTACTGACCAGCATGGCCCGTCGAGCGATTTCGCTCGGATCGTTCCATCGCGGTTCCGTTTGCATGATGTACGAGAAGCATCGGGCTGCCTGTCGAATCTGTTTGAACCGCACCAACAAATCCAAAATACGAGAATCGACTTCTGTGGAGGAGTAGGCATTGGTGGGTGGGACGTAGTCCTTCGGTAAGAGATATCGTTGATCGAGCTGATCAATCATTTCTTGAGTTGCTTTCCGATTTTTGCTCAAGATAGACGATTCTGGGATAATGTCCACATGAAAGGCAAAGATACGACTTTTTTCCAAAGCTCGAAAGCTTGCTGCCAATGGCTGTCCTGTAGACAGGGCACGTTCCCCGAAATAATCAAATTTGCGCAGTTTCTTGGCGAGAAAGCCAAGGTAGTTGGGCGGTGTTCGGATGGGATCTTCAAATCGAGATTTGATACTCATTTCTACCACACCCCGCTTGATAACATAAAAGGTCGTTCCGGGCATGCCCTGTTTGCAGATGATATCACCAGCATCAAAGGTCAACAGTTTGGCTTGTTGGATCATAGTATCGAACTCGTCGTCGGTCAAATCCTGAAAGAACGGCATACCACTTCGTAGGTACGTCAAGTGTTCTTCCCGAATGAGTTCGTTGTCGATAACAATGGCTCGTTTTTTTCGTGGTTGGTCCACAATATCCGTTGGAAATGGTCCCATTCCTTGCGAGTTGCTGGCCAATACTGCTACAGACGTATCAATGTGATCGATATGCGATGCCATGTTGTTGGCAGCTGCATCCTCCGAATATTCGTCGTCATGGTGATGTTGTTGTTGTTGTTGGTGTCTTGACGATGAAAGACCTGCCAATGGCTTGAGTTGTAACGTGGTTGGATCGACCCGTGAGTTCATAAAACGTGCCAACTTCTTTTTTAACAATTTGATCTTGGCGGGTGGACAAGGAAAATTTTCGATCAAGTTGCTAGTGAGAGCTGCGGTAGCATCATTGTTGTTGTTGTTGTCGTCGTCGTCGTCTTGGTTATTGATAGTAGTAATATCGGAAGTAACGGTACTAGTAAAATAAGTTCCGGAGCCGTCATCATGAACGTCCAACAGACCACCATCATAAAAATGGACCGTGGGCAATGTCAATACACCCAACCGTCGGAACAGTTCCTTGGAATTTTTGGTGGTTTGGAATTCTGCCCATACGACGGGTAAATTTTGAAGCTGTGGATCATCTTTCACCTCGAGAAACTTGGGTGCCAAGGATCGACAAGCCTTACAGTAGGCGGCATAAAATTTGACAATGACCAGCTTGTCCGGATGAGCATGAATGAAGGATCTTTTAATAATAGAAAAAGAAAAATCCAACAAGAACAACAACAACAACACAGGTGATGAGAATGAATTACTTTTCATCCAACCATGGCACAATGAATATACATATATGAAATGAAATACGTTACCTATATTCTTCTTCACTGGTGAGTTGATAGATTCCTTGATGCAGCTTTGGCATATTTTGCTGTAGTTGTAGTTTATCTTGCTGGTTGTGTTGTTGTAAAGAGGATGATGATGATGATGATGATGATGATGATGATGGATGTTCTTGCTGTTGTGATTGTGGTTCATTCCACAATACGTCGGAATTCATGTGGAAATAATCTTGTTGTTGTTGTTCTTGTTGCTTTTGTTCTTGTTGTGGGAGGTGGTGGTGGTTATTAGAAGAATGTATCGTTGTTGCTGTTGTCGTTGTCGACAAGGACGCCAAATATTCATTGGTGGACTGTACAATCGGATGCGGATGAGGATGTTGATTGTACGGCTCGTTGTGTAAGGCCATAGTATTGTGTTGTCCGATACTACTCCCATGCAAGGAAGCAAACCTCCAAGCTGCATTCACATCTTCTTGACTGGTTGGATTGTAATGGTATTGGTAATCGTCTACGGTGTCATATAAGCGTGTTGTGGTTGTGGTTGTTGTTGTTGTTGTTTTAAATGGAGCAAAGAATGGTTGTTGTTGTTGTTGTTGTTGTTTTAGTTTCGATACTGTTCTTCTCTGTTGATATGCTTCTGTAATAATAAGCAATGAATTCATCCCCAAGAAAGTTGCCGATTGGATCGAACACGAACAACACCATCCAAGGAACGCAATGGACAGGTGTTGCTGTTGATGTTGATGATAATGTGGCGAACTTTTTTCCCGTGTCGCATTCGAATTTGTTTTTCGTACCACTTTCTTCATTTGGAAGACAAAGTTCGTGTCGATCGAAACCTACGACGACGGTTTTTTAATTACCAGAAACAATATTATGTAACGTGAGATCTTTCTCTCTCAAGGTAAAGAACTCTTCTCTCTACGACGTGTATGATAGCTCTAGCTAGCTCTCTACTAGCAGAGGAGCAAACCGGTCATTGTTGTTTGTTGTCTTGATGATGGGGCATGAAACAGATCCTGACTGTGACGAAGATGAGTTGATGTTTTGACTCAAAAACCTATGAAAACAACAATTATATTATTTACAGTTAGTAATAATAAATTCTCGTATATATACATTAAATCAATCAATACAAATTTGAAACCGTGAAGTACGATGACGTCAGAAAGATTTTATTACTGTTAGTAGTGAAAGAATACGAAGTACTACTGTATTACATAGCTTCGGTACCTACCTACCGATACTTGTCGAAAGTAGAGAGGTATCATAGTACTACGATGTGAGTCTATTCATACGTAGTACGAAAACCGTACCTGTACGGTCGATGTCTACTAATAAGTCGTACTACGTAGTAGTCGTATGGTGAATGGTGAGAAGGAAAAGATCCAATAACTCGAACCCCAATCATGCCATGTGACTGTACAAGGTATCATACTCACAGTTAACAGTAATTACGGTACTACGCAAACAAGAAAAAGAACAATACGTCGTATCATACAATATATATATTATATTCTACCGTAGACCTATGATACCATTCTCTCTATCATAGCTGACAGTGAATAGAGCCTGTCTTCCCCTCCCTCGCCCACTCTACAAATGCCACTGTAAATCATCTGTATCTGTAATCTGTAATCTGTCATCTGCCGTAAACGAAGGGAAGTCGGAAGGGTTGACTCGTCATGAGTATGATGCATCAATAGAGAGAGAGAGAGAGAGAGAGAAAAGGGGGGAAGGAACAGAAAGAGTGAAGAACAAAGAAGTCGCAAAAACACACGAGTTGGATCTACATCAACAAGAAGAAGAAAGACGTATGATACCATCATGACATGTCACAATTAACAGCATTGGCTACGACCCAAATTCTGTACGGTGCCATTGGTATTGCCTTTCTGGTACTATTTGATATTGCCGTTCGTATGGAATGGAATTCACAATTGGCTCCTCGTAGTGCCAATCGACCCAAATCGGTCGTCAAAAATGTACTACACCAACAAAGTCACGTCATACTTCCTTCATGGTTTATCCGATATCGTCCCTTTTATGGGCTCTACGATTAACCTATCCACAGGGTTTGCAAGGGATTCCAGGAACTGGTAGTCGGAACAATGGATGGGCCGGTCCCACACTCAAATGGAATCTTCACGGAGTCATTCTGTTGAAATATCATCATTTTGTTGATGAAAATATCTATTGTGGCCACTGTCTTTTCCCTTTTGGTCTTGCTGCCGGCGTTTCAAACGGCCGATTGTGATCCACAACTTTTGGGATTACAAACTTGTCAAACAGTATGGAATTTGACAGGTGGGTGGGTAAAAATAACAAAAGAACTGTACATCCAAACAAAACAAAAAAAAAAAAACAGAGAAAATCTGACCATCATTTTCTTTGTCATCAATTGTTGTTATCGTCCATCATCATCATCATCATCATCACCTCTCAGATTTCGAAAAGCTGACCATTGCCCATATTCCCGACAAAATTTGGGCACCACACAACGAAACTATCAACATGACTTTCCCCAACGGAACGTCCGTGCTCTTGCCACCACCCAACGTCAATCCCATCCAAGGCCAACTATGGGTTCCAGGAGTCTCCTCACGAACACTCTTGGTCGTCATCTATTGTGTCATTCTTACTTTGGCACGAATGGGTGGACAATTTGGCATTACGACGGGTCTACTTTTGGGAGGCAGATCATTATCCTCGACGGATCAAAGAATTACGTGAAATTACGGCCATTCAAAATGTCATACCCGAAGACGAATCACAACGGCATCGTCCGCCCTATCTACCAGATCCCGAGCTGAGAGATACACCACCATCGGTAGGATTATATTCAGTCTTGTATCGATTGCCCGAAATGTTGGTGACCTATGACACCGACGGATCTGTAAGTCCCTCCACAAAGGGAGTTTGTTTGTAAAAAAAATGAACGTGGGCGTGTGAGGCGTTTTCTACTGATCTTGCAAAAAATTGGTTTGTTTCACTGCAATATCTTTTTGCATGTTCTATAAGACCCGATCGGAACGAGAAATGGTAGCGACGGCCAACTTTTTTTGACGAGTGTGTTCCCGCACAACCGGGATTCTCCTCTTCGGTGGCAGCCGTAACAATCATTCCCGATGCCAACCGCGTTGCCAAGGCATGGATGAAATGGTACAAGATCGAAACAAAATTGCGCCGACTGAGGTTTATTCGAAGTATTATCCGTCACAAGATGGAAATGGAAGCCGATGGAACAACCGACATGTACGACAGTATTGCTCACATCATGAAACGATCCAAAAAAAAAACACAATCCATGTCCCACCCACCCACGACTCTGCCGATATATCTGCTATGGAAAGTGGTACAGTAAGACAAACATCCGCTGCCTTGTCAACCACAGTTCCGTTTGCACCAAATCATGGTCAATCGAAGAGTGAATATATCCCGATGTTGGCCCATCATAAACATGGTAATGAGAACGAAGACAACGAAGCGCTTGTATCTCAAGAGACCACATCTTCCAACAATGGAAACGACGACGAAGTGCACCAAGAGATAACCATTGAATTTGCGTCTGATGACAGCGACAACGATTCTCACTCACAACCAAGTGTCTGCGATGAAAGTAATGAGGAAATCAAAAACGAAACTCATTCGAATGCCGGTGATGAAAATCCATTTGCTTCTATGTGGTCCTCGCTCACGGGTGGCACAAAAGATCCGACATCACGTCAACAAAATGAGGATACTGAAATCGAGATAAAACCTATCAACAACACGTCGGACAAAGCAGTGCGCGGCAGCATCAAGAGCACTGCAACCAGCTCATCGTTTTCGCAAAGCCGCCACACAAATAAGGCACGAGATAAGGCTCCAGGAGACAAAGCTTCAGGAGAAACCGTCCTAGAAGAGGTTCGAGATTTCTTGTACCAAGACTTTGATGTCAAGGCGTACGCGAAGAAAGTTGGATTTGATGAAGAGACTGAGCTAAAGGGAATTGTTGACGGGTTGGGCATTGAAAAGCTGAGCGTCTTCGCCAGAGAATACTCGCAGTCCAGCGCAAATCCTTGTCTTTATGGTAAAAGGTTGATTTTGTTTCGTCATGGTGGCAGTAGATTCTCGGAACCTCATCGGTCTTCATCGGCCACTTTGTTTCATAGGCGTTTCTGCAAAGCTGCTCAATTTCAAAAGCATTGAAGAACTCCAACAAATGGAAGAAGATTTGTGGGTGGAACTCCGAGAAGCGAATGAAGGTTTGAATGATGCAAGACTGCATGCTATTGAACACAATGAGGACGATAGAGGTCTCATTACAACTGGGTATAGATAACCAATGCTCAGACGAAGATTTTGAAGGGGAAGATGATATTGTCATTCCCAACTCGACGATGCAAGCGTTCGACAGAATCGAACAAGGGCTTCGAAATCGAACTTCAACCACTGCTAACAGAGATCAATGGGGTGAGTTATGCATGGAATGGAATTCTTCTCGTTCTGCCATCTTGTTGTGCTCAAACATTGTGCCATCTATCAGAAATGGCGCAAGATGCCGCAAATGAAATGCGATCTATGCCAGATGCAAAAGGTCGACGCAAACAATCATCGTGCCTTTGCCGCGTTATGCCTTGCTTTGGAGATCAACTCAAAACATTACCTGACGTGATAGAGAATTTTGTTAAAGCATTTGTCACTGCGTTGAACCATCCTACTTACGCTGTAGTCACATTCACATTCCGTCAAGCTGAATCGCCGCAAGGCAATCTCTGGCAGATGGAGGCGCAATCAATACTTGGAAGCAAATTGATGACATCCCTGTTGCTCCGCTGGCGGATGCTCCACCGAGAAACATTTTCTTTTTCCGTGGTTGTTGCCGACCTGTTACGATTACCATTAACTACAAGGAAAAAAAGATTCTACGATACAGGTGAGTTGAACTGTGTATTGTCTCAGTCCCCTTGGCCAGGTTGCTAATGGTTGCTTTTCCTTTCTCTAGCGTCATTTTGTTCCTTTTTTTCTTTTGCTGTCTTTACACAATTCCACTGGCTACAATTCAGAACTTGGCGAATCCAGACTTCTTGGCAACGGCATTCCCTGACGCGCCAGGTTTACATGATACATCTAGTGCAACCTACAAACTCTTTGCATCTATTTCAGGCCCTTTTTCCAGTCTAATGTTGACACGTACGTCCAGATGCACAGCACCGGCTTTAACACATTTACAACTTTTCCTGACAAGTATGTTGATTTGTTTGTACTTTTTCCATCTTCGCAGTCTTTTTCTGTTTTATGCCGCAGCTGTTCAAGTTCCTTGCTTTCTACGACGGCATCTCCAGTTCCATGGAAAAGGCAGAAAGAGGGGCGCTCTTGTTGTACTGGTACTTCATGCTAGTAAGTCCTCTGATACAAATTTATTTTGCATTTGTTTCGAAACGGATTTTCTTAATTAATTTTGCTTTGACAAATCGTAACATGTTATTGTTCTCGATCAGGTAACAGCCTTCCCCGGCGCATCGCTGGCTAATATGTTCCTCTCCTGGCGTTCGGCTGAAGCTTCAGCAGAGGATAGCATTCAACAGGTTTTAAGTAGCATTGCTGTTGCGATCCCCGGTCAAATTGCACCTACCTGGATGAACTGGATCATTATGAGATACAGCTTTACTTGGACGGGAGCGTATCTGTTCCAAATGAATTCCTTTATCACGAGAGTACTGAATATGAAATGGCTGAATCGCGTAATGCGAGGAGGGTAAGTGATGCCATCGCCGAGTTTCTCCATCATTCCCCTTCGATCACGATCTCATTTCTCCTTGATACTATTGCCTCTCAGTGGCCCGGGCCCCCCGGCACCATACCGCATCTTCGTCGATTCTGGAGTTGTTTTCATGTGCATCGCATCTCTAAGTCCGGCCTGTCCATTGAGTGAGTATCGCACTCGTTGTGATTTCAAAAACCCTTTGTCTTTGGCTCACAAATAAATGATTGACATGACTTCTTCAACAGTTGTGCCAGCTGCCATGATTTATTTTTTTGTCGTACAGCCTATATTACGATGGCTTCTGATCTTTGTATGATATATCGACCGAAGGTATTCTTTTCCTTGGAGAGAGGAAGTTGCAACGATTTCTTTTTTCTTCCGACCCCTGTAGTCTCACTCAGCGACCTTTTTCTCCTTTTCTTCACAGTACGATGGTGGGGGGCGGCAAGTGGCCCCAACTTCATCAAATCATCATTTCGGCCCTGATTTTGGGACAGATTCTCATGGCTGTGACGGTATCGTTAATGGCAGCATACTGGGAAGGAATCTTCATTGGATGTTGTGCTATCCCAACATATCTCTTTCATTTGTGGACGTTGGATCAGTTCTATCGTCCGTACCATGATTGCGCTCTGATCCAAACGAGTCGTTTGGGCTCCTGGCAAGACTGTAATAGTGTGAAGAAACGAGAGGAATACCGAAACTGGTTGGTGGACAGCCACAAGGCATCGTACGTTCCACTATGTTTGCTGGGAACCCAAAAGAATTTACTGACAGCTGAAACGGCAGTGGTCGTGCCCAAAGAATCCGACGAGGAAACTTTGGATGACATCTCCAGCAGGAGACAGCATATACAACGACATAGTGCACAGAGACGAGCAATGTTCAATCAAAAGTACATGCAATTTTGGTTCATGATAATAATATATTATTGTTTCATTACAAACTTAGTGGTAGAGCAAATACTCGTACCTCGTACGGTAGTTCAAATAGGTACCCGTCAAGACCTATCATACATACCCGGTAGTTTCAGCAGTTTCACAGTACGACGTACATACGACTTAAGGTACTGTTAGTACTACAGTAATTGTCCGAGACGATGATACGTACGGTACTCCCTTTTCTGTTTAGAGTTTACAGTTAGAGGTAAATCGTAGGCCGTAGTACGGTCGCCAGCTACGGTACAGTGGCTACGGTAGTAACAATTTCATGGAGAAAATCATTACCTATGTAGTACTCCGAGTAGGTACCTAATACCGTACTCCAGTACGACGTACGTTGAATCTCCTACCGGTAGTCTGGTACCAATCTACCGGTATGATACGTCGTAGTCTACTCTCATGGGCAATACGTAGTAACAATGACACAATGACCAACCATGTCATCAATGCCGAATGATGATGATGATGATACTACCGCTGCTACTAGTATCATAGCCACAGGATATGTATTATTATTTGTGAGCTTGTTGTGTTTGGGAACTTGGCCTGCGTTTTTCCGATTGGCATCAACAAGTGGAAGGAAGAGTTGACATCGTTCTTTGTCTTTCAGTTACAGTTGCACATGTTGGTTTCCTTCTACGGCACGAGATGCTCGTTTGGTGTATCTGGATTATTCCTTGTCTTATGTGACATCGTCACTCCTCTTATTGCTAGTGGTGGTTCTACTGACGAACAATAGCAACAATATCAACAACAACAACAGTAGCAATAACAAACAACAAGACAACAATGGGAAATCTTCCATAATAATATCTTGGATTTTGATTTGGTTTGCCATGGGTGGTGGTATTTTGTTAAGTGTCGGTAATTTATCACTCCAATGGGCTACCACCGTCTTTGGAGCTCCGTTGACGACCGTGGTTGCAATCCAAGCGTCGTTGAACTGTCACAGTCGGCACGTGCATCAATTACTTGTTACAACCCGAAAAGACGCCCAAACCACAATTCTTGGCATTGGGTGTCGTATGGTTTGTTAGCCGCCGTTTGGATGGCAACACGAGCGCACGTTTTGTATGCACGAGACTGTCACGTGGAAGATCAAGACCAAGACGATCAATCGGACAGTGACGACAGGGATTGCATTGGCAGCCGAGACGGATACATGATGGCATCATCATCATCTCCTGCTGCCATTGAATTGCATCAGTCGAAGGCACAGCGGTCTATAAGTTACAGTTCACTGGAAGCCATCGACAACTCCTCCCATACGACGTTTCAAAGTGGATTATGGTCCAACATTTTCCACCACCATCATACACCGCGACGGCGACGACAAACGACGAAGATGATGAGAAGATCATTCCAGTCGAACAATTCTCTGCAATCCACGATCCATCACTTCCACCATTCCCATTACCACCACCACCAATACAACGACAACCGTCATTACGTTGGACCAAATCTCAAAAGGCATTGGTACTGGCCATTGGTGGTGGATTTTGTTTCGGATTTTTTTCTCCCGCCTTTAACATTGCCGTCAACGACCCCTTTCGCATGGGATCGACTCCACTGTCCGTTCCCGTCAGTGGCCAATGTCTGGTTTAGCATGGCCTTTACGGTATCCAGTATCATTGGCACCCTCCGATTGATGCACGTCCCTCCTCCCGAAACAGGTATGAGAGTCTTGTCATGGAGAGAAGATTATGTTCCAGGCAAGAGTTCCGTGAATTATTGGGGATTCGTAGCCGGTGTTTTGTGTGGCATTGCCAACCTGTTACAATCCCAGGGCGGTCGTATGGTGGGATTTGCCACGGCCGATTTGGTCCAAGCGTTCCCATTGGTGTCGACTTTATGGGATATTTTACTGTTTGGAGAGTATCAACAAGGAGGACGACGACGTCAACAGCGTCGCAGCAGCAGCAACAACAACAGCAACATCAACAGTTGCAACGAAGATGGAACCTACTACGAAAGTTCTACGGTCGTAATATTCTACTTGATAGGGATGTATGTATTGTATCTTGGAGGTATCACCTGTATGATACAAAGTTCCTTCGATCAATCATCAGAAAAACACAATCAATAAAATAACAAACGAAAACAGAGATTCTAAATAATAGAGAATGTAGCTACAAAGAAAACTACAGAGAAAGTTTCGTATCGTTTTTTTTAACGATGAGTGGGCATCGGAGATTCATGTGTGTACTAAAAATTTCCATTTGGGAGGAGAACGAGCCATGTCGTGATGCGTTACGTATGCAACGGACCTTTGTGTTAGTATGTGCAACAGGAATGGACGTATTGTATGGTGTTTGTCTATCAATCGAGTCGACTACCTAGTTCATTGTATTGACAGTGAGTTTGAAAATTGTACGTTGTTCGATGTTTTAGTATTCAGTGCAGTAGATGAAGAATGTTGCCACCTCCTTGGCTGCCATCTTCTTCAAGAAACTGCCGCATCCAGGCTCCCGTAGAGCTCTGCTATTGCACGTTCCTTCATTAGAACATGTATCGCTTCTGCTTGACTCAACCTTACACGTTATGCGGCCGTCGCAAAGATTAATGTCCCGAGACCTTTGGAGCAAATTCTCTGTCCTCTCAATACAAGATATCGGAACGAGTTCAAACAAATTTGGATTTCAACACTTGCTGGCACTCGCCGAAAATCAAAATGACTCAGAATGCGACAGTATTGGACCATTGGAAGCAGCTCTTTCTCCAACTCTACAATGTCAGAACCAGCACAAATTGGGTTATCATTCAAGGAAACAAAACGGTGGTTTGTATTCCCAAGATTGTGTATATGCTCGGGCTTCATAGTTGCAATGGAACAGCCTTGTAAATGCAGTGCGTGAAGTGATTCAAAAGTTGAATTCCAATTGTCACATAGATTGGCAAAAGCTTGCATCATCCAGGGTAGGACAAAAACATATTGATAACAGTAAATCTTCCAAGCGTTGTCCCCTGATGATTAGCAACAAATCCAAGCCACCCGTGATGCGAGATGTCGTACTGGACGAAAAAGAGACTGTGATGATGTTAGATTGCATCTATCCACCAAAAGATATTCGAGTATCTCCAAGCAGGCGGCAAATTCATCAATGTTTGATATCACGCTCTCCATACAGGCACAATATCTCTAGGCAGCGCTATTGTTGGAGCTGCAAAAAGAACCCCTCATCAAACGTATAATTATCGTTGTCGGTTGTCGTTAATACAATCAAGGTGTACCACCACCTGGCTCCATGTACACATATGACGTAAATCGTGAAGCAACAATTTTCACCAACTCGTCCTAAGACCCTTCGATTGATCTATCGTCTCACCAGAGATCCAAACTCGTAGAATATCTTGCATATTGTGCAAGCTGAGCAAGTCTTCTTCGTCAACCTTGACGTGTCTGTTGCGATTGTACGGAGGTGTCAGAACAGTAAGGGCATTCCTCGATTGAACAATTCGCCATCGATTGTTGCTCCATGTTGGGAGGTGGAGGAGGAGGAGACTATCCAAAAAACAAAAAAGGATTGACTTCGAGTGATGATGTGGAAAAAGAGTTCTTGTTTTGACAGATCGATTTTTCATAAAAAATGATTTGTACCACAAACAAGTACCTACCTACTTCATGTACCTGTACATTGATACCCTACGTACTCGTAATACGACAAATACACGGCACTCTACCATACATGTATTACGTCGTATTTCATCAACGTATTGCGGGCAATTGACCCATGCTTCTTGTAGTTATTACAGATACGACTTCGCAGTATTTACGTGCTATCTCATTTCCACAAAATGAGAATGGCAGTAGTCAGTCCACAATGAGAAAAATCCAGCAATTGTGCTTCTGTGTTTTCGGGGACCAAAACTGACAGTCATCCCATTCACATGCTTTGCATGCAATGCAAGATAATCTTCGTGGTGCGATCGAATGTTGTGGCCTACCAGGTGGGTGTAACCACTGCCTTATTTGTTGGCATTTTTAGCCACAGCTGCACAACCAAACACTCCAATTGGGTGTCTCCAGATGGAAGAAGGCAGCAGTCAGTTGAAAATAGTAGGTGGGCGGCAAAATAGGTCAAAACGATGGGTGGACAGATTCTGATGTTACTGGAACAAATGGGATCCTTTGAAAAAAAATACTTGTGGCTCGAAGTGATTTATTAGTATCCATTATTACTGTCATGTCAACAAGATTGTGTAGTATCCGTATAGGTACTATTGGAAGTTGCGCAAATGGGTTAACTAATAACGTAATATTTGCTAAACTTCTAAACAAGTAAGATGTATCTCTCAGGTTCACTGCACGTCTCACAGATTTTGCGCTGTTTGTGGTGTGAATGGAAGTGCAGCTGGAGCCTGAGCCATTGATTTCCTAAGGATGCTTTTTTTGAGTTGCTAAGAAAAAGGACTGCAATTTCATCAAGTTGGAAATCATCATTTGGAGAGTTGATGATTTCTATTAGATTGGGTAAGTCCAATTGTGGGATGTTTGAGTTGAAAAAATCATGGGAGAAGCTGATTTGCTTTTTTAAACTCGCGTGCTTCCCTTGCCTGATCTAGGAGTTGGTCTATTGGTAGGCCGACGAGTTGGTCTATTGGTTGGCCGCTTAGTTGGTTGGCTTGTGGGACGCTGGGTGGGTCTGTTGGTTGGGCGCTTCGTTGGTTGGCTTGTGGGACGCTGGGTGGGTCTGTTGGTTGGCCGCTTCGTTGGTTGGCTTGTGGGACGCTGGGTGGGTCTATTGGTTGGCCGCTTCGTTGGTTGGCTTGTGGGATGCTGGGTGGGAAGTTGGGTTGGTTGTGGAGTTGGTAAGCGGGTGGGCTGCTGGGTGGGAAGTTGGGTTGGTTGTGGAGTTGGAGAAGCGGTGGGTGAGGCGGTGGGAGAGGCTGTTGGAGAAGATGTTGGAGAAGTGGTGGGAGAGGCGGTGGGAGAAGATGTTGGTGAGGCTGTTGGAGAAGATGTTGGTGAGGCTGTTGGAGAAGCGGTGGGTGAGGCTGTTGGAGAAGATGTTGGTGAGGCTGTTGGTGAGGGTGTGGGAGAAGATGTTGGTGACGGTGTGGGTGAGGGGGTTGGAGAAACTGTTGGTGAGGGTGTGGGCTTTCTGGTTGGATTTCCTGTTGGATTTCTTGTTGGATTTCTGGTTGGATTTCTGGTTGGACTTCTGGTGGGATTTCTGGTGGGATTTGGCCAATGGTAAGAGGCGTGTCCAGGGCCCAAACATATCAAGAAGCAAAGGAAGAAAAGAAAGCTGGAGGATCGTTTTGGTTGTGGTCTTGAAAAAATTCGTTTGACATGTCCAAGCCCGAGACTGGAGATTTCACTTTCCTTCATCTTGTTTTTGATTACAGCAAATGGATTATTGTCACAACTTCGCAGACGGCTGGAAAAAGTAATCTGAGATGACAAACGAAGAAATTTATGAGTGATGACCAGATATTGGAATGCGCTCGAGTGCATTGATAACCCCACGTGTGCTGAGCGAAGCCACCTTTCTAGGATGGTGGTCCCACTGAGATTCGACAGTGCCGGTTTTTGACATCTCTTCTTTCCTGTCCCTTTGTTGAACAAAGTGGCATCTTATCAACTCTGTTCGACTTTCTTAAAATGGAGAGAACACTAAATGAAGTTATCACTGGAACTGACAGTGAAGACACCTTTCATGATGCTTTGTTTTCTTGCTGAGCATCATTACATAGCGGTAGAATGCGTTGCCTCTGATGGATTCGCGGTAACCAACATCCAATGCAACATTCATCATACGAAGTAATGTTTTCTTGCTTGGCTAACATTTAAAGTAAGAAGGTGATTGTGTGAAATAGACTTTTGTGAAGTGTTGGTGACAAAAAGGTCCACGTTAGGACCGGACATTACTGTAGAGACTGTCGTTAGGCCAATTAAGGTAATCGCGATGTCGTAATCGTAAATCCATGTATCATACACTTCTTGCAGTTGTACTTTTTTTTATTTTCTGCAGAGGGGAATGTTTGAAACAGTCATCGGATGGGCTCGTGAATACGGTAGCAAACTTCTACTTCACCATTCATCATACGAAGTGTAATGTTTCGTTGCTGACTGTGAGCTAGTAGCATGTCAAGTACGTCGTGCGTAGTACTAGAGAAGGCGATGTGTAAAATGGACTTCACAGTCAGAGTGTTGGTGACAATAATCCACGTTTATATTACAATTACTCGGAGTAGAACGTACATTACTGTCAATACTCACTAGGCAAAATAATGGCGATGTCGTAATCGTAAATATCCTAAAAATACTTAACAGTTCTAATTACGGAAGTCCTTTTGTTCGAACTATAAATATTTTGTCCATATATAATATTGTTTACAATTCATATTCCACAGACCTTGCAAATTGACAGACATTTCCCTCTTCTTGTAGCTAGACAGTACAAGTACCTACTAGCAAGAAAGAAGTTAGTGATCGTGAGAAGCAAGTGCCACGTAGAACGAAAATGGTAGCATGTGATTACTTTAAATACTCTCTGCATTTAAGATTCCGAAGATTTACCAGTGACATTTCCTATTTCCTCCCATGATCTACGACTCTACTACCGGTAGTATGCTGCTTACGTCTACTAGTTTTACAATTGCTGCTTCCGCAATAATCATCGATCGCTATGTCCTTGGTGATGGAGTAATGAATGCGCTCTTAATAATTAGATGGCGTCAATCTAGACTCTCTAGCGATGAAGAAGTGTAACTATAACTTGCTATTATAGTAGATTATCTATTCTTCTGGGAAGTAGAATAGATCAGTTTTTCGGCAGGCATTTGAATGATATGTGCTCAAATTGAATTTCCAAACCTCAACAACCCAATGCTGAACATCCTTTGTGGACGGAGGTTGGAATGTTGCCACCATCTTCTCCAAAGCCAATCATCCACTCCCACCATTGGGACTTAATTCGATCTTTGAAGGGCTTGTTGACGCCCACATCAATGGGTTGAACGACTGGAGACTGAAGTGCAACCCTTGGTGGATGAGCTTCAATTGGACACCGATACTGTCCAATCTCGCTTTCACAGTGTCGGAATAGTGACAATCTGAAATGATCCAAAAACAAAACAACTGGAGCTCCATCTGCCCTTTGTTGGATGTGAGGCACCAAACACTCGTCTGTCCATGTAGACATGTTCTCGTTGTCTTGCCAGGCGGCGTGTTGGCAACAGAGAGCAAGTTGGTCGGCATATTGACTCACTGGAAGCTCGCGAGTTGCAATGGTGCCTCGAGGTTCACCTTTGAAGATGATCATTGGTTTTTCAGCTTGGATCCGTCTGCAGCGACTGCCAATGAAGCGGTGGCTCGGGAATTGTTATGCCAGACTGTCTACTAGTCACTGAGTGTGTTCCCCTCAATTTCAAGGTGGATTGACTAGCGAGAGAAAACGGAAGAGGAGTCTGGTCCATATTGATTATGTAGATTTGCGTCAGATCGGGGACTCTAATAAAAGGTCTTATCTCCTCCCAACCATTCCCTTGCCTGGTCAATCGCTTGCTGAGGTAGATCCTCTGCCACATTGGTGCCTCTTCTGACCACAAGCTCGTTTGACATGCACAAACGCCTTATCATATGATACTGTTGTTGTTTCAGTTTTGAACGAAAGTTTTCGTCGACTTGACATGCCCTCACCTGTAGACGACAATATGACATGTCAAATGCCAGTTTCCCGCAATTCGAGTGTCCATCCGATAATAAGCTCCTCTCAATGAGTAAAATGCTGGAAATTTTTCCTTTCCGCAACGTCTTGTTCCCCTTTGAAGACATCTCCAACTGACCGTTCTTTATGCGATGATGACGACCCATATTTCGTGTGAAGTTGACGACCGTAAACATGGAAATGTATAATAATGTGTGCTGTTGTTTGAAGACCGTAAACATGGAAATGTATAATGTGTTGTTGTTGTTGAAGACTATCTGGTGGGTTAAAAAACGAGAGCTGTGACGACACATGTTGTCAGTGCATTGGACGATCAACGAAAAGTACAATAATTGATGAATGTCTTCACGAATTTACAGTTAGAGTGGACATTTGGTCCACATCGTAGAAGCGTACCAAGTCCTATGGTGTATGAATAGAAATGTCCTTCAGATATTGTGTAGTAGGATAAAGGAATCAGGAGTTTAAGACAAAATTTGAAAATAGTCGATTAATAAAAAAAGTGAAAAAGGTATCTTGTCTTGTGTAGTAAAAATGTTGTAACGAGGGAATACCATTCCCAGCTCAACATTTCCAATACTACCTACCGGTACGGTAGTTCACCTACTGTAGGTAGACAATCTACTACCGGTTGTCCGCAACCAACACAATTCCGTTTGCTCGTTCGACCGCAACTGCACGACGCACTGTATGCACGATGCTCGTCCACCTCTTCTGATGTCTCGAGCGCCATCCGCGTAGAAGAGTCGTAGTCTACTCCGAGTACAATAATAATTGTATTGACCACCTTATCCTGGCTGGAAATGTGTTTGTTGACTGAAAGAATTTGACTACAGCCAATGATGGCAGCATCATCTCACAGTCAAGCCGATAGTACTCGTACGAATACTACTGCTACTACTGATTCGTGCTGCGATGGACAATTTCAAAAATTTGAATTTCGATTACCGGAAGACCTTCCCCAACTCTTGTTTGGAAAACCCAACGACAACGAAGATTGGTTTCCATTGGAATCTTTGACGTATGTCCATCCCAATATACAAGTTACGACGTCGAATGTATCTCATGGTCGTGGTCTCGTAAATGGCAACAACAACAACAACAACAACAACAACAACAACAACAACACTACCATTTCTGCGGGAGACGTTTTGTTTGTGACACCACCGTCAGTGGAAGCATCGATCGATGCTACAGTTCGAGTATATTTGTCAAAGAATGGGTCTGTTCCATTGCAAGATATCGCCGAAACGATATTATGGAAGGAAATGAAGCGATGCATTCGAAAACGAGATACCCGAACTAATGCTGCTGCTGCTGCTGCTGCAGCTGCTAGCTTTTTAGTATTACAACAAAGTCATCATCAGGAAGAAGAAGAAGAAGAAGAAGAAGAAGAAGAAGAATACAATGTACCCTCCGACGAGTTACTTCCCATCTTGTTGGGGAACGGTGACGAATCCACTGTCAGAGAAATACTGAACCATTTCGAATCCAAACATCACAATGACAAAGACAATACTGTGTGTTGGAAAGGATGACAAGGACGACTCAGATGACTCGAAGAAACGTCTGAAAGCAGTGAGTCACGCGGGCAAGAATCTAATCCCGAACCATGCGGACAAGGAAGCTAATATTTCATCTCACGCGGACAAGGAATCAACTCCTAATCGCCGTACATATGCTGATGTCCTCCGAGGATGCAAGGGCCCTAAGCCAAACGTTGCGTATGTGAACGGAACCGTTGGCAAAGACAATGAGAATGTTTGTCGAGGAAGCACGGACGGAGTGGTCCGCGCAAACAAGATTGGAGACGGAGTAGCTTCTACGAAGGAGAAGAGTAACAACAAGAAAGGGACAGAGGATGCTGTCACTTTCTTGATTTAATCCAGTTACGAAAGGACTTTGACTTTAGATAGTTACTCCTGTCGTAGACCACCGTGTTTGATTCGTCTTTGACAAAGCTATCGTCTAAGGGACAGTAGTGGAGGCAAGATCAGATACAGTCTAACATTAAATCAAGAAAGGATGAGTGAAAATAAGCCTGCAAGTGTTAGTTTTGCGCCGACAACGGTACCGTCGGCGGCAGCAGCACCAGCCGCAACGAGCGGAGCAAGCAACAATGGAAACGGCGGAAGTAGCCGTCACCGTGGCCGGAACAGGCACCGCGGTAATCATGTTCCCTCCTCCACCTCTAACTCCTCTTCCTCATCCTACAAAGGGGATATACCTGGGATGAACGGACACGTGTTTCAGGTGTACAGCGAGTCGAGTGACCCGAAGCAGTTTTCGGCAACATGTAATGCCCTGCAGCAGTATGTTGAGATCAACATGGCACATTCCGGAGACATGGCTCTCCTTTTCTCGGAATTTAAGACCCCGACCCTGCCTCGGCCACGTAAGGAGCCAACGGACGGTCTGGAGGCTGACGAGCTCGAGGTTGAGCTCGCCATATGGAACAACAAGATTAAGAAGTTTGGAGAACGTTGCGACACTTTGGAAGACAACCTTAGAGCTACGTATAACGCCATCTGGGGACAATGCAGTGTGGCGATGAGAAACAAGCTCAAGTCGCTTCCCGACTTCAAGACCAAGGATTATGAACGCGACTGTGCCTGGATTCTCAACAGCATCAAAGGAATCGCCCAACGTTTTGAAGGAACACGGGTGGTGAATTTGGCCATCGCTGATGCCGTCGCCTCCCTCTACAACTTCCGACAAGGTGCAAATGTATCCGTCCCGGATTTTTACCAAGAGTTCTGTACCAAGCTTGAGGTCGTTGAACACTTCACCAAGGACAAACCCATTGGTACCACCGCAGCACACCTTGAACACAGTGGCGGCGACAAGGCAATCGCACGAGATCGTGACATTGCAATCCTTCTCCTCCGCGCGGCCAACCAACGGATCTATGGTTCTCTGTTGAACGATCTTGAAAACCTCTACTCCCGCGGCGAAGATCAGTATCCCGCAAACCTCGCAGCAGCTTACAACATGCTTCTGACATACCGTCCTTCTGTTGTCACACAAGCTGTCCATGCCTCCAACGCTGCGATGACGCCGGCACAGGGCCTTGGCCTCACTTTTACTCAAACCGACTCTGATCTTGCCCCCATCCCGGGCCTGGACGGCATCCTGAAGGAAACCATCCTCTGTTTCAAGTGTCAACGCAAGGGTCACATTGCCAGAAATTGTCCTTCTCCCAATGGCATACAGCTTCTTCAGTGTGAGCGCCACTTTGTCTTAACTTCCACTGGCCGTGGGGGACTCATTCCCGAGAACTGGATCCTCATTGACAGTGAGTCCACCCTCTCCATGTTCAAGTCCCGTCACCTCCTCACCAACATCCGCCGCGCCCCTAAGCCTATTCGGGTTTGTGGCACAGGTGGCGAGATTGTCAGCTATTGGATTGGCGACCTTCATGGTCTTGGCACTGTTTGGCTCGACGACCGGTCCCTTGCCAACATCATTTCCCTGGCTCACCTTGCCAGCGTGTGCCGTGTGACCATGGATTCCGCTGTGGAAAAGGCTTTCCGGGTATACCGCAATGATGGCTCTGTTCTCCTTTTCCGTGAGTACAAGAACGGGCTGTATTACCACGACTACACAGACCCTTCCTTCGTCGAACCGGCCCCGTCCCCTGCTCTACCTGCACCGTCCTCTCTGGCTCTGACTTCGGACACACCGGCTTGCTCCCTCCTCCAAACGGTTCGAGAAAACAAAGCACGCTTCACTCGACGCGAAGTCGATGCCGCTGATCGGGCTCGTGATCTCTATGTGAAACTCCACCGCCCTGGACAAGACCAATTTGAGGACCTCCTTGCGCATAACCGCATCCGAAATTGCCCAATCACTGTGGACGATGCTCGCCGTGCCATCACCATCTACGGTCCTGAAGTGCCTTCTCTACAAGGTAAAACTACCAAGGGCCAATCGTCCCATGTCCCGTCCATTACTCTCGTGGACATTCCTCTAATATTGAAAGACCACCCGCGAGTGACGCTTGCTATGGACCTTTTTTTTGTGCAAGGGAATAAGTTTTTCCACACCATCTCTCGTGACATCCGTTTCCGCACCGTTGCTCCCATCGAAGACCGAAGTAAACGTAGCATCCTGCGTGAGTCCCTAGGCGTCATTGACATGTATGAAAACCGTGGTTTCACTGTCACGGACATTCACACGGACAACGAGTTTGAATGCCTTCGTGCCGACGTTGCCCCTATTGTTCTCAATGTTACTGCTGCTGACGATCACGTGGGGGAAGTTGAACGCTCCATTCGCACCATCAAGGAGCGCGTCCGTGCCGCTGTCAACGGGATGCCGTATCGTCGTCTCCCCAACCTCATGATCCGTGAACTTGTGCGAGGCGTCGTGACTGCCCTAAATATCCTCCCGGCTCGTGATGGTGTCTCGGCCGACATGAGCCCCCGTACTATTGTATCTGGTCTCCCAAACCCTGACTACACCCAGATGAAATTGGAGTTCGGCAGTTATGTACAAGTCTATGACGACCCTCGACCGACCAACCGCACCAATCCCCGCACGATTGGCGCTATCGCTCTGAACCACACCGGGAATGCACAGGGCGACTACCATTTCATGTCTCTGGTCACCGGTTCCCGCATCTCCCGTGCCCAGTACACTCCCCTTCCCATCACGGACGAAGTCATCGCTGCTGTAGAGGGTATGGCCGCCGGTCAGGGACACCCCGTCATTGGGCCTGATGGCCTCCTGTTGGAATGGCGTCCCAACCACCCTGTCGATCTCCCGGCCGAACCCCAGGATGAAGTCCAGGCCGTCGATCCGGGCTTTGATGAACCCCCAGTTCTTGTTGACGATGGCGCTCTGGAGCCAGATCTTTTCCCCGCTGCCGATCCTGATGCCCCTCCCGCTGGCCCTCTCCCTGCCCAGGATGACTTCCTGGTCTTAGACGACGCCGCCCAGCTCCCTGCTGACGTTCCAGAGGAGGATATGAACCAGGATGATGTCCTGTTCCAAGGAGCGGATGAGAAGATTTTGGAAGACCTAGCAGAAGACCAAGGAGCGAACCAAGGAGCGAATCACATGGCAGACATAGAAGAGAACGACGGAGCAGGTGAAAACGACCCCACAGCGGACCAAGGAGCGAACCAAGGAGCGAGTCGCCACACGGGAGGACCCGCTGATCATCTCCCACCCGGCGGCCCAGCATATGATCTTCGACCAAACCGAACACGTAACTATGCTCACCGTTTTGGACATGACATCCAACTCCTACAGTTTGTCTCCACCGCTCTTGAAGCCAAGGCCACATGCGACCACATCGTTGGTTACATGATGACCCAAATGACAGCCTCCGCAGGCATCAAAAAGCACGGTCAAGCCGCTGTGGATGCCCTCTTTCGCGAATTTGCCCAACTGGATGATAAAACGGTTTTCGAAGTTCTAGACAGCCGGACCCTCACTCGTGAACAACGCCGGGCTGCGTTACGGGCCGTCAACCTGATAAAAGAAAAACGTGACGGATCCATCAAGGGGCGCTCCTGTGCTGACGGACGGCCACAGAAGGCGCTATACCCAAAGGAAGCGACCACATCCCCCACTATCAGTATCGATGCGCTGCTTGTATCACTGATGATAGACGCGAAAGAACAACGTGATGTCGCTATGGCGGATGTCGAGGGAGCTTTCCTCCATGCGTGGATGGATGATTTTGTACTCATGAAAATTACCGGACAGTCCGTGGATATCATGTGCAGTGTCAACCCCGCCTATGCTAAATTTGTGGTCATGGAGAACGGTGTAAAGACACTATATGTCCGCCTCCTCAAGGCCTTATACGGATGTGTGAAATCGGCGCTACTCTGGTATAATCTTTTTGCTTCCACCCTCATGGACATGGGCTTCGAGCTTAACCCGTACGATCCGTGTGTTGCTAACAAAATGATTAATGGAAAGCAGTGCACCGTCGTATGGTATGTGGACGACAACAAAATCAGTCACGTCGATCCCAAGGTTGTCACCAATGTGATCGCGGCCATCGAACGACACTTCGGTAAAATGACTGTGACCCGCGGTCGCCATCATAAGTTCCTTGGTATGGACATTACTTTCAACTCTAATGGAACTGTCAGTATCCTGATGGCAGACTATCTGAAAGGCGTGATCGAATTTTTTGGTGAACCAATTTCGTCCTCCGCCAGCAGTGCTGCCGGCAAGGGATTGCTCGATGTAAACCCGGATTCGCCTGTCGTGGCCCCTAAGGAGCGCGTTGACCTCTACGGCAGCATTGTCCCCAAGTTGCTCCATGTGGCCCTCCGTGCCCGTCCTGACATCTTACCCGCCGTTGCATTCCTCTGCACCAGACTCTCTGATCCGCGCGAGCAAGACTGGAACAAGCTACGTCGTCTTCTGCAGTACATCCACGGAACCATCTCTCTACCCCGCATCCTTGGTGGAGGAACACTCACCCGGTTGAAGACATGGGTGGATGCGTCCTATGCGGTCCATCCCGACTTCAAGAGTCATACTGGCGGAGCTGTGTCCCTGGGTCTTGGTGCCTTCATGTGTAAGTCGCAAAAACAAAAACTGAATACCAAGAGCTCAACAGAAGCGGAACTCGTTGGCGCCAGTGACTACCTCCCGTCCACCATCTGGGTAAAGATGTTCATGGAGGCGCAAGGGTACCCCATCACTGTCAACGACTTTGCGCAGGATAACGAAAGCGCAATGAAGCTGGAACTCAACGGACGCGCGTCCGCTGGTCAAAAATCCCGCCACATTAACATCCGACATTTTTTCATCACTGATCGTGTCAAGACTGAGGGTCTTAACATCATTCACTGCCCTACTGAGGAAATGTTGGCTGACTTCTTCACAAAACCGCTGCAGGGGGCGTTGTTTCGTAAATTCCGTGACGTCATTCTCGGGCACAAACCACTCAGCTCCCTTTCCATTCCTGTCACGTCGCTGAGTGAGGAGCGTGTTGGAAAGGATGACAAGGACGACTCAGATGACTCGAAGAAACGTCTGAAAGCAGTGAGTCACGCGGGCAAGAATCTAATCCCGAACCATGCGGACAAGGAAGCTAATATTTCATCTCACGCGGACAAGGAATCAACTCCTAATCGCCGTACATATGCTGATGTCCTCCGAGGATGCAAGGGCCCTAAGCCAAACGTTGCGTATGTGAACGGAACCGTTGGCAAAGACAATGAGAATGTTTGTCGAGGAAGCACGGACGGAGTGGTCCGCGCAAACAAGATTGGAGACGGAGTAGCTTCTACGAAGGAGAAGAGTAACAACAAGAAAGGGACAGAGGATGCTGTCACTTTCTTGATTTAATCCAGTTACGAAAGGACTTTGACTTTAGATAGTTACTCCTGTCGTAGACCACCGTGTTTGATTCGTCTTTGACAAAGCTATCGTCTAAGGGACAGTAGTGGAGGCAAGATCAGATACAGTCTAACACTGTGATGATGCATTATTTACGAGATATTATTCGACAAAATGCCTTTGGTCCAGACTTTCATCATTATCAACGTATCCAATCCGAATTGACTCTGAGTCAACAACAAAAACAACAACAACAACAACAACCATCTTTCAACAAAAACAGTAGTTATTCTTACACACGAATTTTGGGTTTATATCCATTGGCAGCCATGATCAATCATGCATGTACCACCAATGCTACTCGTATCTTTGTTCCCGTCCAAACAACAATAACAACCTCATCAACATCCTCTTCCAATGGTGGTATTGGTATTAGTGGTGGTGGTGGTGGTGGTGTTACCGCTACTACTACTACCAATGTCATGATTGCCACTGCCACGAAAGATATTGCGCCTGGAGAAGAAATTTTGTGGTCGTATATACCACCCACTACAAGTCTCCCACAACGACAGGAGGCATTGTCGCACTATGGATTCCAATGTCACTGTCCACGATGTATCGAGGATGCCAACCTACAACAACAACAACAACAACAACAACAACCAGATCTTCTCCTACCAACCACCACCAACAACAACAACGACAATAACAATTGGAATACAAATAATACTGCATATCCAAATCAAACAAAAGCAACAGAAGAAACCGGATCGAATGATGCATTGTTCGTATCACACAGTGTACGATTGGCATATACCAACCGGTATATCCAATATTTCAACGAGACGTTACAGGCACTGGATGTGTTGGGGACAGAATTGGTAGCCCTTCAGAAGAGTATCAGTATCACTGCCACAAATTCTACTATGGACCAACAACAACAACAATTACTAATACAACAACAGACCCAAATTCGGACGGAACGGTTTATACGTTTGTTACAGTGTGCCACGGAACTCCATCATGCCTTTTGTACGATCCATCCCGCATCGACCGAACATTTGTCGATCGTATATCTGTGTTACGATTTGACCAAACAATTGCAACAACTACCGCCCCCGACGGAACAATGTCATACCGATACCTTGTTTTCTGACAAGTACTACTATTCCTCTACGTACTGGATGAACGAATTGCGACGAGTCCATCAATGTCGATACAGTCGTCATGTAGTAGTGGACGTCGTGATGACGACAAATTGTAGTAGCACTGACGACAACAACAGTAGTACTAGTAGTGGTAGTGCTGGCCATACAACGGACACGGACAACAACAACAACAACAACAAGAAAAACCAATTATTGTTGTTGTCGCTGTTGCAACATACCAAATCAATCTTGCGTACCGCTCATGGTTGGAATCAAGCCAAATATCGGTTCATTTGATTTTATTACAGTCAGAACGAACAACCAACCAAACGAAAAAAAACACAAGCAATTTCAACAACAGCAAAATCCATCCTACCCATACTACTACCAAGTCTAGTTAAACACATAATAATCATCATCATCAACAACAATAGCAACAACAGCAACAACAACATGAACTTTTTACTTTTGTGTGGTGTGGTGTGTACTGAATGATCAATTAATACTTATTCGGATCTTTGATGGTATCTTGTTCATCCCGTTCTGTCGATACCCGTCGACGTGTATGTAACAAATGTCGTATGGTCAAACTCAAACGTCGATACGTTTCATTTCGTGGAATCGAATACAATGTTGATGTTGACGGTAACGTTGACGTTGAAGATTTACCACCATCATCACCACCACTATCATTCCTCGACACGACATGGACCCATTTACTCTTCCCGATCCCATGTCGGTAGTGATATCGAGCATCACGTTTCATCACCAAGACGGATCCCGGTTCCAACAAGATTTTGACGATATCATGATAGGTATCACAGGCGTTAATCCGTTCGGTCGGACGTTTCAACGTCATGTAAATAAGATTGAGGAGACTGATAGTGACGATAGTATCCCCAAACGCATCGAAATCTTCAAAGTGACTGGCGATACCCAAATTGTTCCGATACTCGTTGACCAAAACTTGTGTCGGTAACGACGAATTATGAGGAAAGAAGGGACGGGTCCGTTCCAACCAATATTGCATCCCACTCTCTTGCAATGATATCCCTTCGGATGACGATGATGACGGTGTTGTTGTTGTTGCTGCTGCTGCTGGTTGTTGTTGAATCGGTTGCAATATTGTGTCTCGAGGAATAGAACTAGAATCGGTGTCATAAAAACCACCATCATTGGTATCATCATCATCATCATCGTCATTGTTGTGATTGTGTTTGGTACAAGCTGTTGTCGTTGTTGTCGTTGTCGTTGTTGTTGTTGTTGTTTGTGTCGGTTGCAGTTTGCTCGATTGAAAGGATGTATGGTAGTAAATCTCTCCGTAAAATTGTTGTCGTCGTGCAATGTTTCCAGACTGCCATGGTTGACTGTCAATGAGTTGTAACAATTCTTCTTGTTCTTTTTCCGAAAAGAAACGAGGATAATATTCCAACCCGTCAATATGTGTCACCGGCTCACCCGATTCCGACAAGGGAAAGGTAGAAGATGGTGATGGAAGATGAGACATGCTACTCAATCCACTGCTTTCAATGTCGTTGCTAGTACTAGTTGTAGTAGTTCTAGGAGTACTATTGGTAGGGACTACCATCCTGTCGCTAACTCATTATCGTATACCACTCAGTATAATATTATTTTATGATAGACACTGTACGAGTGGCATGGCACAATTCACAGTCACATCGTGCGTAATAGATGATGATGATGATGATGATTGTGGATGTGTCGTCAGTCGTTTGGTGGTGCCAATGTTCCCATAAAAAAAAGATGATAATGATGGATTGTTGCTCTATTTACTCGGAGTAGCTACTACCGGTATCTAGTAGCTGTAGTAGTTGATACGACGTCGTCGGCTACTTACTGTTACAGTTATTATAGTACGTGGTAATTGTAAATATACCTAATACTTATAGGTACCGATACTACCTAGCTACTCTAGTAGGTAGCTACTACCGGTAGGTACCCTTTTACAACAACGGTATGGAAGAGAGAACTCGTCTGAAATATTATGATACCTGGAACGTAGTACTGTACGTAGTCCAATCGAAACTACGGTAGAACGGTAGACTACCGTACTCCGTACTACCAACGTTTCTTGTTCATCGTGTCCTTTACTTAGTAGTCCTATGCTAACAGTGTAAACTTATTTACAGTTAATACAGCTAAAACTGTAAAACGGTAACATCATCACCATCCTCATACTGGCCCGAACCCCGAGCTTTACTTCTCAAGACAATCAGTGAGATATCTCCATACAGTTCATTCTCTGGTAGTACCAACACAACAATAAAGGACTTCCCACTGGATCGAATGAGACGTGTTTCCACATCTGCCCTTGCTGCTATCTTTGGCCTTCTGTTTACCAACACAGCATCCTCGTTCACCGCTGCCTTTTCGTCGCATCATCTAGTACCATCGCAACGGTTTGTTTTTCAATCCACATCTACTCGGTTCAACATGTCTTCTTCTTCTTCTTCTGCCGCAACCAATACACAACACCAACAGAAACAATACCAACCGGATGTGTCCCAATTTATGACGGGTGATCGTCCTGCGGAGACCAAAGATTATGTGATGCAACAAACGATGTTACGTGTGAAAGATCCATTGAAAAGCTTACATTTTTACTGTTCCGTGTTGGGATTCAAATTGGTCATGTACAGCGAATTTCCTCAATGGGGATTCAATGTTTACTTTGTGGCACCCGTCGATAGTGTTCATATTCCTCAGGGTGATGATGAAACGGCAAAGGCGGCTCGTTGGAAGTATTGTATGAACCTGCCAGGATGTATCGAACTGACGTATAACTATGGCACCGAACAAGAGGAGGGTCAAGTGTACAACACGGGCAATGCCGATAGTACCGGTACGACCAATGGAGAAAAGGTCAAGGGTGGGTTTGGTCATATCGGAATCACCGTCCCCGACGTGTACGAGGCCTGTGAACGGTTTCAACAAATGGGTGTGGAGTTTCACAAGACCCCCAACAGTGGTGGGATGAAGGGATTGGCCTTCCTCAAAGACCCAGACGGGTATCTAGTCGAAGTACTGCCGCAGGGACCCATGATCCAAAAACCGGTCGATTGTGCCGGTATCGAGGCAGACGACGGCGGAGAAGGCTACAAGGACAATTCCAAATAAAAAGTAACAAAAATACTAGGATTGATATACGTAATTGATAATACGACGTCGTAAAAGAAAAAGAAACCCAACCAACAAAAAACAACAACGACAACTATGTGGAAAAACAAACATGAAATGACCTATCAGAAGTAATAGGATCTTTATCATTACAACAAATCAACTCTGTATCGTGTAATTTTAGAAGACTAAATACTCTTCTTAGCTAGCTAGCTAGCTAGCTCTAGTAGTAGACCCTACTCTTTTAGACATTTTAAGTCAACCATCTTTTTTATTTTAGATTTTGGGTATACTGGTGACTGATGGCAGCTAATATTTTGTTGAGCTCATTACCCATTTTTTGGATCGCAACGACTCGACCCCAGACCACGGCAAGAGGGGCTCGGCCATTTGGCACCAAACCTTCATCTGGTTCTTGGTTGCCAAAACTACCTGTTCATCATGTTTTCTCTTTCTAGAATTCTTGGAAACCATGAAAGACACTACCTTGCCAGTAGGAGGTGACTGCTCAATAGCAATTTCCTCCTTGAGAGCAATAATCAGTGATTCCAAGTCTTATGGCTGTTTTCGCTGTTTTATCTTTGCCAGCTACATCAAACAATCAACAATTATTGAATAAAAATTCTTTGCACAACCCCGACTTCGTGAGAACCAACTGGGTTTGTCATATCTCACGTATAAAATAATACAATTCGAGCAAAGTGGAGAGAACAGAAAAAATGGAGAAATTTTCCAAAAAGCGAAGATTCGATTTCTCCGTATGTTATTAAGTGGTGGAAAAAATATCTGTCCTGATATATGAAAGACTTCCCGTCATGAGGTGGTGGGTCATTTATTTTATTGGTTGTCAGTTGGGTTAGGTATTCTTCTTGCTTGGGGTTAAAGTTGTTGTCAGAGATCATCACAAACTAGACCAGGTCCAGTTGTTCCATCCCAAAGCCCAAACCTAATTCTGAAAGGAGTAGCAATTGGATTGTGTTTCCACCCGTTGAATTGTTAGGTACTATTGGAAGAAGCGTGGATGGGTTCACTAGTAATTTAATGTATGCTAAACCTCTAACAAAGTGAGGTATCTAATCCAGGTTCACTGCATGTCTCACGGATGTTGTGCTGTTGTGGATGTGAATGAAAGTGAATCTGGAGTTGTTGATTTCCTAAAAGATTTTTGGAATTCTTTACAAAGTGGACTGCGATTTCATCAAATTGAATATCATGGATGAACTTGTAGGTGAGGATTAGGGTGATACATTTGATGATTTCTTTGATATTGGGTACGTCCACTTCATGGTAGCTGCTGATTTGTTTTGATTAAACTCGCGTGCGTCCCTTGCCTGATCTAGGAGTTGGTCGATTAGTAGGTCGACGGGTTGGACGATTAGTAGGGCGATTGGTCTTAAACTCGCGTGCGTCCCTTGCCTGATCTAGGAGTTGGTCGATTAGTAGGTCGACGGGTTGGACGATTAGTAGGGCGATTGGTCGGGCGATTAGTAGGTCGACGGGTTGGGCGATTGGTCGGGCGCTTAGTTGGTTGACTTGTGGGACGCTGGGTGGGTCGATTAGTTGGTCTGCGGGTTGGCTGCTTGGTGGGAGGTTGGGTTGGTGGCAGTGTTGGAGATGGGGTAGGGGCAGGGGTTGGTGGCAGTGTTGGAGATGGGGTAGGGATGGGGGTCGGTGGCAATGTTGGAGATGGGGTAGGGACGGGGGTTGGTGGCAGTGTTGGAGATGGGGTAGGGACGGGGGTTGGTGAGACTGTGGGTGAGGCTGTGGGTGAGACAGTAGGAGAGGCTGTTGGTGAGGCGGTGGGAGAGGCAGTGGGAGAGGCAGTGGGAGATGCAGTGGGAGAGGCGGTGGGAGAGGCGGTGGGTGCATTGGTGGGTGCATTGGTGGGTGCATTGGTGGGTGCGTTGGTGGGTGCGCTGGTGGGGGCTCTGGTGGGAGCATTGGTGGGAGCGTTGGTGGGAGCGTTGGTGGGGGCCCTGGTGGGGGCTCTGGTGGGGGCTGGCGTGGGCCAGGGCCAAGCGTGTCCTGGGGCAAAACAGACAAGGAAGCAAAGGCACAAAAGAAAAAGGTGGGATTGTTTTCGTTGGGGTCTTGAAAGCACTTCATGGACGTATCCACGCCCGAGACTCTTGCTTTCACTTTTTTGTTGTTGCAACATGACAATCATCATCTTTTTTTGGTTATTGCAAATCGAAAAAATCGGCGGAAAAGGATTTTGGTCACAACCTAGCGATGATGCTAGTTCTTTCGTCCTTCGTTCCAGATTTGCTTCAGCAGGAGAACGCAATCGAAATTTATGAGATCTGCAAAGGTATGAAACTGCATGAGCTCGATTGCATTGTTAGCCCCATTTCTGCTTTATCTATCTACCGTATTTTCCTTAGACAGAAAAAGGATCAGTTTCCACTGGCAATGGAGAATCTCTTTTTCTTGTACCTGTGTTGAACAAAGCGGCTCATTTACAACCACACATTCGACTTCTTCAACTGGAGCCAACATTAAATGAAGCTGTCGCTAGAATCTTCACTCACTTGAACTGATTGAATGCAAAGCCAACTTTGCAGTTAATGATGTATTTCTTGCTGAGCATCATTACATAAAGGAAACAGGCGATTGTGTGAAATGGACCTTGGATGCGAAGAAATTTCTTCTGGCTGAGCCAACATTTTAACTGCAGTAAGTAAGAAGACGATTGTATCAAATGGACTTCCGAAGGGTTGGTGACAAAAAAAAACCCGAAATTAGTGTAGATACTCAGCGGGCCAACATCTACCAACTCAAGTAGGTAGGTCGTAATCGTAAAATTACAAAGAAACACTGCAAGCCTTTTGCTTCGAATGTACAGTTAATATCCCACAGACCTTGCAATTGACTGTGAAATCTCTCATTTCCCTCTTCGTGCTTTTTCCATATTTCCATCTCTCTGTAATAGTCGTAGTAGTATGAAAGAAATAACCGCAGGGAATCGCAAGAAGCAAATGCTACGATTGTGAATACTTGCAACTTTCATGATGATTTTTTTTGCTGAGGGCATGAAGAAAGCGATTGGGTGAAATGGACTTCGGATGGGTTCGCCAACAACCATTTCAAGCGAACATTTTCGACTCGAATTTTCGTGTGAAATGGACTTCTGAGGTTCTGAATGACAAAAATCCACGTTTACAGATAAAGAGACAGGAAATTACGAATTTTTTCATTTAAAATTTCAATATATTTAATAAGCCCTTGCCTCATTATTTACTCCTGCCCTTTCCTGATGACCTATGCCTCAAATATTTAGTATCACAGGTCCAGTATTGTTCATGCTTTTGCCTGTGAATATGTTCACTGGTGTTTTTTTTGTAATTTTTGGTGAAGGGCTCACACTGCCGGCAAAACCCCGCCGGCAAGAGCCTCGGAATTATCCTTTGCCAGGCATAAAACAACTGTGCTTACGCATACCTCGTACTCATGCAAACACATGGAATCCAGTTTCTCATCAAGTGACTCTCCTGTTGGTTCACCAAGTTACTCTCCCACTGGCACCCCAACCACTGACTCTCCTATTGGATCGCCAAGTGACTCTCCCATCCTCACTCTCCAAGCGGCTCGCCTGGTGAATATCCCACCCTCTCACCAACTCCCTCTCCCACCACTCCTTCCCCCACAAAGCGGCCTACGTTACGCCCCTAAAGTGCACCAACGATCCCTTACACACAGACCAACCCGTTCTCTCCATCACAAGAGACACAGAAGACGACACGCAGCTTATACTCGTACACGAATTGATTATTTTTATTTTAGGAAAGTTTCTCTATTGTTATTCTTGCTACCGGTAGTAGAGTAGCAGCAAAAGTGTTGCTCATCAGATTTCAAACTGATCATCAACTGTAAAATGTAAAATCGGAACTCGATCGAATATTCCTACGAACTACTCCAGTATTACTGAAGTACCAAAGTACGGTATGATACGTACTACGGTACTACCGGTACCCAACCGTAGGAGGTATGTATGTACGGTACGGTAGAATCTTCCGCCAAGTTCGAAAATTCCCACCAACACAAACGTCACGTCATTCGAAATCGTCACACCATGATGAGAGACAACGAATCAAGTCTCTACTACCGTAGCTAGCCTACCGGTAGTTTGTGCTCGGAGTACTACGGTGTTAGTAAACTGCGGTTTTATGGTGGTAGCTACTGGAAAGTTCAGCAACATCCAAAAAGAAACCCCTTTCCAACCTCGGAAACTTTTGTGAGAAACAGTACACAAAATAACTTCATGTTGTCCCACAAGAGGAATCATCATCGTGTCTTGACAGCACATCATCTTATCTTCTTCTATCGTTGTGAAAATTTCTTCTTCTTCTTGTTGTTGTTGTTGTTGTTCTTCTGTCGAACGACGACCACGCAAGCACTATTATTGCCCATTCACAACGACAACTTGGATCATCGTCGTTGTCGTCCTCCTCCTCCTCCTCCTCATCGTGCATCATCTGCATTATCGATACTGCCATCCGTGTTAAGTGACAACGACAACAACAACAACATGTCTGCTCCAATTTCAACTTCTTCTGAAAAGGACATGAATACAAATGAAGTGAAGAAGAAGAAACGATTGTTATGTATCCGTCATGGGATCAGTGTGGCGAATGAATGGATGCAACAACCGGGAAATCAATGGGGGGATGCTACCTTTTGTGACGATCCAACATTGGTCGACGCGAAACTGTCCGAAACAGGACGATTAACATCTCAAACTGTCTTACAACGTCAGTTGAACGACAATCCACTGTTACATGAAACATTACAACAGGTCGAATTGATTCTTGTAAGTCCCCTCACGAGATGTTTGGAAACATTTCAGTATGGAGTGGAACCTTTATTGCTCAACAACAACAACAACAACAATCACAACGACCATGATGATGATCGTAGTAGTAGTAGTACCATCACCACATTGGCATTGCCACTGATTTGTGAACGGGTGTATACCATTTCGGATACAGGTCGATCTGTTGCTGTATTGAAACAAGAATTCCCGCACATTAATTTTGATGAGTGTTGTCCCTCGGAACCATGGTGGTATACTGGACAACAACAATCACCATCAGACGAAACAACCCTAACAACCACAACAAACACAAACCCTGATAGTTACAAGGAATGGCGTCCGTTTGGACAGGGTCAACGGTATGCTGTTCCGGGGGAACCATTACAAGTCTTTGAAGAACGTCTCCAACGATTCGATGAATGGTTGGCAAAACGTCCGGAAACGACCATTTTGATTGTAGCCCATTGGGGTGTGTTACGACACTTGGCACATGAACAAGACGAATGGACCAATGCGGAAGCCAAAGTATTGGATTGGGAATATTGCACCGAAACTCTAACAAGGAGTGTCGCAGTTGCAAACAAACAAAAAAAAACACCAAGAACACCAATAAAGTAACAGTAACATCCATGGCAATTATATATGCATAGCTACATACTACTACCGATTGATGGGGAAACCTATCGGACGTTCTAAACCACCACCACCATCACCACCACCACAAAAACCTATGTGCAGCTTCTTCCAAACGATGAGTCTTTTTGGACTTCTTGTTGATTTAATCTTATTAGTGGATGATCGACTTGTTGCATTTAAATATTATATATATATATATATATATAATATATATATATATTGGAAAGAAATGCTGGATGGGGCCCATACAGACCCAGAATCTCAGCGTTGATGATGAACCGGGGCGGACTTTAGGCTAATACGACTTCATAATTTTTTGTGTGTGTGCTTGTCTTCTTTTTCGAACCAATCCTTTCCTACAACCAAACGGAAGTTAATATCATCCTACAGTGTGTATGTAATAAAATATAATAAACACAAGCCTTTCTATTGCTCTTTTTTTTTCAAAAAAAATTTGAAAATCCACAATATTTGATCATTCGTAGTAGGTAGTCTCCTCCTCCTCCTCCTCCTTCTTCTTCTCAATTTTTGTTTCGTTTGCCCATCGGCTTTTGTGGTTGTTGTGGTGGTTGTTCCGTGACGGGGAAAGCTGTTGTAGAATCTCGTTTGTGGGACAGCATAATTTGTGGCCGTAGTAGAATCGACGACGACGACGAGGAAGCAACATGTCGCATAGTACAAATCTTTCCACGTACTTCTTCCAAGGACTGGAGGATGATCCTTTGACAATCATTTCGTCCCGATGCCAGTGTATGACACGATCGTAACAAGGTCAACGCTTGTTGAAAAAACGGATCATCCTCGTCTGTTGCATTGTGAGTGGATATAGATGTTGTTGCTGTTGTTGTTGTTGTTGTTGTTGTGTTCTTTTGTCGATGAGATAACAATTGCATTTGTTGAATGACGTTCGGGAGTTGGACGGAATTCTTCGCGAGGACTGTTTCGTCATCGGATAGTTTGGATAGGAACGTATTCAAATGGGTGTATGGATCCACTGTACTACTACCTGTATCATTTCTGGTATGACCCTTGTGATAGGCACATGTTTGTTTATTCACATGGGCATGTGACAAGGACCATCTCCCGGCATCCACGACGGCGTTTTCACTAATCATACTAACCGTCAACCGGAACGGACAGTTATTATTTCTATCGCCAGACTTTGGCCGTTTGGTGAGTGTTTCTTTTCTCCTTCTTCTTCTTTTTCCTTCTTCTGTAGTAGAATCGTCTGGTTGGGGTGATGCATCATCATCGGTACCATCAATGGTATTATTATCTTTACCAACAATATCAATACCCTCATTGTTCGTAGTAGTAGCAGTAGTAGCATGTATATCAGTATGTTTTTCTTTCTTGGAATGTACAGGTCTGTACAGATGTCCATGCGTACAACACAATGTGATTGATGAGGCTGTGGTATTCGTTGTTGTTGCTTTGTTGGCACTTGGCACGGCACTGGAACTTCGAATATACAGAGAGAAGCCACATTGGATGGCGGCCACCTTGAGATCAAACACGAGTTGTTTTCGCGATGCAAGGCCACGATATCTGGCAACGGGAAACTGAAACTTCCATCCTTCGGCAAGGCATTGACACAGATCGTGTGTCATGATGACGTTTCCGGTATCCTCATTAATCTCGTTGAAAAACAAGTTACATTTCCAATTATTATTACTACACAACTTCGATGACTCCTCCTCTTCCATTCCTTGTTGTTGTTGTTGTTGCTGCTGCTGCTGTTGCTGTTGTTGTTGTTGTTGTCCGTGAGGCATCATCTTCTTCTGGTCATTGGAAAGGACAAGACGACCTTGCCGTTTCGGGAAATTGGAAATAAGAGACAACAACACCCCTCGATTTCTTTTTGTCGTCGTAATTGGATGAAATTATAAAATATTTTGGAATAATTTGTAGTTTCAAAATAATATATTATTGTTATATTACTATTAATCCTACTACAGGTACAAAGCTACCGTAGAACGGTACGGTGTGCTAGTACCGGTAGAACTGTAGCTTGCCTTCAAGAGGAAGGGTGTTTTCTTCAGCAGCACTCTTGCAATGCTGGGCCGAAAGAAAAAGGACCGCCCTATCGGGATCTTGTACACTTGACCGGAAGGAAAAAGCCGTGGCATTCCACTCTTTCTACACTGGAAGATGGCATTCGAAGAAGCAAACCGATGGACAAGCTCTCTTCTGAAGAGTTTTGGTTGTGGTTGCTATAAAGGAGCGACGCTGCCTTTGGCATTAATAGGAATGGAGAGTGAAGTTTCCTTGGACTTCATTTAGAGGCGAGGTAGAAAACGCAGCCCTAGGAACTACTCCGGGAAATCGACAACGTAACATGTTGATAAAAGAACAAAGCCAAAGTAGGGTGGGATCAGTACCAGCATAATGGTTGAAAAATCTACTACCAAAAAAAACCTCGAACTGAGTATAATCTGTTTTTGTACGTTTCGAACATTTTACCATGATGGATCATTCCCCATTGCCATGCCAGGATAGCCCAGAGGGAAGAGTCCCTTGATTCTCCCAACATACTAATGCTTACCTTAGTATGAGACCTTGCCAAGAAAATCTTTCTTTGGAAGTTCATACGCGTTGTCCCGGCGATTGCTTTCCCATGGAAGTGTGGGGAACCGCATTACCGATTATTTGGTGTTTATCGAGGAATTGGTAAAGGGAATTCATGGTTTGAAAGATCAGATTCGTATCATGAAGGACCGAAATGCTATGTTGGAGGAAGAGAACAAAACAACCACTGCGACGCTTGAAAGCGGGAGAAGTTCTCAGGAATGAAGAAACCCCTGTGAAGAAAAGGTTGAGGAAGGCTGATACTGCTAAACTCGGTTGGCGAAGGAGGGAGTTCATAGAGTCAGCTGAACCTGTTGAATTGCCTCTTACTTACTTCTCCTACTCGCTTCTCGTGAGATGCGGAAAGACTTCCCAAATGTGTCCGACGGGAGAGATCATGTTTCTCTTGGATACTGAACGTAGTCCGAAGGGGCTAAGGGAGATGAGGAAGAATGCTTCATGCATGATTTCTGATAGAGTTGTGATGGCCACTGACATTACTGTGGAAGAAATTGCGTCATAACTCAGCCGAGTGTCAAGTGCAGAGGGAGGGTACTATTTCATGGGAAATATTACTGGTGCTTAGCATGGAAGGCTTCTTTTACACGTACAATCCGCCCTATTGGGTTGCAACAGGTAAAAGATATCAACACACCCAACACAATTTACGTGGTTAATTGCTGCCTTCCCAGCATTGTTTTTGGAAGACCACGTCACATCTGACACTCACTGGTTTGGACTTTTCCTCATTCGTGAGGTTTTTCGCCTTTCCAGTACTGAGTGGTGTACAACAGGATACTGAGTGGACGGAAAGCTGTTGCATAATTTGCCTCGCCCCCTTTGGGGGCCAGGTGGGTGAGCAAACTTCTCAGATGTGGAATCGATTGTAGCTGGTAGTTTGTACAGCCTTAAAGTAGATTTTCTATTATTCTCATTGATAAGCTGCAGAAGATTGCAGTAAGTAGCAAGCGGTTGGGATTTCATTTTTGGTGACTGGCTATCATCGTAATTACCCAACATATTTGTTGTGTGGTTTGATTCATTTGTTCGTCCTGGATGCAATGACCTTTTGAGACCCCCTTGAAGAATATCTTGCCTACTCGCATCCTCATATCTATTATGATTCCAGTCATCGCAGCAACAGCAGCCATCTAAAAGGTACTATTGAAGCAGGCAGCAATAAAAAACTTAACTTCTTAACTCATTATAAACCTCTAAGTTCTCTGCACATCTCACCAATGTTGTGCTATTTTGTGGTGTGAGTGAATATGCAGATAGAGTCATTGATTTCCTAAAGATGTATTTTGGGGGGGATTGATAAACAAAATGGACTTCAAATTTCATCAAAATGTGTCATTTGTTGGAGAGTGAGGTCAAGATGTAGGTGAAGTTTAGGCTGAGATACATTTGACAATTTGTTGAAAATTGGGTAGGTCCATCTGGGGGATGTTGAGTTGTGGGAAATACTTGTTCAGTTAAACTAGTGTGTGTCCCTTGCCCTTGCCTGATCTAGGAGTTGGGCGATTGGTTGGGCGACGCGTAGGTCTACGGGTTGGGCGATTGGTTGGGCGATTGGTTGGGCGTCTGGTTGGGCGGTTGGTTGGGCGGTTGGTTGGGCGATTGGTTGGGCGACGCGTAGGTCCATTTGTGGGACTTTTAGTTGTTGCTACAGTTGGGACAGGGGTAGGAGCAGGAGTGGGTACTTTAGTTGGTGCTACGGTTGGGGCGGGGGTAGGAACAGGAGTGGGTACTTTAGTTGGTGCTACAGTTGGGGCGGGGGTAGGAGCAGGAGTTGGTACTTTAGTTGGTGAGTTGGTGGGAGAGGCAGTAGGAGAAGCGGTGGGAGAGGCGGTGGGAGAGGCGGTGGGAGAGGCAGTGGGAGAGGCAGTGGGAGAGGCGGTGGGAGAGGCAGTGGGAGAGGCGGTGGGAGAGGCGGTGGGAGAGGCGGTGGGAGAGGCGGTGGGAGAGGCAGTGGGAGGGGCAGTAGGAGAGGCGGTGGGAGAGGCAGTGGGTTGTTTTGTTGGAGCTAGTGTGGGAGCTGGTGAGGGTTGTTTTGTTGGAGCTGCTGTGGGTTGTTTTGTTGGAGCTAGTGTGGGAGCTGGTGAGGGTTGTTTGGTTGGAGCTGGTGTGGGAGCTGGTGAGGGTTGTTTGGTTGGAGCTGGTGAGGGTTGTTTGGTTGGAGCTGGTGTGGGTTGTTTTGTTGGAGCTGGTGTGTGACTAGAAGACACGTATCTGGGGCCAAAACAAATCAAGAAGGAAAGGAGAAGAAGAAAGCTGGATGTTCGTTTTCGATGGGGGCTTGAAAGAACTTGTTGGACATGTCCAGGCCCGAAAAGTAAGTTTTCACTCATTTTCATCTTGATTTTGCAAACCTGAGATAGTTTTTAACGAAAGGATTTCAGTCTTAGCGAAAGGATTATATTATCACTGACAGTGAGATTTCCTTCAGCCGGAAAAAACAATCTCTCAGATGACACAAGAAAAAAATTATGAGAGCATTGAAAAACTCCCGTGTGATCAGACATTTCTGCCTTGGAAACCTTACTGCTTTGAGATGGAAACAGATCTATTCCCTTTTCCCATGCTGGTGAGGGCAGGCATAAAATCAGGCTTTCGGTAGGATCTTTTTTCACACTACCCATGGAAATCTCCAAATTCTCGTTCCCATGCTTTCGGAGTCAGTAGGATCTTATTTTTCACTCTTGACTATGGAAATCTCAATATTCTCGTTCCCGTGCTTTCGGAGTAGACTTTAAATCAATCATTCACTACTAGTAGCTAGAATCTTTTTTATCACTGGAACTGATTGACTGTGAATGCAAAAAACTAACATTCCTGACGAATTTTTTCTACCTTGCTGGGCATCATTTATCAATGGACAAGGAAGGAAAGTAAATGGGCGTGTATCAAACGAGAACGGACTTGGAGCGAGTGCTCTTTCCAACGAAAAATGTCTAATTTACTCTTACATGTTTAAGACATGAAATGGTCAGCAGTCATCGGCAAGTCATAGGAATCATAAAACAATAATAGTACGTCTATTTAAGATTCGTCAAGTTTCGACTGATCTGTGCCTCAATGGTTTCGACGTGGTTGGAAAAGACAGGAAAGGCGATTATGATAATGATATTCGTGACATTTCTTCTTCGACGTATCCCGAACGGTTCCAAGTTTGGAACTGTAACATCGACAGGCTTTCGCTGCTACCGTGCATATATTTTTTTGTCACTTGAACTGATTTGAGAGACACTTCAAAAAATGCAAAATACTGCGTACAGTTCCATCCGTGATGATTTTCCTTCTCTTCGCTTCCTTCTGAGCATTTTATTGCATGTGTAAAAAAAAGTAAGAGAACACGATTGTGTAAAAGGTGCTGCTGATGACTGTTAACTGTGAAAACGGGCTTGGTGATGCTTTCTCGACTACGGTACCACTCTACGGTAGTAGCTGGCGGTAGGTAGAGGAAAACGAAGGTTGACTGTAACGTATTTACAGTCAAAAAACACGAATAAAAGGCGATATTTGATTGATAAAACGTAGTATTCGACTGTAAAACCCCGCAGTGTATCCTATCGGTACTCAACAAAGGTAGGACCGTGTGATGATATGATAAATCGTAAGTCTTGACCTCATCCAGGAAAAATCCATTTTCTCTACTTCTACGATTAGAGGAGATCCGAGGTTTCCGTTGTTTTCTTTTTCTTTGAAGCATGATTATTAGATCTCTACTTTTTCTTATTATTTACTACGTAGTACTATCATAGACAGACATAAAAAGTAAAGATTGCGATTGTCGAAAATGGACCGGGGCTTAAAACTTCCATCGAGCGAAGCTGGAAATACGGTACCAGAGGTTTACAAGCAACACATAGGTAACGAGCACTTTCAACGAAGAAAGGCTGTCCCTGTACACTCACTACCTTCGGCGACCCTAATAGTAGTAGAGGTAGTAGAAGAATATGATAGTAGCCTTGTCAACACCAAAACACACCCACACCCACACACCCGCACCCACACACACACACACACACACACACACACACACACACACACACATTCTCTCTCTCTCTCTCTCTCTTCAAGGGGCCGGTGATGAATGATGAAAAACAGGACGAAACCACGTGACGACAACAACAACAACAACAAGGAGAAGAAGAAGAAGGAGGAGGAGGAGGAGAAGAAGAGTAGTCATGACAACGACGTGTGTCCTTTTTATCCCATTGTTCCTTTCATATTCCTTATCCTCCTCCTATCTACATCATTCGCATGACATAATAAGTTCCGTTACGGCATTGGCAGTAAATCCACACAGTAGTAGTGGTAGTCGTAGTCGTCGTCGTCGACAGGATCATCAATATGAGTTAATTGTAAATCAGTCGGATTCATTGTCGGAGTCATTTTCTAGCACAACTTGGATGGATCGACGAACAGCGTTAGTAGTGACAACAACGGCAACAAGAACAGCAGCAACAACCGCCGGTTTCGTTGGTACATTGGCTTCCTCCGTCCTTTTATCAACATCAACAACACCTGCTGTTGTCACATTGGCACCGTCAACACAGGAACAGATACAAGGACAAGGACAGTTGTCACAGGAGAATGTTGGTATTGTCCATCGTGTTGACAACAGGAATGATGGTGGTGATGGTGGTGGTGATCCACCTTCATCATTCTTAGAATTGAACAATCAGGATGGAACGTCACCAATAGTATCGATACCACGAGTCGGATATTCCTTGTTCAAGACATCGCCGGAACAAACGGAACGATGCACCCTGTTGGCGTTGCTGTCGGGCGTCGTGCACTTCGATTTGGCTACGCAATACAACAACACAGAACAAGTAAATACGGCACTACAGAAATATTGGCACGGAGGACGGCACAACGTCCGTCGACACTTGCAACAAAGAGAAACACCGGGATTGTTGGCGGTCATGGAACAAACGTACCAACGACAACAACAACAACAACGTCCAATGAACAGTCCTTTCTATAGATTCCTTCCCAACAGCAATTACAATTGTGATGATCCAATCTCTCTTCAAAAAGGAAAAAATAGAAACAGAAGAAGAAAGGAACTGTTCTTGTCGTACAAAATTTCCAATGAGGAACAATCGACGGATCCAGGACGTGTCGAACGGGCAATACGACGAGTTTTGGATGCGTTACAAATCGACTATTTGGATATGGTATCAATCCATTCACCACTGACAGATGCTAACACTCGGTTGGAAACCTATCGAACATTGTTGGAATTGCAACAACAGGGGATGATACGGACCGTGGGTGTTTGTAATTACGGATGCACTCCATTGCAAGAGATTGAACGGGCCGGTTTGTCGTTGCCCGTCGTAAACCAGATAGAGTTGAGTCCCTTCAATACACACTCGGACGTTGTTCAATATTGCAACGACCATGACATCGCCGTCTGTTGTGCACCATGGTCTCGTTTGTCCAGTATCGATGGACCGACGCAACAATGGGACGTCTTGTCCAAACTCGCACAACAGAAACAAATGACCAAGGCACAAGTGTTGGTACGATGGGCCTTGCAGAAAGGGTATCTCTGTGTACCACGATCGGCATCTGCCTCCAAGGTAGAACGAATGGCCATTGCCGAAAATTCGTACGGTGGTGTCGTTGTCAACAACCGACCGACGTTCCGGTTGACGACGACCGAAATGCGACTACTGGATACCTTAAACGTCAACTACAAGGCAGGCAAGTTGGGTCGTAAGGATGGATGGACCGACTCCGATGTTACCGGACCAGAATGGGATCCCACTGATGCAGTGTAACAAACGTACGACTCGTATGATAGCGTTCCTAATAAAACTGAGCCTCGTGTCATACGTTCCATATATATTTATGATAGGACGTGTCATATTTCCAAACAAATACTATAACAAAAAATATACAAGAATAAAAACATACAAACAAATCCATCAGCAACCTCTCCTTTGGGAACACAGATGTGGCGCGTACTTTTGGGGGACAAAGGAAGTGCAGCTACTCTAGTAGAGTAACTTATTTCCTATACAGTGGGTCTAATTTTTGTGGAAAGTTCCGTTGATGAAAAGTCAGGAAGGATGGTGTGGAATAAAGTTCATGTGGGTGTCACTGTCACTGGGTTGATTAATTAGTGGGACGTTGCGTTGCGTGGGTCGACTAGGTAGTAGGTCGACGGGTCGGTCGACTGGTGGGACGTGGGGTGGGTCGACTGGTCGGTCGACGGGTAGGACGTGGGGTGGGTCTACTGGTAGGTCGAAGGGTCGGTCGACTGGTGGGACGTTGGGTGGGTCGACTGGTAGGTCGAAGGGTCGGTCGACTGGTAGGACGTGGGGTCGGTCGACTGGTGGGACGTTGAGTTGAAACGGAACTCGTTGGGGGCGCTGTTGGAAGTTTGGTAGGAGACAAAGTCGGTTGAGCGGTGGTTGGTATGGGCGTGGGAGACGAAGTTGGTTGGGCCGTGGTTGGTGCGGCCGTTGGAAGTTTAGTAGGAGACGAAGTTGGTTGAGGAGTAGTAGGTGTGGCCGTAGGAGACGAAGTTGGTTGAGGAGTAGTAGGTGTGGCCGTAGGAGACGAAGTTGGTAGGGCGGTGGTTGGTGTGGCTGTGGGAGACGAAGTTGGTTGAGGAGTAGTAGGTGTGGCCGTAGGAGACGAAGTTGGTAGGGCGGTGGTTGGTGTGGCTGTGGGAGACGAAGTTGGTTGAGCGGTAGTAGGTGTGGCCGTAGGAGACGAAGTTGGTTGGGCCGTGGTTGGTGTAGCGGTAGGAGACGACGTTGGTTGAGCGGTAGTTGGTGTGGCCGTAGGAGACGACGTTGGTTGGGCGGTGGTAGGTGTGGCCGTAGGAGACGAAGTTGGTTGAGCGGTAGTTGGTGTGGCCGTAGGAGACGAAGTTGGTTGAGGAGTAGTAGGTGTGGCCGTAGGAGACGAAGTTGGTTGAGCGGTAGTTGGTGTGGCCGTAGGAGACGACGTTGGTTGAGCGGTAGTTGGTGTGGCCGTAGGAGACGACGTTGGTTGGGCGGTGGTAGGTGTGGCCGTAGGAGACGAAGTTGGTTGAGCTGTGGTTGGTGTTGCCGTAGGAGACGAAGTTGGTTGGGCTGTGGTTGGTCTGGCCGTAGGAGACGAAGTTGGTTGAGGAGTAGTTGGTGTGGCCGTAGGAGACGAAGTTGGTTGAGGAGTAGTAGGTGTGGCCGTAGGAGACGACGTTGGTTGAGCGGTAGTTGGTGTGGCCGTAGGAGACGAAGTTGGTTGAGGAGTAGTAGGTGTGGCCGTAGGAGACGAAGTTGGTTGAGGAGTAGTAGGTGTGGCCGTAGGAGACGAAGTTGGTTGAGGAGTAGTAGGTGTGGCCGTAGGAGACGAAGTTGGTTGAGGAGTAGTAGGTGTGGCTGTGGGAGACGAAGTTGGTTGAGGAGTAGTAGGTGTGGCCGTAGGAGACGAAGTTGGTTGAGGAGTAGTAGGTGTGGCCGTAGGAGACGAAGTTGGTTGAGGAGTAGTAGGTGTGGCCGTAGGAGACGAAGTTGGTAGGGCGGTGGTTGGTGTGGCTGTGGGAGACGAAGTTGGTTGAGCGGTAGTAGGTGTGGCCGTAGGAGACGAAGTTGGTTGGGCCGTGGTTGGTGTAGCGGTAGGAGACGACGTTGGTTGAGCGGTAGTTGGTGTGGCCGTAGGAGACGACGTTGGTTGGGCGGTGGTAGGTGTGGCCGTAGGAGACGAAGTTGGGTGAGCTGTGGTTGGTGTTGCCGTAGGAGACGAAGTTGGTTGGGCTGTGGTTGGTCTGGCCGTAGGAGACGAAGTTGGTTGAGCGGTGGTAGGTGCTTTGGTCGGTGCTGTTGTTGGAGCTGGAGTCGGACTAGGTGTTGGGGACTTTCCTTGAAGGTGCCTTGGCGAGTTCACTTCTTTGCCGTTCCATAGGCGGTGATCATTTGCAACGTTTGGAACGTTTGGAACGACATTTTCCAAGAAGATGCTTCCCTGCTGCCGTCGTAACAAAGCTGCATCGTCACCCCTAATTTTCTTCCGAGTGATTGCGTTAGCTGGTTCGATGCAAATCATGATGCAAAGGCAGAGAAGTAAAATCGTGGACCATGCCTTTTGATGTCTTGCAAGGACACATTGGAAAACTGCATGATTGCTGTTCGCGGTCTCACGCCGTTGTTGTTCAAACTTCAAAGTCATCTTTTTCTCTGCTGGTTAATCGTCGACCGAACGTAGAAAATCTCGGCAACAGGATTATTGTCACAACGTAAATGGGAGGTGAATTGCCAGCAACCACTTACTCGTTTTTTGTTCCAGCTTTGCTTCAGCGGGTAACGTTATCTTGGATCATGAAAACGATTGAATTGTGAGCATTGAAAAAAGCAGAGGATCGACTTCGTTTTTCGAGCGCGTATCGATTTTTTGTGTGCTGTGGAGGCTCGAGAAATGGATGCCCTCAATTTTCTTCTGACTAAAGTGAAACTTTTGTTAAGCCCCATCAGTAGAACTATCTTGTCCTTATCAGCGGTATTTATGAGCTACAAATTCCAGCGGTTACTATGAATTTAAATAGCCTGATTGATTCCCCTTCCAATTGTCCAGGAGCTTTCCAGCTTATTTAAGATACCAGGAAAGGAACCATACAAATCGACAAGGGCTATAAAAAATCGCTTCACGAGTGCCCATGAAGCCATCAAGCGTCTTATCAAAAAAAATACATACACGTGTTTCACTTTACTATGCTAGTAGTTCGGTAGAGTTGCTAGCTAGCTAAAGGTAGCTACAGGTAGCTAGTAGCTACCGGTAGGTACGGTAGACTACTGTCTTTCGTTTACGACAGCAGTAGTATTTCAGTTAATAACTGCCGAAGATTTAAATTGACTTTTAGTCAAGTGGTCTTATTATTTATTACTACGTATTAATTTAACAGAGGAAACTCGTGATCCGATTTTCAACTTCCCTTGATACATTGCATAATAATATATATATATTATTTTATTTTACTGTGAATGACTGTAAACGTTTTTGAATTGCTGTGTCATCCAAAAGGCTCATCCGCCTGACCATCTCGTCTACTGTACGGCAGGGTTCTACCGTAGGGTACATAGGTAATAGAGTGACAGCCTCATGACACGTGGAATGTTGAATGGGATGTCCCGTGTCCCTTGCGTCTTTACTGTTACGTATCTACCGTGCTTGGATTACCGGTATGGTACCGTAGTATCGTCATCTGGTCTACGCGACTTTTCTATTCCTTGTTTCACATGCCTCAGAGGGTTAATTGTTGTTTTTCATTTGTCTCCAAAATTCGTAAACGTCGCCATGGGCTCATAACCCATTAAAATCGAAAATGTGACACCCCTATTGTTGTTATTTCGTCGACGAAAAATAAACGTCAACAATGCCAATGATGGCGCGCCATTTTGGACATGTAAATTGGCAACACTTTTACTACTACACTTTCGACTACTCAACATTTGCAATACCTTACTACACTTACTTTACATTCTCGACCATGGTCTCCATCTCAAGGACATGCAAGGAAGTGTTTGAGCTCGTTCCACGCATTGTGTGTGTTGCAGCTGCCTTGTTATCGACAGCTCGAGGCCCTGCAAAAAACGAAGGAAGTCATCACATCAAAAGGGAGCGTGTTCCATGTGAAACCATATTCCGTCGGCTGGGGGGACGCATTTTCAGGAGATGTTACAGAATGTCAGAACCCATGTTTTGGAAGTTGCACAATCTCTTGAAACCTTACATGGGTGTGACATGAATACTTCAATGTCTAACGTTATGTTCCTCCTGTTATTCCTCGAGAGAGTCCAGCATTTTTTGATAGCCTTGTCTGGCCTGCTTCAGTGCCTTGTACAAGGAGCTTGATGGATCATTGATGGCTTCCATCTTTTCTTCCGCCTGCACCAACTTTTCTAGCATCTCACAGCGCAACCGCATACGATCGGTGGCAAGAACAAGAGCTGCCTCATGGGCTTTACGATCTTCAAGCCCAGACATGGTATCTGCGAGTGACTTTATTGATGACGCGAGTGCTTCTGCCTTTTCATCAGACGGTTTGAGTCTTTTCTTCTCGCGAACAAGGACGATTTCCTCTGCAGACGCTCTGATTCCCTCGGCAAGCTTGGCGAGAGTGAACTGCAGATTACCCTCCTTCTCGAGTTTGTGCCAGTAATACAGCAGATAGTACATGTTCGCCTCACCCGACGGTAGAAAGATCTTTCTGTCGTCACCATCAACAACAAGAAGTGGATCAAAAGTGCCCCAGTCTTCAGCATCATCCGAGCGCTGTTGACCTCCGTTACCACTCTGCTCCCAATTTAATACAATGGCATGAAGGTAGTGCCTCATTTCGTTGTACTTTTCCTAGCTCTTGGCGGGTGATACATTGCTGCGTGGAGGCTAACTTCCCTTTGGCTTTATCAGAGAGGAAGGCTTCAATCAACCGTAGTCTATCGTCAATTGTAATTCTTGTTGTTGTGCCAGTGCTGGTGTCTGGGGCCTGGATAGAGTCCTTGATCCTAATTTCACAGGCTGTCTTGTACCTTAAGAGGATACGTTGGAGGTATTCCATGTCAACAGAGGGCAATTGAAATCGGTCCTCTGCCAGCAACTGCAGCAGGGATGCGAGTGGCTTGTTTTTGTAACCCTTCAACGATGCATCTCGTCGTTTGATCTCATCTTTCAATACTTGGAGGGATGGTTTGTGTTGCCTCTTGTTATTGTCGAAAATCTTGTGGTTGAAGGGAAGAACATCTGTGGAAAAGTCAGGAATGTACGCAAAGCAAAGAGTAATCATAATTGATGTAGCTTCGGCTGGATCTCGAGTGTCGTCGTCTTCCATAAAATGTTGGAGTTCTCCCACAACAGGAACACGAACGTTGCCAGGAACAACTTCAGATTATCGTCATCCTCATCAGAACAATACGTAGCCATCGTTGAACCAAAGCTGCAACGAAGGGAGTAATTCAAGCTTTTAGTAGTCTACAAACAGGATGCAAATGAAAAGAGTGGTAGGTGATCTTCTTTTGAGTTGGAACATCTGTACTTCCTCCTTTTTTTGTGCGGTAAAAATAGTAGTTGAACTGGTGGTATGACCTTAACCCAAGTTTAAGACGAATGTTTGTTGACGTTTGACCTGACTGTGAGTGCACTTTGAAAATGTTGACGAATTTCGGAGGGCGAAGCCACAGGGCAAACGTCAACAAAAACGGGTTATGAGCTCAAAAATTTGTTGACGTTTACGAATTTTGGGGAGACAAAAAAATTACAACAATAACCCTCTCAGTTCTGACTACGACGTACTCTTCCCTCCAGGTCCCCCCCCCCCCTGTGAGTTCGACGTTGACTGTGTATGAGATACAATACAAGACAAAACACAACAAGACAAAAAAGAGTTTCGACGAAATGCTGAAAGGGTCTTGTTGTTGTTGTAGTTGTTGTCGTAGGGATGTTACGAAACTGTGGATCGCAGGTACAACTATTGCAGCTGTCCTGATGGTCAACGTGATACCGATACAACTATCCCAATCCTTCACTCCGATATGTCGTCGATTCCTAACAACGTCGTCTCGACTGGTTCGTCAACGATGGAGGATGTTAGATCAGAACCATGATGTTGGTAGAACTCGGATACATAGGCAACAACAACCACAACAACAACACTTTTCTACTTTGGATGAATTCATGGACGGAATGGATTTTGATCGGTTATTGCAGTTCCAACAGCAGCAACAACAGCAACCAAACAAAGAGCAAACATATGCAAGTGATAACGGATGGAAGACAGCGTTAGACTTGTCCTCTTATACCAGCAGCGATGTGGCCAACAACAACAACAACAATACGATTAACACTGCATCACCCGTCGAAGAACGTACCATTGGTGGTCGGACCATTTACATCAAACGGGACGACGTACTAAGGCTTCCTCAATCGGGAATTTCGGGGAACAAGGCTCGTAAATTATGGGCCTTGGATCAGATACCGGTCCACGACTTTCCACCTTGTATCGTCAGTTATGGCGGACCACAAAGCAATTCCATGTTGGCACTGGCTGCAATTGTTCATTCCAAGAATCGACAATGGATAGACACAAAGAACAACAACAACAACGACAACAACGACAAGAATAAGGAACGTTATCCATTCACATGTGACAACACCAACAACCACGACGATCACGACCTCATGTCATTATCATCAACAACAACAACAACAACAACAAAATCAACAGATCCGACATCCAAATATCGTTTCATCTATTACACCAAAACGTTGCCCCGCTTTTTACGGAACCAGCCCAGCGGAAACCTCTTTCGGGCGACGTCGTTGGGTATGGAACTGTGTGAACTTTCACCACGCGACTATGCCGCCCTGTTTGAAGATCATTGTCATTACGAAGGAATACCACCCATGGGATTGGATCCACCGGCCGTGTCGTCATCAACGTCGTCATCGTCATCGTCGTCCTTGTGGATACCCCAAGGTGGGGCCTTTGCTTTGGCACAACCGGGGGTCCGGATCATGGCACAAGAAATCGTATCCTATTGGAATGACTTTGGGAACCGTCGACCGTTGACGGTGTGTGTACCAGGTGGGACATGTACCACCGCCGTATTACTGCATCACAGCCTCAAAGATATCATCGCCACAATGGATGGTGACAACAACAACAACAACAACAATAATAACAACAACAACAACAACGACCCGTTGGATATCGAAGTGGTGGTGATCCCTTGTGTGGGTGACCAGGCATATGCCCGACTGCAAATGATGTCCCTGAGCACGCAAATCGGCAAAGATGCGGACGATATTCCTACCATCCTTGCTGCTTCTGTCGATGTGTACAATGAAGATCCTCCAATTTATAATGACGACGACGATGACAAATATCACAACAACAACAACGATGATGATGATAAACGTGACGAAAACAAGCATCGACGATACTTTGCGTTTGGCAGGCCGCACCAAGAAATTTTGGATACCTTTGAGACGCTTCGTGACGACCATGGCTTGGTCGTCGATCTGATGTACGGGGCACCGTCGTGGGCTATCTTACTGCGGCATTTGAACGCTGATAATGATGATGATGATGATTCCATCCCCACTCGGAGCATGACAGATGTCACGTTCGATCCGTATCGACCCTTCCGGGGACGGGAAGTCCTGTATGTTCACAGCGGCGGACTGGAAGGCATCAACAGCCAGCTGTTGCGGTACAAACACGAAGGACTCGTCACGGTCGATGAAATACAACTTCCAGGCAGATCAAATCGATAGACGAAAGAAAAAAGAATTATAGAAGAAGAAGATGATTGATACAGGTTGGTATCTTGGCAGGGTGTACTTTGCAACTACAGAGAACCTTGCCTACCTACCTAGGTAGCCACATTCCTTTTATCAAGTACTAGTACCTCTAGAGTAACAAAGAAGAGCTTTTTCTCCAACATCTTGGGGTGTGCAAAATTTTGGGGTTCACAACCTCTCTCTCTCTCTTTCTACTGGCTCTTTACCTAGAAGTAGAGTAGAGAACTTTTTGCTCTCTGTTGTGGTTTCTCTACCTAACTATCAATAATGAGAGAATCATGAGAGAGGCAAACGAAATACTGTTTTACGTAGTAGTATATATTTTATACACGTTGTTTCCGACAGGATCCAACCATTCTTCACATTTACAGTTTTTTACTGTTAGTAAAAAATGTTGTTGTTGTTAATTGGGCGTCGAAGTACACAACAACAATAATACTACTAATATACTACGTATATATATATATTATGTACTACAGTACTACGTACGGTATATACATTATATCAGTATTATCATACTTACAGTTCGTAATAACACTACGACGTACGGTACTCGGAGTCGCATCTTTCGAGCATTCGAGAACAAGCCGAAGTATTTCACGAGAGGACGCCACATTCCTGTTCCGTGTTTTGATGTTGTGTGAGAGAGTTGAACTGTCATTCATCATCATTATTCATCATCATGAAGTGAGATGGCCGTTGTGGTTGTTTGTTTGTATGACAGAGAGAAAATCAGGTAGTCTACTAGCTTGTAGCTACTAGGTAGATAGTGTCATACACTTCAACACTTCAATAACATTAGGTAGTACTACGTAGTACTGTAGTACGTAACATTTGACAAGGAGAAACGAGAGAGTTGAGGAGAATCCATGGAGAAATGACAGAGAGAGAGAGTGAAGAACAAATGAAATGATATTACAGTTATAACGATAGTGACTACTTTTTGAAACAGAAGAAAACGAAGACAAAAAAGAAAAAGAAAAAGAAGGATTGACGACAACAATGAAGACTCGTCGTCATCATATACACCATCCATCCCCACTTCCAAAGGGACTATTGCAGTCAACAACAACAACAACAACAACAACATCCTCTTGTGCTGCTGCTGTAACAACATCATCAGATTACCTTTCAGGGTACGGATGGTGGCGTTTCATGGCCAGTGATCGAAGATTGATGCAAGTGTTGCTCTTGATTTCTATCTTTTTTGGTGCCAATATACTGTACTTGTGGCGAAATTATCAATACGACCATTATCAGTATCTTCATCAGTATCATCATCTTCAACAGCAGCAGCAGCATCATCAACATCAACATCAGCACTCTTCAAAAACGGTACAATCGGACACTGTAAGCAGCAATCACGAACACGACCTGTCAACGGCACTGACACCACCAATACATCTGCAATCACAGCTTCCGATGATGGTTGACTATGATACTATTTTCTGCCGCAACAACAATAACAACAACGTTACGAAAAAGGATCCCAAGTCAAATCAACGTCGTCGACCCGTCTTTTTATGGGGAATTCCGTCTACTACCAGTGACAAAGAAATTGACCGTCGTCGTTTGCTTCGAAACACCTACCTGAATTATTATCGTGAACAGCGGATCCAACAGTCCCTCTGGTCCACCAAACTCAACAACAACGACAACAGCAACGACATCAACAGCACCAAAATCGATGTCATCGACTTCCATCCCGATCGGATCTGTTCCTTGCACGAATACACCTGTCAACACGATCGGTACCGAAACAGTTGTCAACTCGTGTACGTATTTTTCGTCGGTGGTGGCAACACCACGGCACCCACCGAGCTGCTCGACGAATCCAATACTAGTACTATTACAGACTTTCGACGAATGCTCGTTCCAACCTCTATCGTTCCCAAAAGGCCTTCGCCACCACCACAACCTGCCACAACAACAACCAACAACAACAACAACAACAACAATCTCAAAAAAGATACCAAAAAGGTTCAAGAACCGGCAACAGTGTCGTCGTCGTCGTCGAATACATCTCTTCCAACTCACATACAGGTGGATCTGTACGAACCCGGCGTCGTGTATCTCAACATTCGTGAAAATCAGTTTGATGGGAAAATGACGACCTGGTTTCAGTTTGCATCCTTGGTCGGAAACGAATTCCCACAGCTCGATTATGCCGCCAAGGTCGATTCCGACTTGTTGTTGTTCACGCCCAACTTTTTACACTTCATGCAACAACAACAACAACAACAGTCACAACAACAGTCACAACAACATACTACTACTAGTACCTCTACTACTATACAACGAACCTACGGTGGTGTCGAATTCCCCGCCATCAATTGTCTCATCAACCAGACTTGGGATCATCCCTGTCCCCTGCCATTGGTAGGACGCTCTTACATGAGTGGGGAATTGAACTTCATGTCCATGGACCTGGCAGCCTATATCGCCTCCCCACATTGTCCCCATGCAAGTTTGACCATCCCACACGAGGACGTGTCACTCTCCAATTATGTATACTCCTACCTCAACAATACCAAGTATTGGCAGTATCAACAACAACACCAAGATGAAGAACAAGACCATTCGATACACATCGTATCGTTCAATACTAGTCGTATCTTGTTGACCACCAGTATGACGGCCAACTGGGACAACGTCAACCTGCGTGACAATGGAACCCTCGACGATATGTTATGGGGACATTCCATCCAACGGGGAGAGTACAAACGGTTCTTGATCTTCAAGAAGGACGGGACGTTCCGATCCGTGTGGGAACGCTTCGTCAAGTACAAGCTTGGAATCGCCTGGCCGGATAGAAGAAAGGCAGGAGCAGCAGGTAGCAACAACAACAACAACAACCATGGAATCAACAAGGACGAGCAACTCAAAACGGTACGACAACAGCTTGCAGAGAAAATGAAACGACAACAAAAACGCAGCAGCAACAACAACAACCGGATCCGTCGCCCGTAGCCAAAAAAACAATCCAAGTTTCAACATAAAGACATACTCCAGTGTATTATATACACAACAGGAACAGTAATAATAAAGGAGGACCAGCACTTGCAACAACGAATCAATGTACTACCGGTAGTAGTTGTAGTGATACGGAGGAGTATTGTTTTTATTTTTACGTAGTACGAAGTATAATATATTTTTTGTCCTTTCTCTACGATAGCACTTACTGTAATAACAGATACGGTACTCTATGTCATAGCTCTAGCTACCGTAGCTACCGGTAGCGAGTCTCTCTACCTACCTACCGTAGCTCTACTCTGTACCAGGTACAGGTAGTGAGAGTACCCGTAGTCGTATGTAAGTACTACCGTACCTCTGGCTAGCTACTAGCGAACCTACCGGTATCATAGGTATTCCCGAACAAGCATCATGGTGTATCAGGTACTATTAATATTAACTGTAGGTTAACCGTAAATACCGGGAGTCTATCGAGTCACGATTATTTGCTTACCTTTAAGACATATGTACATACTGTGATATAATATCTTCATACGCATCATCATCACGATCGATTGATGAGAGATCATCATCTTGCTTCTCACCGCTGACTGACGCAACAACAACAAACAACAACAACAACCTACTCCGGTATGATAGCTACTACCTATCATAGAACAATGGGATCAAAGCATTGACAACATAACATCTTCATCCTATCAACAACAACAATCAATCAATCAATCAATCAATCAACCATAACCGAAAGATGATGATGTTGTCGTCGTCCACTTCCGCCCTTGTTACCAAATCGGATTTGCTACATCTGTACAAACGTCTGTTACGGGCCTGTGAGACGTATCCGTCCAAAAATCGTAACGGAATATATCAATCGATCCGTGAGGAATTTCGTGAAAATGTTTCCTTGACGGGAGAAACGGCACGACAACAACAGATTCAATTGGCCTACAAGGGATTGAGTCAGTTACACCAATACGACAATCGGTACAGTTCCAACTTTTCCGTCCAATTGGAACAAAATCCGTTTCCCAAGCCGGATAATTATACCGATACAAGGACCGAACGAGTCGAACAACAAATACGAGAGTTACAACAACAACAACAACAAGACGAGGCCAACACGGAAAAAAGAGAAAGAAACTAAAACACGACATAACTAGCAAAGGCGACGATTGTTCTTGTCGTCGTCGTTGTCGTTGTTGTAACTCTACTCTAAAAAGAAGAAAAAGAAGAAGAAGAAGAAGAAGAAGGAAAGAAAGATTGGAATCTGATTCTTGGTGTGCTGCAATAATGTATCATACTATCTGGGACCTTTGGTCCTTCAGTCGTCCGTTACGGAACGTGCCGGACTTCTCATCGGAACTGATTAGTCCATGTCACAAGACGAGAAGCGAAGGCAAACATCACGATGTCATGAATCGAGAAGACTACAAACAGGTTTATTTTCAACAAGTTTACTTTCTATGATATAAACGTCTTAAAATTTTAATTCTTGCTTTCAGATTTTTGCTCGCACTCTTACCACCTCCTTGTCTTGCGTATGGACTCGAGCGGTGGAAGATCTTTGGGCCGAACGCACCTCAAACAGTGGAAAACTTCGACGAAGCCATCAAGAACTTTGTTGGTGCTCATGCCGGAACCCAGGATCGCCATGCACTAGTCCAACAACTGATTCATCCTACCAAGCCACGCGATCTTGGAGGGCAAGCCTTCTACTATCAGCTCTTGGAACTCAACGACGCGATTTCTCTCATTCCTGGTGCTGCCCATGACGCGCCATTGAATGATGAACAATTAAAGCAAGCCTTCTATGACGGCATGCCTGTCATCTGGAAGGAACGATTTGTCAATTCGGGATCTCGTTTAACAGAAATGGCAAGGGCTGAAGTCATTCGTTACTTCCGTGATCAAGAACGATAAGCCTTCACTGATTTGTGCTTCGGAGGCTGTGTTCAAGTAGGATTCGACTTGTGGTGTTTTCCAAAATGATTTGCTCGACAGTCGTTCCATGTGTGTCCACTGCCTGGATGGACTGGGCAAGGAGCATCATCGGCAACGTGGCCTTTATGGCGCTTGTGTTGATGAGACTGATTGGAAGACTTGCTGCCGTAAGAAGACTTCGAAGAAGTCGGCTTGGCAGACTCAGTTGGAGGACGTTTCTTTGTCTTGAAACGACGAGGATGAGCGTCCTGATTGCGTTGTCTTGTGAAAGCTTGTCGTTCTTGATCACGGAAGTAACGAATGACTTCAGCCCTTGCCATTTCTGTTAAACGAGATCCTGAATTGACAAATCGTTCCTTCCAGATGGCAGGCATGCCTTCATAGAAGGCTTGCTTTAATTGTTCATCATGGGAGAGATTCTCTTGACTCCGATCTTTACCCAGTTGAAAACTCCGGCACTCAGCAGGCAAAAGCTGATTGTCGACGGTCCATGGAGATGGTTTGGATGTGGTGTCTGCGGATCAGCGAAAGAAGCCCAGCCTCAAGCAATCAGAACCATTCTCAATGTTTTCCTTCGACGGCGTGACTAGTGCAGAACGTATCATGCTTTGCCACCTGCTTCCTGGAAAGCTTTGGTAAAAGACGTTGGGCATGGAGACAGTACCCGTCCGGGGATAACTGCCATCGGGTGTGGCCTGCTCTTAAAAGTTTCCTAGGATTGTCTCTGGGGAGTTCAATCATTCTGCGTTACATGTGTGGCTAAAGAGCAAGGTGCGATATATTCTTGGCTCCCAACGAGCCTTCGTCTTATCGTATTGGGCCTTCCGTTCAACTTCTTACCAATCAACTGTTTCACCTGTCTATGCTCGCTGCTCCATATTTCATTGCCGCCACATCTCCATATATGAGGTATTCATCCTGTTTTTCTTTGCGTTGGGCCTTACGTTCAACTTCTTACCAATCAACTGTTTCACCTGTCTATGCTCGCTGCTCCATATTTCATTGCCGCCACATCTCCATATATGAGGTATTCATCCTGTTTTTCTTTGCGTTGGGCCTTCCGTTCAACTTCTTACCAATCAACTGTTTCACCTGTCTATGCTCGCTGCTCCATATTTCATTGCCGCCACATCTCCGTATATGAGGTATTCATCCTGTTTTTCTTTGTGTTGGGCCTTCCGTTCAACTTCTTACCAATCAACTGTTTCACCTGTCTATGCTCGCTCCTCCATATTTCATTGCCGCCACATCTCCATATATAAGGTATTCATCCTGTTTTTCTTTGCGTTGGGCCTTCCGTTCAACTTCTTACCGATCAACTGTTTCACCTGTCTATGCTCGCTCCTCCATATTTCATTGCCGCCACATCTCCAGATATAAGGTATTCATCCTGTTTTTCTTTGCGTTGGGCCTTCCGTTCAACTTCTTACCGATCAACTGTTTCACCTGTCTATGCTCGCTCCTCCATATTTCATTGCCGCCACATCTCCAGATATAAGGTATTCATCCTCTTTTCTTCATTTGGTTCCTTCGTATTTCAAACATACAGTTCCTTTGCAGAAAAGCAATCGAGAGAGGCGTGCGGTCTCACATAGCATTCGATTGCAGCTTTTGTAGTTTTATGATGTGTCTGCCGTTCGGGACAACAACGGGGCAGATTTGTTGTGTGACAGATTGGGATAGTTCGCTTCCGGCCCTTGCGTGCATAGTTCTTTCCGACATGTAAATCCCAAATGTCGGTAGGAATGATAGATCGCCTCTGTTGTCTTTGTTCTTTGTACCCAACATTGGGTATTGGTCGTATCGGTCTTGTCAATGGTTCATTGGTCTTGTCATCTTTTCTTCATGTTCCAAGAATCACTTCAGCTTTGACTACTCACCCCGACTGCTGGTTTTTTTTTACCACAACTCTTGTCACTTTTTTAACTATATCGTCTTGCGGCATGGATGATGGTAGATATTAGTTAGTACTGTGGTTGTTGCGTGCCGTCGTTCCGACGACGTTTGACGCTTGGTCCCCCCCCCCCCCTCCTCCCGTCCTGTCGTCGTCTTTCTTCATTTACCAGCACGGGGAAGCTCCGACTCTGGCTTTGTCTAACGTACAGTTAGTTACAGCATTAGACACCAACAGCTACAACGGCACATTTTCCTTGACGGTGTACGTCTACTTGTAGTTCTTATCATTGTGTAGTGTTGGATGCTGAACAGTAGACGATCGAGTTTGTTCAAAAATAAGTAATCACCTCGTGATTGACGGTCGTCGTGTTGTCCCGTATAAAAAAATGCTGTGATTCCCTCAGACGGAGTCATAAGATTAGATTCGTCTGGCCCTCCTCCGAAGCGGATCGCCTTTGGGGAACTTCTTTCTACCGTAGCTCTCTACCTCTATCTAGCTAGAGGTGGTAGTAGAATGCTAAAGACGATCTGATATCTGATAGTAGTAGTATAATAGGGATAATAAAATCTATTTTAAGGCTATCCAAACTACTAGCTACAGCCTAGTGCCGTCTCTAAATAGTTGGATCACCTGCCGGGCCCCGAAGGGCGAGGCAATGCAGGGAGTACCAGGATGATACTCCAGGGAGATAGTAATGGTATAAAACCTCCTACGGGAGGAGGAAAATTCATCTGGTGGAGTAGAGGATCAGATGAGAAGGTGTAATACCGATGTTTTTGTGTTTGTGTGGCCGGTTACGGGGGTGGGGGTGGTTGTGATAACTCGGTGCCAGGAACTGCTTTCTCCGTTGGATGAAGTAGTTCTTTGGAAGGGCGGAGACGCTGGGACCTATAATGGCATGTCCTATTTTGGCTTTGATCTTCCTTTGTTATGTGTGCATCAGACATGTTGTCATCTTGACAAAGGATGACAGTGGGCTCGGTACGTCTTTGCTTTCGCATAGAAGAGGGGACGGTCTGGGGAAGTTGGAGGGGATCTTGGGGTGTGGAGCGCATTGAAATGATAAGTTCTTGCAGCATGGTGATCATTTGATTGAATTGTTGGTCATAGCGAGCCAATCTTTCCTCCAGTCTCTGCTCCAGTCGCTGTTCTTGTGAAGCTAGGAGGGCCTGCATTTGTGCCTCTGTGTAGGATGTGTTGGATGCGGTTTCTGGTTGGGTGGGTGGTAATGCGGTGATAGTTCCTGCCGCTACTGCTGACCAGGATGTATGTCTTGGAGTTGCTGGGATGGGAATTTGTGTTGCCTGCGGTGCTTCTAACTGTGCATGGCCCTGGGGAGTGGTGTTCGTAGAAGGGGCGTGGATGGTGGTGGGAACTGGTGGGTTCAGTTTGGTCCGGACGGACCAACTCTCCCGCGGAATAGTGTCAGTCGTAAATTCCTGCTCTGTCAACACACTATGTGAGCAGGTGATATAGGAATGCTGGGTAGTAAGAGTTGCTTGTGAACCAGGGATACTTGGTGTTGGGAAACGAGAGACTACACGCACTTCCTCTGCGTGGGTTGTGTCTAACTGAGGAGTGGCGATCTGCTGGACAAAGGTATGGTATGTCTCAGCCAACTTGATGTGAAGGGCACGAGCCAGGTCGGTAAAAGCGGTGGTTTTACATAGCAAGTTATAGCGCCCAAGCGGTTCACCACCGCAGTTGAGATAGGCAGTGGTGGGGGTCCTATAAACTTGTAGGATCTGTGGGAACTTTTGTCGGAGGACGACATCAAACTCAAACATTGTATCAGGGCGAATGCCGTGGATGGCAACTATGCGATGTTTGGCTTCATATTCCGCCTGACGGTGGACAGCCTTTGCAAATATAGCGGGGTGGCTTCGTCGCTGTTCGAACAACACGAAGAGCAAGTTTTCATTTCTGGAGGAGAATGCCTTATATATGATTTCTCGGAGTTTCAGGGCGTGCTGTTGTTCAACCTGGATGACGAATGCCTGACATTTGTACCGGAAATCAGTTCCTGGTTGATAAGTAGTGATGGTTTCCATCACGCAGTGGTGTTTTGGGATGCGTTTGGCATCGATTTTCGCTTTGGCTGAGATGAGAGTAATGAGTTCTTCCTCAAACTGGGTTGAAGTCATATACTTTGGGAGTGGTCCTACGAAGAAACCAAGGGGAACGACGTCATGGACATCTTCTGTCCACGGGTAGTAAACCAAGTTTCCGTGAGAGCGTTGAAGGGCATCATGAACGGTTTGCTCTTTGCGGATGGTGGCAAGTGTCATGTCGGTGCAAATCCGGAAGATGATCCAAGATTGTGACTGAATCTTTTTGGCTTTGTTGCCACGGCGATGAGAGACACGAAAAAGCTTTTGAAAGTCGTCGTCGTTTGTGGGAGCTTGGATGGTGTGTAATTCCTTGTTGGCATTTGTTTTGATGCTAATTCGAGTCTGGAAGGACTGCTTAATGGCGTTGAGGACGTCGAATGCAAGATAGGAGACATCTTTTGTTAGGAGGTCATCCTTGGATTGGAAACGGAGTTTAACTACCGTTTCCTGCCAGACTTTGGCTGCAGACGGGCGGGAAGTGGACTTTCCAGTGATGACAGTAACGTCATCTTCAGTAGGGAGAGAGAGGTCGGGAGCGGTGTTTTTGGACATGGTGTTTCGGGACATCGGGTCGCTACGTGGACTGTGCGCGTTGATGTGACAAAAAAAACGTCTGTACGTTTGTGCGAAGAAATCCTAACTACTGTATCTCTTCAGATTTGAATCTGATTGCAACTACCTCGAAGCCAGTGTCTCTCTATTACTGGGTAGAGGTGTATGTGATCAGAATCAACTGAAGTGATCCAGGAAGTGGGAAACGACTAGGTAGTTAAAAAGGCGAAGGTGCGTCGATCGCGTTAAGATTTGTGATAGTAGTAGTATAATAGTAAGAGTAGAGTATAATAGTAGTACTACGTATCATAACAAATGCTCTACTAGCTAGCTTGAGAGAGTCATTATTAATAATAAAAGAAATGAAGTCTCGGCAGATGAGGGGGAGAGAAAAACGAGGTGTCCGAACGGAAAGATGACGATGATATTATTATTATTGTCATGTCTTTACTCGGAGGAGTATATATTAAAATCATTTGATTTACAGTTAGTCAGATGGGGACTTATGGGAGTGGAGTCCATGGGCCCCACTTTGCTCCAACCAAGCCACACTCTGGCACCGGTGAAGTTTTTAATCTTTCTACCTACCGGTAGTTGGAAAGGCGTGGCATCATTTTCGGATGACTGCTGTCAGCTGACATGATAGCCTTCAAAAATTAAATTTCTTTGTATCAGCACTACTAGGTAGTTCAACGTGTCATTTTGAAAATCAATCTAAGGCTATTTGGGTTTAGAAAGTTGTAACTAGCAGCCGAGCCTTCAGAACTTTCTCATTGCATTCTTTCCTTTGTGGCATAGTCCTCATATAGCTGGTCTTTTTGCCCGTCGTCACATACAAAATCGGAATGAACGATATCGATTGCGGCACTCAAAATGTCAACGACCGATGGATACGGTGGCAGATCCCCATTCAAAGGATGGAACGGCGGGAAAACTGTAGCAAGAGGAGCTAGCAACGTGCTACTGCTGCTGCCCCGATGGCCCTCCCACATGATTCCTTCTTGTTCGGATAGTAGACGGTTGATACCACCATCAAGATGGGAACTCGAGTTGTCCTGTTCAACTGATCTTCCTGCCGCCGCCCAACTGCTCACCAAGGTCGTACTCTCGCTGGAGTCGACATCACATCTTGGTGGACCGCTTTTGCTGCGATCGCTGCTGCAAACCATGTTGTTATTGATACACTTGGTTTTTCTTCTCGGAATGAGATGACTGCAAGAGGGATGGTTCGAAAAAAGGGAAAATGTGAGTTTTAGTTACAGTTAGTTCCAAAAGCTCTACTCTAGCTAGTAGAGCTAGCTACTAGAGAGTACCGTAGTACGTACACAAAAATTTAAATAATGATCATCCAAGTTCCTGGTCCATCCTTCGCGGATTGAAATCTGTCTTTGAACTCGATCGAATACAATGGATTCCAAAGCCTCAAGCAATTCGCCAACAGAGGATTGCACCGAACCAGAACTTTTATTATTATTAATTAACAGTAATTAAAGAGCACCTTGAAGATCTTTTGAATTGTTATTAGGAATCGAACCTCGTTTCTTACAGGAAAAATAACTTTTGACACCCTCTCTCCGTTTATCGATCATAATATATATATATATATATATTATGTTGTGGTTGGGCTAACTGTAAGGAAGACATCAGAGATCGTATGAGCGGCTGATAGAATGGAGTCGAAAGTCGAAAGCCTCTGGCTAGCAATCTGCCAACAGAGGATTGCAAAGAATCCGACCTCGTTTATTTTACCTTGAAGATATTTTGTACTGTTATTAACAATCGAACCTCGTTTCTGATCGAAAAAAACCTTTTGACACCCACTTCATCATATATATATATATATTACTACTGTAGTATTATTTACAGTAGATACTACTATTACCTAGAGATTGCCACCTAATAATGATTGAAAACCTATCGAGTATTGGTTGCCTCTCCCCTTTCCCCATGAATGGATCACCTTGTGGAGTGCTGCCAAGACCACGCCATATCTGACAATCACCCGTTTAAAGTTAGTTCGTGAGTTTTTATTCTCTTTTTTTCCAGTTCTGAGTTCTGAGTGATGGGCAGCAAACTGCTACATACTGAGTGGATGGAAAGCTGTTGCATGTTCCCCGCCCACTTTTTGGATGATAGCTGGTACTTCCGAAGGTTGGTTCCGTTCCCCGCGAAAAACACAATAAGTTTACGTCCGAACTATCCGAACGGGGGAAAACAGGCGAAAAAACGCCGTACTAACTGTAAAATAATTGTTGTAGATTGCTTAGAGAAAGTCATTTTATGATTATCTCTTATTTTTCAAAGTACAAGTCTTCTACAGTACTTAATTCATTCCCATGCTGATTTGTGCTTTGATAGTAAAAGAAGGGTTGGCATTTGATGATCCGATCAGCGTGCTCATCTTGCATGTGGCTTGCTATTATGGTGGAGATTACTGAATCCGGCTGCGTCTTCATTTGATCTTGGAAGGTTTGTTCCGGCTCGCAAGAGGAGCAGCAGCTGTTGGGATAAAGATCCTTGGCTGATGTTCGATTGCTGCTGCGCTATTTGTGGTGGATGCAGCAAAGAGACCTGCTGTCGTTGTGTGGCACCACTGTCACCTTGTAAAAGAGACGCAAACAAGCCATTCGAGGTAGATTGAGGAGAGAGAAATGGCAACAGTTGTGGGCTCGACAAGGCCTGTTGGTGCTGCTGTTGCCGTTCCTGTAAAAGCTGTCGTATCGCTTGATCTTGCAACAATTGTTGCGCATGCAGTTGTTCTTGCTCTTGTTGTACGATCTGCTGTGCCATCATTTCCACAACCACTTGACGGTGAATCTCTTGGCGGGCACGGTCTATGATCATTTGGCGTTCTTGTTGTTGCCTTTGCTGAACTTCATCAACAAGACGTAGTTCTAGTTGACGCTGCGCCTGCTGTTGTTGAACAAGCGCCAGTGCCAATTGCTCTGGAGTCGTTGCTGCCACAGCGCCCAAGGGTGGAGGGAAGGATGCAGCAACACCCGCCAAAGCATCCATTGCACGTCGAATGGTCTCTGCGTCGTCTCTTAGAAGATTGCCACCGCAGGGGTTGCTAACTTGCGGGTTTATTGAGGCTGCTGCGGCCGCTGTTGGATTGTTGAGTTCTTCTTGTTGGGACGACTTGGAGGGACGTTTCTTCTTTTTTCGTGAGTGAGAGCGAATGGCACTGTCTGGGCCATCCCTCTGTCGTTTGGTGGTAGTGGTAGTAGAGGATACGGGTGATGCCGTCGGACTGGAGGAACGACTGTTCGTTGACGACTGGCCCAGTTCGGTTCGTCGTGGTAACCCTCGCAATGCGTGGCTGGCCTTTTCCATGGCCTCGGCAGTACTGACTTCAATCCAGTACTTGCCGTCATCGGTTCGTTTGAGAAAGCGCCCACCCAATTTTCTATGATCATTGACGGACGGGGCAGGAGGTCCTGACGGTGAGGTTCCGGAGGGAAGAAATGATGTATCGTCGACTTGCTTTGTAGAATCATGTTGGGGTTTCTGTTGGTTTGGTCCATCCTCGTTTATCGTTTGGACAGTTCCATTGTCAGCCACGGTAGTTGGAGGAGTGGGAAGTGGATCCGGAGTTGAAATCTCAGCAATGACTGTCGCAGTTACGGTGGCCTTGTCGTCTTTGCGGGCATTTTTGTAAGCTTCTCGAAATCGATTGACGATGCGATGAAAACGCAGATTGCCATGATGGGCCTGCAATGGTCGGCCTCGTCCAAACAGTACATCATTCGGTAAAGGAGTCGTTATGAAATTTGGCCGTTGTCGGTGTTCGGATGACGCAGTTGTGGAATCTTCCTTGTGCTCGTCCTTTAGTGCTAAAGTGGTGGCGTTGGGCATGAAAGAAGGGGTTGCTAGTAGCTGTTGCCTTGCCAGATCTAACTCCTAGTAAATGAGATGTTGGTAGGAGGATACGGATGTTAGATTAATGAAAGCATTGATGAGTTCATTGTGTGGTTGTGGTTTTGCTCATGCGAACTGTGGCTGTGGCTGTTGTTGCTTCTGTCGCATCTTGTTACTGCAAGGAAAAGGACTTTGTCCCTGGCAGAAACTGCGGATCTACTACGAACATGGTCCAGCGACAAAAAGAATACATCAAGCATGGTTGTTTGCGTCTTCACAATTATCATCTCTACTCTGTGGGATGATCCACAATTCCAAATGCAACTCTTTCAAGAATGACAAAACATTCGGAATTGGGCCAGCACTTACTTCATTGTGGAGACTTACTCGTACAGGAGGGATGCTCTTGGGTTGCGATACTACTGCTTGGATGTTACAACTACTACAGCTTTCGTCGCTGAGATGACTTTGTGGTTTTAACATGGAAACGGTGGTATACGCACCGGTAGTATATAAAATATGATGGTGATGACAACAAGAATGTTTTGGGGGGAGAAATAATGATGGGAAGAAATGGCACGAACTACAGCTCCGTACGGATTAGACCTTCGGTACTACTCCGTATGTGTAATAAAAGTCACACACACAGTCAGCACAGACTTGAATTTCGGAAAGCGGAGACATCCAACGTCGTTCATGGAACAAACAGTTCTACTCGTACTACATGTTGTTGCATAATCGCGAATTTATATAAGTTCTGAACATCGGAGAAAGGGCGAAAACGCGCAAAACAATTCGATTATTAAGTCCTCAAGATAAGAATCATAACGGGATAATTGTCCTCCTGGGACACTTCTACTTGAATCAAAAGCGATCATTTAGGAGAGGGGTCAGAAAGTGCAAGGGACGCAGTTTTATGCAGAGAACGGAAAATACGACCGGATCTGTTATCGTTTTCCCGCCCTCCGCCACTACCGTGCGCCACATCGTCGTATTCGCCAGCGCAAAGAACGGCACTTGGATTGAAATTCAATACCATCGGAGTTCGATTTCTTAAAGTTAGTACCTGAACTTCATTTAAATATCCAAAATTGTTCCGGTGTCTTGACAATACTAGTGGAATCATCGGTTGGGGTTAGGATTGGCATACTTATTACGGTACTGGTCTTGCAGGGCAACATGTATTAATACCTACCGGTATTGACGTACTGTCGTAGATTTTGTTGTGGCAGTGAAAGGAGACGCACGAAGAGGAATGAGGAGAAAGCAATGTAGCGCCTACTTAACTGTAAGAGAACACTATTTTTGAAAATGCAAACGAAGGAGCGAAGAGAAAAACCGAACACGATCAACTTCACTTAGTAATAAGTAAAAGAGCATTGAAGTCCGAAATAACATTGACGATAGAGAACGAACAACACGAGAATTGAAAGATGTTCTGTTGTTCTTGTACACGCGGATGCAGACCATTATATAACCCCCCCCCCGGTATTTTTGTTTTTCTACTTCAAAGTCAATAATCGCATCTGTTCTATTTTTTCCAGGAGTTTTTCACTTCTCGGTTAGCGTGGCGTCTACGGCAATAATAAGAAGAACAATAAATAGTCCCAACCTACTTACAGTTATCAGTTTTACAGTTATTTCCTTCGGACTTTTTATCGAATTGCGCAATGAGCAATCGTAGGACGTCAAGTTCGCCCAAGAGTGTATAGGCTAAGGAAGCTTCTGTTTCAATGTGTTCCAACTTGGGTTCTTCCGAAACCAAGATTTGGAATGTTTCGTTGGCAAGGTAAGCCATCATGGCGCGTGCTCTCTGTTCCAAAGAAGCGCTTCCAGGTCGCACTTGAAAGGCGGATAGTTCCAAAGAGCCATTTTCGATACTTTGGAGTATCAATCGAACCGCCTCCATTCCTTTTCCATCATAGTCTTCTAATTCCAGAACTATGAGACGACAAGTAGAAAGAACCTCATTCCACCCAACATCACCATTACTCGTATCATCTTCGTCACCTTCTCGTTTTCGGTCGGAAGGGCCTGGTGTTGAAACGACCCATTTGCTTTGATGGTTAGCAAACATCTTGAGTAGTTGAAGCTTGACATCTCGAAATTCTTGTTGCCGTGACGAATCACGGGTGTTCGTCCCAGACATGGTTTCTCCAGCTTCTAGATATCGTTTTAGATCCTTTTCTTGTTGTAGTAGCTCCTCCTCTGGTATGTCGTCCTTCTTTCCTGGAGCACCGAGAATTTGATGGAAGGGTGTAATCAAAGCAGCTCGTCTGCCAGAGCCATCTCTATTGACAAATCCGTACTGGGCAAAGATTCTGAGGTATTAGAAAGAATAGAGAACGATTGAAAAAGAAGTCTTAGAAAAGAAAGATTGATTGGGTCTCGTCGATAAGGTATGCGAATATAGTTACTCGATGGCTCGTGAAGCGATGCGACAGTAGTTTGCAAGTTCCAGATCTACTCGTACCTGGAATCGGGCATGGTCATGCCATAGTTACCATAGAGAGCAACACCTCCTTCCAGATCGTCTGCTGCAAATACCGCAAAACTGCTGGTATTGCTAGTCGAAATGGTATTCTCTCCAAATCCGGCGTTACTGTTGCTGTTGGAATTACCCTCCAAGTATTTCCATCCCACATTGGGTGATGAATGATGATCCAAGGCATCCAACAACGGGACCATTGCACTGGTCAAAGCCTGTCTAATAATTGTCGTATCATCCTTTAAAGGTGACTTGGCGGCGGCGGTGGCGACGACTGTTTCGGGTAAGACATGTTGTGCAAACACGGCCAACTCGTTTGGAGTAACGTCATGAGTTGACAACGGGCCGGCCGTAAGGCTTCGTGTTTGCACCTGTAATCGCGCCGTCACGTATTCTCGCCAGTCGATGAAGCGGACGGTATCATACTTGTTCTGAATTTGAATCACTTGTCCGCTGTCCGATTGAGTTGCGTCGCAAAAGGCTTGGTATTCGGTTTCGATTTGTGTTTGCAATTGATGAATCAAGTAATCGGCATAAAATGTTGATGATGATGTTGTTGTTGTTGTGGCATTGTTGTTGCTGCGTTGGTAGTATTTTAGAATTGGGTGGAATTCGGCATACTCTTCATAAGACGGCATGTAATTCAAAAATGCTTTGAGGAAACGTTCTCGTGACGACATGTATCGGCTATCGAGTGAATGGGTTCGTTTCCTCAAGACAGCCAAATAGAGTGCCAAGTATGCTCGTGGCGAGAGTGGCTGTGAGTTTCTCAACATGATGTCTTGAATGGTCGGATCTCGCAAGGCGTCAATGGCTGATTTTCGTCGAATACAGCATCGTAAATCGTAACAATGTAAGAATGTGAGTGAACAAGAAATGGACATTCTAGCAGCAGAATAACATCAAACATCAATAGAAATTTCTCTTCCATCTTTCATGTTTGTTTTTCGGTACGTACTCCAAATTTGAACACCCCGTGGAATATCCAACAGTTTCCATCCTTTTTGTAGTCCCGATCCTGACGAATGTTGATGTTTGCTGTGAATGGTACGATTTTCATCGTACAATTCGAGTAAATAATCATTGCAATGCACCAATTTGGTTTTTTTGTCACACCCTATACGAAAAAGTTGTGACAACGTCGTCTTACTGTCGGCAGGACCATTTAGGAAACCATACTCTGCTTGCTGTTGTTGATGATAATACCATGACAGTAAAGCGGCAATAGCGATACTCAAGATGGAACCCAACAAGAGATGAATCGGTGGAAGAGAAGATGCCGATGCTGTCTTCCTGCTGTGATGTTGCAACTTGTCTTCCCTATCAGCTTTCTTAGTGTGACGGCGTTTTCCTTTCTTGTTGTTACTGCTGCTGCTGGTGGTGGTGCTGGTGGTGCCACTAGTAGGATCAACCTTCGTCATGGTGAAAATACTAGACTACTGCGTACGAAATGAAATATCATGGAAACTGGCGGTCCTACTCTACCGGTAGTAGTAGTAGCACACCATCACCTCATACATACGGTAACTGTAAAAACAACTTGGCAGTTCTTGTATTACCGTCGTGCAGGACCGGTAGAGACTACCGGTACCGGTATGATACATGGAGTCTACGGCGTTGCTGTTCCCGTCGTTCAAATTTGAACTCGCGCCCGCAACGGCATCACTGAGTTCGCCAAACTTGTATGACGTCATGGACGTGATTGCAGAGTCCACAATACCGGTACCGGTATGATACATGGAGTCTACGGCGTTGCTGTTCCCGTCGTTCAAATTTTTTGAACTCGCGCCCGCAACGGCATCACTGAGTTCGCCAAACTTGTATGACGTCATGGACGTGATTGCAGAGTCCACAATACGTACTATCGGCTTCAAAGAGTGTCGTGCGTACGTCGTTGCCGTAGTACAAAGAATTCCTCTTCTCCCAAGTTGAAAGTGTGTCGCAAGTCTGAACTCTACAGAAGTCCTTCTACTACTCCGGAGGGTACTATCATACAGTGTGTACTAGTCTAGTCGATAAAAAGATCCTGCTACTCCATAGGCAATAGTAGTACTAGCTCCGTTAGTAAGAAATATTTCTTTCCTTTCATCCTTTCTGGCCATGTTTTGGCAGCAAATCTATTTAGTTGTGGATTGAGACGACTTACACGTCATTGGTATCCTGATCATCCTGTTTCTCTTGTTCGTCGATTGTCTCGGGTTTGGTCTGGCGGGACATTCGTAGTTCCATCAATTCTTGCTCCAGTTCCTCTTCTTCAATTAGTTCATACTCGTCTTTAGCAGCAGCAGCAGCAGCAGCAGTTCTTCCATGCCGGGCTGGGTCATGTTGCAACATTGTCTTGACACGATGCAACAGCTCATCGTCTTCCAACGCTTCTTCCAACTCCTGCTGCCACTCGTTCTTGGGAATGCGTGTGGGAACCAGAGGGATCGAAGGAGTCTTGTTCGTTTTGGCTTGAGTAGGACTCTTGAGAGCATCTGCCACCAACCGATTCAATTCTTGCCAATCGTCGTTGCTCATGGGCGTTTCTCGCTGAGATGGAGCGTTGGCTGGTGGGCCAGAAGTAGTACCACTGCCATCTCCTCGTTGTTTCTGTAGTAGCAACGTCCCAGCCGCTTCCCAAATGTTGAAGATGAAACCAATGTAATAAATCATAACGGTGGTAAAGATGAATTTCAACACAAAGTTCATTGTCACAACACCTGACGATGGTTCGTTCAACATACCCAAGTTGCGCTCCGAATGGACAGCTTCTTCCGCAGAAGATTCTTCTTTCTCCCACTCTGTCATGTCCTCTTGAGTGTAATAGTAATCGTCATCAGCCTCACCTGTAGAGTGGGAATCTTGAGTGGCAGTATTCTGCTGCAAGGAAAAAATGTCAACGTCTTCGTCGTCACTATTGACAGGTTGTGGAAATTCATTGGAATTGTATCGTTGCAATTGCACAACACTGTCCAATTCGTCAGCATTACTGGCCTCCTCTTCGATCACATCCAAAGGAGTATGAGGGAATTCAGTATGCTCAAAGGAGGAAGACTCCGAATGCCCCACGTTGGGGTCGGACATGGCCAATTCATCTGCCTCTTGTTCATCGAGCTCCAACAATTCATGTTGGCAGAAGGACATGGGCGACTCTTCAAAATAATCCATTTCTTCGGCCACGGGCTCTGAGAATGAATTGGTCGTGGACGGACTACCTTCGCTCATGTCACTGCCCACCAAAGAATCCGACATTCCAGACGACAAGTTCATATAGGTAGCCAGTTGCTCGTTACTTGGTTCAGTTCCAGACGGTGACGAAGAAGAATCCATTGCATTCTCCCTCGACTCGCCTTCCTTCTCTTCACCTTGCGGACGGTTATCGTCTTCGGCCGGTGTCAAGAAGGCCATGACCAAGTCATCAGTATTACAGGTCTCAAGCGATCTTGCAGTATATTGGTTAGGAAGCGAAAATGTATTCTGAAGCGAAGATGACTCGACGATAGTTGGTGAATAATGGCTCTCGTTGTTCTTGGGCAAATCCAATGACTCATCGGATGGTGAAGGAGATGGAGGCATCATTTGATCGTCGTCTTCCTGTGCGTCCAACTCAGTGTCAAGCTTGGAATCAAAGATTTCTTCTTTGGCCTCATCACCACCTAGAACTTGATTGGGTTGGGCTCTGTCAAAACAATGTTTTGCGTCATGACCTTTCCCATCCTCGCTTTCACTTTCAGCCGACTGAAAAGCGTTGATTTTGCCTTCTTCTTCAAAAGATTCAACAGAGAGATGGTGCAGCATCTCGTGCTGGGTAATGGACGCACAATGTTGTGCAGAATGAAATGATAGCATGCTTTCCTCACTTCGACGGGAGGTACTTCGGGAATGATCCGTTGAAGATTGGGCACTTTGTTGGGCCTCCACAAAGTTGAGATTGGAGTCGTCGTTGCAAACAACTGGATCTTTGTTGTAAACCTTTTCTTTGCAATATACTTTCTTCTCGTTGTCATCCACTAGGTCTTTGGAAAGAATCGACTTTGGTGAGAGAGTATCATCCCTAACCTCTTTTGTAATTTTCACCTCATCGACTGGTTCAATCGACTTCTCAGCAATCGGTGCAGAGTCTTCTTCCTTTAAGGCGATCGTATCAGCTTCCTTTTTGGCTGTCTTATCTTCTACTGGCTTTCTCCTGATAGGCGACTCATCCTTGTGAATACGATCGTTTAAGTCTCTGTAGAAACATCGGACTCGGGTCTTGTCATAGGAAATCTGAATGGCAGGGTCTTCTTTGGCACTGGAAGTCTCTTGTTGTGGATTCGCAGCATCAGCAGGATTCTGTGGACTTGGCGCATTGAATGGGAACACCTTGTGTCGACGTCTTCGGATTCCAGTTAGGACATCCAACTTTTCTTGGGTCGTGGTATTTTCTTGTTCTTTGGATGGGGGTGAGCCAATTTGAACTGGAGCTTGAGCATTACCTTGTTGATATTCTCCAACCAGACCATGTTTGGGTGGCACTGGCATAGAATAGGGCTGGTAGGATGGGCCGTTGTATGCTGCTGAGTGGTGTACAGGAAGATGGACAGAGCTATGTTGGAAATCTTCCTTGTCTTCATAGATCATTTCTTCCGGTTCATAATACCGCTGGAAGGTATCAAAGAGATTCTTGACGTCCTGGACCATGAACGCGCCTTGGTCTGTACCAGCCATCATACCTCCTCCAAAGACACCATTCGACGCCGATTGTGTCAAATTTTGGAACTCCGTGGGAAAAGTTCCCATAATGTCGTTGCCCTTTTGAAATAATCGTCGTGCGTTGGCTGCAAACGAATCGTCGTTAACATCAAACTCATCCTTAGGACCTGCTTCTTCAGCAGAAGCAACAGCCCCGTCGGCGACTCCCGCGTAGTCTTCCTCCTCTTCGTAGCTGGATTGATACGCTGACGATTTGCCGGTCTCTTGGCTGAAGTATGCGCCGTAATTTTGCCAGTGGGGACTCAACGTTTTGGAGAAGTCATGATCCAAAAAGCCAGCCGTCAAATTGGAAATGGACTGTTCAGCTGCTTTTTCGAATTGCGACCGCTTCGATTCTGTGTGATAATAAGCATTGCCAGACAAGGTTGCACATGTACTGACCAAGTTTGACACGATGCTTTGACATTTCAGTCCAATGGGATCACAGGGATTCTTGGAAAGGCCGTTACCACCACGTACAAAGTGGACATTTTTGAGTCGGGGTCCCTCGGGACCGCAAAACATCATGTCTTGATTTTCTTCCACTGCAGCGGTCCACTCACTCGACGCAATGTGCATAGAGGCAGGACTAACAGTGCCTGCCACGGCGCTTTGTTCTTCACCTGTACCAGCAGGAGCCATTCGGTATTGTTGCTGTTGCTGTCCAGAATAGTATTGATGGTGGTGATACTCTTGCGCAGCACTGGCCCGGACACGATTTCCGGTTCCAAACGACGGAACTTGCACTTGCGACTGCATTGGTTGCGGTTGCTGTCGGAAATGGTGATTGAAACTTTGTTGGTCTGTCCGTCCTGATCCATGCTGATGCTCATGGCCTGGAAAATGATAGTTTTGTTGCTGATGCATCATATGCTGCTGATGAGGCTGGTATGAATTGTGGGTCTGAGGTCCGCGGGTGCTAGGATGCAGTTGGTGTTGCTGTGGATACGGATGTGACGTTGATGGATACGGTGCATTCGCCGCCAACGATGGCGGAGTAATACTGTCCGGAAATGACATTGGTTTGCGCAAAGCTGCTGTTCCGGCACCTCCGATATGCTGTTGTTGCCTTTGTCGATGAGGAGATAATCCCGCCGACACTCGTGGTAGTTGTTGCTGTTGTAGTTGTTGTACAGCAGGAGCTTCCTCACGAGGTTTGGGTGACAATCCCAACAAGGTGTTGAATCTTTGGGGTGACCTTGGACTTTTAGGTTCGGCATTTTCGGATTCGGACCGAGCCATCCGAGCAGCATGGACAATGGCAGCATTCATACCATCAACTTCATGAAGTATATGTTGCTGGAAGGGATAGACTTGTGGTTGTTGCTGTTGAGTGGCAGCAATTTGTCCAGCAATGGCCCTTTGATTTTGTTGGGCCTTGCGCATGATACGTGACAATTTGGACGCACGATAAGCGGGACTCGTCGGAGACATGCCGCTTTTGTTGTTCTTGTCATTATTTGCAGTTGGCGTCTCGGGAGATGCCAAGGGTGACAAAGGAGCTTGTTGGTCAGATGGCTGATGTTTCTTACCCGAAGCAGTCGTGTTGCTTTTGACAGTGGCCAATGCAGCTTCTCCACTTGCTGGGCTGGTGCCCTTGAGATACCTTTTGGCCAGTCGCTGACGCCTCAAGTTTCTCGATTCCACTGCCGATAGATCATCCACTGGTGGTTGTTCATCCATGGTGTGAATGCTCAAGGATGACATGCCAACAGTTTGCTTTTTCTGTTTCTTCTCTGGGATACCGGACCCCGACTTCGACTCGTCGGGAGAATACTCTCTTGACATGGCAACTTGAGTAGACGACGTTCCACTGATCACTTGCATAATGGCTGCCACTTCACAATCTTCTTCTTCTTCTTCTTCTTCAACAGGAATGGGAGTTTGGTCGTCGTCGTTGTCCTCCTCTTGAATTCTCATGGCGGATGCAATTTGACGTTGTCGAGACGTTGACGTATCTTCCATTTTGAGAGATGGATAGGAGGTTCCACCGGTCGCTTGGCTGTAATGACTGCTGACGTTTTGTTGCTGTTGGTGATGTTTTTTTTGCCGTGAAGCAGGTACATAATCCTTCTGGTTCTGGATCATCGTTGCTTGTTGTTGATGGTTGCTGTTGCTGTTGTCATTGTGGACGGGGACGTAAGCGACATAAGCCAACTTTTTAGCACGACGACTGGACGATGTGACTGTATTGGGCGTTTGGTTGGTATTCATGGATCCCGTGTCATCATAATAGTTGTTGGCACGACTTCTACTGGAACTGGGTTCTCGTTCTTCGGCAAGTCGATAGTCGTCTTCAAAAACTTGATGGTACGGATCTTCCTCCTCTTCTTGTTCCTGATGACTCTGCTTCTTTTTTGACTTTGCACGTCGTTGAGAATGTCTCTTTTGTTGTAGAATTCCCCTGACTTGCTTTGTGCCATTCTCATCATCGCCATTACCACTGTAACTTTGACTAACGGAGATGAGTTCATCCTCGTCGTCATCGTTGGTCATGGTGGTTTCCGTTTTCCGATCGGAGGATCGATGCGTAGTGGCAGTGGTCCGAGTAGAATGTTGGGAGTGATGTTGCGAATGTTGTCCATTGGGATAGTTGTTGTTTCCTTGGGACGACGTGTTCGAAGACGATGCTGCGACAATTGAACCAAAATTCTTGTATTTCATGGTTTGGTTAAAAATAGAAGAAGAATAGAAAGACGGGAAGGATGGATGGATCTGGTTTGTTCACCGACTGTTTCTTGTATGTCATGGATCAGTGTAGTGTAGTGATACTATTATGTTTGGTTGGATGAGGAGGATAATGACAACTACTAATTGGGAGGAAGGAGTGAGTCAAAGTAATGTTGAGATATGCTAGTTAGCTATTTTCTTCACAACACTTCCTCCGCTGCTGGTGTTGTTGTTGTTGGTTGTTGGTCTTTGGTCAATGAAACTCCTTTCTCTTTTTTAGTACTTGACATTGTTCAACCGATGCTTGGGACAAGTAAGTAGCGATACCTAGGTCGACCGGTCGTTTGATGACCGTTGTTCCTATCGCTGAAGCAAGTACATACGGTTATTCCAAGTCGTTTCGTTCGGGTGCCATTTCCGTGTTCACAGAGAACCATAGAACCTTGGTGGGTGTCGGCCCCTGTATATGTTTCGATCGTCAAACTCGCCAGAATAGTGTTACCTAGGACGTTGAGACCACATGGTCCAGTTACGTCCGCGACCACAACGGGAATCCACAACGGAAAACTTTTTCTAATAAATATAATAATATTATTAATATTGTATTTTATGCTCCAGTAATACGATTACACTACATCGGAGTTTCAAAAAAAAAAAGAAAACATCGTACTGTCTGTAGGTACGGTACTCGTACCGGTACTACCGTACCCGATAAGGTACCGTAAATACGGTACTGCCTGTATCCTTATGACTACCGCACGCAATAAAGAATGGTAATTATAATATTATTTTTGATACAATAGTAAAATAATTCATTTCTGTATGACTGATGACGACATGTCAGAATTGCATCACATCCTTCAAAAATATACTTACTGTTAAGTATTACTCTAACTGTATGATAAAGTACGGTATGAGAGAGTGGTGTAGTAGTAGTAGTGTAGCAACGACGTCAAGAGTCAAGAGACATCATCATCATTCATCTTCTGTGTGTCTGTTGCTTCCGTCAACACATCTTGGATCAAACCACATTGCTTCATTTTCAACAGAACAAACTACCGTATCTGCACTCCCACAACAAACAGTACGTTGACATAAAATAATAACAAATGGATGTGGAGTAAAGAAGCGATTGTATTGTCATTACATTTGGTGTATTCCATGGCACTTCTACTATTGTGATATTATTATATTTCGTGAGACAGAAAAGAATCCATCCATCAAGAATTATTATTATATATATGTCACAGAATCAACTTCCCAATGTCAGTATTATTGTTTGATCGAGACGTAGAAGTGGCCAAGTTACAAGATGCCTTTGTTCAGAGCTTTCTGCAGGAGCAGCAGCAAATGCAACAGTTTCAGCAACAGAAACAATATCCGCAAGAAGAGAATGAAAACAACACTGAAGATGACTCGAACAGTCAAGCGGGTGCTTCTATGTTGGAACAACAACAACGACGACAACAACAACGACGAATGACTGAATCAACCACTGCTACCGGCAGTACTTCTGGTAGTGGTAGCAGTAAAAAAAAGAAGTACAAGAAGAAGCGGATGCAACAACTTTTACAAGAAGCCAAAAATCTACAACAACAAGAACAGCAGCAGCAGCAGCAGCAGCAGCACACTGCACAACGACGTCCCAGACACGTGGCGATTCTAGTGTCCCCCGCGGGAACGGGAAAGACGACACTTGTACATGCTGCATTGGAATCACTTTTGGAACAAACCAATGGATATTTTCTTTCTTCGGGTGATACGTCGATTCAAAGTACTAGTGATGCCTCCCTGTCATCTTCTACTTGTTCCTTGCCACCTCCACTCACGGTCTTTGCCAAGATCATTACGCAGTGGACTCAGCAAATAATGTATCATCAACAGCTACAACAGCAACAACAACTTCAAGAAGAAGCAGAATACATAGAAGATACGATTCTAGAAAAATTGCAACGCCAATTGGAACGAACAATGGACCAAACCGAAATCCAAAGCCTTTTACAAGTCGTGCCCATTTTCAAGCAAGTCATGAGGGGTCATACTACTATTACGGAAACCAACAGTGGAGATCCCACCACTACTTCTACAGCAGCAGCAGCCAAGTTTCAACATCCCAATAACTTTGCCGTCACCGTTCAAACCGTCCTTAGAGCCATTGCATCGGCTATTGGAGATGATGATACTCCCGTGGTACTCTTCTTGGATGATTTGCATCATCTCGTAAATCTCGAATCCGATACCAATTCCGTCCTGGATCTTTCGGAACGCGACTCGAGTGTCGACGGTAGTAGCGGCAATGACGATCATTCCAGTGGGTCCGCCGCATCCAGCAACAACAGTCGGGGCAGCAATCCCAACACCTCCAGAAAAAAAGGGCTGCCCAACAGTGGCATCACCAACCTGTCACCCACCAAGACCATGTCATCGGCCAACTGGACCTTGCAACTCGTACAATCACTCATTTTGGATGTACATTATATTCCCAACCTAATGGTCGTACTGGCCTTTCAACCCGTCCCCTACGATCATCCCATTACCAGCTTTTTGCAACAACTCGAAAATGCTACTGCGACAGCTCAATCGCAACAACAAGTCTTCAAATTTGTTCCCATTGTACCCAAACATTTGACAGAAACATCCCACGTCTACGAATGGTTACAACACCACTTCGCCGAACAAACCGACGTTACCGCCGAAACATGGCGTGACATGTCCACCCAAATCATTCATCATCCTCTCTTGAGTGCCCATGGCAATCCACTCGCCATTTCTTTGGTTTTGGAATCGCTATCCAATACTTCACAAACCTTTGATTTGTCACTCAAGGATGCACTCAAAATGATGGTGGCCAAATTGGAACAAATTCAAAAACGACAAGCACACAACAAGGCAGCCAAAAAGCAACAACAAGCCGAAGCACCAAGAACGAAACGACACGGCCGACGTTTTCATTCCCAACAAGATCCGTCGACAACACCAACAACTCTGTCTAGCTTCAGTGACTCCTTTGGGAGCCTGTCCAGTTTCGGAAACGGCGCGGCGGCTTATGAAGACTTTTCACAACCGCTCAACGACGGTGGTAGTAACAGCCGACGGCTCAACGCTGGCGTCGATGATCCCGTAGTGACGGTATTGATGCGACATATCGCCACGATTGTCGATACCAAAATCAAACCAGCATCCAAACGATTGTGTCAATTGATTACCTGTTATTGTGCCGTCCCATCTTCCATGGTCATGTCCACCGAAACGTTGAAATATGCTTGGGTGGCCCTAGAAGGCAAGGCCAACGTTGCGACGCTCAAGGAGGCGGTGGGGGAAGTCGTCGGATGCGGCCTCTTTCGGTTGGTAGCGGCGCCTGCCCTCTCTGGCGGAAGACCACAACACTTTTTGGTCTTTGGCTGTTCGACCTTTCGGGATGTATTGTACAACCAGTTAATGACGTCCCGTGAAAAAATTCGATGTCACGCCAAACTGGCCTCGTCACTGTTCGGAGTTTCAGTAGGAGGAGAAGCAGAAAAAACTGAGAGTGGTATGATGACGGTCGTTCCAACGTCGGCCGACCTTTTCACCACCTTTGCGCACTGGCAACGTGGATTTGATGATTTGGCTTCTACGAAACAACAGACCTTTGCCCGTTTGTGTCTCCAAGCCGGCAATGCGGCCATGGAATGGAGTCAATACGAAGTGGCTTGTGGGTATTTTGCTATTGGTATCAAAGCGTTGGATCATTGTGTTGCCGTCGCCGCAATTGTAACTACCGCCACATCCACAGCCGGAAATCCTTTATCTCCTCTTTCTCCCGTGAAGAAGGGTGGTGGTGGTGGTGGTGGTGCTGCTGCTGCTGCTGCTTCCTTGAGTCCGTTGATACGTCATACCAAGAATCGAGCGCCGACGACGGCTTGGACCCTGTCGATCGAATCTTATAATACCAATCTGGCATTGCATTTGGGCGTTGCTACGGCCTGTGCCTATTTGAATCAATTTGACGACGCTGAGCAGTACCTCCAAGAAGTCGTGTATCAAGTCAAGCACAGCAGTAACAGTAGGGAAACAAGCACCAAGAGTATCGTCGAACGAGCCCAAGTAACATATATTCGACTCTTGTGTCACATGTTGCAACAGAACCATTCTGATGCGATTCATCTTGGAAGCAAGTCCTTGCAAAAATTGGGAGAAGGTCCCTTGAATATCGTCGTTACTGCCTCAGGAGCGTCTACAGGGCAGACGCATGCCCAAACCAACGAATCAGAGCTTAAAAGCATTCGCCGGTTGTTGGGTGGCTTGATTAAGCGCCATGGCAATGCTTCGAATGACCAAAAGAATATGAGAGCCATAGCGGAAGCTGTCGTCGAATCGTTGGAACCCATGTCGTATGAAAAATCTTTCGAAGCGATGAAAGTGTACGATCTGCTCTTGGCGTCGGTCGTTGTGGAGTTTGGGAGCTTGATTGCTACTATTGCCGGTCGTATTGTCAAGCTCGCGTTACAAACTGGCAATCTAGGAGGGATCTGTCCTCCGTCGGCTGTTGGGTTTGCAACCATGGGATCCATCTTCTATGCCGGCGGCGATGTTGAGCATGGTAGCTTGTGCGAGCATATTGGGAATGGAATTTACAAGATCTTTCAAGACAAGGCATCTAGGGGTAGGATGCTAGTTATCCAAAACTCGTTGGCACTGCCACGGCATGGTTTCTCGGAACAATTGAAGGTGGCGTGTCGACTCTGCGATGATGTTTCCGACAACGACGTAAGTATCGTGACGCGAAGTAGGATATCGGCTGGTGATCGGATGACTTTTTTGCAATTGGATTCCATCTCACGACATTCTTTTTTCGCCTTCGTTTTGAAGTTTGCAATGATATCAAGGGTCATTTCGGTATCGGATTTGTTCGTGACGGGAGGGCCGCTCAACGCGACGGCCGAAGCCATGAAGGGTGTGTACCAAGTGTTGTCGTCTCGCAACAACCAACGACTCTTGTTTGTAGTCCGTCCCCTGTTCCAAATGGCTCTGAACTTGATGGGAGTCGAAGCAACCACGAATGCACAGGGAGATCCGGACGAACATTATCATCCGTACGTGTTGGAGGGTACTATCATTAAGGATGTGAAGCACGAAATCCAGTACGCCAAAGAAACGCACAATGTCAAGGCAGAGTTTGCCATTTACCTGGCCCAAGCGACCTTGTGCTTTTATTTGCACAAATTTGATCAGTGTCGTGTGGCGATTGAACATTGTTACGAGTTGCCGCGATCAGAATTCGCCGTCTTGGCCTCATTGGAGGTCCAATGGCTGTTCTTGGACGCCATGTCGGCCATTTGTGTCTTGTGGAAGCAAAGCAAAACGAATAGTACGATTTCGAAAGAAATGGCCAAGTTGAAAAAGCAAAATGTTGAAATAGTGGAACGATGTGTCCTGGAATTGGAATCGTTTTCGGTTTCTTCGCCGGATTTGGTGGAACAAAAGATATTAATGATTCAAGGTGAATTGATGGTCTTATCGGGACAAATTGATGATGCGTTATCAGCGTTCCAAAGAGCCATGGAACACAGCGAGGGATACGATGTCTTGAGTGACCGAGCGCTGGCATGTGAACGCGCCGGATTGGCATTGCGAGCGACACATCGCGAAGACGAAGCGTTGGACTTTTTGGAAGATTCCATGGCATTCTATCGAGAATACGGTGCCTTGGCCAAGGTGAATCATGTGAAGGGGAATGTCATTCCAGGATGGGATGATTGAGTGAATGTGGTCGGTATGTGACGATTTTTTTTAGTTGCACGAACAGTGTATACATTCTTGCTTTTTTGTTGAACAGTGGGAGAATATTAATATATAAAATGTTTCGGTTGTGGTAATTAGTAAACAGGCTCTCTACTACTAATAAAAGTAGAGGTCTCCAAATCATTGAAAAGATACTGTATCTTCGCCACGGCATAACGGTGTAATGGTATGATTCCATTGCATACTGTGTGCGATGGGCTATGGGTATGGGTTCACCTGTCCCCGGAAGTGATGAATCCGCGAATTGGTTTTACCTCCCCATGATCCATCTTCATTGATGGAGTACTGATACTGTCTCCCCTCACCATCGCACCATCTTCTTTTGTCTGAACAATTTGCGACTTCTTTTCCTTGTTTTTGTTCGTTTGAAACACAGCCTTTCGACAGTAAAGCGGTTTGCTCTCCGCTATCGACGATTGCGGCACAAGTATAAAACACGTCTGTCTGCATCGATACAGTTTAGGACGGTGACGTAGCGATCTCATTGTTAACGCTGTAACACAAGATCACGTCGGCAGGGGAAGGAATTCATGGGGCTTGTGTGATCGGGATCGGGAGGACACTACTCTATCATAGGAATGGAAGTGCAACATTGTGAGAGGAAGAAAAGTTTAAAGGGACTGCATTGGCGCTGGCGGACTATACGTCAACATGTCGAAAAAATTCTGTTGGGATACTGTCGTTGATCATCTTGATTGTGGACATAATATTGTCACCAAAGTGTTGGGGCGAATTTTGTTGACAATAACTGCCATAAAAAGTAGAAAGAGACCATGCTAGTTGAATTTGCCATTCGTCAATCACCATTCTCGTCGTCCAGATGACTCTTCGAACAACATTTCACATTCTTGATCGCAATTCTTGCCGTGCAGATGATGGAGATCTGGATGAAGTGCTTCCATTTGTGTAGTTGTCATTGTAGATGCATCTCAGCCGTGTTTCCGCCCTATCTGCTTCCATCTCTGCCGTTTCGCCATCTCTGTCGTAGTCGCCATTGTGGATGTCTCGGTGTATTTCCGTCTTCTGTTGCCATCACTTTCGTTTCAGTAGTCGCCATTGTGGATATCTTTGCAAGCATTGTTCAAAGTAAAAAGTAAAATGGAGTAAAAAAATGTTGTGATTGTGTGAGGAGGTACATAGTATCATAGAGGTTGTGTGAGACTAGTAGAGAGAGTGCGGATCCATTTTTTTTAGCAGAGCGACCAATCGAGCCAGTCGGGTGCCGGGCTGGTGGCCAACTTTCGGCTGTCTTTTATCATACATACCAACGTATGATGCGAGCAAAGCAACACTCTAAAAGGGTTACGGTACTCCAGTCAGGTATTACGACTTAGTACAAATTACAACTACGGTAGGTACCTGTAGTGGTAACCTGTACGACTAGTAGGCGAAAACGGAGACTACGGTACGTACTGTAGTACGTTCTCCGAGTAGGTAAGAAGTTTAGCTACCGTACTGGCAGTTAGCTATGTACTACCTATGATTGTACTAAACCCTAACCGTAGCTACTTTCATTACTAAGCGTAACTGCAGGTAGTGGTGTACGACATCATAGAGTGTATACAATCGGTAGTGGCTTGCTTACAGTTAACTGTAAAGTCGTATCTTGATCCGTCAAACATTCACTGTCAGCACAAAACGTCTCGACAATGGCGGTCGCAAAGACACCACTAAACAAAAGCAGGCGATGATTCCATCATCACATGAGTACATTAGTACACATTATGTCACATGTGCCTCGAGGATGGATGGATGGATGCGTATACAGCAAATCAAGGCAACGAAAACGTCGTTGCTGTTAACACATCAAAAGGTTATGGAGACGATAGCGGAGGAGATTGAGTGAGCAGCGACATTGTCAAACAATGATGCATGACTCTTGTTTGTATGTGGAATAAGGTGGTAATCTGTTCAATGAAGAAGAAGTAGAAGAAGAAGAAGCAAATTGAAGTTATATATGTTGTATATCTACGGATGATTTCTTCGGCTATATAGCTATAGCCAAATGAAAATAATCAATGCCAAACAACAAGGCGTTTCCTTGCTGCGAAATTGTCTTAACAGTAAACAGTTTTCATTCACATGCACAATCGCAAAGGTGTTCGACGACGAAGAATCGTTAGATCACCAGATTGAAAATTGGAAACGTTCCATATCGGATCCGAGGTTGTTGTATCCAAAATTTCTCTCTCCAACGTTTTCATCAATCCCAAAGAAAGAACAGAAGTTAGATTGGGTCATCGACTTTTTTGTCCAACTCGACTCCATTTATCACTTCATCACAAAACTTTTTTCTTTACAGCAGTGTGATATACTGCATTTTATTTGAAAGGCAGTGCATAAAAATAATTTTCCTCCCAAGAGATTCTGAATACAGCGCGTTTTGGTTGAAAGTTCATGCAAAAATTTATCTGTTATTTTGTTTGTTAACTGTTAATTCGAGAAGACTGCGCACTTTCAACAACAATGATTTTTATTTATACGGCGTTTCAGTTGAAAAATCTTTTCTTGCTCAAGAAAATAGAGTGCCGCACTTCGTTTCGGACGTAAGAAGTGCAGATCCGATTCAACTAACAATAATTGTACCTTTAGCGAGCAGAAGGGTGGAACCTTCCAAAATACAGCCTCCCTCGGATTCGGTTTGGGAACGCCAAAATTCAAACAAACATTGAAATGCGGATAGCGATTCATTTGGGAGTTCATCGCTTATCATCCGTCCCTGCAAACACTTGCATTATTTGCCGTGGATTAACTGTAAGTAACATCCGAGGACTTGCTACTGGGTAATGCCATGCAAGTCGCTCAAAAGAACTGTACTGCAGTCTTCATGATCAGGGAAGTAGTATCCAAGAAAAAAGGAGATTTATTTTACCAAATGACGAACCTGTATGTACCAGAAAAGTCAAGGAAGATCGCAATAGATTGTCAAGCTTAGACGCATCCATATTGCTACAAAAGCATCGTTTGTAACAGACGAAACAGGTCCATCGTACATTCGTAATGAAATAGATACGGAGCCACGGTACAAGAGTTAGGGATACTTTCCCACCCCGGTGGATCAAATCGATATCTGATGTTTTTGTCCACCGTCCATCGGCAAGTTTGGAACAATGCTGTGTCGAATGGATACAGTTTGGAGCATTCATGACGTTAGCGTCGATGCTTCTATGGAAATTATCGTCGAAAAGTGATTTCCCACCCCGTCGAGATAGTATCTTTCCCACCCCTATACACGAGTTAGGGATACTTTCCCACCCCGGTGGATCGAATCGATATCTGATGTTGTTTTGGACCGTCCATTGGCAAGTTTGGAACAATTCTGTGTCGAACGGATACAGTTTGTAGAAATTGCGTCGTTACCGTCGATGCTTCTACTATGGAAACCATCGTCGAAAAGTGATTTCCCATCCCGTCGAGATAGTATCTTTCCCACCCCTATACACGAGTTAGGGATGCTTTCCCACCCCGGTGGATCGAATCGATATCTGATGTTGTTTTGGACCGTCCATTGGCAAGTTTGGAAGAATTCGGTGTCGAACGGATACAGTTTGTAGAAGTTGTGACGTTAGAGTCGATGCTTCTATGGAAACCATCGTCGAAAAGTGATTTCCCACCCCGTCGAGATAGTATCTTTCCCACCCCTATACACGAGTTAGGGATACTTTCCCACCCCGGTGGATCAAATCGATATCTGATGTTGTTGTGCACCGTCCATTGGCAAGTTTGGAAGAATTTTGTGTCGAATGGATACAGTTTGTCGAGGTTGTGACGTTAGTGTCGATGCTTTTATGGAAATTATCGTCGAAGACTGATTTCCCACCCCGTCGAGATAGTATCTTTCCCACCCCTATACACGAGTTAGGGATACTTTCCCACCCCGGTGGATCGAATCGATATCTGATGTTGTTGTGCACCGTCCATTGGCAAGTTTGGAACAATTCTGTGTCGAACGGATACAGTTTGTAGAAATTGTGTCGTTACCGTCGATGCTTCTATGGAAATTATCGTCGAAAAGTGATTTCCCACCCCGTCGAGATAGTATCTTTCCCACCCCTATACACGAGTTAGGGATACTTTCCCACCCCGGTGGATCAAATCGATATCTGATGTTGTTTTGGACCGTCCATTGGCAAGTTTGGAAGAATTCTGTGTCGAACGGATACAGTTTGTAGAAATTGTGTCGTTACCGTCGATGCTTCTACTATGGAAACCATCGTCGAAAAGTGATTTCCCACCCCGTCGAGATAGTATCTTTCCCACCCCTATACACGAGTTAGGGATACTTTCCCACCCCGGTGGATCGAATCGATATCTGATGTTGTTTTGGACCGTCCATTGGCAAGTTTGGAAGAATTCGGTGTCGAACGGATACAGTTTGTAGAAATTGTGTCGTTAGTGTCGATGCTTCTACTATGGAAACCATCGTCGAAAAGTGATTTCTCACCCCGTCGAGATAGTATCTTTCCCACCCCTATACACGAGTTAGGGATACTTTCCCACCCCGGTGGATCAAATCGATATCTGATGTTGTTTTGGACCGTCCATTGGCAAGTTTGGAAGAATTCTGTGTCGAACGGATACAGTTTGTAGAAATTGTGTCGTTACCGTCGATGCTTCTACTATGGAAACCATCGTCGAAAAGTGATTTCCCACCCCGTCGAGATAGTATCTTTCCCACCCCTATACACGAGTTAGGGATACTTTCCCACCCCGGTGGATCGAATCGATATCTGATGTTGTTTTGGACCGTCCATTGGCAAGTTTGGAAGAATTCGGTGTCGAACGGATACAGTTTGTAGAAATTGTGTCGTTAGTGTCGATGCTTCTACTATGGAAACCATCGTCGAAAAGTGATTTCCCACCCCGTCGAGATAGTATCTTTCCCACCCCTATACACGAGTTAGGGATACTTTCCCACCCCGGTGGATCGAATCGATATCTGATGTTGTTTTGGACCGTCCATTGGCAAGTTTGGAAGAATTCGGTGTCGAACGGATACAGTTTGTAGAAATTGTGTCGTTAGTGTCGATGCTTCTACTATGGAAACCATCGTCGAAAAGTGATTTCCCACCCCGTCGAGATAGTATCTTTCCCACCCCTATACACGAGTTAGGGATACTTTCCCACCCCGGTGGATCGAATCGATATCTGATGTTGTTTTGGACCGTCCATTGGCAAGTTTGGAAGAATTCGGTGTCGAACGGATACAGTTTGTAGAAATTGTGTCGTTAGTGTCGATGCTTCTACTATGGAAACCATCGTCGAAAAGTGATTTCCCACCCCGTCGAGATAGTATCTTTCCCACCCCTATACACGAGTTAGGGATACTTTCCCACCCCGGTGGATCAAATCGATATCTGATGTTGTTTTGGACCGTCCATTGGCAAGTTTGGAAGAATTCTGTGTCGAACGGATACAGTTTGTAGAAATTGTGTCGTTACCGTCGATGCTTCTACTATGGAAACCATCGTCGAAAAGTGATTTCCCACCCCGTCGAGATAGTATCTTTCCCACCCCTATACACGAGTTAGGGATACTTTCCCACCCCGGTGGATCGAATCGATATCTGATGTTGTTTTGGACCGTCCATTGGCAAGTTTGGAAGAATTCGGTGTCGAACGGATACAGTTTGTAGAAATTGTGTCGTTAGTGTCGATGCTTCTACTATGGAAACCATCGTCGAAAAGTGATTTCCCACCCCGTCGAGATAGTATCTTTCCCACCCCTATACACGAGTTAGGGATACTTTCCCACCCCGGTGGATCGAATCGATATCTGATGTTGTTTTGGACCGTCCATTGGCAAGTTTGGAAGAATTCGGTGTCGAACGGATACAGTTTGTAGAAATTGTGTCGTTAGTGTCGATGCTTCTACTATGGAAACCATCGTCGAAAAGTGATTTCCCACCCCGTCGAGATAGTATCTTTCCCACCCCTATACACGAGTTAGGGATACTTTCCCACCCCGGTGGATCGAATCGATATCTGATGTTGTTTTGGACCGTCCATTGGCAAGTTTGGAAGAATTCGGTGTCGAACGGATACAGTTTGTAGAAATTGTGTCGTTAGTGTCGATGCTTCTACTATGGAAACCATCGTCGAAAAGTGATTTCCCACCCCGTCGAGATAGTATCTTTCCCACCCCTATACACGAGTTAGGGATACTTTCCCACCCCGGTGGATCAAATCGATATCTGATGTTGTTGTGCACCGTCCATTGGCAAGTTTGGAAGAATTTTGTGTCGAATGGATACAGTTTGTCGAGGTTGTGACGTTAGTGTCGATGCTTTTATGGAAATTATCGTCGAAGACTGATTTCCCACGTAGTCCTCTAGAGTAGAATTACTAAAACAGTGAGAGAAAGCGTTTCGGACTCGGACCCTGGCAGCCTATGTACCGGTATCATAGCTGATGAGAGAGATACGTCGTACTATCATACTAGTAGACTACCATACTAGAAAATACAAAACTAGGTACTGCCATACTATTGGTAGCTACTACTACTCAGTATAATCTACCGGTAGGTAGACTACCGGACTATCATACCAGTTCGAATGATACGATACTCTACTACCGTAGCTACTAGTACTATAGTGCTGCATTGAAACACCTCTCGACAACAACAAACAAACTCACTCACTCTCAGTCAGCCATTTCCACTTCCATCCATGATATGACGACCACGGACAACTCCAGCTATGATAGCTGTCCGAAAATACCAATGGATTGTTTGTTGTCGTCAAAACCAACAATATCCTCTCTCTTCATCAATCCTACGATACAACAACAAACAAGAGTGTACCGACTCCATATTGGGATTTACAAACACATCTATACACCCATGGGTATGTACAACATTGGAGAGTTCCAACCCTAACCCAAACACCGACACCGACACCAACCAAGAGCTCATATTCTCGACGACGACGACGATACCAACAACAACAACAACAACAACAACTATGCCAACAAACAAACAATAATACCATTTCCGTATCGTATCGTTGACAACAATAACAAAAAAGACCAACCAACCAACCCACTCCCCTCCCCCAATAAAATAGTTAATAGCTGCCGCTACCAGCACTGTCTGGCCTGCCACTTTTAACTCCAACAGACGTCGTATCATCAATACGTGGAGACCGTATCCTCTGAATCAAGTCACAACTAAAAACTGTAAAAAATAATACTAACAGCAATATTATAATAACCATTTTTTTTTTACTCTTTTCACGTCACGATGAAAAAAGAATCATCCATAATACTACGTGTATTATTATCATTTCGCTTTTTTTTGTGTCTACCTCTCTCTCTTTCCTCCTTTTTTGAAGAAGTAGTTTATACTAATTATCGGATCGATGGATTGGGCGTGTGTTCCCGAACTGTTGTTGTGAGCTTTCTTCCCACTACCTTCAAGTTTGGATGATGGTCCTTCCAGTACGTAAGATACGCTGTCAACGACGGAACTGTTTGGATTGACTGTGAGGTTGGATCCGTCCCTCCAGTAGGTCTAGTAATAGTAGTAGTAGTAGTAGTAGTAGTAGTAGCAGCAGCAGCAGCAGCAGCAGTAGTTGTTGTTGTTGTACATGTACCGGCAGGTACGACACGTACAGATCCATTTGGGTTGGTCATGACACGCATAGTACGTTTTTCGAAACAATACTTTGCATAACAACCACGTAAGGTAAACGTCGATGGCAAATAATAGTCATAGGAAGATGATGATGATGATTTTGTTGTTGTTGTTGTTGTTGTTGTTGTTGTTGTTGTTGTTGTTGTTGGCACTGCCTGTCGTTGTAGTTCGTCAAAATGTTCTTCCAAACTTTCTGCATAATCGAATAAAAACTTTCGTTTGTTGTTGGTAACTTGACCGATACTTTTGTGAGTTGGGATTGTACCTTTTTTGTAATGATCGATACAAGTCCTCCAAAAAGAACTTCCCCGTGCAAATAGATCCATCATGGCATTGTGACAGATCCTAGCCTCCTTCAAAGCTGTATAATCATCACGAGAATTTTCGTCTTTGTCGTCTTCTTCTTGTGGTTGTTGTTGTTCTTTCTCATCTTCTTCAACAGCGAGAAATGGGATTCGGAAGCAATACTTGATTTTAAAATCTCCCGGTACTCCACAACGTCTTTTGTCAAGCCATTCCATCACGATCGTCTTTTGTTGGTACTTTGTCAGACCAAATACGGACTGTTGGTAGTTTGCAACCACAGTACAGAAAAAATAGTCTTTTTTCGATAAAATTTCAAGACAACGACATCGGATCGGCCGACCATTGGCTTTAGAGACACAGAATCCTCGTTTGGCAAGTTGTTGATTCATCGAAACCAACGTTGCCATGTCGACCTTCTTCCTATCTCTTCCGTCCATGTACGAAATACTAGAAAATAATGTTCGTTGTTTGGTGCTACTGTTGTTGTCATGATCAGCAATACCCTCATTATCATTTTGGTCGTCGTCGTCGTTGGCTGTCATTGCAGTGCAGTGAAAAGTCCCTTGGTGGTGGAAATAGAAGCTGATCTGTTTACAGTTACGTAGTACTACGGTAAAGTACCGGTAGTTTGAGCAAGTGAGAAAAAAGAAGTTGTGCTGTAGTAGACTAGTCCACGCACTTTCCCACCCTCAACAATAGTTTGGGTAGCTATCATACCAGTAGAATGGTTGGATCTGTTCTTTCCGACGCGGGAAGAGAGGCCGGACGCTTGGGTGCAATTCACACAGTCAATCATCAATGATACACTTTTATTAGAGTCCGCGCCATAATTTAATTACGACTTAGTTAGCTCCGTCAAATGACTTTGTGTTGGAAGTACGGTAGTGTATAAAGATAAAATTACGACGGTATGTTACTACGTAGTACGTACTCCGGTGTACGTACAAAATCCTTGGATGTCTTTGGAACGGATCCAGCTATGAATACCTACTAGACTACTGTCGTTTGGGACTGTCCATTCGTTTTGTTGCAGACTATTCGAAAGACAATAATATACTGTTACAACATACCATACTCAGTTGTCAGTCGAAATGCCTTTGGTTGATGCCATCACAAAGAAGCAGGCAGCATGTCGGTTGCTGGGATGACTGGTACGAACCTCACCTGAGGACACAACCCCGCCCCGTGAGGTGACGGGAATTGCTGTGCGTTAAAGTTTATATCCCCACAGTGATGGTTTCTTGCATGTAATCTACGGTAGTGCAAATGGTCGCACCATGAATATCGTCGAAGCTACCAACTCCTCTTTCAAGAACTTCGATGATATGGATTGTGTGTATCACCCGCACCGTCACTTGACGGTGGTGATAGTGCCCTGATCTCAAGTACCGCTCTCGTGGAAGGTCTGTCATCACCAGTCTTGATATGAACGGATTTGGATGTTTTTGCACGGATATCGCTGAGACAGATTGGAATTCGGCGGTAGCATGACGGGCAAAGAGACATCGGATAAGGATTCGTCGAAGTGTGGAAACTTCAACCCTCCACGATCGATTGGGGAGCGAAAACGCTCGCATTGTCGACAACAAGACCGGCCAAACAAGAAATAGCTACCCCCACTCCTGTAACAACATTTCGCATGCGAGACCCTATCAAGGCACTCACAATTTATTTTTTCCCCGATCGAGAGTAAATCATTAATAATACATCCCAAAATAAACAGTAAGAACGGATTGGTTGTCTTTGTGGGAACCAAATAAATCAATAGGACAAGAAGAAACGGTCTTCCATCTCTTACAAATTGAATAGTTTTCAGAGAGATTGTTGCCCCGACGTGTCAGTGTCGATTTCATTCATATATGCGTGTGTGCGAGAGAGAGAGAGAGAGAGAGAGAGACAATGAAAGGGTTATTCAATCGAGGCAAGAGAAGTGCTGAGTTTCTTGCATGAATTCTTGGAAGACCGGTACCAAACTGGCATAAAAGAGTCATCACGATTCATCCATTTGTCTGTATCCTTTATTGTAGAGTCCTTTGTGTCAATGATTAGACATGTCCCGGAAAGGCTTTCTGACCTTCAAGTTTGGATAATTGACCTTCCAGTACGCAACATAGCCTGACCACGACGGGACTGTGAATTCATCTCCTCCAGCACATGCAGGTGCCACAAAAACCGATCCTTTCTTGTTTGTCGTGATACGCATCTTTCTTTTGTCGAAACAGTACTTAGCATAACAGCCACGTAAAGTGAACGTCGATGGCAAATAATAATGATAATGCTGCAGCTGTTTGGTATCCGTACCACCTGTCTCGTTCGTTCCAAGTCGAATGGAGGATGTTGGTACGGGCTCTGCCTCTTGTTGTAATTCCTCGAAATGTTCTTTGAGGCTTTCTTCGTAATCTTTTAAAAACTTTCGTCTCCTGTTGGAAACTTGACCTGTATTTTTAGTTCTGGGAGATGGGATTGTGCCTTTTTTGTAATGATCGATACAAGTCGTCCAAAAACATCGTCCCCGTGCAAGTAGATCCATCATGGCATTGTGACAGACCCTTGCCTCTCTCAAAGCTGTATAATCATCACAAGAATCGTCTTCGTCTTCTTCTTCATTAAGGACGAGGAAAGGGATTCGGAAGCGATACTTAATTTTAAAATCTCCAGGTTCTCCACGACACCTTTCATCAAGCCATTCCATCACAATCGTCTTTTGTTTGTACGTTTCTAGACCGAAAATCGTCAGTTGATAGTTTGCAACCGCAGTACAAAAATAGTCTTTTTTCGACAGAATTTCAAGACAACGACATCGGATAGGATGACCTCTGACTTTACTGATACAGAATCCTCGTTCGGCAAGTTGTTGATTCATGGAAACCAACGTTGCCATGTCGACTTTCTTCCTGTCTCTTCCATCCATGAACGAAACACTAGAAAATATTCGTCGTTTGCTACTGTTGTTGTCATCAACAATACCATTATCACTTTGGCCGTCGTTGGCTACCATTGCAGTGCAGTGCCATTCGCTTGAAGGTGCAAACACAAGCTGTTTTTGTTGAGTAGTTGGAGGAAATGAGGAAAAGGAGTTGTAGAAATAACCTAACAAAGGGGAGAGATAGTAGTGTAGAAAGTAAAAAATGCACGCTCTCTCTCAATTTAAAATTCGATTTGTTCGCAGAAGCATTGGTTGGTACCTTGAAATATTATATTATATACATATACTATTACGTCGTATATCATAATTATTTGAGAAATTGGAATACACTCAAAGGTGGACCTATCCGACGCGGGAAGAGAGAGGCCGGTGGGGCGGGGTGGAGAGACGCGGAGACTTGTGCGTATCGAGAAAGCGGTATCATACATGCTACTGTACGGTAGTTCGGTAGCGACGTACACTACCTACCTACCATGGTACCCTGTCCTCTCTAGAGAGTAGAGAGTCTCTATCATAAACAATTACTGTAATATTTTAACCCATTTTGTTGTTGTTGTTGTTGGAGTACAATTTCTGTTACTCCGAGTAGTACACTGGACACCATGGATTCCGACACATCGCTGGTAATACCAATCATGCTGGAAGGAGGAATGGTGGTTATCAAGGAACTACTTGCCAGCCCTGGTAATAAGAAGAAGGAAGCAATAGTAGATGACATGATAGTACCACTATCCACCCGACAACAACAACAACAACAACAAAAAAAACAACTTCTGTCACCGGACGAATACTCCGAGTCTGCAAAACTGGAGGCGGCACAAACAATGGCATCTGCGCATCAACGAATCGTGGCAATGATACAACACAATCGTGCGGTTGATACGCTTTACACACAATTCCGAACATTCAAGGAAATTGGTAACATGGATGCCGCCAACCGATGCCTGGAGTCTATGGAACAACTCAGTGTTTCTATGCCACGTGGTGGTGCTGGTACTACCAAACGTCCCAAGCCAGAAAGAGAAGAGGACGAAAATCATAAAAGGAGTCGGAAGTGCATGAAACTGAAGAAAAATTCGCAGCAGATGGTGACGATGTGACAGAAGTAATTGGATGATAGCACGCCGGAGCGATGAGGATGCCACGCCAAGAAGGAAAGAGGCAGCCAATAGTCTTGATGGTAGGCACCGGCAGTAGCTGGAAATCAAAGGAACGTTGATAGTCCGGGATAAAGATTGCTCTTCTCATGGTAAATCACGTTCTTCTTATCACAGCAGCGAAATGGAGTAAAGATAGCTAGCTACTAGAGAGAGAGTTTCATATAGAGCGAGGAGGTGCTGCTACCCACTAACTACGTACTGCGTATCGTCTTTAGTATTACTCTACCGTAGAGAGAGGGGTATGAATACGTTCGATGAGCTGCACGTCTTTGTCCTCTCGTCCGCGCTACCCTGGTACGTACATACTCGTGTGATAACAGTTGTCTTGTTGTCAACGTCGTTCCCTCCGCGCCAAAAATGATACACTACCGTAGCGAGCAACGGTAGAGGGAGTACGATACCGGTAGTAGAGAGTGTGTGCAGTCCACAAAACAAAAATATTATAGTATAATAATAGTTGTTGAATAAGGGTACTATAACATACGAAGTAATATCAATTACACTTCATTGAAATACGAAAATGAAACTCTTCCATTTTTCCTTCCAATTTTCAAATTTGGCAATAGCAACGACGTCTTCCCTGTTCCTCCAAAACTGAATAGGACGTCGTCCCAATCATAGATCATAGTAGTCTGTGTCACCACAAAGGCATGAGAACTCGACAGTAGTATTTCTGTTCCTGTCATTTGTGGAATATTACGCCTTGCTTTGTGAACGATGGCGGAAAACAGACGCAAACTACAGTCATCGACGAACGATGATGGAAGCAACCACCATCCAATTAAAAAGCAAAAGACAAGAAAAGTCCTTACCGCTCTGACATTTCCATACGATCGTAACGATTCGCAGCTGATGATTGACGCAGAAGACTTCGAAAACATACAAGATATTGTCAAATTATACACTTTTGATGGCGATCAAGTTGAAAACGTAGTGAAAGAATTGACGACCATTGATCCGTACAATGGGCAATATCGAGTCATAAAATTAATGTTGGAGGACGATGGTGACGCAGAATCAAATTGGTATGACTTGCCTCATCTTCCAATGTCAATTTGCAACATGGATGCATTGACAGATATTGATATTTATGGCACACAAATCGAATCACTCTTTCCCGAGGATGATGAAGATTGCGATCACCCGAAGGTCATTCCAAATCTCCGTATCCTTGTGCTTGAATCGATGCCTCGACTACAATGTCTCCCCTCAAACCTTGGATCTTTTACAAAACTGCAAAAACTTGAACTAACAGCACTCCCGATTGATGCGCTGCCTGATAGCTTGTCATCCTTGGGGGAACTCTCGAAACATTGATGATAATAGCTTGTGGAAACTTGGCTGTACTTCCTTATGGGTTCGGACAGCTTCACAATCTCAAACATCTGGAAACCACTTCAACCCCGATCCAGCAGTTACCAACTAATTTTGGAAACCTAAAGAAACTACGATATCTGGAAATGAACTTTGAGCATCTAACACAATTACCATCGGGATTCAAAAAATTGACAAACCTCCGGACACTCAACACCGGAAGAGGCACCTTTCATTTCCCAGTGCCTCATCTACCAAATATGCGTACCCTGGAGACGTCTCTATCCAATCTTTGCCGATTTGACCAGGCACTGACTGTGGAAGTTCTGTGTCTGAAGTGCCACTGTAAAGATACCGCAGACGTTTCCATGCTTGATTCTGAGCTCCGTCGTCTCAGTACATGGAGCAATATTACTAGACTCCACATCGAATTTCAAAGTGAAGCTTTCGACTGTACATTGCACGATGGATTCTTGTCAAGTTTCAAACGATTGCGCTTTCTTACTGTGACTTGTAGAATTCGAAATCTGGAGATCTGCATCGATGAAATTGCATGCTTGCAGCAGCTTACTTGTCTCGATTTGGACTTTTGCACTCTCAAGTCGAAACAGTCTCTCATGCACCCAGCACCCCTACTGAATCTCGAGACAATCTGGCTGCGTAACGTCACTGGTGGTTTGGAATTGTTACCAGTCCTCAGAACACCCTGCTTGAAGGAATTCGCAATGAGGACGCATCTTTCTACTCTTGACGAAGCAACGTTTGGAGATCTATGCGCGAATTGGTTTTCTTGCTCTAAAATGCTCCACAAAATTTCGTTCAGCCGTTGTTCCATAGAGAATATCCAGCCGGAGCATTTCCAGCATCTTGAGGCAACATCCATTTCCTCCATTGACATTCAGGATAACCCAATATGTCGTGGTTCCGAAGATGAATTAGAGAGAAAGCTGCTTCCGCTGGTCCGACACTGTCAGTTTCTCTGTGATTTCCACAATGTTACAGTACCTGCAAGTGTCGCATACCATCTTTGTTTAAATTCCTTCAGACGTTTTGTATTGGGAGGACAGAGAATTTGCTCGAAAGGTCTATGGCCATTGATATTTGAGAGGGCCAAGAGAGGCATGAGGTTTGTGAGTTCGCAGAACAGACGATTGAGTCAAGCAGAAGCAATATTTGTGTTATTGAAGGAACGCGCAGTAACAGATCTGTATGGCAGCCAAATTTCCGCCGACGAGGGAGGTCACAAAAGTATGGCAATGGGTGAGGAAGGCAATACGAAACCGACAGTCAACAAGAATCAAGAGCAAATGTGCGGCGGCCGTAAGTCCAGATCAACAGGGCAAGCGACCGTACAGAGATCGGAAAAAGAGAGAAAGTCATGTGATGCACACGTCTCTTATGAATTGGAGGCGCTCCAAAAAATGGCTTCTGCACATGTTCGGATCGCGGAAATGATGGAACACAATAGTGCGGTTGAGACTCTTCACAAACAGTTCCTTATGTTGAAGGATATGGGTCGGATGGATGATGCAAACAGGTGTCTCGAGTCGATGGAACACCTCAGCGCTTCGATGACACGTAATCATACCAACCCGCGAATCGACAACGACAACGACAATGGTGAAGTGGAAGTGCTAGATGAGGATCTTGATGATGATGATAGTATGTAGATAGAAACGTTACTCGAGTAGGTCAAGTACTGGCTGCCAAGTTGTCGTCCGCAGTTATGCGGAAAGGACTATACGTAGTCCAAGTATCTCGGTATTTAATAAAAAAACCTAAAAGGATCATGTTTTGTCTTTTTCCTTCTTGCATTCCTTTTTATCATGCCGTGTGGATACGATCAATACGGAACGAGGTGGTTCCGTCGGCCCAAAACATTGCTTTTCCCCCCTACCGAGGCAAAATGGAGATCTTGTTGGGCTGTGTCTGTTGCCTCTAGCTAGTAGTCTTCATTACGGTAGCGAGAAAGGATGACACTCTTCTGTAGGGCTCATCACATCCTATAGTATGACTTACTACTACGGTAGACAGTACAGGTATAACCGCTGGAACCATCGACATATCGGATGTTGTGGTGTTTACGTGATTTTAAAATGACAAAAACTCCGACGAAAAGAATAATGAATACACTTCGTATAATGATAGCCCATTCTATTCAAGAGGACACCGTCGAATCATGAGGACATTGGGTTGTGTGTGTGTGTGTGTGTGTGTGTGAGAGAGAGAGAGAGAGGGTGTCATTTTGAAGATGTGTGAGGGCTGGTCATCATCCCGACAAATCGGGATAGCAACGGGAAAAAAAAAAAAAACATGTCTTGTTGGTGTCATTCAGTTGATACAGATACCGGCAAGCATGTGTCATGTTTCATGTCGACGATGGGTTTGTGAATGAACAACACCTCACAGTCAATTCGAATTAATGGTGGATGGGGATTTTTTTTTTTTTTTTTTTGGATTTCGTTTGGGATGCACTGTATACAGCACACACAACACAAACTTTTTTTTCTTCTTTCTTTCGCCAAGTGAAACCATGGACGGGAATCATCTTTCGACAACGTTCCGTGTTTTTTTCTTCTTCTTTTCTATTCTTTTCTTTCTTCTCAGATGATTTGTTCCAGTTCTTGTAATCTTTGTAACAGCTCCGTCCTGTAGGTATCTCGCACGATGGTATCTTTTCGTAATTCTTGTTCCGATTTGATCATGAGTTTTTGTCCCTTTTTGAAGACACCCAAATGTGCACGTTTGTAATGTGCCAAGTGGATGTAATCATTTTGTATTGTGGGATGCAATTGGACGTTGGATTTGGTATTGGGTGTCACAGCATGACAATAATGTATTCCAATCGACCATACCTTCGCGACGTTGTACAACTGTTTGTATCGGACGAAGGGATATTCTGTGAGATTCCAATTCCGTCTCCAGACGTAATCGAGCATAAGGAATCGGTCGTCCTTTTTGATTTGAATGATGGTGTTATTGTTAGTAGTAGAATTGTATTGTGGTTGTTGTTGTTGTTGTTGTTGTTGCGATTCTTCATCATGATCCGTGTCATTGATGATGAATACATTTTTGCCAAAGGGGATAGAATTGATAATCAAACTGGAGTATTGTTCCTTGTCGAATCGTTGTAAAAACGATTTCAAGGGTTGTTGTTGTTGCTGTTGTTGTTGGTGTTGGTGTTGTTGATTCTTTTGTTTGGGCAGATACAGGTACTCGTCGACATCGGTCGTGATGATCCAATCATACTGTTGTGTCTTGGCAATGTACAAACAAGTCGTTTGTGCCGGTTCTTGAGACAAGGTGACCGACGCAACAGTCTCTGTTGCTGATGTTGCTGTTGCTGTTGAAGTTTGTTGTTGGTGTTGTTGTTGTTGTTGTTGTGAAATATCCCGATGATAATAGTGTTGATAATACTGTGGATGGTAGTTCCATTGTTGATCCAAGGGATAATAGGTGATGTAGGAACGATTGTACAGTCCCTCCAAATTCCATGGTTCGTTGATGAAGATCCAAAAATGATCGATTCCGACCAATCGATGATATTCGACCCATTGAGGAAGAATCGATCGGTCAAAATCACCCCGAAAACGAAGACACGCGCCAAGTTGGAGTGTAGTACTTGTATTGTTGTTGTTGTTGTTGTTGATAGAAGAGGATGGATATAGTTGTTGATAATGTTGTTGTTGTTGATGTTGTCGAGAGGTGTTGCTGGTCACAGAATTATAAGTACTTTTAGATAGTATTGTACTCGAAGAAGTATTAAAGGTAGTAGTAGAAGTAGAAGTAGAAGTAGAGGTAGTAGAAGTAGTATCATCATTGTCGAGTCTGCACTTCATGATCTCGATTGCTTCTTGGATACTACATTGCAAGGAGTGTCTCAAGTCATAATAGCGAAAGGGTTGTTGTTGTACTGTGGAAATTGGCGGTTGTTGTTGTTGTTGTTGTGAGGTAGTTGTTGTTTTGAGAAGAGGAGGTCGTATGGCATATAAATAATGTATTCGATGATGATTGGAATGATGTTGTTGTTGTTGGTCACTAGGATTACTGGTAGCGACCAGCATGACTACCGGACACGTAAGGACCAGGTTGTCTCTTCCCTTTTTGGGATGACGAGGTGCAAAGGATGCAGACAATTCCAATGATGATGATGTTGTTGTGTTGATGACAATAGGATGATGATAATGATATATACTGTGAGTACTATCATTACTATCATTGGAATCGTTCGTTGTGTCATCAGTGTATTCGTTTGTATACAAACACGTCCAGTTGTTATCGTTGTAATCGATATTGCTAGCAGTAGTGCCACTGATGTACGATTGTGTCAATATGATATAGGCTACTATTGGTGTTGTTGGTGTTGTTTTTGTCGGTGGATTGCCGTCGTTTGTAAAAGAAGTATCCTGTGGAGTTGTTGTTCTTGGTACTTGTTGTTGTACTTGTTGTTGTACTAGTTGTTGTACTTGCACTTGTTGATTCTGACTCACAGTCTTCATCTCCACAACCGCCATGACAAGGAGAGGAACTTGATGTTGCAACCAGAGATCCATCCAGAATTGTTTCTTTTGTACATCCCATTCCACCCAACACGATGTTGAAGTTGTAGATGGTAGAGACGGATGGTAAAACAGTTGTTGGTCTTGTTGTTGTTGTTGTTCATCTTTATCTTCTGTGTTCTTCATAACAACAACATTGTTACTTCTGTTGATAGTACTGTTTCTGTTTCTGTTGCTACTGTTGCTACTGTTGGTAGTTGTTGTATTTGGATCCTTTCCAATTTCCTCAACTACCGGTAGTATTAACTGTAATGACGATAGTTTTTGCTGTTCTGGGTAACTCTTGTTATTATAATACACAGGAGTAGTCGTTGTGTACATGGTGTCCAATCGTAACTGTAAATTGTCGATAGAAACCATAGGAAACGACCCAAACGACGAAACAAGGACCATGATGATGACCACCACTGCCGCCAGCATCAAAGATTTAGTGGAAGTACGACATCGTCGTTGTCCTCGACAGAAAACATTACCACCACCACAATGATGCTGATGATGATGCTGATGCTGATGATGATGATGATGATGCGGACGTCCCTTTGTCATTCTTCTCTTCAAACGTTGTTGCTCTCGTTGTTGTTGTTGTTGTTGCTGGAGTGGTTGTAGTGGTTGTAGTACCGTAGTACCGTAGTATGTAGTAGTAGTACCATGTAGTATGCAGTAGTAGTACCATGTAGTATGTAATAGTAGTATGTAGTAGTAGTAGTATGTAGTAGTAGTAGTAGTAGTATGTAGTAGTAGTATGTAGTAGTAGTATGTAGTAGTAGTATGTAGAAGTGTTAATTACAAGTACTATGTACGAAGGAACTACTGCCAAACTCCATAAAGAGACACAACATGCTTTCCTTTCATTTTATGTGAGGGAAGCAATTGCAACAGGGTTCCTTCATCTCACGCACATCCCAGGGAAGATTAATCCAGCGGACATGTTGAGCAAACATTGTTCCGACATCAAGGATATCCTCAAGGCTCTCCTCTTTCACAGAGGTGATACTGCTGAAATGGGTCAAAACACTACTACATCCAAATGAACCGACGGTGTGGGGAGTGACAAGATTTATAAAAGATTTATAAATCGCATCGTCTCACACTTAATGAGTCACGGTTTTGACGTCATGGATCCTACCTTGGAAATTCCTTCTCCTTGGAGAATTCTTTCGCCTACATCTGGGGCGAACCTTAAAAAGGAGGAAAGATGAGAATACTGTTGGATTCAGTATCAATTCCTCGTACACGTTTACACAGTTGTATCTTCTACTTCGAAGTACGTATTTACACATTGGTGAACGAAATGAAACAAAACGTTCATCTGTAATCACAATTTAGAATATCATCAGTTTACATTCAACTTTCATCAGTTACTGTAAGCCTGTTGGATCTCTGACCCTGGTCCTGGGATCTTGGTGTATTGGACGCATCACGCAGGATATTCTTAGACCGGCTCCCTTCTGGAGATATCCCTGGTCTTTCTTTCAAGTCATCGTTATCACTATTAGCTCTATCGTCTCTGCCGGAGTTTTGCTCACTCAAAACGAGGAACCAAGACTCCAATCTTGGCAGAATCTTAACAGATTAACAGTCGCACCGTAGTGACATGATATTACTACGTACTGGAGTAGTATTATGATACCGGCGAAGAGTTTTATTAGCGTTTCGCACTGTCGACTGGTTTTTCGAAGAGAAGCAAAGGAATTATAAAAAGCATTGATTGTTGGACACGAAACTACAAATGATGTTTACGTTTACATTTATTACACTGTTGTAGTTCAAAATATTCTCTATGATACATATACATAAAAACAACATCTGAGAGAAAGGGTGATTTTTGCCTCGTTTTATGGACGAAAACTCTCCCCCACCCCGTCGGGGAACGACGCGCCACGTGCAAAAATCTTACATATATAACTGTAATATTAAAATATTATTCGGAGTATTTACAATTAACTATTTTCGTTTGCGTATCTTGTTTTCTTGGACATTTAAATTCTTCTTCTCGATGTTCTTGTATCTCATCTCTCTCTCCCTCTATCGCTCACAAACGTAAAACAAGAAACAAGTTCTTTTCAAAAAATGATGTCAGACAAAGTAGTTCTTGACAGTGAAACCACATTCGACACTTTACATCCCTCAGAAACATCAATGTCCTGTCGTCGTCGTAGACGAATGGACGAAAAAGGTCGCATCATTTCCTCTGGTAGCTTTCTTTTGTATTCTACATCATTCTAGTACCTACCGGTACTATAGCTAGATGTCAATGATGACGAAAGAAATCATTGCATAAATACTCATAATGACTCTCTACTAGTAGCTAGTTCTAGTATTAATAGCTACTAGTAGCAGTGAGAATGATGATGAAGAGAATTTACAGTTAAACGTTCGAACAAAACTCGCACGACAGACAAAAGACTCCAGAAAGGTATATATCATACATCATCGATACTTAATGGTCCTGGTTCCTCTCCTTAGCAAAAAAGTGTCAAATCGAGAAAGTTGATGTTTGCCGATTTTAGTTAAACCGAAAGGTCAAACAGTGGAGGCAATAAAATGTGTACACCCAAGACGTTTGCGAAAGAAAAAATTGGGACAATCCAACAACAACAACACGACGGATCTGTTACATCAGTGAAAGAGTGTTGAAAACGACAACAATCAATTCCATGATCCGATATGGACATTTATTTTGTGACAAGCAAGTCGAAAACAGCAAATACACGCAGCCTTACTGCGTAAAAAGCCAAGAAGGTAGCTACTAACTGCTCCCGTCCGACAAGTGTTTGTGGATCTGACGGAAAACTCCTGAAGTAGGATATATCTCTTCTTTTCGGGCCCTTTTTTCATCGACATTTTTTGCTTGTTTATTATTCAACAACAACAAAAAACCCCGACTTGGTTTAATTTCATCATGCGTGTCCAAACTGTCATCAACGTCTCCTTTGTTGTGTGGTCAACTTTGACTTTGTCTCTGATCCTTTCCGTTTGTGAATCCCGACCGCAAGACCAGCAGCGAAAACAATGTGGTAATCTTCGTGGAAAGGGCGGAAAGGCATGCAAGTCAAGCAGATCGAATACGGTTCAAGACGGAACACTTCTTCGACAAGAAACGAAAAAAACGTGTTTCAAGGCGTCCAAGGGAAACGGCAAGGGAAAAGGCAAAGGCAAAGGAAGAGGACTACGAACTAAAAAAGGCAAAGGTCAAAAAGGAATCTCATCATATTATAATGATATCTGTGATGAAACCCCGACTAACCCTTCTCCAACTAAAGCACCTACTCCCAATGACGCATCATCCGCAACACCCCCTGTCCAGTTCATCACGGTTCCAGCAAGAGTCAACACCCCTGCACCTACAACAGTGAGACTGTCTAACCCAGCAACAACTACGTCCACTGCATCTCCTGTCCAAGCACCAACAGAATCAAGTATCATCACACCTACCAATCTCAGCCCTGGTTCTCCAACCATAAATGACCCCGAGACAACTCAGCCAACCCTTTCCCTTGAAGGACCTGATCGTATGGTACCACTTCCATCACCCACAAGTCAGGTTCAACCAAGTACTGCTCCTCAAGATCAGACCATCACCATTAATCCGACCGTGGAATTGGACACAGGATTTGCCCCAGTGCCTCTCACAGATAATGACAACAAAGGGCCAACCTTTTCTCCCGTAGCTCAAGTCCAAACAACCATATCTCCTGAGGAAACCACCATCACCATCAACCCAACAACAGCATTGAACCCCACATTGGCACCAGAGGCTCTTACAAATACTCCCACCATCCCACCTAAGGATGAAACCATCACCTTGAATCCTACCATTGCATCAAACCCAACATTGGCCCCAGTACAACTTGAAAGAAATGATACCAATGGTCCAACCTTTACTCCAACAAATCTGAACCAACCAACATTGAAATCAATAACATTGCAACCATCAATGGCGCCTGAGGAAATCCCTAACATTTTTAACCCTACATTGGATCAAAGCCCAACATACATTCCAAAAACTATCACACCATCTATTATGCTTGTAACATTTCAACCAAATGAAAACCAGGGGGAGGTGCTTCCAACTTTGTTTCCAGTGGATCTACAAGAAGAACCAATGGTGCCAACTCCCGACCCTATAGACAGCCCATCAGATGCCCCCCAGCTCCTGCCAAGCATTGTTGAGCCAACGGTAGAACTGATCCCAACTTTGTTGCCAGGAGGAGGAACAATACTGCCAGGTCCATCTCCATCTGATGCCCCCCAGCTCCTGCCAAGCATTGTTGAGCCAACGGTAGAACTGATCCCAACTTTGTTGCCAGGAGGAGGAACAATACTGCCAGGTCCATCTCCATCGGATGCCCCCCAGCTCCTGCCAAGCATTGTTGAGCCAACGGTAGAACTGATCCCAACTTTGTTGCCAGGAGGAGGAACAATACTGCCAGGTCCATCTCCATCGGATGCCCCCCAGCTCCTGCCAAGCATTGTTGAGCCAACGGTAGAACTGATCCCAACTTTGTTGCCAGGAGGAGGAACAATACTGCCAGGTCCATCTCCATCGGATGCCCCCCAGCTCCTGCCAAGCATTGTTGAGCCAACGGTAGAACTGATCCCAACTTTGTTCCTAGGAGGAGGAACAATACTGCCAGGTCCATCTCCATCGGATGCCCCCCAGCTCCTGCCAAGCATTGTTGAGCCAACAGTAGAACTGATCCCAACTTTGTTGCCAGGAGGAGGAACAATACTGCCAGGTCCATCTCCATCGGATGCCCCCCAGCTCCTGCCAAGCATTGTTGAGCCAACGGTAGAACCGATCCCAACTTTGTTGCCAGGAGGAGGAACAATACTGCCAGGTCCATCTCCATCGGATGCCCCCCAGCTTTTGCCAAGCATTGTTGAGCCAACGGTAGAACCGATCCCAACTTTGTTGCCAGGAGAAGGAGGAACAATACTGCCAGGTCCATCTCCATCGGATGCCCCCCAGCTCCTGCCAAGCATTGTTGAGCCAACGGTAGAACCGATCCCAACTTTGTTGCCAGGAGGAGGAACAATACTGCCAGGTCCATCTCCATCGGATGCCCCCCAGCTCCTGCCAAGCATTGTTGAGCCAACGGTAGAACCGATCCCAACTTTGTTGCCAGGAGGAGGAACAATACTGCCAGGTCCATCTCCATCGGATGCCCCCCAGCTCCTGCCAAGCATTGTTGAGCCAACGGTAGAACTGATCCCAACTTTGTTGCCAGGAGGAGGAACAATACTGCCAGGTCCATCTCCATCGGATGCCCCCCAGCTCCTGCCAAGCATTGTTGAGCCAACGGTAGAACTGATCCCAACTTTGTTGCCAGGAGGAGGAACAATACTGCCAGGTCCATCTCCATCGGATGCCCCCCAGCTCCTGCCAAGCATTGTTGAGCCAACGGTCGAACTGATCCCAACTTTGTTGCCAGGAGGAGGAACAATACTGCCAGGTCCATCTCCATCGGATGCCCCCCAGCTCCTGCCAAGCATTGTTGAGCCAACAGTAGAACTGATCCCAACTTTGTTGCCAGGAGGAGGAACAATACTGCCAGGTCCATCTCCATCGGATGCCCCCCAGCTCCTGCCAAGCATTGTTGAGCCAACGGTAGAACTGATCCCAACTTTGTTGCCAGGAGGAGGAACAATACTGCCAGGTCCATCTCCATCGGATGCCCCCCAGCTTTTGCCAAGCATTGTTGAGCCAACGGTAGAACTGATCCCAACTTTGTTGCCAGGAGGAGGAACAATACTGCCAGGTCCATCTCCATCGGATGCCCCCCAGCTCCTGCCAAGCATTGTTGAGCCAACGGTAGAACTGATCCCAACTTTGTTGCCAGGAGGAGGAACAATACTGCCAGGTCCATCTCCATCGGATGCCCCCCAGCTCCTGCCAAGCATTGTTGAGGCAACGGTAGAACTGATCCCAACTTTGTTGCCAGTGGACATGCCAGGGGGAACTTTACTGCCAGGTCCTTCTCCACCTACAACTCCTCAACCTCAATTCCTTCCAACCCTTTTTGGTGTTCCTCAATGGGTTTTAAAAATTAATGGAAATACAGGTTGTTTTGTACATATAGATATGTACTGTATTTGTCCATCTCCACCTACAACTCCTCAACCTCAATTCCTTCCAATCCTGCTTGGATTTCCTTGATGGGTTTTAAAAATTAATGGAATTATAGGTTTTTTGGTATACGAGGTTCCCCCCTTCTTCTATCATTTCTTCTTGTCATGAAAATGTGTGGTTGCGTTTGTGGTTACTTTTTGTGTTTGGAGGGGGGGGAGATTTCAGATCTCACACCACCACTGCCACCGCCACCACCGTCTCCACCACCGCCACCACCACGTTTCTCTCGTGTGTCGACTGGTCCACGTTTCACTGTGAAACAGCGCCATTTGTCTCATCAAAGATGTCGGCACCGGCCCATTGATACAACATGGCATCGATGAACCAGCATAGACTGGACGATAAGCCTATGGCAGCAACGACTATCCAGCCGGCGGGATGGATGGGATTGTCGGCGGCAGTAACCAAGATATCACCGCTACAGCCTGCCAAAAACATGACATCTCCCCAAAACAACAGTACGATCATGGGATTCTTGGAATGGATCATAATGGTGGTATCATCATCTTCGACATCGTCGTCGTCGTCGTTGTTTTCGTCGTCGTCGTCGTTGTTGTTGTTGTTGTCAATTTGTCGAATAGTAGCAGTAGTAGTGGCAGTAGTATTGTCAAAGTCCTCATTTGTGACGTGGTGTTTGTTTCGAAGATACTGCCAGTAATATTCTCGTTTGGAGCAAAACGATCGTATCGCACACGTCCAAAAGACGGTCCCCGAGAGTACCCCCAACACGAATGACGGCCAGGGTTGGTCACTATCTTCTGTCGCCGAAGATGCCAAGTCCAATGTCGATGCAACCCCAAATAGGATAGAAAATGTCCAACTGGTCGATACCGAAACCAAAGAAGAAGATGTTGTCGTCGAAGCCGTATCGGTATTGTTGTTGTGTAACAAAATTTCCCCTTGTTGCTGTTGTTGCCATTGATTGGTTTGTGGTTGTTGCAACAACAACAATGGTATTGTTGGTGATGCGTCCTCGTCCTCGTGGTTGTTGTCATCGATGTTGTTGTGTCTGTTGTTGTGTCTGTGAGATCCATTCCTTCCTACAGTCGGTAACACTGATGATTGTGTCGATCGTGTGGATCGTGTCGATTGTTCTGTGGTGGTAGTGGTCGACAAGAAAACGATATGAAGAATGGCATCCAACAAGTATAAAAGTGTGGCAAGGGTCATGAAAACTTTCGAGGCGGTCCAAAATTGTAACGGATTGTCATCAATATCATCAATATCATCATTATCATTATCACTCTCCAAGGTGTTTCGTATGATGTCGTCGTCAATATGAGTATAATTAGTATGGTTGATAGTAGTGGTATGATTGATAGTAGTAGTTGTTGCTGTATGATTGAATTGTTCTTGCTGTATTGATGTTGTTGTTGTTGTTCTCGTTCGTTCGTATTGACTGTGAATAGCATCCAAAAGATCAATTGTAGATGATACTGTCGATAAACAACTTCCCATCAAGAAACATAATTGTTGCAACAATAATTTGTAGTTGTTGTTGTTGCTGCTGCTGTTGTTGTTGTTGTGCCACACCACTTGGCCTTGGTCTTCTTCTTCTTGTTGTTGGTCTTGTTGATTCTGTGGTTGATTCTGTGGTTGATGATTCTGTTGTGACACAGGTGTCATTGTTGTTCTTGCAACTTCCTCGTTGTTGTCTCCCTGTTGCAACTGTAACTGTAACATCAACGGAGGATGAACCACGTCCTCCTTCACCTCCAACAACAACGACAACGACAAATCATCATCATCATCATCGTCATCATCGTCATGTACCGACATGCACACATCCTCTGTTTCCAAGTTCATGATAACCTGCCTTGTATTGAATATTATTATATGACATCACAGTCAATACAATAATACAATAATAAATTAATAAAATATCTTATATTGAATCCATTTGCTGTCAGTTGTCCTGGTCGTCCTTGTTGTTGCACTTGTTGCTGTTGCTGGTGTTGTTGTTGTTGTTGCTATTGTTGTTGCTCTCAAGTTCACAATGGAACCGTGAAGCATACTACCGTAGTCGTATATGATACACTCCGTAAGTAGAGCAACTACCAAGTGTAAAAGTAAGTCGTACTAGACTACCGTACCGTGCAGTTCCGTATTTTACTGCGTACCGTACCTACTACGGTAGCTACCGGTACTACGATACTACCGATAACTGTAATATAAAGTAATGAAGCACCGTCGCATCTTCAAACTACCGGTGGTAGTATAATAATAGTCTATGTACGGTATCATAGCTACGGTAGAGCAGAGTCATACCCGGAGTACGATACAGTACAGAACTGTACTTCTACTGTAAAACACAATGATCATCATGTTGCTGCTTGTGCTGCTGCTGCTGCTGCTTCCGATACTAAAATCATAGTTGTAGTTGTTGCGCCGCACAGCACCAAGCCACATAGCTATGAGTACTAAAGTAGCAGTTGTGTATAGATACTAACTACCTAGCTAGCTAGCTAGCTAGCTAGCCTAGCTAGCTAGCTAGCTAGCTAGCTAGAAGAAGAGGAAACAAGGATCCTGCAATCATCGATTAATAAACCCAGCCACTTTTGCATATAAAAGGAGCGTACTCCTCGACAGGCGGCAGATTTCTTCCATCCTATGCTGCCTGCTGCGCTGCTGGCTGGTGGAATCATTCCTGCTGGCTGGCTAACTGGCTAACTGGCTGGCTAACTGGCTGGCTGGTAGTACTATAAGCCCCGAAGAATACTACTCTAGCTAGGTACATTCTTCCTATTCCTACTTCTACTACTTACCAAGACCGGATCATTTCCTATATCCTAAAGTGTTCCGAACGTGCCAACCAAACGCAAGAAAAGGAAAATGAGACTTCAGGTCAAGGTGGGGAAAAAAAGTGGCAAGATGTTCGGGGAAGAATAAAAAATAAAATGAAATAATAGAGAACGGAACAGTTTCTCAATCTCTCTCAAAAGTGCAACACAAGGACGACAGCAAATAAAAGTAGCACGAGAAAAAGTTGGTAATAAACGACGGTACGGCAGTAGTCTAGCTACGGTACGGTAGTTAGCAGCAGCGCACGACCGTACTACGTCGTTGCGTAACACAAATGACAAAAGTTTGTATGGGAATGCGAAGAACAACAATGTCAATAGTCTCATCTTTTCATTCCTTCGAGACTAAAAAGCCGACGACAGCTGGTTACCCATGATCAAATACTTAACAAATAGGAATGTACTCTGATTTCTTAAAAATGTCAAACCGAGAACATTGACTGTGACAATCGTTTGTTCACTACTGACATTTTTTAAACTTTAAAGATGTGAGATAAAGCGAAGATGGGAAGGTGGGTCAAAATCTAGACCCAACGAGTTTGCAAAGGTGTGGCAGCCAAAATTCGACAAACGCCAACATCGGATCCATCCGTGAATCTGCCCAAAAAGGAAAGACGGAGCTATGACAACTCTCTCTGCGTTCATTTTATTTTGCAAACACCCCAAGTCGGCAAAGGTCTCAACCAAACGACTTGGCTTCGTTCACCACGGTAACACCAAGGTAAGACCCGTCCGGCAAGTGATTCGACGTAGTAACAAAAGGAACTTCGACGTGCTCATTTCCTCTCTTCCTGTCTTTTCGTTGAACCTGATTTCATCCACCCCCCCAAAAAAGGACTGAACAGAACAGTTGCTCCCGACATTGTAGTTGATCATGCATATCCAAACTATCATCAAAATCGTCTTTGGCCTTGGGTTTGCGTTGAACGCCTGCGTTTCCGTTTCCGAATCCAGACCGATCGACTGTGGCAATCTTCGTGGAAAGGGCGGAAAGGCATGCAAGTCCAACAAATCGAATACGGTTCAACAAGGAACACTTCTTCGACAAGAAACCAAAAAATGCTTGAAGGCGTACAAGGGAAAAGGCAAAGGAAAAGGAAAAGGGAGAGGACTACGGACTAAAACAGGCAAAGGTCAAAAAGGAATCTCATCATATTATTATGAGATCTGTGATGAAACCCCAACTAACCCTTCTCCAACTATAGCTCCTACCCTCAATGACGCATCATCCACAACGCCCCCTGCCCAGTTCGTCACGATTCCAGTAAGAGCCAAAACCCCTGCACCTACAACAGTGAGAATGTCTACCCCACCAACCATTACGTCGATCGTATCTCCTGTCCTGGCACCAACAGAATCAAGTATCATCACACCTACCGATCTCAGCCCTGGTTCTCCAACCCTGAATGACCCTGCTACGAATCCGCCAACCGATTCCCTCCAACAACCCGATCCTACGGTACCACTGCCATCACCCACAAGTCAGATTCAACCAAGCACTGCTCCTCAAGATCAGACGGGCACTTTGGATCCAACAGCAGGATTCAACCCAACATTGGCCCCAGTACCACTCACAGGAAACGATACCAATAGTCCAACATCTGCACCAATCCTCCAGATCCAGCCAACTCATGCTCCTCAAGATCAGACAGGCACTTTGGAACCAACAACAGGATTCAACCCAACATTGGCCCCAGTACCACTCACAGGAAATGATACCAATAGTCCAACATCTGCACCAATCCTCCAGATCCAGCCAACTCTTGCTCCTCAAGATCAGACGGGCACTTTGGATCCAACAGCAGCATTGAATCCAACATTGGCCCCAGTACCACTCACAGGAAATGATACCAATAGTCCAACATCTGCACCAATCCTCCAGATCCAGCCAACTCTTGCTCCTCAAGATCAGACGGGCACTTTAGATCCAACAGCAGGGTTCAACCCAACATTGGCCCCAGTACCACTCACAGGAAATGATACCAATAGTCCAACATCTGCACCAATCCTCCAGATCCAGCCAACTCTTGCTCCTCAAGATCAGACGGGCACTTTGGAACCAACAGCAGGATTCAACCCAACATTGGCCCCAGTACCACTCACAGGAAATGATACCAATAGTCCAACATCTGCACCAATCCTCCAGATCCAGCCAACTCTTGCTCCTCAAGATCAGACAGAAACTTTGGATCCAACAGCAGGATTCAACCCAACATTGGCCCCAGTACCACTCACAGGAAATGATACCAATAGTCCAACATCTGCACCAATCCTCCAGATCCAGCCAACTCTTGCTCCTCAAGATCAGACGGGCACTTTGGATCCAACAGCAGCATTGAATCCAACATTGGCCCCAGTACCACTCACAGGAAATGATACCAATAGTCCAACATCTGCACCAATCCTCCAGATCCAGCCAACTCTTGCTCCTCAAGATCAGACGGGCACTTTAGATCCAACAGCAGGGTTCAACCCAACATTGGCCCCAGTACCACTCACAGGAAATGATACCAATAGTCCAACATCTGCACCAATCCTCCAGATCCAGCCAACTCTTGCTCCTCAAGATCAGACGGGCACTTTGGAACCAACAGCAGGATTCAACCCAACATTGGCCCCAGTACCACTCACAGGAAATGATACCAATAGTCCAACATCTGCACCAATCCTCCAGATCCAGCCAACTCTTGCTCCTCAAGATCAGACAGAAACTTTGGATCCAACAGCAGCATTCAACCCAACATTGGCCCCAGTACCACTCACAGGAAATGATACCAATAGTCCAACATCTGCACCAATCCTCCAGATCCAGCCAACTCTTGCTCCTCAAGATCAGACGGGCACTTCGGATCCAACAACAGGATTCAACCCAACATTGGCCCCAGTACCACAAACAGGAAATGATACCAATAGTCCAACATCTGCACCAATCCTCCAGATCCAGCCACTCTTGCTCCTCAAGATCAGACGGGCACTTTGGAACCAACAACAGCATTGAACCCAACAAGTACACCAGTAAATACACCAACTTCTCCTCCCCAGCTCCTTCCCAGCATTGTTGTCCCTACAGTTGAATTGTTCCCTACCTTGGTCCCTGTGGTCCTTCCAGGGCCTTTGTTGCCAGTTCTTTTCCCTGGACCTGATCCAAATGATCCTGGTGCAGCCCCTACCCCCATGGATGCACCAACCTCTCCACCCCAGCTCCTGCCCGGTATTGTGGAACCAACTGTTGGAATACTCCCTACCTTGCCCCTTGTACCAGTCCTTGTACCAGGTGGTGATGGCCCAGCACCTACTCCAATGGATGCACCAACCTCTCCACCCCAGCTCCTGCCCAGTATTGTGGAACCAACTGTTGGAATACTTCCTACCTTGCCCCTTGTACCAGTCCTTGTACCAGGGCCCTCTCCTGGAGGTGATGATCCAGCACCAACCTCTCCTCCCCAGCTCCTTCCCAGCATTGTTGTCCCTACAGTTGAATTGATCCCAACCTTGGTCCCTGTGGTCCTTCCAGGGCCTTTGTTGCCAGTTCTTTTCCCTGGACCTGATCCAAATGATCCTGGTGCAGCCCCTACCCCCATGGATGTACCAACCTCTCCACCCCAGCTCCTGCCCAGTATTGTGGAACCAACTGTTGAAATACTCCCTACCTTGCCCCTTGTACCAGTCCTTGTACCAGGGCCCTCTCCTGGAGGTGATGATCCAGCACCAACTTCTCCACCCCAGCTCCTTCCTAGCATTGTTGTCCCTACAGTTGAATTGATCCCAACCTTGGTCCCTGTGGTCCTTCCAGGGCCTTGGTTGCCAGTTCTTTCCCCTGGACCTGATCCAAATGATCCTGGTGCAGCCCCTACCCCCATGGATGCACCATCCTCTCCACCCCAGCTCCTGCCAAGTATTGTGGAACCAACTGTTGGAATACTCCCAACCTTGCCCCTTGTACCAGTGCTTGTACCAGGCGGTGATGGCCCAGCACCTACTCCAATGGATGCACCAACCTCTCCACCCCAGCTCCTGCCCAGTATTGTGGAACCAACTGTTGAAATACTCCCAACCTTGCCCCTTGTACCAGTCCTTGTACCAGGGCCCTCTCCTGGAGGTGATGATCCAGCACCAACCTCTCCACCCCAGCTCCTTCCCATCATTGTTGTGCCTACAGTTGAATTGATCCCAACCTTGGTCCTTGTGGTCCTTCCAGGGCCTTTGTTGCCAGTTCTTTTCCCTGAACCTGATCCAAATGATCCTGGAGCAGCTCCCACCCCCACAGATGCACCAACCACTCCACCCCAGCTCCTGCCAAGTATTGTGGAACCAACTGTTGGAATACTCCCTACCTTGCCTCTTGTACCAGTTCTTGTACCAGGCGGTGATGGCCCAGCACCTACTCCAATGGATGCACCAACCTCTCCACCCCAGCTCCTGCCCAGTATTGTGGAACCTACTGTTGAAATACTCCCAACCTTGCCCCTTGTACCAGTCCTTGTACCAGGGCCCTCTCCTGGAGGTGATGATCCAGCACCAACCTCTCCTCCCCAGCTCCTTCCCAGCATTGTTGTGCCTACAGTTGAATTGATCCCAACCTTGGTCCCTGTGGTCCTTCCAGGGCCTTTGTTGCCAGTTCTTTTCCCTGAACCTGATCCAAATGATCCTGGTGCAGCCCCTATGCCCATGGATGCACCAACCACTCCACCCCAGCTCCTGCCCAGTATTGTGGAACCAACTGTTGGAATACTCCCTACCTTGCCCCTTGTACCAGTGCTTGTACCAGGCGGTGATGGCCCAGCACCTACTCCAATGGATGCACCAACCTCTCCACCCCAGCTCCTGCCCAGTATTGTGGAACCTACTGTTGAAATACTCCCAACCTTGCCCCTTGTACCAGTCCTTGTACCAGGTCCCTCTCCTGGAGGTGATGATCCAGCACCAACCTCTCCTCCCCAGCTCCTTCCCAGCATTGTCGTCCCTACAGTTGAATTGATCCCAACCTTGGTCCCTGTGGTCCTTCCAGGGCCTTTGTTGCCAGTTCTTTTCCCTGGACCTGATCCAAATGATCCTGGTGCAGCCCCTACCCCCATGGATGTACCAACCTCTCCACCCCAGCTCCTGCCCAGTATTGTGGAACCTACTGTTGAAATACTCCCAACCTTGCCCCTTGTACCAGTCCTTGTACCAGGTCCCTCTCCTGGAGGTGATGATCCAGCACCAAGCTCTCCTCCCCAGCTCCTTCCCAGCATTGTTGTCCCTACAGTTGAATTGATCCCAACCTTGGTCCCTGTGGTCCTTCCAGGGCCTTTGTTGCCAGTTCTTTTCCCTGAACCTGATCCAAATGATCCTGGAGCAGCCCCCACCCCCACGGATGCACCAACCACTCCACCCCAGCTCCTGCCCAGTATTGTGGAACCAACTGTTGGAATACTCCCTACCTTGCCCCTTGTACCAGTGCTTGTACCAGGCGGTGATGGCCCAGCACCTACTCCAATGGATGCACCAACCTCTCCACCCCAGCTCCTGCCCAGTATTGTGGAACCTACTGTTGGAATACTCCCAACCTTGCCCCTTGTACCAGTCCTTGTACCAGGGCCCTCTCCTGGAGGTGATGATCCAGCACCAACCTCTCCACCCCAGCTCCTTCCTAGCATCCTAAGGTTTCCTTAGCAAATTGGACCCAAGATTCATGTATTTTTTTTATCTCCATATTTATGATACATTTGTTATGTTGCAAGTACTGTTTAGTAATTATGTAGGCACGTCAAAAGTTTTTGTTTTGTAGGACCATGAAAATAAACGACGTTTACGTTATCACAAGAGTCAGCATTGTCATGTTCCATTTGCCAATGGACTTTCCAGTTCCAAGTCGGCGGCAACAGTAGGATCTCAGCACGCCACTTTCTTGGGTAATCGTAGTAATGATTCAACCAAAGTTGATCGTGTGGTGGGAACCACCGATTTGCCTCGGGATCCATCAATTGCTGTGTTTTGTTTTGCATGATCGAGTTCCAATGTTGATCTAACAGATATTGTCCCCATGGTTTGATAGGATTTTTCCCAGGCATGCTCAAATCCTTCCAAATGCATTAGCATTACACCAGTGTTGCTGGGTTTGGGACGATGTAACAACCAATCTTGGCCGTACATGAGAAAATACTGTCGTGTAACGTGCCGTTTCATCGATTCAAATTCTTTCTCTGGCAAGCGATTGACGAACAATATGTCACTGTCGGTATAAAATGCCACGTCGTTAGTACTAGGGCAAAGGGAAGGGACACTCGAAAGCTTCTCTTGGTGGACGGGATCGCGAAGGATCTTTGGAATATCAGAGCGCAAGTAGTAGGCAATTGTACCGTTGGCATATTCAGGGTAGGTTCGGTAGATCATATCGTGAAACGACAATCGATGAACTGCCAGTACAATAACACCTTGTTCTTCCAGCCAGTTCGTGTAGGTTTCGACGCTTCGTCTGGCTGTGTCACTCATCTGATACACATCTGGTGTCAAAAGGAATTGCTGCAACAAGTGTCTGGCATGTTCTTGTGCTGATTGGAGAGCCGTGGCGTACTGAACACTATACCCGTCACCGCAGTCGACCACATCATTCTGTTTCCTCTTCCCAGACGGTTCAAAGCCCATGCTCATACCGGTGATCCAAAGCGTCTTTTGGCAGGTTTGTGTTACTGTATCATTGACGTCGTCGGACGTCGTCGTAAGCACGTCGTTCCATTTGGATCGAATCGTATGGGGGGCATCCGAACGTTTCTGGCAGGTGTGATGGGCCAAAAAAATGTTCTTGACAAAATTGTTGAAAGGCCGCTGTTTGGTATACGGCTTGGCATTGAGAGGACCGTGGCAAGGTCGACGACGACAACGATGTCGACATTGGCTTATTGTCGTTGTAAATGGTTTGATAATCATATTATGTTGGAGTTTGTGTCGTTGCTGTCTCTGTCACATCCCGGGGCAAATGTGGATTGGAAGTCTCTTGAGGAGTGACCAGAAGAAATAAAACCAGGATTGTCATTGTTGTTGTTGCTGTTGCTGCTGCTGTCCATATTCACGCCTTCCCAGAGCCATCATACATTATCCATACACTATTGGAAAGTTCATAGGAAGGATATTCGAATCATGTTGTTTCCACACAAGACACAGGCAGCAACCGCCGACGAAAGCACAATCCGCTTCCAACGTTTTATTCTTTGTTGCGTACTAACTGTACGACTAGTGTGTATAATACTCTAGCTAGCAAGCTAGCGATAAAGAGTATAAATTGGATTGTTTCATAAATAATTGGATTGTTTCTCTTCTTGACGAGGATGATGATGTTGAACGGTGCTACCATACGCTATGTTCCCTCATCACAGTCAGTACTTTTATGAGTCGTGATGTCGTACGTACCTTAGTATGGTACGGTAATGGGTTACCAGTTATTAACCCACCAGTTGTGATATTACAAGTTCCGTAGTTGGAAGGTTGGTTGGAAGTACCGGTACCGGCACTTTTTAGAATGCGGCATGCTCGGATTTTTTCGGAAAATCGAGTCGAATTGCGTATATCATTGACCCTGCCGGCTTGCCCTGCCGACTCTCCAATCGAAATTCGAATGCAAGCAAATCGATTACCGGTATGCTGACGGCTCACTGCTCAATACCATGGCTATTACTAACTGAAAATGCGACTCGACAGCTATTGCCTCCGCCATTGCTTGTCGTTTGTCGTTCTACATCGCAAATCTATTCTGCCGCCATTGCTACTGCCATTCCCTGTCGTTTTACATCGCAAACCGATTTTGCCATTGCGATACGCCCCGCCACTGCCGTTGCTTATCAATTAATATACACGTCGTCTTTTGCCATTGCGAGTCATTTGCCATTACCATGGCTGATGCCAAACCATCTCTTGGATGAAACAGATGTCGCTGTTGCTGCACTCAAAGTGCAGAAATGGACAGAGCAACGTTGCCTTTCAATGGATTCTTGTGCATGCCTACCGATGATGTAAATGTACAAGGTTTGTATCCCCCGATTTGACCCTCAAACGTTCCCCGTTGTATCCGGGTGGTGTCGGAAAGAATAATGACGCGATGACGATTTTTTTTGATGCACTCAGATGGACAGGGTGAAAGTTGTGATTCGGGCATGGGCGACAAATGAAAGGGTGTGAAATGTTTCGGTGGTTGTTCCAGATGGCTGCGTGCCTGCAATCATTGGGGAGGCAACTTGTGAAAGAATGAGGCTTGTTCTTTCTTATGATGATTCCCACGAGTAGGTTCTCTCGGAAGAATGGAGGAAACCGAAGAAATCGCCGAAAAGAATCAGAAGTTGGCAATATTCCTTCATGAAGTCCATCGTAACATTGGACGAATACCAATCGTAAGTTATTTTGAATTACTGTCAATATTCAATATGCAGCACTACATCATGAAACTCTTTTTTAATAGTTCGAAGGCTAGGCGATTGATGACGACAACGCTGACAACATCGTCACCTTCCTACGCTCTTATGTCTTCGTTCATGAACAACACTTTTGCGAGGTGCTTCTAACTTGATTGTGTAAGGGGATTTGATACAAACTCCAACACTTACCTCGAAGGCACAAACTACGGTGTCAAGTATTGCGAGAATCGGGTTCTTCCAAATAATTCACAAGCAAAGGCGACGAAGGTAAACATTGACCAGGATGAAGACAAGTTCACCCCAAAACGGAAGAAAACCCGCGACGCGTTCCACAACAAACCAGGGCGCATGTTTTACCAACGGCAGAGAGTATGTTGCAGCAGGCAATGGTTGCGTCGGAGATTTACATTTTCTTGCCATGTCTGCCAACGTAAGTGGTGGGTTCTGTACTCGGGCCACCGTAATTTGCCTTTGCGTCGGTCACCAGTCTTTGAACGCGTAAGGACTGTGTCCATAGACGAAAAACAACAGGATGAAACGCAGCTGCTTCGAATACGAAAGGAACGGAATTCCCTGCAAGCATATTTGCCATATCGCCTTGAACTTTGCGACAAATTTTGAATCGTTCACACAGCACCATTCGGTTGATATTCGATTCTGGACTGCTAATTCGTTGTATGCTGTGGTGCTCGACCTGTTAGAATTGAATGAAGTTGAGCTTGACATACGCAACAAGTTGATAACCGCACGTTGGAAATCCCCACAACCTCCCGCAGCTCCAGTGTCAACGAAAATATTTTGATACATTGATGAAGAACGAGCTTTCCATAACCTTTGTGACAAAGAGCTCAATTATGTGATGTAGCTGGCAGAGTTAAAACTAAAAAACTTGGGAATCGTTTAGTAGTGCTGTCAATGAGAAAATTACTTGTTAACAGCCACCTACTAATGACTACTGGCAAGGTAGTGTCTTCGTTTGGAAGGTCTATTCTAGCTACCTCCAGAAAGATACCTACCGGTAAATCATGTCAAACAGTCGTGCTGAAATCTTATACCAACTGTAAAGTGCTACTGGAATACGTATTTTATTGTTACGACAGTAAAAGATTGTGCTTTGCGTCATGTATGATACGTCGTCCTACCGTACTGTGATCTTCCATACGATCGTATGTTTCAGTTTGTATCAATGACTATGACGTCATACTATGTATGATGCAATCTATCTACTTATGATACTACGGTGCTCGGTAGTACGAGAACCGAGAACGATCGGAATCGGCATTCGTCGAACATTACAGTTTTATTAGTACGGTAGACTACCGTAATTACCTACTACTACGTAGTAGGTATTTCTGTCAGCTTCCTCTGCTCACTGTTACCGCTGTTACTATATCCTGAACCCTTATTACTTCGTTGCTGCTCGATATGCTTCGTAATCGTGTTTTTCGTAGAAACGTTACGTCGATGTCTTACTAACAGCGTATCTCTCTACTCAAGGGTTCATCTACACTTTTGCTTGTGCAACCTGTTGCCGGCTGTATCTCTCTCTCACACCTCTTTTTTATAATAAAGTTTCGTACAACTTCGATACGTCTTTTTTCTTCCACCATGGGTCGTCGTCCATCTCGTTGCTACCGTTACCAAAAGAACAAGCCGTACATCAAATCGCGGTACTGCCGTGGTGTACCGGAATCCAAGATTCGTATTTTTGACACCGGTGCCAAGAAGGCACCCGTGGACCTGTTTCCGTTTGTTGCCCATTTGGTCTGTGATGAAAAACAGCAAATTAGTAGTGAAGCTTTGGAGGCATGTCGTGTTGCTGTCAACAAACACTTGACGAAGAATGTTGGTAAGGATGGATACCATATTCGTATTCGTGCCCATCCCTTCCACGTGTTGCGAGCCAACAAAATGTTGTCATGTGCCGGTGCCGATAGATTGTCTTCTGGAATGCGTCACTCGTACGGAAAACCCATTGGTGTGTCGGCTCGTGTCAAGATTGGACAAATCTTGCTTTCTGTTAGAGCCAAAGACTCGAACGAACATCACGTCATTGAAGCCATCCGTCGTGGCAAGTTCAAGTTTGCGGGACGTCAAAAGATCCTCAAGAGTTTGAAATGGGGATTCACCAAATACAACCGTGAAGTGTACGTACAGATGCGTCGATCGGGAGAATTGGCTGCCGATGGTAATATCGTCAAGGTGCACAATCGACGTGGATTGTTGGAAAAATCGGTCTTGTATCAAGCGGGACAAGAGTAATTCGGAAAAAAAGCCCACTAACAGTAAGATAGCAGTAAGATAGCAGCGGCGGAAAGCAAAAACTGTTTGAATGGGCGCTGATTGATTGGACCGAGTCTTACTGAACGAGATGAACGACCAGCAGTGTGATGAAACAAATATTTCCTACTAATAAGAATCACAATGAGAAAAAAGGAACCATGGTACTCGTCACATGTCACACAAAATTGCAATTTCATTGTATATCCTTGCTTGTAGTACATCATCGTAGTCAAGACAGCAATTCTCAAACTGTTGTTGTGGCCAAGTTTACTTCGTGAAATGCCTAAGAGAGCGAGAATCGCAATTGGTACGATTCGTAAGTCGTTGCTCCTTTTCTTGGAGAAATAGAAATTCAACTGAAGAATAGGAAGAAAACGAGAACGGATACGGAAGGCATCGCCATGCCATCGTAATATCTACCTCATATTGTTCTCCTGCTGGCGACTCGTAGCGAAGAAGACAAGGACAACACACAGACGGTCAAAAGGTTCAATTCAAGAAGAAGTCGTGGTTTGTTACTTCTTAGACGATCATCGTCGACTTCCAGCATTTTCTTATAGCTACTCGGTCAGCAGTCAAGAACCATAATCTGTTATCCTTTCGTTTACATAATACTTGCAATTGCCATAGAAAATCCAATACAGTCTGGCTGACTCGGTCATAGAGTGTCTTGCTATCCGCAAGAGATTAGATTTACAGTTAGCAAACTACAACGCACTTCTCTTGCTGATTCTCCGGTTTGGTATATTCCTACGTTCAACGTAGTAGGAATACTGAAGGCCTTAAACGTGGTGCTCCGAGACTTCGACGTTTCATTTCCCAACCTTCTGGAAGGAGAAGGGTTGAAAGCTAACACAAACTGATCGATCAATTTTCCAACACCCCAATCGAACGGATTGATATCATGTCCTTCTCTCCACAGACTTTCATGACGTTTTAGTGGATGCTTGTACATTCGCACCAGTCAACGTCCTAACTGTAAAGAGAAGATTCGACATCGATTCACTTACTTCAGTAGCAAGTAATTTATTTGTAACGTAAGTACGCATTCAACGTCGTCAAGAGTAGATTTGACATCGATTCACTAACAGTTAGCAAGGAATTTGTTCATAACTGTAAGAATGTAGTGTAGCTATCACTGTCGCTTACAGTTTACAGTTAGTTAATGCAGTACAATCCTTTTTCATTGCTTGGATCTGATGTTTCGTCCCAAACGCCGTATTATATTTTATTCTTTCTTAAGTACCTCATTTAGCATTTACAGTTATTAAATAAAATTTTATCCTATCGACTGTTGCTATGAACGTATGTAGCTCTGAATAGATGATCTTTCAACTCAAACGCCGGAGTGTAGCTCGCTCACACAGGATATTTCAACTAACTGTAAAACGCAGCAATTTTCGATCCTTTCGTATCGTTCTTAAATTGTATTATGTATCCATATCTCGCAAAGAGTTGTGGGCCGAAAGATATCATGTTCCAGTACAATCGTTTCGGAGGACTGTGATGTCGTGAGTTCCAAAAATGTCCAATGAAGGTCGGCCGCGGACAAAAAGAGAGCTGTTGTACCCTTTCGTATCACCTTTCGATTCAACATTTGTATTTATGGTTCACAAACAATTTTGGGACGACAATACAAGTCTTATCCGTCTTTTCGCCCATGTCAATAGGTAAAGATGTGCTGTTCTTCGCCATCCCTGGGACTGTCGTTCGACGGCAGCTGATCCCGATTCGTATGGTAGAAAAGTGGAACCCAATCTTCGATCATGATGCCATCTGTATGCAAGGTCGATGATTTCGCCATGATTCCTCAATCTGCTCCAATCCCATTCATCGCAGGTCCAAATGGTTGGCTTGAAGAAGGTCCTCCATCCACACAAACATGTCACCGTCATCGATTGTGACGCAGTACAAGAAGTCGATTGACTCGGTGATTGGTTGCCGAAAAAGATGTGGGTGCTCTCTCCTAGCAATACAACGCTTAATAAATCCATCACACATGCTGTCGAAAAACCAAAATAGAAACACGTTATCCTCGACGAACGCATCTTCGTTCCCCTTCGGATGAACACGCTCCAAGTGACATCATGACATGGATTTGCAAATTTGCTGCACTGATTGTTGATACCCGTCACCTAGCATCCCATCTTAACGGTCTGAAAGCTTGGAGAACATTTTGGACAACCACCCACTTTAGCAAAAACAACCCAAAAAAAAGTGGAGAAAAATGCCAAACAATAATTTCTTCGATGTACATTTTTGAATTTGGAACAATCACCAAAGTGATTTATTTGTTTGCGTCGCCGTGGCTCTTCATTTACTGCCATGTTTCGTCCCAACCCGATTGTGGCAGCCTTGTTGAACTTCAAGTCGGTAATTACATTCTGCTTGTTGCGAGTGACATCAATCCGTTCGATGGCCTTGCCATCCAAATTGTCGACAAGAAGTGTCTTGCCATCATCGGACCAAATACACATGTGGACACTTCGAGCACTGATAGCTTGTCCCTCAAAGGTAAATCCGGTGACACGAAAGAGCGCAATTGCTTGTTTGGTATTCGTATCGATAATACCAACATATCCACCACCGGGAACAAACAAACTTGCAGCGCCATATTTGCTAAAAGGATCCTGGATGATACTATGAAGCCTTCCATAGCGTGGTATGGCTCCCAAAGTGAGTCCTGTGACACTGTCGACGAGTCCTTGGGGGAAAACTTCCAACAGATCACAAGGCCCGTTGGCCTGCCTGTTAGGATGTGGTGAGGTGCGTGAAAAGAGCCTTTACTGTTACAGCAATAATAATAACATAATAAAATCTATTTTAAGGCTATCCAAACTAATACATAGAGCTGTGTTGTGCCCCAGCCCTAACTTTACAGTTAATTTCAACCCTAATAAATATAAATTCGAGAACGAACAACGAAGGACTAAGCAAGTACTGAATCCAATACTCTGCCGACTCCGAAAGCTACGACGTATGTATCATACCGTATATCTACCTGTAGTCCAAAGGTCCAACGACGGACAAAACCAGAGCATTCATACTACAGTACGATACGATGATAGGTAGTTAGGTATCTACTTACTACCGGTGGTCGTACTTGACTGATCGAAAATTTGATACAGTTAACTGTGTGATTTCTATTTCGCAACAACAATGGCACCATGCACATCGGAACGCTCTTTCCCTGCATAAACAACTCCTCCTGGAAGGGCACTGACACTGGAAGTATCAACGGTGTTGGTGGAGCGAAGAACATCCAACAACTTGCCAGACTTGCCGCCTAAAACAATGTCACCAAACAAGAAACGTGCAAAGAAAGATGGAAGGAGTCGTCAAGTGAGAATTTTTTCCATACGTCGTAGCACACACAATAGATGTCATCGTCTATCTCAGACTGCTTATCTCTTATCTACATCAACACGACAACAACAACAACGTCATCATCATCACAAACACACGTACCTTCTGTCAATTGAATAATGCCCACACCGGGACACGATCCTTGTCCACCATGCGCCACACTCACAGGTACAGGACCTCGGAAGGCCACCATCAAGTATTTGCCATCGGGAGTCGTCTCGAGCAAGTCCGGTGCTGGATCGTTCAAAATCAAATCAGCGTCATCCAGTACACTTCGTTGGAAACATTTGGATGCAGCACCGGTACGGCCAGCTTGACCGGTGATGGATACGACGTCGTACGTCGATCGTTCGTATGTATTCACATGAAAAGTTTCGATGACATTTTGAATACGATCTGCCACATGAAGATAGTTACCCGCAATCGCCATGCCATGGGAGTCGCGACGAGTAGACACACCAGGCAATTGGCCAGACTCGTTGATGGTAACGACACCGTCAATGTTGCCACCCGTCTTGGTGTTGCCAGCATCTTGAAATACACGAACTGGCATGGGAGTATTTTGAGGTCTACTGACAGAGTATTGTCTATCGTCAAAGGAAACAACAGCAAACATGCTTTGAGTGGCACCGGCAGCCGATGCTGCCACGCCAGCATTCAAAAACACTTGATTGTTCCTTTGAACACCACCACAGCCAGCTCCATACACCACACGATTCCCATACTCGCCAACAATCCTCATGGGTGTGGTGGAGGAATTCAAAATGATCAATCCGCCTCCTGCCAAGGTCACGTACACCAACCCGTTTTTGCTGGCAATGGGACAAATGGGAAGGTTGTTGGGACGGCCACCGGCAGCACCATTTGGAGCCGTACCGCATCCATTTTCTTTGCAAACTCCATTGGGAGTGAGATTGTCTAATCCGGCACTGCTGTAAGATCCTACCACACTGCCAATTAAATTGACACCAAAGGCATTGGGTCCAGAAAACACCGAGGCCTCATCGGCTACTGCCATGTTTCGTCCCAACCCGATTGTGGCAGCCTTGTTGAACTTCAAGTCGGTAATCACATTCTGCTTGTTGCGAGTGACATCGATCCGTTCAATGGCCTTGCCATCCAAGTTGTCAACAAGAAGTGCCTTGCCATCATCGGACCAGATACACATGTGGACACTTCGAGCACTGGTAGCTTGTCCCTCAAAGGTAAATCCGGTGACACGAAAGAGCGCAATTGCTTGTTTGGTATTCGTATCAATAATTCCAATATATCCACCACCAGGGACGAAAACGCTGGCGGCAACGTATTTCCCGTACGGATCTTGAATGACACCGTGAAGCCGTCCAAAGCCTGGTAAGGCTCCCAAAGTGAGTCCTGTGACACTGTCGACGAGACCTTGGGGGAAAACTTCCAACAGATCACAAGGTCCGTTGGCTTTCGTTCGAGTGCAGGTCATTGGAACGGCGTCGCCATCCCCTGCTAGCTGTCTGTCGATTTGGGTGGAATTCCAGATCCAAATGAAGCTTCCTTTGGTTCCAGGAGTGGAAATACCAGCGACACTGTTCGATTGGTCGGAACCCCAAACTTCGTACTACCCATACAAGGATCCAAGAGGTCGGAAAGGAACGGTCAGAATTGAAAGGCAGTAACATCCAATGAAACGAAAGTTGTCGTGTTGACGTACCCTGGCGTTCCTCTTGAGATTCCTTTGCTGGTTGTTGCCGGAGTCACCTCTGGTGTTGGATGGTTCCCCGCTCGCGAACCAAGCGCATTGTGACAACAGACATGTGATAGCGATGCTACGGAATAAGCGTGACCAAGATGGCATGGTTGTTAGATGTGCTTCACGGTCAGCAAAAGACAAGAGGAGTACAGTCAGTGATGAGTGACCGTTGGGGGGGAAAAATGATTTCTCGTTTCTGCTGCTGCGGTGTTGCTGTTTTTGCTATAGCTATATACTCGTGGGGGATTTGTTGCTGTCGTCACATTCATCATGATCGGCGTAGTTTCGTAGGAGGTAATTGGGCAATGGATTGAGAAAAGTTCCCATTTGCTTGGGCGCAAGTTTGGAATTTGGCCACAGGTTTGGCATTGTAATAACGGGGTTAGTTGCGCTCATTTAAAAAAATCTTCCTGGTCATGATGGTGATGGATATGTCATCTTGGCAAGTCCTGTCTAATTATTACTGTACTACGTAGCTACCTACTGTAGTAGCTAGTAGAGAGAGTATGATGTAAACAAGAATAATTATTCCGTACATCTCTTCAACGTACAAAATCTGAATCATTTATTTTATTGCACTGGTACCGGTAGACATATTCAATACTTCGAATTTCATCATTGCGTATTAGTTATTGTCGGTAGTTGAATTCCGTAATAGTAGTAGTAGTAGTACGTAGTAGTATTATAAAGTAGTCGTACATTATCTTACCATGAAACCCTCGGCCTTGGTCGACCTTCCAGCGGTAGTTTGGATATGGTGATGGATATACATAATAATATTATTGGGGAAGAAACTCAATGCATTTGTGTGTGGGAGATTGACACCAAGGATGATATTGTGATGTCGTGTCGGGTTGAAAATTTGTGGTCATCCTGGAATAAATGATTACCTAATCTAATAATATGTGTTTTTCAAAAACTTACTTCGACGTTGGTATTCTATACACAGCAGCAAAAGAAGGATCATTTTTGCCACGGTACGTAGTACGTTGCAACTAGCACTACTACTGGAGCATTCGCTTCTCAAGACACAGATCATCCTTCAAAAGGGCTAGTAGGGGCGACGATGAAGGGGAAGTAAAGTATGGCGTGGAATGATGATGTTATACTTGCAGCATCCCAATTAACAGATTCGATTGAATCGAAAAAAGGCCGTCATCAAGTCTTTTGTACTGTTCATCTTCTCTCTAATAGGATTAGAAAACATCTCTGTCAATCCCCATCGCTACGAGATACGACGTAGCAATGCAAAGACGTGATGATGAGGATGCTTTTATTTCACTACCGTACGACGTACATGTGCGACTGCCGGTTGTACTGTTCAAGCTTCAAGTTATCGAAATAATTTTATATTATTGAAACGCCGAGAAGAAGGACATCTGACAGTAGTATTAACTGTAATAATAACTCTCGAAGTTACATTTTTTTTCATACGATGAGTCGTTCCACACCAGTCCATAGCAGGGAATGTTGCTTCGGTTGTTGCTCCATTTGTTTCGTCTTCTCTGTGTTCCCATGGTTCTCACCATGTGAAGATCTGCTTCCGACCAAAAATCACAACCATAGACTATTTTAATTATGGACTCCGAAGTATCGTTCATTTTTTCAGTACTGTCGTATGTATCAATGAATCGTGTTCCTACTTTACAGTTAAGAGCTAGCTACTCCAGCTCGTATCATACGTCGGGAAGTGAAACAACACGACATGGTGCATCTAGTAGCTACAGTAGCTACCGGTAGCTTGGCTACTGTAGAGAGAGACGTTTACAGTTATTTTATTACAAACAGGAAGCAAGAAGCCAATACGTTGTACATGTACGATCCAATTTGTGGCCTCCGTAAAGTACAACAATTAAAAGAGCCAAAAAGCCGGCATACACGACCACACGACAGCACCTTATCATTTCACATCACATTACTCTTTTTTCATGCTTCTTCTTCTATTGATCAACCATGACGATCGCTACTCCAACTGCTGCTGATACTACAACTAATACTGCTTCTAGTAGTAGTAGTAGTAGTAGTAATGGCGAGGAAGATGTTGTAACCCATGAAAACAAAAGCACTACTATCACGAATACTAGTAGTAGTAATAAGATAACTACGTCCCAACAAGATGATGGGCATCATCCAAAAGAGGAAGAAGAAGAAGACCTATCGAACCAAATGAAGAAGAATGATGACAACCATTGGTCATCGTCTTCTATGAGTACACCATCTTCCAAAAAGAATACTAGTAGTAGTAGTAAACGTGACGGTGTTGGTATCGGTTCTCCTCTTGTTCAAACGGTCGTTAGCAATGTCACAGAAACGGCACAAACGATCGTTCATACCACCAAAAAGAATACCCGTCATATGGTCCAAACATCCAAATCGACCATTGAAAGTAACCGTTGGTTATTACCCCTCAAATGGATTATGCATTTTCCTCGTCATTGGCCTCGAACCAATGCCATTTTATGGGTCGTTCTCTTGTTATGGTTGTTGATTCTAATTAGTATGGGTATTGGTATCAAATTGGCACAGGTGGAGTCACCAGAAGAGATCAACGAAAATGACGCCATTGTCGCGGCACGGACAATGATCAATCGATATCGATTGACGTCCAACCGATTGCTCAATGTTACACAAATCTGTTGGAACGAATTTCGACTACAAGACGAAGAACAACAGTCTTTGGAACAAATGACAGAGGAGCAACAGCAGCAGCAGCAGCAGCAGCAGCAAAATGAAGTTGTAATCCAAGTTAATGTCACGAGTCTACAACAGTCACTCACAGAATGCGTCAATTCGTTCATTCCCGAGGTAGAAGCCTTTGATGAGGCCTCTAACAATTATAGCTCCGTGGCGGCACAATCCATGTCGTTTAATTGGAATCGATGTTGGCCAATGCGACAACAACGTCAACTCATACTGTATCCCACTATGGAAATGATTGAAGCGGCCCGTCCAGAAGCACAAGCTGATTATTTTCAACAGCAGTGGGCCATCGTCCAACAACAACTCTATCAAGACTATTTACCAGTCAATGCCACAGAAGACGAAGAATTGGAAGCCTTTCAACGGTCCGTACAAGATGCTACTGGTGCGGATGCGTGCGACGAGAATTTGGGTGCCACAGCATGGTTCTTTTTTACCATCATGACTACCGTCGGATATGGGAATCAAGCACCCGTCACGGATACTGGTCGTCTCATTGTCGTTTCGGCGGGTCTGCTCTGTCTCATACTATTCGGAGTCATTTTGGGATTGTGCGGATATGTCATTTTGGCCATTTTTGATGATGCCGTTTCACGCTTGAATTGTGGTATTGTCAAGACCTGTTTGGGTAATCCCATTTTTGGACTCCTCCTTTGGGGGACCATTTGGATCATTTTTGCCTTTAGTATGGCACAAGACTTTCAATATTGGTGGGAAGTACGATTGCCAGAAGTGAACTACACCCGACTTGATTTTCTTTGGTTTTCTTTCATTTCTTTTTCTACCATCGGATTGGGCGATTATTATCTCCCACCGGAGGTGATGTTTTCGTCCGATACACTCAAATATTCCGTCCTGTTCATGGTCGGATTTGTCATCTTGTCGACCTTTTTTGGAAAAATACTCGAAACGCTCGCCTACTTTGTTCCCAAAAAACACAACTCTCTCGAACATCGACTCGCCAAGACACGTGTTTTGGCATGTTGGCCGTGGGGATGGATGCCATGCGAACGTACACCCCAAGTCGGAGAAGACCGTTATACCGACAACACGGTCGACACGGACAATGCCGACGATCAAGCCTTGTTGTATCGTATCGATCGACTCAGGGAACTCAAACCGGATCCGCCACTCGAAGAAGATGGAAGTCAACACCGTGGATTGGTCAGTGCCTTGTCGGGTAACTCTATCCACTCTATGAATGTCGAACTGCTCGAGCAAGAAGCGGCTCTGTTACGCGAATGGTTGGCCGTCGTTCAACATCAAGCACAACGAGCACGGGCCAAACGCGAAGCAGCAGCACTCCCCGTACACAAAGAACAAGAAGAAGATGGACAATACGACGACAATGATGACGATGAGGAGGCAGAGAAGAGCGAAGAAGACGACGATATCACACCACTACAAGGCAATCATAGCATCCGTATCAACAACAACAACAACAACAAATCCACTGAACCAGGCCTCCTCCAACACGAACAACCATGAGTGCTGCCCGCTGGATACAATCAATACTCCTGAATCCTATTCTGATTGGAGGCGGTATTGTCTGTCTGTCGGGGCAAGTGCTACTATAGGTTTATGACTCGAACAATGATTGGATTTGCAAGATTCTTACTGTCTATAGTACGTAGTATATTCAATTGGATAGTAACGAATAACAACACATAGATTGTTATTCGGTTTGTATCAACTTGAATTGTCTCTTTTGTAGTATCTTGCGTTCAAGTTTCTTTCCACATGTTCTGCCAAGGCAGTATTTGCTGGACTCCATACATTCTTTTTCAAATCGGTGAGCGTAATCACGGAGAAAATGAATATTTTTTTTTTTGCTTTTTCCAGTGTTCTTTGAAACGAAAAACTGCCAAGGATGGATTGATGGATTCCAAACGTCCTTTGGAAACCTCTCTCTCTCTCTCCGTATATTCAACAACGTTAAAGAGCATCACTATTGCTACTCTATATGTATATATATGTAAAATACATCCGATAATTCAACCAATTGAGTTCCTGCTGCGACCATTTTATTGCTTTGTGATGGTCTTCTTCCCGTAACGCTCGACGGCATCTACCTCGTCGGCAGTACCCATCATGCTATCATTCAACTCCTGTTGTTGCTGTTGCTGCTGTGGAATGTGGGCCGTATCGTCAAACTCATCGTCTTCCGATGTGGAATACAAACTGCCGTCCTTTCCACCATCACCATCGTCGTCTTCGTCATCGACAAAGTAAAAGTAATCAATGGGAAAGTAACTGCCCCGAAACATGACGCACAGCATTCCAAAAAAGGCCATCAACAGTAGGCAGGAAAAGCAATATTTGCCTGCTACAATAGATGCATTACAAACTCCATCGTACACTGCGTTGTTGTACAGGGGTACGATGGCATCACACGAAACGAGATGAAGCGATCGTGTCGTGGTAGTCAAGAGGATCGTCGCATGTACCTTGAACGTGTTGAGCAAGTCCATGATGGGGAAGTATTGTATGCCACATTCTTGACTGAGTTGTTCCGGTGATTGATCCAATACCAACGATAAAAACGAATCCAAGTCGGACTGGGTCTGTTGGAGCTGTTGTTGATACACTTCGAGGAAAGTCCATGGGTTCGTTGTGATGTTGCCGTTGGCAGTTGTATCGCATTGTTGGGTGTACCATACGACGGCATCATGATACAACTGTCCGGGTTGCCATTCGTATCGGGCCAAGATTTGTGCAATATTGTCTTGCGGGGCGTAACAAAAATCACTGTTTCCCTGTAAGGACACCAGTACCCATCCCGCTCCGAAAAAGGCCACGGCTGTTAGGATGGCCATGAGTGGCATGATGCACCATGTCATGAAGGTATAGTATCCTTGGGAAAAGACGTCCCACCACCCCATCAAGACTGCTACCAAAACAAAGGCGGGGACGACAAAAAAGGGAAACAAGATCGCTGTCACGAGTGGACCATTGAATTGGGTCTTTTCGATGGCAAGGTTGACTTGTGTTGTCGAATGTTGGATTTTGGCCAAGGCTGTGTCTACCGTGGAGAGTTGTTCGTTCAGAAAGTCTCCAAGCTGTTCTAGGCCTTGTAATGTTTCGTTGCCCATGTTCTTCACGGTGGTTTCGGTGGGTGTTCCCGGTCGGAGGGGACAAATATCTTGTCGTAAAATGGACATGAGTTGATCTCGTACCGGATTGGCACGTCGGGAAACATCCTTCAGATTGGTAGCAAGTACCTGAAATTCGTCATGGATTTTGATTACATCATTATTGGTCGCTCGGACAGTATCGGACGTGTATTGCAATTCCGACAACCCGTTGGTGACCAAAATGATGGTCAAAATGATCATGATGAAAGAACTGAACGCTAATGTGGACCGTCCGGCCGTTGCTTTGCATCCCTCCTTTTGGTAGGGATATCCGGAGAATACTCCTACATGTTTGGGACCGATGCATTTGAGAATCAGAATTGCAATGGCCCATGTGACAAAGCAACAAATGATCAACACGGCCAAGAACATTAATCCGAGAGAATAGTGTCGAACTTCGTCTGGATTGGAGGAAAACAAGAGCGAAAAGTCATCGCTGCGACTGAATCGTGGCAAGTCATGAAAACGTTCCACCGATGGGAGCTGCAAGAAGAAGAAAGGAGACAAATAGAAAAATGTCATGACATAACGCAATAGATATGGAAAACAGGGTAAGAAAATGGATGATCGGGTTGCAGCGGAAGCAGTATGTTATGGTCGGCTTGCTCGAAGAAGAACTTACTGGAGTGTAATCGACTTGATACAGGGATGGATCAGCACCAAGAATGATGCTACCAGTGACATCTTGTTCGGACGACATGTTGTTTGCTTGTTCTATCTTGTTCTGCCCGAATTGTATTAGCTATTATGATTCGGTGATTTGCGATTCTTGTGCTGTCAGTATGTTCAATCTAGCAACTCTCTCGAGTTTATTTCAACAGGCTAATACTAGGTAGCCAATGTTGATGATAACAAAACTAGCTGCTCTAGTAGGTAGATGATAGTCAGCTTTATACGTTGTCTTGATGATTGCTCGATGACAGATGCTTCCTTAGGTTGCATCGATTACTTCCATTGTGGATGGCACGATGATGGAGGTTGGCGACAGAACAATTTTTCTTCTTGATCACTTCCATAGATGGTTCCGTAATGTTGTGAGAGCGATTGATAGAGTGAAATCATTTGGCGATGGTTTGGCATCGCCTTGCTCGCATTGCCTTCATAGGAATGAAACATAGCAATCATGATAATGTCTTTGTCGTACTGTCAGTCAGGAGGAGCACTTCGCGACCAGAATTTTAACCGTCATGGTCAATTTGAATTTCATGTGATGACTGTGATCTTGGAACGGATTCTTCCTTTGGAACGATCGAAAAATTGAAAATAAATGGAATACAACCAACAACAACAAGCAGAGTACGGAAGGAGAGTGAAAAGGAATATGTAGATCGGACCATGACTATCGATAGCACAAGCAGAACGCTAATACAATACGACGACAACATCAATAACGTTCAAGAGGATGATGGTAATGACAACAACAGTGCCATCAACTACGATAACATCAACAGCAACAACAGTTCTTCTACTAGCATAAATACAATGGAGACCATGGAGACCATCCTATCCACATTCACATCTTCCACAAGCCGTCTGTTGGTTACCTTGCGAATGCCTTCGGATAGGAATGAAACAAAAGATGAAACAATCTCAATGCGAGACTGGTTTCTTTATACTCCGGTGAGTACAAGAGTAAAAGTAGAGCAGTAGAACGGGAGGAGATGTCAAAGTCTTTATTTTTCTTTTCTTTTGTTTTGTGATGATCTACAACGGGAATTAGTTTCTTCTCACACATGGATGATACAATAATGCATCTTTTTTTTCATCCATTCTTTCTTTCATTTGTGGACACAGTCCTCCACTGTGTCGACCATGCATGCGACACCACGCTTTGGCCACTCCAATCGTGTAGGATTGTTAGCATCGTCCCATCCGAATGCACCCATGGATTACGCACAAGGAATCAAACAGTTCAGTCTCTTTTATCTCGTCGTTCCACTCATACTTTGGGTCGTCCTCTTATTTACTTTCAAGTATGTGTACGGCCTTCGCCGAGTCGGATGTGCGGCAGGAGGAGAAGTTCTTGATATGTATGTCTTATCGAAACCGCCCTACAGTTTGTCGAGGAAACAACGCCAAAAACGCGTCTATCGCAGTTGGAGACTCCAATCCGCATTCCTTTTGGCATCAGTTTTAATACCCGTTGTGTCCATTGTTATGATGAGCATTGGATTGTCAACCATGATCACGTCGATAGATGAATTGCAGAACTGGGTCCAAGATGTTGACGCATTGGCCTTTCGGGGATGGACTGCCGTACGAGGGATGAAAACCCTTCAAGACAAACTCATCCAGAATGGAAAAAGTGACAATCCGTTGATACAGGGTATGTTGGATTACGAAAACAACAACAACACTGCGGCCACAGCAGAAGATCCATTAGATACCTTTTTACAAAAACATCGTCAACAACCCAATCCTGAGGACGATCCACTCCTCACAATCCTATCATCCCAGCAGCAACAACCACAGCAACAGCAAGGCAACAAAATCACACAAACAGCAACATCTGTTTCTGGGTTTTTCTTCGAGACGTGGTGTCCGGGAGCGGCCCAATATGCAAACCAACTCGACTTTTTCGTTGATGCCGTGGCAACGGTAGACCTAAATACAAAATCCATCCTTCAAGAGTTCCAACCGATACAAACATCCGCAGCCTTATCACAAACTTCCAATTACTTTCAAGTTATCACGGAGACGACCTTACACATCGATTCGGCATTGTCATGGTTCCTCAACAATGATTGGCTGTTGAAACTACTCGTCCTCGTACTCAACGTTGTCAACTTGTTTCTTTTACTCAACGTCCAACTCCTATCCAAGAACAACATCATTCATCATCCCACCAGGACCTATGTGACATACATCTTAATGCCAATCTTTGGCGTAGTCACACTCTTGACGACCATCGTTACACTCCTCTTTGGGATTGCCGCACAAGTCAACTCTGACTTTTGTGCGGGTGGTCCAAGACCCGGAAGTATCCAAGGGACACTGCAAGATGCCATCTTGTCCATCCTCCAATATGGTAATCTCAATCGCGAGTCTTATCGTCCAATCAATGGCAGTATTTCTACCTTGCAAGAAGCATCGCAAGTCTCTCCACTAGATTTGGCCTATGCCGCAATCGACTATTTCTCCACGGTACGCAACTGTGCAGCTGTACCAACAGCACACACACAAAACCAACAAACCACAGTGATACCTCTCTCTATTGCCATCTAATCGTATCTAACATTCCATTCGCTTCTCTCACAATCCAATTTCGTAACAGGGATGCCTTTCGGACAACCCATTGTCGTTTCTCAATACCATTTCCTCTGATTTGGAATCAGCGGTTGCTCATGTCAATCAACTGAGTACCATCCTTGCACCCGACGATAATCAGACCATTGCCACTCTCAACGAAGTTTGTGACCGAGACTTGTCCTTTTTAGCTCCGGCACTCCACGATCTCAACCAGCTACTCGGCAATCTGCGCACACATGTACAACAATTGGCCGATTGTGCCAGTTGCCATCGAATCAGTCCCCTCTTCCGTCGACTCTCTCACGGGGCCATGTGCGTAGAAATGCCACAATCCTTGACAGTATTGTGGTCTTGCTGTTTCGTTTTGTGTATCTTGTGCATGGTCATGCTGACGACGCGTGCGGCACTGTACAATTCCGTCAAACGCAAGAAGGCACGCAACAAGAAACCCCGCAGGGTCGTTGAAAAGGAATTTTCCGACTACCAAGAGTTCATGGGACAGTATTATGAAGACACGCAACATTGGAACTTGGATGAGCCACTTCCGCAGTACGACAAGCCAATCGTGCAAAAGGCGACCAAGATATGTCTCGAATTCGACGACAACTATTTGGAAACGAAACCTACGTTTGACACTGCACCGTCGTCGACACCTACATCGGAAGAACTAGGTGACATTGATGGCACAATAACCAACTGGAGAGCTTCGGCCACGGCGCGATTGGACGAAGCTTCTGACGTCGGTGGTTTCCATCGTTATGATCGTAAATCCGTCGACGTTTCTCGATTGTGGGAAGATGATTCGTACGGGTCCGAATACGATTCGGAAATATCTGATGATGATAGTAACAAGGATGGAGAAGCATCCATTGATGACGACGAAGAAAGCGCCATGATGTCGTTCATTTCAGAAACCAAGTCCATTGCCATGCAAACCTTACATTCTCTACAAAAGATCAAACCACTGCTTGCAAGCATTAATCCTATGCTGGCATCACGGCATGATCGTTCCGATGAAGAAGAAGATGATAATCGCGACGACGACTTTTTGTTTCAAAACAAGGATATTGGGAGAGCGCCAACCAAACAAGCTTTGGAGCTAGATCCTTCGGTCTGTGAAGACAGTTTATATTTTGGTACGCAAAGTATGTTTGATCCACCCAGCACACCGGGTTTACATCCCAAGTCTACGGGGGGGCATTCCAGGAATGCGGAAAACGCCAATTATGATGAACGTAGTGATGATTCATTTGGATACGCCAATCCGTACGTTCGGAAGACGCAAGTCCAATCCAAAATGAGACAAGATGGCTTACTGCATGAGAACATTGTGAAGAATGGATGGTTTGGCCGCAGTGCGAAGCATCGTTCGGACAAGCTAAGTACTGTCAAATCTATAACTGCATCCATTGGTGGAAAGAGTTCACATTCCAAGAGACATACACCCGTTGAGACATTCGAGGGTCCTCGCATGTTTCAGATTCTGACACCTTCGTCAATCATCAGTACTTTAACCCCGTCTGCTCCGAACAAGCCGTTCTCATTCCTGTATCGTACCAAAGATGATAAGGAAGTCTTTCATGACCTATATTGCGACGATGACAATGATGCCGGTGACGGCGTGTTTGTTGGCAACAAGGATGGAAGTGTCAGTAGCATTGATGATTCTATTGTTGGAATCCAGCCTCCAACGACTCCTCGTCGGGACAGTTCATCTGTGTTTTCCTTGTCACCTGCCGTTGCTTCAATCCGCCCGACCAAGTTGGAACTTTCACCTCTGTTAACACCGGTGCAACAGAAGCGTCGATCATCGAATCGTTCGCGGTCTCGATCCCGGCCAAGATCGTTTGTAGTCTCGGAAGGACCATCCAATCGTTCGCGGTCCCAATCAAGACCAAGATCGTTAGTAGTGTCTGAAACAACTTCACCCAAACATGGTAACAGTGTCGTCAGATCATCTATTCGATCTCGTAAACAGAGATCTGGTTCGATGGATCCACCGAATATTCCATCATCTACTACGGTCCAAGGTTTGGTAGTTGCTCAACAGGAGCGTCCCAAGAAGGAAGTCAAGAGCGTCCGTCGCAAATCCTCACAATGGTCGTCCTCCTCTTATCCTCGAAATGATTGGAACTAAAAGAGATTGATTGAATGAATATAATAGAGTGTTTTCCACTTCATAAATAAAACTCATTACCACGTATGGAAGGTGCTGGAGAGATGTACCAATTTCATACAATAGAGTGTACGAATGCAGTACGAAGTAGAAAAAAAAGGATTATGGAATTACTATCTGTACTCGTTTTAAGTAGGGACAGGGATTCATCATCCTTCATTCCGATCGTCTGTGAGATTCAGGCACAACTATTAGAAGGTGATGTTCCAGAGATAACCATTGCTTCTTTGTGTACAAGAACTGTAGAAGAATACTAGTAAAAGGTTAGTTCTGAAATTACACTCGGTAGGTAGTCTACTACGGTAGTCGTCCGCGCATCATTTCACACGGATGCAAGCCTTCTTCTGATCGTATGGCTAAGAGATTCTGGATGATATTGTCGTAGACAGTTGACGTACAAATCCGTATATCTTTTAGTACTATTCTAGCTAGCTAGCTAGAGACTACCTAGTAGAGTATTAATAACTTCGAAGTAGACTACTACCGTATGATATATCTTCCATCTACAGCGTGAGTAGTTCTGCTGGCGACGAAAATCCCATTACATGGAAGAAATACATGAGCAAGTTTCCACCCTAAAGTTTTCCGGCAGCGATGAGGACTCATCCAACAACAACGATTTGTCACCTATCGATAGTGATGCGGCCATTAACATCGTCATCATTGACGATACTACCAACGGCGAGATGACTTCTATCGAGCTCAAAGACTTCCCATTGACGTGTACTCACAGTCAGGCCTCACCGCCCGCCGCACTATCATCGAGTCGACAGAATTTGAGATTGCCGAGGCGACTGTTTGGGTCAACGGTAGGAGACGTTCATCGAGAAAAGAGATCTTTTGGATTCTACTAAATGTTGTAGTAAAGAATCTTTTGTTTTGGAATTTATCACTTGATGTCTATTGATCCGTGCAGATGTCGGATCATTCGAAGAATAGGAATTGTTGATTGTGGAAACTTCCTCTCGTTTGCTTGCTACCTTAGCTAATACGACTACGACTAGTAGTAAAGGTAGATTCGTTGAAGTGGATCTTTCGTCCGAAACGACGCGTACCATTCTGTACTCGTAGGGGGTACGGTAGTTCAGAATCTTTCTTGTACTACGACTAGCTAGTACGTAGTAGCATCGAATTGACTGTGACTTTCCAGTTACGAATTTTTTCCTGTAAGTAGTAATTTATGTACTTGCGCGTTACACGATTTTTCAACTGAATCTCCGTATAAAGATAGCGTAAAAATCTCCATACAAACAATTTTTTTATTGTTACAGTAAGTACACAGTTCAGAAGCCAACTACTTATCGTCCTACACAAAATATACTTAACAGAAAAGTTTTTCAACGAGCTTTCAGCCAAATCGACTTTTAAAATTTTAATATTATTCATTTCCCAATCTTAACATGTACTGCCAGTACTAATAGGAACTGACAGTGTTTTTTACACCAAATTTCATGTAAAATGCCGTTTATGACCGTGAATTGAAAAATTAAGTTGCGCAGTTCAGAATCTACGACGTACTGTCGTCATTATTACAGTAACATCGATTCTTACCGGTAGTATGATACTGTGACGTCGTAGTACTGCTTGATCCTTGACCGTCGTGTTAACGGCAGTCGTCCCAAAAGACACCGATCAATCTCACAGTCACAAGGGAGTTTGACACGTCTATTGTATTCTCCATGCGATAATTAATAAAATAATAACAATGGATGCCTCAATGACAATGTTGTAATTATTCTGATTGGGCCAAGTCGTAATTTGAAGCAGAAGATGGAGAAAGAGAGAATACTACTATCATACGACTTTCGAAATTAGACTTGGTAGACTACTCTACTAACTACTAGTAACAGTAAATTCCGATTCTCTACTTGCTCTAATAGAGTAGTGCTATGATACTCATACCAGCTACGTCAAGCAAGCGGAGAGATGCAAAAATGGAAGATGACAACATGCACAGCCATGCTAAGATGTGGTGTCATTGATAATTGTTGTTAAATTGCCCCTGTCATTCATAATACCAGAGGATAGGTACTCTCCGCGCTCGCGGAACGACGAGGAATCTTTACGACGACGTGGTGTGTGACGTTTTGATGTTTTGATGATCTCTCCCTCAACAAAAAACTTGAAACTTCCGACGCCGATCAAAGAAAGAAGGAGAAAAGTACAAATGGCAGTCATCACACATCACATTATGTACCACAAAACCCAGGCGATAGAGTGTTTATCAACCTTGTACTGTTTTTTTTTTGTCCACTGCATTGCATTTTACTTCTTTTACCGGCGGAAGTACATTGAACATATCCTATATCATTTCATTATTATCGTAACTGTAAATTAGAAAACCAACCAACCACCATGATGATCGCCGTTCGTCGTTCTTCCATCCTACTCCAAACAAAAATCAAGTCAAAAACGTCTTGCCGTTGTTCGTTTCGGCATTCGACAACTACAGCCACAGCAACAAGAACTTCCAATACTACTAGTAGTAGTAGCAGTACTAGTATTGCATCCATTCGGAAGAACAATCCATTCGCTCGTGTCTTTCGATGGTACAGTGACAAATTGGAGAGTCATCCCATTCTGACGAAGTCGTTGACAGCTGCCATTATTGGTGCTTCCGGTGATGTGTTGTGTCAATATTATATTGACAAACCGGAAAAGGAGGCTCAATGGAAACAACAACAACAACAACAACAACAACAAGGAAAGAAGATTGACAACAACAACAACAACAATGACAGTACGAATGAAGAATGGATGTGGTGGTTGGATCCTCAACGAGCAGGACGATTCTTTCTGTTGGGTGGTGGACTGGTCGGTCCATGGTGTCATGCTTGTAAGTAGAAAAATGAGACAGAACAATCGAAATCGAAAACAACCAATCAACCAACCAATCAACCAACCAACCAACCAACCATGTCATTCGCTCATCCCTGCTCTACCACTGCTTGCTTCTTTTTTGGCATTGTTATAAATAACAAAAGGGTTTGGTTGGTTGGCCACGACGTTTCCCCAATTGACCGTTTCTTCGATTGCCACACGTGTTGCACTGGACCAACTTGCCTTTACGCCCATCATTTTGTCTACCTTTATTTCGTCCCTTTGGACGTTGGAACATGTCATGGAACAGGCCAAACCCAAAGCTAGCAACAACAACATCCAACACAATTATGACAGCAACGTCAATAATGACGATATCAATAATAATCTCGTTGCTTGGAACATTCCCGAACGACTCATAGATACCTTACCATCACTATGGATGACCAATATTGCTGTTTGGACGCCGGTCCAATTATTCAATTTTGGATTTGTTACACAACGCTATCAAGTCCTGTTTGCGAATATGGTATCTTTGGCATGGAATGCGTACATATCCTTTTCGACACGTGGATCAAAGCAAACTACTACATCCGATGGATCGATTGTTGGTGTTGACGCAACTACTACAGCCGATGTACCCGTATCGGCGGCCGGCGCTCCAGTCGTCATTGCACGACGCATGACATCCAAAGCAGCCGCTGCAGCAGCCGCTGCAGCACAAGCAACCTAATAACAGTGCCACAAATCACTACTACAACAATAACAACACGACGAGGACAAAAGCAAAACCATCATTAGAAAGTGCTTGTTTGGGAACATTATTACAGTCCATGTACACAATACCCCCGTGTATTGTGAATATAGGATATTGTTGTTGTTTTGTTGTGTCTTACAGAATCTATGATCACAAGCATGGGACGACATCATATTGTTGATTCGTAACGGAAAAACAATCCACCGCCGTCAGACAGATAGAGACAGACCGTTTACTTCAGAGGAATTTTGTGTCGAGTCTCTACTAGCAATGATTATGAAATGCAAGCAAATCAAGCTCATCTCCAAACAACAACAATTTGTGCAGCCGTATCAAGCAAGAAAAGAGATAGACGAGGTTACAAGAGCAGGACGGCAGTCTCTCTAGAAAGTACATCCAAAAATTAGCCAGCAGCAGCGCACTCTATCATCAAACAACTTCCATTCAACCTTCTTGAGATAGATCTTGTTAAAAGTTGTGTAGCGAAACCTTCCGGCACTGTGATGATAATAAATGATAACGCAAAAGTACCGTACTTACAGGTATACCGATACTAAAACGTACTCTTGGGTTCATGAAGTACCACCTACGTCGTAGTACGTAAAATACGGTAGTAATGCGTTGCTGTAGTAGCGGATTCTGAAAAAAAAATCTGCACAGTCACATCTATGAAATATTGTTGGGATGACTACGGTACTTCTGGAACAACTGCGGTGTATCATAGGGAGTACCGGTACAGGTATAAAACGGTACGTCCCCTCTACCGGTAGTACGGTAGTAGAAAAATCCGATTGATGACGAGTGTGTGGTTGAGCTATGACAAGCCAAGGCGTGCAGGCAATAGAAGTGCACCCTATTGTTGTTGCCTGCATGCTCGAGTTTGTCCGCCGTTGGACTAGTGTTTGAGATCGGGATTCGAGCGGTAGACGGACGGAGGACAGACACAAGACCAGAGTTGCAGGCATCACACACACAGTACCCAAGCACACAATTCCTGCAACACTGCAATCCCCATCGCTACAACGTAGCAATGGAGATTCCAAGTTTTTCAAAGCAGGATACGGTCACAATGAGTCGGTCTGCTTCGGCAGCGACTCTTGTTATTAGTCGGTCTGCTTCGGCAGCGACTCTTGTTATTGGTCGGTCTGCTTCGGCAGCGACTCTTGTTATTAGTCGGTCTGCTTCGGCAGCGACTCTTGTTATTGGTCGGTCTGCTTCGGCAGCGACTCTTGTTATTAGTCGGTCTGCTTCGGCAGCGACTCTTGTTATTGGTCGGTCTGCTTCGGCAGCGGCTCAGTCGGTCTGCTTCGGCAGCGACTCTTGTTATTAGTCGGTCTGCTTCGGCAGCGACTCTTGTTATTAGTCGGTCTGCTTCGGCAGCGACTCTTGTTATTAGTCGGTCTGCTTCGGCAGCGACTCTTGTTATTAGTCGGTCTGCTTCGGCAGCGACTCTTGTTATTGGTCGGTCTGCTTCGGCAGCGACTCTTGTTATTAGTCGGTCTGCTTCGGCAGCGACTCTTGTTATTGGTCGGTCTGCTTCGGCAGCGGCTCAGTCGGTCTGCTTCGGCAGCGACTCTTGTTATTAGTCGGTCTGCTTCGGCAGCGACTCTTGTTATTGGTCGGTCTGCTTCGGCAGCGGCTCAGTCGGTCTGCTTCGGCAGCGACTCTTGTTATTAGTCGGTCTGCTTCGGCAGCGACTCTTGTTATTGGTCGGTCTGCTTCGGCAGCGGCTCAGTCGGTCTGCTTCGGCAGCGACTCTTGTTATTAGTCGGTCTGCTTCGGCAGCGACTCTTGTTATTAGTCGGTCTGCTTCGGTAGCGACTCTTGTTATTAGTCGGTCTGCTTCGGCAGCGACTCTTGTTATTGGTCGGTCTGCTTCGGCAGCGGCTCAGTCGGTCTGCTTCGGCAGCGACTCTTGTTATTAGTCGGTCTGCTTCGGCAGCGACTCTTGTTATTGGCCAATCTGCTTCGGCAGCGGCTCTTGCTCTCGATCGGTCTACTTTGGCAGCGGTTCTCGTTATTGGTCGTTTTTGCCTCGGCAGCACAACCGGCCGCTATGCCCATGGTCTGCAGATACTCCCAGTCCAACCTTCACCCTATCCAGTCACCAGTCCCACGGGACCGCCCTTTGGTCTCACACTCGCCACGCGACCAGTTCCCCTCTCTTTCCCCGACCGTTGACCTCTACACGGTCGGATAACCGAGCGTGCCTTACCTGAAATATTTCCCGCCCGAGCGCCCGCGGGAGGGCACATTCCCTCTCCCTTTGACACGCTCCTCCCTCACATGTGGATGTATCCTTGGCCGTCTGGAGCAATCCCATCTGCCAACAGTCATCCCATACTATTAGGAGCCCGATCCAACGTCTATCCAATCCCCGGATTCCCGATGCCAATGCTGTCCCGTGAACTTGGCATATCCTTCGGGTGTTGCATGCCCGATTTCCTTTGTTGTCCCGACCTTACTTAATTCCTCCCGAGTATATTTCTCCCTCGCCACTGCTCCCACAGTTTGGACCACCGAGCATTTCTCTGCACCACCACTTACATCCGCTCCCTTCAGTCTACGCTTCTTTACCGTACCATGGCACCTTTGAACGTCCAACCCGTTGCCCTCGCAACTTTCCTTGCCACCCAGCGCGGCCTCTCGACGTTTTCCGACCTCGATGCTCGCGACCATTCTATTGAAAAACAATGTGTATCATACTACCGTTCTGTCGGCTCCGAGGCCCAAAGTGCGTACATGCACCAGCTCCTCCACCACCGAACCTTACGCTTCGTCTACCTCGCTGGACGGCGCATCGCTTCGGTCCACTCGATCGTCCTCCATCAACGCAACGGTACCCCCCGTTACCTCGCGATCGCTTCTGACACCATCGGCCACCAACCCCTCGTGTCCTCTGATAACCTCAGCCTTTTCCACGTCAAACGCACTACGAAGAATACCCATCTTTTCATCCGTGGTTCCCAACGTTCTGTCGACGATGTTGTGGTAGCTGCGTCCAACTTCCTCTTGTTTATCGAGTTCCTTTCGCCGAATGGACGCTTTTCTACCCTTTTCGAATGCATCCAAGCGTTCATCCACTCGCTCACCACGTTCAAGGGCAAGTACTGGGCCAGCATTACGATCCGCAAACTCCCACACCTCCCGCATTCACTCTTGAACGAATTGCAGGACATTATCAATATTTTCGTGACGATCTCCAAGGACCCCGACACAGTCCTCAGCCTTGCTCCAAACACTGACACCGACCCATCATTTTTGGCCCCTACCTTTCAGAAAGCGAGAGCATCGGCCAGTGATATCGTCCGCCATCTTGAACAGACTATGCACACCAGTGCTGCCGCCCGTTTCGGCACGCCCAATGATTCCTATTTCTGGTTCCGCGACCCCGAACCCAAACGACCATCTGCCCTGCCGGAGGAGCGCCCCGGTTCCTCCAAAAAACCACGACATTCCGATGATTCTAAGCCCTCTGGTTTCCTCGTTTGCCACAGCAAGACTATCCCCCGCTGTGATGTTCTTTTTCCGGTCCGTACTGGTACGGCTTTCCTCTGTTTCGGATGGTGTTTCGTAGGCCACACCTGTAAGAACCGCCCGTGCACGTTCGCACACATCAATTCTATGCGAGCCATTGTGGATAAAGATATCCGACAACGCCTCATCCAGTGGGTTCGCGACTCACCTTCCATCTCCTTTGCCCCTGGACATGGCCCACCTCCAGAAGGTACGGCGAAACGATGACCATCTACATCCTTTCGTTTGATCTAAATTATAATTCGTTACCCTTGTGCCACATTAATAAGTACCTTTGCTCACACTAGCCCAGTACCCATACCGTCACATCCCCTTACGTCACAGGATTTGACGGCCATCGCTGTTTCCCAAGTACTGTCGCAACCCACTCCTCCTATTATCCCGCACCAAAGCTCCTCTTCCCCATCGGACACAATTTCTTTCCCTGTACATTCGCCGTTCCTACCACAACCGCAGGACCCTCATCTCCTTCCGCATGGCCCAATGGAATTGCAGCCTACCGAGCGCGATCGCCTCGTTATGTCCCTGGACCCAGCCGTTCAGGACGCTATCAATTGCACATATGGTAAGCCGACTCTGTCGATCTCGTTTTGTTCCGAGTACGTATTCCGCCACGTTATCCCGCACCTTTTCGCATCGGCGTTTCTTGACACCACATCAACAACTGCCCTCCGTGACGCCTGTCCACTCTACCGCCTCTACGAAGAACTAGTCCAGGAATTTAGCCCCTTTGACACTTCCCTGGCGCGTGGGTACCGCCCGTATGTCGGTTTCCGCGACGAAACAGAGATTAACCAATCGCGCGTACGGCACGTCTCTGCGGCCCTCATACAATGTGGTATGAATATTTCCCGTCTTGTCCGCTGGATTGGAGGACCCCACCTTGCCACCCACCGGGACGTTCCCCGGATCCTCTCTACCCTCCAACGTAACGTTGATCCGGACACACTCAACGACTTGGAACGTGTGTTTACCGTCGGCTCACCACGTATCTGCCAGGCATCCTCTACTGAAGCCAATTTCCTTTCATTTTTCCGATACGGCAACCATGCTTCTGCCAGAAACAACCCCGACAAACTCATGCAAGTATTTGTGAAAGATGCAAAACGTGGCTTTACTTTGGTCGTTGACGACCGCCTCCTTCCCTTTATTCGGGATACCCACCTCACGCCAATCGGTATTGTCGACCTCGAAAACCCTTGGAAGAACGACCGCCCGGTATTCGATTCCACTTTCCGGCCGGAACCTTGGTGCTTTGCTATTAACGATTGGACCGACAAGCATAATGAACCGAGTACCGCCGCGCTATCCACTCTCCCGCTCTCTCTAATCGACTACATGATTTCCAACGACAGCTTCCGCGTTCTTTGGCCGACCGGTTTGACCAACTCCAGTGTCGGACTATCGCAGAATTTGTCTGGCGTAGCAGGCGCCGCGTCCAACTAAATCGAGTATGTGCCGACGCTTTACGTGTGATCCACGATTACCTACATGCTGAGCACCCTTGGGAACAACCGATTGGCCATATCGTCCCCCGCGATCCCGCCTTTCGGGCTACTACCGACGCATCTGAGCAAGCTATCGGTGTCGCCATCCCATCCCTTGCTTTATGGTGTTTCCTTCCACTTGGAGCAACTACTCGAGCATTGACCCAACTGCCACAAGGACACCCTGACAAACTCCACATCAACACCCTTGAGTTTATCGGTATCCTCCTAGGCTTCGCCATGACAGAAACCTTCATATCCACATCTCTATCGCAATACCCCCCGTCCCCTATTTTATTCTTAGAGTGCGATAACACCGCTGCTGTCAGTTGGTCCCGGAAAAGATCTACTGGTTCCCCCTCCGGACGCCGGCTCCTCCAGTTGTTTGCAGAATACCAACTATTGTCACCCCTCGGGCTCGTCGTCGAGCATATTGCCGGCGCCGATAACACACTAGCAGATCTTATTTCGCGCCCGTGTGCCCTCTATTCACCCCCACTCACATCTGCAACCGATCGCCCTTTTCTCACACACCTACACCAGGTATCCCTTCGGCGAAGCGAGCTCGCATCCTGGAATCTCTTCCTCCCGAGTCAAGAGCTGCTATTGCTCCTACGCTCGATGCTGTGTTCCGCTGCGAACTGGGCGCGACCCACAAAACCAAAGTCGTGCGGCACGTTCGAAGCATGCGCATCCATTTTATATGGTACCTCGACGAACATAAGCTCATTGAACGAGTGTTTCCTGTAGTCGATTTACCTTTGGTTACCCTGAACTATGTGTTTGCCTGTTATGCAGCTCACCTCGGATCCGGCCACACTCTCAGCCGCCGCAACATTCGCAGCGATACGATCCGGAATTATTTATATGCTGCCGCCACTCTTGTCCAAATGTTCCACCCGGAGGGCCTTGATCCCCGCAAAGAAAAGGGTTTACATGCAATCTGCCCATCGATCGACAAAGTCTTGAAAGAACTTAGGCGATGGGAAAACATCCCTGACCGTCGCGAACCATATACTGTTGCCATGCAGCTCCTCTTTTGTTCCAAAGCTACCTCCTCCGACCCTAACTCTAAAGTTTCTGCCCTGTGTGATTGGTTCTCTGTCATGCTACAAGCTGGTGGACGACGCTGTGAATGGGCCCAGCCATCTCATATTTCTGATTTTCAACGCACACCAGAACAGAATGTACGCGGTGATCCTGCCGCCTTCTGCATTGACGACATAACCTTCTTCCGACCTGGTAAACGCAGCCTTCGCTTAGACGATGCCCTTGCTGACCCAAATTTACCTGCCATGGTTGCAGTGTGTTTCCGTGTTCAGAAAAACGGTGCCCACGGCGAAACCAAACTTTTCACCCAGAATACCCACGACCCATCTCTATGTGTGGTCCGCCGCTGGTTGTCTATTGTCCAACGTTTTGTCCGCCTCGCCGGCCGTGCTAGGCACGTCCCTCTAGCCATTTACCTCGATGCTCCATCGTCCTGCGTCCGCTACATCACAGCAACTGATGTTGAACGCCAGATGCGCTCACTTGCTGCAGAAATTTATGATTTAGATCCCGTTCGCGATGCGAAGGACCTCGCCCGTTTTTCTGCCCACTCCCTTCGTGTGGGCGCATGTTGCGTCCTACAAGCCCTTGGCTTCGAAGAACATGAAATTGAGAGACTCCTTCGCTGGAAATCTAAGACCTGGCGACTTTATACTCGCAACCTATGTGTTATTTCCCAGAAACACAACAAAGCCATCTTCGACGCATCTACGATGCCCCAGTTCTAACTCTCTACTACATCCATCTACCGCATGTTTGTCTGCGTATACTACGTTTATATATACGTATTTATATATACGCATATACATATATATATATATATTTCCTTTTTTTTTTTTTTTTTTTTCCGGTTTCTCTGCGCCTCCCAGTGACATGGCGCCTTCGGACTCGCCGCTCTGCGACTCGTTGTGAGGCGCATCTTGTGGCTGGCCTTGTGCTCATGTGTGAACTGTAGCTCTGGCGACACATGTTACTTCGCCATAGCTACATTTCGTTCCCCTTTCTCTAGATGCTACGTTTACGCCACTACACTTGTAGCGATGTACCACATGTAGTGACACACGTACGTATCTAGAGTAGAGCACATGACGTCACTGGGGATTGCAGAGAAGCTGAGGCGGCGTCAGGGAATATACACAGTATATTCGCTATGACAAGCCAAGGCGTGCAGGCAATAGAAGTGCACCCTATTGTTGTTGCCTGCATGCTCGAGTTTGTCCGCCGTTGGACTAGTGTTTGAGATCGGGATTCGAGCGGTAGACGGACGGAGGACAGACACAAGACCAGAGTTGCAGGCATCACACACACAGCACCCAAGCACACAATTCCTGCAACACTGCAATCCCCATCGCTACAACGTAGCAATGGAGATTCCAAGTTTTTCAAAAAAGCTGGCCTTGTGCTCATGTGTGAACTGTAGCTCTGGCGACACATGTTACTTCGCCATAGCTACATTTCGTTCCCCTTTCTCTAGATGCTACGTTTACGCCACTACACTTGTAGCGATGTACCACATGTAGTGACACACGTACGTATCTAGAGTAGAGCACATGACGTCACTGGGGATTGCAGAGAAGCTGAGGCGGCGTCAGGGAATATACACAGTATATTCTGTTGTTGATATTACCGTACACCCGCAACCACCTATTTCTGTGGTGTTGTGATTTTTCATAATGACCGATGATTGACGATGGATGACCTGGACCTCATAGGTCAATACCATCTGCTAAACAGTTCTCCGCAATCTGAGAATAGAGAACAGGCCGTTGTATTGTGTATGATGTGGAAAGGCAGTGTTGTTGAGTTGGCTGATGTCAGTAGCCTATCGCAGTGATTCCTATCACGGGGTATGGCTTGTGAACGACGGAGTTGCACTTTAGAGAAGAATCGCGAAAAGAGACATTTTTACGAGTTCTTCCCTTACGACAAGTGCTGTTTCATTGGCCAAACGATTTATCAAACAAATGGGAACTTCATTTTTGGTGGCGCAGATAGAGTACGTCAGTCGCCATTCATATAATATGATTGGCAGTGGGGTAAAGAAATCGTGTCTCTCGTGTCCCTCGTAGCCGCACGTTTCCCTTTCGGAAAGGAATTTATTGCTTGCGATTTCCTTCTTGCATCAATTTGGGAAGGAACTCCGATTTCTGAAAGAGAGGTTTCCTACTACTAGAGTAGTGAGGCGATCAACTTTTGCCAGACACAAACAAAAGAAACACCACCATCTACTTATATTAGTAATACAGTGTTTCATGCAAAAGCAAAAAGCATGGTTAGATCATCCACTCACTCTTTTATCTAGCAATAATATAAACAATACCCCTCTATGAATCGTGAGTCGGAAATGGAAGTAGCTCTAATGGCGCAGCGACAACGATCTGGTATGCATCAACTGGATGTTGCTGCTACTGCCATAGAATCCTCCTTTCTCGTTTCCGACGACGAAGGTGATGATGACGACGACGATGACGGCTATTTTGTGAAGTTGAGAAACGAAGTCGGTAAGGATGACTACTCCCCTATCCCAGTCCGATCGATAACGGCTACACAAGATGTGTTGTACAACGACAACAACCAAACGGCACCATCAGAATCTCGCCTCGAATCCAGTTCGGATAATAGGGTTGGGGTTCTTTTACCGGCACGGGGGACAGACTTGTGGAAGGCACGAGCACCACACGCTTCCGAATTTGGGGGAAGATTCTCCCTCCAACCTCGAAACAACACGATTCGACACGCGACAGGCCATAGATTCGCACTCCAAGACGCACATCAAAAGAAGGCTCAAGACGAACAAGATGCGGCCTTTCTTTCGAATCTCCAAACCAGCGAATCCCTCAAGTCTTGGCGGACTCATGGACATGAAAGTGCCTCGGACCATCATCATGTTTCGAGTAAACAAAGAAACGATGGTCACTCCTTTCCTTCTCCTCAAACAGACAAGTCTCATAATTCCCTTCCTGCAACTGCAGCAACTGCAACACAAGCTCTGGAAGCCTTATCTTCTTGCAGACGAGTAACTTTCTCACAGCCCGCTGCTCAAACAGCCATGGAATCATCTTCGTCCTCCTTCTCTTCAAGACCTCTCTCCAGACGGCCCTTGGCACGATCGCAGTCCATTGCGATTCAAAAGCGCGGCCGCCATGCTCTGTCGTTGTCTACTTCGGATCAAGAAGAACCGTCCTTCCTCCAAGATTCATACAACGAACGATTGTACGATAGTGCCACCTGGCGCATGTACCATCGCATCATTGACCATAGACGGACTCAATTGCAACATCGGCAGCAAGAGGATCATATGGTCGTTGAAGACAGAGGTGCTACAACAACTGCTAATGAATTCAGCACTCAATCGAATGTCCATCGTCATGGCCATTTTCATAAACCTTCGCAAACTAACGGGGGCATGATGTTGTTTTCCTCGCACTGCCATCAATATCAGCATGATTCCTTTTACAATCCAAGAAATGGGTCTTCCAGCGCGTCGTCCATTACCAGCACTCAAACCGAAGAGGACGAGATTTTTGAAATGGAACTCTAAACAGAGCGCAACGCCACTGTCATGAACGTCCTCTCCACTCACGCACGAGTCAGTACGTTTCGCCTCCGCACTGCTACTTCCACCCATAATTCTTGCATCTACTCTTTTTTTCTTTTTTGTAAGCGGTGCGCCTTCTCCATGACTCACTTTGGAGATGCAGTTGTTATCACAAGCCCTGTACACCGCTCGACTCTACTGTCGTTCATGCTGCAGCTACATATTCTATCGATACAGAAGATATTCTCTCCGAAAATACACAAGACCAACCACTTTACTCTACTACTACATTCTCATATAAAATATTCTCAAATAAATAGAAAAACCAAATATAATACAACCAAAAAGCAAAGAACAAAACCTCGCTAGCAACATCACATAGACTCCTACTGTAGTAGTACGGGTACTTTCGTAGTAACAGGTACTCTTTAGATTTCTTTCTTTTTTTGGGGGAGGGGGCTTTATCATCATTATCATCTTCAATGTGTCAAGGGACCTCCTGTGCGTTAAATCTCTCTCAACGAATCAATTATTTTAACGGGAATTCTTTCGAAAAAAAATCAAAAGAAGAATCGAAATAGACAATCGAAATGAAGAATAGAACTGTATCTCATACATCGAATATGGTTCTGTGCTGATTCACTGTCGAAAATTCTCAACCAACAAAAAAATATCAACCGGTCGATCGTAGATCGTATGCCTTTCTCGACTTCATGTGCTACGTAATAGAGGGTATCAAGAACAACGTTTGCAAAAAAATATTGTTTTTGGTGCAACACCATAAACCCGTACTCCGTAGTACGTACCCTAACCCAAAAATAGAATATAGGTTCCATCAGAGACGTTCCAGATTAGAAGTTTCTTGCTATTCTCAAATGGCGTCGACCGCTTCCATGACTGGCTGTCGCAGTCGCACGTTTGGCTTTCGAAACTCTTCAGTGTTCAGTGTTTACACTCCTCCGCAGTCCGAGTACGTATTATTGATGATAGTTTTTGTTCTATTGTTTGGAGAGGACTCAACTTTCTTCTTGCAAAGATACTTGACGACAGTAGCTTGGTAACCTTTATTTTTAAACCCGAACGAAACCCGGTTCTCATATGCACCGTCATTGCACGCACACAAAAACAAGAATGGCATTACCCACAGTCCAGCATCACCCTCCTTCACTCTTTAAACTAGACTGACCTAACTGTAAATTACCTTATCATGAATCGTGGGACCGAAGAAGAAGAACTTCTAACGGCGCAGCAAAAACAAGCTAGTTGGCACCGAAAGAATCCTGCTGCCTTTTTTCCCGTTTACGATGATGAAGGTAAAGATGACAGGGACTATCTCGTTACGATTGAAAGGGTCCTCCCCCAATCGGCACGGGTCGCGTCCGTGCTGCGCGACAGGCCATTCGAAGTCCGAGCTGAAGACAGATCCGATGATAAGGTTGGGGTTCATTCGAAAGCGAAAGTAGGAGAAAGGAACTCCCCAGGCTTTCGATTCGCATGGATCGAGACAGAACATCGGGACACGGCCCAACAGGCCTTTTCTTCGAATCTCCAAACCAATGAATCTATTCACAGTCAGCAGACTCACAGTCAGATTTGGCCAATTCTTGGACAGGAAGGTATCTCCAATAATATTCATTATCATCACTCTTTTCGGAAGACACAAGTAAATGATTGCCATTGGCCTCATGATCCTCCTACTACAAAGGAAGCTCACAACGCTATTCCTTCAACCATTTTATCACGAGAATCTTTGACCTCCTCACAGTCCGCGGCACAACCCGCCATGGAATCCTCGTTTTGCTGGAGACCATTGTACCGACGGCCAAAGACCCGCTCGCAGTCCATTACCATCAAAAAGCGCAGCCATCACTCCTCGTCTTGGAACACTCCCACAGCAGAGGATAGTTCTTCCGTTCCCCATGATTCGTACAATGAACGACTATACGACAGCGCCACATGGCGCATGTACCATCGCATCGTCGATCACCGCCGAAGCCAGCTGCAACGTCGTCAACAAGAAGATGTGTTGGGGGGAGTTTCCGTTGATCCATCCAGCCCAAGACCGAACGTACGTCGTCGCCATGACCCTGCGGAAACCATTGACATGATGGTGATATCATCCCTTCATAAACATCCGTTTAATTCCTGCAACGGTCCAAGTATTGGATCCTCGAGCACTTCTTCTCTCAGCAGTTCTAGCAGACATTCCGATCAAGACGAGATTTTTGAAATGGAACTCTGATGATGAAGCTTTATAGTGCGGAAAGAAGGCCCATCCTTTTTGTCCGACGCTTCTCTACCAATACGAGGAGAACCTATTCTTCAACCACTTCCAAAGCAAAATTTTTCCTATTCCATGCACTGGTTTCTTCATCTCTCCATGGTTGTAAACTTGCACAGTTTTTCTAGCTGGAAACGATGCGCCTCCCCTTCTAACTTGATGGTGGAAAGCGCTTTTCGTTACGATGCACTCCACATTTTACCACTATATTTTTATTTACATTGAAACTCTTCCCACAGCTGACATCGTCTCTTCTAAAAAATCAAAAACGTTTCAAACAATTCGGGTAAACGAAGAAGCGAAAACAACATACTGAAGAGGATTTCCATCACATCCACCAGAGTCTCGATTCGCACTCAGCAATCGTCACAAGAACGTAAAATGAAAGTCAGTTGCGAGGACAACAGGAATGGCGGCAGCAGTTTGTGCTACTGTTGCACTGGTAGGTTGTCTGTGGATTCTGAGTCTCACAGACTCTGACAATCCTACCTGTCCCTACAGCAAAAACGTATTATAAATCCGTACAGTTAGTAACTTGTCTCCATACTTTGAACATTTAATTTGGGCTCCATTTATCATCACCTTTAAAAATTTGTGTGGTCTCCAAATTCATTGATATTTCTACTTTTTGCCAAATTCAATAGTTCATGGACTGGGTCAATTCATTCGTTAACTAACTGTAAACTAAACTCGATCGAATCAAACAATTGGATGGATGGTCTTGAGTCACTTCATGTCATGCTCACAGCACCTTGCCTCTAGCTAGTACCAGGGACTGGAGCAAAACCACTGCACCTATCGCAACTTCCATCAAATTTGGATGCAATCAAGGGATTCAAAGAGTTGTTGCATCCCTTATGAGACAGGTCCTTGGCATGACTGACCGGAGGAACAAGGAGGCATTTTTGGCCCAGTCTCACGTTGTTCATCTGCGCACACTTGGCATCATTCAATGGGACATCGGTAGAGATACCATTCATTGAGTTGCTGGAAATAGAAGTGACAACGTTTGCACAACAGTTGAGATCGGTCCCACATTTCCCAAAAAAAAAAGACACAGGGGAGTTGGCATGCGAACAAACATAGGAATTGGGGGCGAGGGTTGGGGAGTTGGTTGGGCTTGGAGTTGGGGCGTTGGTGGGGTAGCCTTTGGGTTGCGAGTGGGACTTGGAGTTGGAGCATTGGTAGGGGAAGCCGTTGGACTTGGAGTGGGAGAAAGTGTTGGAAGTGCAACGAAGCTTGTGCATCTGTCACAACGTCCATTAAATTTGGACGCAGTCAAAGGATCCAAAGAGTTGTAGCGTTGTAGCTCACCTTGTGGGAGAGATCACTGGGTTGAGTCACTGCGGCAGTGGCAGTGCACTTTTGATTAACGGTAAGTTTCACGTTCTGCATGGTAGTAAATTGATCATCATTCGATCGGACAAGAGTGACACCAGCTTGCATCGATTTTCCGCAAAAATAGAAGTGATCTTGCTGGCACAATAGTAGATATCAAGTCCGCACTTCCAATTGAATAGTTCAGATTAAAACCAAAAAGCGGAAAAGGGAAATACGTCCAGAGTCAGCTCGGAACGAAGTTTTTGCGAATCATTCCACACACGCACACGGAAAGGAGGAGAGTGTCGTTGTACTAACTGTAACTTACAGCACACTCTCCCGCAAGAGATCGGGAGTTGAACACGACAAAATCTTTGATCCTCAAGACATGCGATCGACAAACGAAACTTCCGGCGGCAGTCGATACGATACGGATGAATGCCAAAAAGACGCAAGCAGCAGAGGGCCTGGAATATAGATCATTGGTTGGAAGAATTAATTGTTGGAAAGAGCATCTCCATGTGACAAACGATCGTAACGATATAGAATGCAAAAGCAACACTCTTTTTGTTTGATCAGTACTTCAACAAAGTTTTTACTTTTTTTGTTTGTTTGTTTGTTTGTTTGTTTGTTTTGGGTGTTTGATTCACGGTCAATCTAAGTAACAAGTACGTACCTACTGCCGGTAGGTATGATACTCCAGTCATAGTCCCTGTGTCCACGTCACACTGCACTACGTAGAAGTCGTAAAAATTCGAATTCGCATCTTCGGTATCACAGAAAACAGAATTCTTTTGTTCGAGTTGTACTACGTATTAGTTCAAAAGAGGAGTTTAAAGCCTGGGAAGAGGATGGGTAATATGATCATTGAAAAGTAAAAAATCTTCCTCCGTTAAACAACACTCGTAACACCTCTATTTCGAAATTGGTTCTTTCTGGTCGAGAAGTTGGACAAAAAGAACTCGTGGGTTGGCTGTGTGATGAGTCTGTGGTTGTTGTGTGGTCTACACCCAATACACCCAACAGCACTCGACAGCACGACTACCTACCGTATCATGGTGATGATTAATGGATGTTTCCAAGTGTGTGTTGGGGCCAACGCTGTACTATGATACAAAAAGTTGACTATTCAAGTTCTTTTTGCTTCTGTTCGACGGCTTCCTCCTACTAGGTTCAAGGTAGAAAGCTAGTAGTGGAGCTATGTCCAAGATATTAGGTATTCATATTCCATACAACAACAAACATCCCAACTTTGTTCTCACAGTCAATCACCGACCTCTTTATTTGCATCGATCCAAATAGCTATCCATCCATCCCTCTTTTCCATACCTACACTATAGAACGACACCAAATAGAAGACCCGTGCTGGCCTCACACTTTCCATCCGAGATATCATTATTTGTGTTTTTCCTTTTCTGCTTTCATTTTGCTTCCAAGATGGTGGTGGTTCGGCAGTTATACCCACCAAAATCATCTCGTTTCACAGTACGGTCTTGTTTGTTACAGTTTGTACATCCACTGATAGTCTGCTGCTGCTTGTTGGCAATCAATGCAACAACTTCTTGTCGAGGAGTGACGACAGCCTTTCAACAACGACATCATCATCATCATGGATCTTTCATCCTCCGAAACAACAAGAACAAAAACAACTTCAACAAACGATCATCCATTAGTATTTCTTCTTCTTCTTTTCAGTCTTCCTCTTTCATTATCAGTCCCTTTTCAACTTCTTCAGCTTCTTCCCATGTTCCTCCTTTCACAACATCTCTTTCCATGAGTGATCGTACTGTCCCTGCCAAAAGCGATCATGATGATATCGCATCCAAATCCTCACCATTTTCCACCGTATCATCGGCCTCGTCGTCGTCCTCATCATCATCATCATCATCTATGGAGTATTTCACCTCACAAGTCGGCGGGTCGGTCTCCTCCTTGTCGCCGTCGTCCTCCAGTGAACCACTACCAGAACAACAACAACAACAACAAGAGCGGCAACGCCGCCGTATCGTCAATGGGACGGTGTTGAGTAGTCTCGTTCTTGTGACACTCTATTTATTGACACATTCGCAACTGGAAGCGTTGGTTGCCCTGTGGGAGTACGATTTGGGAGACATCCCTGCTGCCGACGGCAGCGAGTCGGTGACCAAGACGTCCGTGGCGACACAGGTTCTGGTACGGTTACCTCTCGACGCCTTGCACAGTTACGAACAGCTCGTACCGCGAAATCCCGTCTTTTACAAGGCTTGTACGTCGGGTGTCGCGTACGGACTCGGAGACTTTACCTCACAAGTCGTACAGGGTAAACCGTTGGAAGATATCGATCTGCCCCGGAGTGCCCGAAGTGGTGCGGCTGGATTCATCGGTCATGGTCCGCTCTGTCATTATTGGCTTATCTTTATGGAAACCTATCTCGATTTTGGAGGCGCTTGGTGGGCCACTGGAATCAAGGTAACAACAATCAAACGAGAAAAAAATACATTCTTTCCTCCTTTTCTTTTTTGTTGCTTTTGTTTTTTGGGTATGTTTGTACACTGACACCCCCCCCCCCCCCCGTTCTGTGGTTGCAACAGGTCACGGCCGATCTGACGGTATGGTCCATCTTTTTGTGTGCGTCCTATTCGTTTTTGATTGGTATGTTCGAACTACGTGATCCACGGGATGTATGGAAGGATGTACAAGCCACTACCTGGCCGGCATTACGATCGGCATGGAGATTTTGGCCGTTCGTACATACCATTAGTTTTTCTCATGCGGTACCCATGGATTTGAAACTCTTATGGGTCGATACAATGGAAATTGTTTGGGTGACGATTTTGAGCAAGGTCGCCAACGAAGACAAGAATCTTGCACGGGCTCAACAGGAAGAAGAGGCGGCAGAAGTTGCTTGTGCGACGACACTTCAGGATCAGTTTGTGGTGGTGACATCATCGTCCATGAAGAAGCAGAATGACAATGATGATGGGGAAAGAGTGCTGGAGGCACTGACCAATCCCAACAATGACAGCAGTGAAACAGATGACGTTTCCATGAGGGTATTAGCCGCTTGTTGGCCACTCGTTGCCATGTGGCCGGTATTGTATGCCGGATACCAAATCGAAAAGATTCTAGGTTTGGAGGTATGAATAATGGAATGGAATGGAAACAACCACCATCAACGGTGCTGGTATTCTTCTTGCAGGATGGATGGTTCGGTCGTTCTGTCTCTTTGTTTTAGAATTGTACAACTGTAAAATATATTGCTTGATACTACTCTAGCTAGAGTAGGTAGTCTTCCACATGCCAGCATTCACTACGTAGTATTATACTACGTAACTTTTAGGTCTTGTCCAAACAACAACAAAAACACGAAAAAAATAAATAAATAGAGGGCCCATAACCCACAAACTCTATTTTTTTGGCCTGCGAAGAGACAGATCTTCGCACTCAAAAAAATAGGCTGCGAAGATGAAAAAAATAGAGGAAAAAAAATACCCCCCCCTCTACTAGTACTAACAGCAGTAAAGTCATAGTAAGAAAGCATCAATCCACCAACGTTTCCAACATGTCGTCGTCGTCGGCATCATCACGAGAATCAACCCCTCCTCCACACAACTTGCTACCCGCCCCAACCATTGATGACGGCTCTGGGCCAGTCTCTGCGGAGCGTTTTTTGGCAATTCACTCGAACAAGTTGTCGGTTCTTTTTGCGATCTGTATCGGACTGGAAGAAACAATCGAGGACAAGACCGTCCCATTGATGGATCTGAATGAAGTTTCCTTCAAATTAATAAAGAAGAAGAAAGATATCAAGCCATCGCTTGAAATCCTCAGGGAGGAAGTAAAGAGGAGAAGCGAAAGCAACAAACAGGACGGCAACAAACCCAAACCAAACGGGTGGAGCGCAAAGAAGTGTACCGACTGGGGCAAATCCCATCACTGGAGAGGCAGATGTCGCCTTTCTCTTCAAGAGGGCAAAAGAAATCAAAAAGGTCGTCGTCCATGCCACACAGAAGTCATCCTCCGATACGGCGGAACAAGGTAATAAATGGTATGGGCACCTACCGTATCTACGATTGATTCACTGCCTTCTGGAGGATGCGGACAGGGGGACGGAGGTCGGATCGATGAAGACGATGTGATATGGCTTCCTTTATGCAAAGTTTTAAAGAAATTATTGCCGAAACGTCGAAGGAATCAACATTGGCTGCTGATCGCCGACATGCCGAGGACAAAAAGGCAGCAAAAAACCGAATTTTGCTCCAAGATTCCTTGGAGTAAAAGAGATACCTGAAAAGGCGTATTGATACCTTAGTCGATAAAGCGAGGCAAATCCGGTCCAAGATTTTCGAATTTGAAGAAACGAACGAAACAAGGAAACAAGCTTTTTTTGAAAATGAATTGAAGGACCTCGAGGATGAAATTGCTAGATGTACAGAAGAACACGGTCCGTCTCAGGATGCCATCTACAGCACCAACACAACGATTAAACCCAGCTTTGGATCGATTTGAAAACTCCATTGCGAGTTGCCGTTGATCATCATGATTCTCCGGAAAGACAAGCCTCAGATCTGTAGTTCGATGAATTGCGTCGACCACCATCCAAACCGAACTAAATGCATCGGTCCTGCTCCAGACGCCATATAGCGGTGCCATATCGTAGATACTCCCACAAACGGGAATACAAAAAGCTCATCGCTGTAGTAGCAGCAGCAATCATGAGATTGGAATCCATCTTGCTAACTACTGAAGCAAACAACAATAAAGATTGATGCTATCTGATCATGATCATATAGCGGTGCCATATCGTAGATACTCCCACAAACGGGAATACAAAAAGCTCATCGCTGTAGTAGCAGCAGCAATCATGAGATTGGAATCCATCTTGCTAACTACTGAAGCAAACAAAAAAGATTGATGCTATCTGATCATGATCATATAGCGGTGCCATATCGTAGATACTCCCACAAACGGGAATACAAAAAGCTCATCGCTGTAGTAGCAGCAGCAATCATGAGATTGGAATCCATCTTGCTAACTACTGAAGCAAACAACAACAAAGATTGATGCTATCTGATCATGATATACTACTAGCATATTGATGATACTTTTCACGTAGACCTCTGTAGATTTCGTACACTTGGGGTTTGTGGACGCCACATGTCCGTTTTTTTGGGTTTACTTGTTGTTTGGACGGCATGGAGTACGCACCCTTCGCCACCAAAAAAACGACATCTGTTTTTTGTTTTTTTTCTCTGTTTTTTTTTGTTGTTTGGACAAGACCTTAATGCGTGACAAAAAGAAAATCTACTTCGGTACGGAATACGACTCCGGTGCTTATCATACAGTTATGTAGTTTACCTTACAGTCAGTAGGTTATTAAGTAGTAGTAGTAGTACCAATCGGTGGTGCATATGAGTCCGTAGTATTGATAGTAGGTACTACTGTGTTGTACTACGTATTATTATTTTTTTCTTTCGTTCTTTGGAGGTCGGATCGCGTCGAGTCTGCCGCTTCGCGCACGCGAGGTGAAGCGATTCCAAAAAAATGTGCTTTCCGGTATGGTATCGCCGTCCCAACACAAGGGTATAATTACGTAGGGGATAGTGAACGTTGCAGGGTCCTCTTCAACGCTTGCAACGTCTAGATAACCAAATTGCTTGAGAAGATTTAGCGAGATGTCGTCTATGTACCAATATTCGACCTAGATTTCCTTCAACGGTAGACAGCACCAGTGTTATACCCATATTGGCTGTAACATGCGGCCTATGACCCGAGAAACATCAGCATGGCACTCCTAATTATCCATAAGACGAATGGAGCAAGCGGGGAAGGCAAGCAGTAGAAAAGAATAAATCCATATGTTCCTCCTCCTCGTTTTTGGAATTACGTCCAAGCAACCAAACATCATAACACTCATTCACATCATCCAAAGAGGTACATTAGCCGCAACAACAACGGTAGATTCCAGAGAGACAATTGTTGACCTGTTCTACCTACTTGCGTTGTTGTCCAAGAGCAGTTGTAAGAGTCGCCGCGATAGGATTTGGGCTGTAGTCTATACGCTATAGGCTCTAGCGTCTGTTGAAACTGTCGTATCAGTTCCAAAGATATCAGTTCGACACATCCAATCTTGACAAAGATGAAAGGTGCCATTCTCAAAATGAAACAAAAGTATTCGACGGCCGTTGCCAACAGAAAGAAAAAGGCAACGGATCGGAAATCCCATCCATTGACGATGGACAGTAAGGAAGAAACGAATCAACGAAACAAGAAAATTAGCAAGGAAGAACGATACAAACAACAACAGCAACAACATGTCTACCACCAGTCCAGCAGGACTTCTGATCAACCAACAATGAGACGAAAGGACAAGACCATACAGTCGGCGTCATCTCTCAACAGTCGTCATTACGAACACGATCACGAGGATGACACAGTCGATGAACAACAGCAAGAACGACGACGACGACAACGACGAAAAGAACAACAGCAACAAACAGCAACACGTTCCCGTCGTCCTTCATCAAATCAGTCCGTCCGTTCTTTGGAGTCCTTTGATTCTTCTCGTGTATCGTTTGCCTCACCGATATCTACGTCCCAACGAATACTAACAAGTAGTCAACCACAACAACAGAATCAGTCCAACCGACCAAAGAATTCCAGTCGAAATGGCCAGTCGGAACATTTGCGTGGAAGAAGTCCCAGTAGACGGCCACGAGATGTATCTGGAGTGGACGACCATCCTGTTTCCCAAGAAGACCGTGATGACGAAGATGGTAGCTTTGCACAAGACGTTAACGATGAGGAGGATCGATCGTATATTCCTACTCCTCTGATAGCAGTGGAACCTTTGAGGATAGTGCTGATGATGACGACGACGACGACTATTATGACGACGGTGAATCCTCCTGGAACAGTAGTGCCAGTGAACGAAGCACGGACTATGCCGATGACGATGGCGACGAAGTAGACGATGTTCAGAGTCGTCGATCCTTTGTTAGTTACGAAGAAGATGACCATCATCCTCCCACCGAAGACGAAGAAGACAGAGAATATGCCGAGAACAAGCTACGTGACATTGGTACTGTGGTACGGGCAGCCGATCTTCGACAAGACGATAACGACGACGTTCATACCGACATGTCCTATGATACCAAAGATGAAAAGTCCCTTGATACTGCAGAGGAACAAGAGTTTCAAGACTTTATGAAGCGAGAACGAAAGAAAAAGGGACACAAAAATGCCAACGGTGTCTTCTTTTGGATGCTTGGCTTTGGAATAAGCCAAGAAGAGGAGGGCGAAACCTCTTCTTCCACGGCCAAGGAAGATCCCAACAATGGCCAAATCGAAGAAGACACTGAAACAGTCGGAGAAACCGTACTCTCTGAAGCACCATACGACGACGATGATTACGATGACTACGAAGATGGATCGACACTAGCTGAGGAGTCGGTCATGACTCCAACATCCATTCGTCGGCGACAACCCCGAAATCTTGCATCACAACAGTCACAATCCTCCTTGCACAAGACCAAGAGTATCGAAACAACACGCGTCGCGAAGGAAGGAGGATGCTTTATCAACTTTATGAGCTCTGCCGATAGCATGGATGAATCTTACGGTGGCCTAAGAGATGGAGATATCCTCATTGCTGAAAGTTCCCACTCCATTCTGTCGTCCAAACGAGGATCGAGGCTTCAAGAAGTAGATGACGACGATGATGATGACGACGACTACGACGACGCAACGTATTCCGATGCGGAGGACACCCGAACGGAAGTGACATCTCAAGCCGACTATACCGTTGGGTATTCGGTGGCGACCGAAACTCCTCAAGAGCAACCACAAGAGGAAAACGACCCGAAACTACCAGCAACATTCCATCATCCTTTCTCCATCTACGATCGGCCATTGAGCCCGCCGTCTCCCATGACCTTCTTTACCTGGTTCAGCCAAGACGAAATGCCTGCCGAAAGAAATGATTTCAATGCTCAACAGCAGACAGTAGCCCGACAAGAGTTGTACGGTGCGGAGGAAGCCAACTCGGGGCTAGGATCTGTGTCTATTGAAGAGACAATTGTTGTACATACCATTGTCGACTCGTCCCGCGATGACGAAGAAAGAGAAGAAGAAGACAAGTTGAAGCAAGCCGTGGCATCGAATCATGATGATGAGTCCAGTCGAGGCGATACGACCATTAATACATCCCCTCCAAAACAATACGCCGAACAGGCATCAAAACTTCAACAGGGTACTGGTAGTGAGAGTTCCGCTTTCATCCCCGCCAAATCAAATTCCGCGTCTGGAGGCAGCAATACACTCTTAAGCTATCATGCCACGGATCTAACAACGGGTATTCCACCAAGTTTGGGATCATTTGCGGCTGCACTCGCTCCCATCATCCCCATTGACGAAAGCACCGATGCGCGATCCACGGAAGATGGAATGAAGCTTGTCGTTTCCTTCCATAGACGTGGAATCATTGTTCCCGATTCCGACTCGGAGACAGAAGAGAAACACACGGAACAGGAAGTAGGCACCACATCCGGCAGTGAGATATCCTACAAGGAGGAATTTGAACTGGAGCTCGGTTCGTACGAGTTGGAAGAACACGAAAGCCAAAGTGAGACGTCATCCTCCTCGAGTGATTCTGGAACAAACGATGGCCCTCGAAAAAAGAAAGCAGAAATGCTGGAGCATTATGATATTTCCGAAATTGTCCATGGACGAAGAAAGTTCATGCCCAAGCCCAAAGCCGATACGGCTGATACGGCTTTCAGCAACAATTCGAGACTGGAAAAGAGTGGTATTCCGTCTGGATCTCATCAACCTTCTGATGTCAACGCTGCTGTCGCTGCAAGCAGGCGCCGACAACTTCGCCTAACTGCTTTGAAGGCACATCGTGACTTCTTGCACGCGAAGAAGATTCAAGCAGCAAGGCTGGAAAATAACATTGATCCCATCTCCAAGACGATTGAAGAAGTTGTAGCCAGTGATATCCCACCTTCTGACGATAGCCAGTCTGCTGAACTTAGTTTGGAAGGCAGCAACGCTCTTCAAAAGGTACAACCAAGTGGGGAGTGGATTGAAAAGACCTGGCAGTCTCTCGGAACGGAAGAGCTGGCCCCAACTCGTCATTATCAGCGAAAAACCAAAGCGGTCCCTCTTTTGGCTCCAATTCTATTGCCGAAGACAACCAAATGATGGAAGCAAATGTGCAAAAGGCCGATGTACTAGTGGATCTTGTCCGAACGGCGTTGAACGGAATTCTATCGCAAGACGACAACGATAAGGAGGCACCTAACAGTCATGATAAATCTAGCGAGGACCAAACGAATCTTGTTCCAGATGTCTTTCAAGCCGCATATGACTTTTTTGGACTGAACAAACAAGAAGCGGCTGTTTTGACGGATACGGAAACATCTAAAAATGACAATGTGCTCAAGTGTACTGGATTTAATCCTAATCCAATATTGCCTGTCTCTACTACAGATGAAAAGAAGGATGTTTGTGAAAGCATCCCCCAAAAGAGGACGAATTAGAAGAATCGGGTCTACAATCCGAGCAACAAGAAGCATCGTCCGAGTCCGAACAAATTGTTGGTAGTCATACACAGTCGTCGCAGGATATAACGAGTCATTCGGATGAAGCCGTCTTGGAAGTGTCAAGTAGTAAGGAAGGCACAGAGGACAGGAAAAATGACGTTGATCGCGTGGAACGATTCAATGTTGATGGCATTCCACTGGAATTGCGACCCAAAAAGATCTGGAAGGCATTTGATAGTTTTAAAACTGTCCCCAACACCGAAGATAACACTAAACACATGGTGGACTCGTCAGTGGAAGAATCGCGAGACACTCCAGCATCAAGTCCAAAATCGGCAAGCAAAATCGAAGTGGAAACGAACCTCGACCCTGTCAGTGGTTCCATCACAGAGCCGGTGAAACCACCGCCGGAAACGATTCGGCAGCAAAACTCTGATAGTGGCAACAGCACCAACAGTGGCAGTAGCAGCAGTAGTAGTTTCGATAGTCAAATGAAGGACAAGACATTGCAGCGCCAAGGGTATCAAAAGCATGCCGAAACTCTTCAATTCAAGTCGCGACGGTTGCATCACATTTCACGCATTGCGAACCGACGCTTGACAGCATCGGCGAAGCCAAAACACACGACCACATGGAACGGAGAAGCAAAGGACAGTGTCAAGTCAACAACGGCCAAACCACCCTCCTGCCCCAAGGAGCAGGTCAAGTCGTACATGCCATATTCGTCCGAGGCTACCACCTACCGACAACAAGTGAATGATATTCGATCGCGGTTGCGACAACGACGACGGACCAAGATCTTCCGGGCAGGAGACGATAACGTTGGAGGAGCAGGAGGAGCAAGAGCAGCAGCCACTATGACTTCGAACAACAACGAGACCACACAACAAAGAAAAGTGAACATCGTGACGATTCGTCTAGTGGCGGAGACGAGTTTTTTTGATGCCAACAGTTCTGTTGTTGCCGATGACAACAAACAACAACAAGCGGTAGTTACTACAACAACAGTTGTCTCGTCAGAAGCAAAACTTGGAGTCGACCGACCAAGAGAGAAGGAAGAATCGGAGTCATCAGAAGCAGAAAAGACGTCCATTGCTGAAGATTTGGTTGCTGCCACAGCCGTCCAATACCATTTCTCGGAGGAATCGCAGATGATACTCGATTCCACCCAGCAGGTGAACAAGAAAAGTACTTCAGTGCATGGCAACTGTAGCCAGGATGAATTGAACTTGAGCATACGATCACGTGGTAGCTTGTGCAGCGCGTTTTCCCTTGACTAAAGCGAGATGTTGCTTGCTTGCTTCATCAACAACACTCTCGCTCTAGCTAGAGGTGGTTGGGAGGACGGAATCCTCTCTTCTACCGCAGGACAGAGTAGTAGTAGATTGAAGCATAGAATAACAAACTAAGGCTTTTGTATATATGTACGATAACCTACTACCGGTAGTAATCAACAAAACAGTAGGAAGTGTCGATGGACGTAGATTACTAATAACAGTAAACTACAATGGTGGTGTTGCGTCTCGTATGATACAGTAGAGTGAATGTGTTTCGTTGCACAGGCGTTAAAAGGGGGCACAACGGTAAAACAGAAACATTTATCAAGTACTGTCGTAGACTACCGTACTATGGAGTACCGTACGTATTTTTGGTTGATTTCTTCCTATGTTCATATGTAGTTGTAGTACGTGCGTATGATAATAGTGACTGCTACTTACTACGTAATAGTAGTAGTACGGTAGTAATACGTAGTAATAGCAGTATTTATGTATTTATGGCCATTAAAAAGTACTCTCTGTCGTATGTTCGTCGTTCATAAGTGACTCCCAACCTACATCTTCGCTGTGGATTACGGTATAGTTTTTTTTCTCTCTAAATTTTATCATGATTTTCCAAATCTAAATCGGACCTTTTTTTTTTTGGGATCGATTGAGAATATGAAAACCAAATCGATTTCACAACAAAAGGAAGATGTGGAAGTCATTTCTGCTGTATCTGCAAACACCAAAAACAAAATCACACCCTCTATCCATTGATTGTTGACTTTGTTGGCTTGCTCTGCTTTAGTACCATGCTGTCTTCTAGTATTCGTAGCGGCCAATTGCATCGTTCGAACAATGCCGATGCCACGGGAGATTCTGTTATTGAAGCGCTTCAACGTCAACGTCAGCACCAGCGAAGACAAGAAGAAGAAGAAGAAGATGACGATGATGAGGAAGAAAAGTCTGCAGCAGATGCTGCTGTTGATGCTGCTGTTGATGATGACGACAAAGATATTGAAACAGCAGCAACAACAGGTAACGAAAAAATACCGTCCTCTCCTCTGATCCTTCCTCGAAACGACAACAAGGATGTACTTGTGGTGGACTATCTTTTCATTTTAGCTCTGATTGTGATTGTTCTGAGTGTTTCAATTGGCGTTGTTTATTTCAAAGAAAAAGACTTATCTACCGTTACGTCCAACACGGAAGATATGCATGCACCACTTCCCTTTGCATCTCTTGACGAATACTACAATCATGTTTTGTCGATTGTCCGTCGTTCTCCTTCTAATGTGACGAATATACGTCGCTGGACGGATCCCACGGAGCCACAATACAATGCCTTACAGTTTCTTGTGTATCAAGATACATTGGGAAATCCTCCCTTGTATCGCATTGATGCTACCGAGGTGGAGCAGCGTCTTGCAGTATTGATCATGTACTTTGCAACTGGTGGTCCCATTTTTTGGACGACCAAGGATTGGATTCAGGCAGGAGTCCACGAATGTGACTGGAATTTCGTCGAGTGTAGTCAAGTTCCAATTGCTTCAGGTCCTAGCGACGACAACAATACTACAGAAATAACTACCCAATTCGTCGTCATTGAGCTCAATCTCGAACACCTCAGTTTGGCCTATTCGTTACCTACCGAGCCCTTTGCTTGGTTGTCGCAGTTGGAAGTTTTGGATGTATCGCACAATCGATTACAAGGGACTATTCCATGGACGTTGTGGACACTGACGCATCTCGAAAGCTTGTACTTGGAACGGAATGACTTGGAGGGACAGTTACCCACGTCCTTGTCGCATCTGTCACATCTCATTCATTTGAACGTGGATGACAATCGTTTGACTGGACCACTCCCACTTTACTTGCCTGGACAAGGTGATGGTACATACAATGACGCAGACAAAACCATGGCGACTTCCACTACTACGACGACTACGACGATTCAAACAACCCTGCGATCTTTCATTGGCGCCATGAACCAATTTACCGGTTCGATTCCAAACACTTGGTGGCCACAAAGTCATTACAACAACAACAATGGGAACACTCCAACAAGCAACTGTTACGACTGCCACTACCAGTACTACCACCGACTACTATGCCATGGATCTATTGAATTTAGGATACAATTTGTTGACGGGGACGTTACCATCGGAGCTGGGTTTGTGGACCAAGTTACGATCCTTACACTCACCTTGAATGGTGGAATGAATGGAATCGTTCCAACCGAATTGGGACAACTGACGAATCTCCAACGTTTGACATTGGCACACAATACCTTCACTGGTACCTTCCCCTTTGATTACATTATGCCTCTCCCGCAGTTGATGTGGCTGACCATTAGTACCAACCAATTGGAGGGGACCATCCCTGCATCAGCACTGATTCGCGATACTCCTGGTGCTACCGTCCTCCTCCTCATCATAATCCTTGGAAAATGATCGCTTTGAGTATGCATTCCAACAAGTTTTCGGGGACATTGCCGACCGAATTGGGATTGGTCTCGTCCTTAAAGTTGGTACAGATCTCTGCCAACCAATTCTCTGGGACTATCCCCACAGCATATTTGGAAGACGGATGGGAAAACGTCGAAACATTTTGGTTGTATCAAAACTCCAAACTTACCGGGAGGGTCCCGTGTCAACGATCGCAACAGAACCAAACAACAACAACTTCTACTACTACTTCTACTGCTGCTGCTACCATTTTGGACTTTCGTTCCGATTGTCTTTCCAATCCGTTTTTGAAATGCGATTGTTGCAAACAGTGCCACTAATAACTACTACGTAACAGTAAAAACAAGAAAAAAGAGTATGTAGCGAGTCTCCTCCCCCCTAAATGGGGATTTGTGACTATTCTTATTGGAACGGGCGGGGACGTATTTAC